>CM070516.1:35300450-35900450 GCA_036346375.1 Guadua angustifolia | reverse complement strand
GCCGGTCCAAGTGTAGGCTAGCCTCAACGTGGACTAGGGGAGACCGGCAAGTCTCCGAACACCACGGAAAAATATCGGTTGTCTCTTTCACTTTCAAGTATTTACATTTATTGTATATTGTTAAATTGCTTGATTGTAATTAGAATTGCTTAGTATTAATTATTTGTTCAATATAGTAATTCTTGTTTAGAGACATAATTTAGCTAAGTGCACATAGTGAGCCTAGTTGATTTAGGCTTCAATTGTCAAAACCTATTTATCGCTCCGCATATATATTTGATTAGGTTTTGACATAGGGGTTGATTAGAGCGAATTGTTTAGTGAGCGATCGAATTTCGTAAAACGCCTATTCACCCCCTCTCTAGACACATCCTCGACCCTACAAGTGGTATCAGAGCCACGGTCACTCTCATTTTAGGCTTAACCGTCTAGAGAGTAAAAAGGATGGCAACTAGAAGTTTAGTGCACTCTCACGATCCACTCATGCTAAATGAATCAAATTATGCTCAATGGAAATTATTTATGATCGATCATTTTAAATCCATGAGCCCACAAATTTGGTGGATCGTAGATGTCGGCATTTCTTCTCCACTAAATGAAATTGCTCCAACTAAAGGAGAGGAGAAATGTCTACATCTCGACGCTCAAGCTACTAACGCTTTATTTAGCGCCAGAGCGAGAAATTTTCAATCTCATATGCAACCTCTCGAGCGCTCATGCAATGTGGACCAAGATTCAAGAATTATATGAAGTGTCCACATCAAATGAGGATTGCATTGAGGAAGAAGTGTCGGTTGATGATCCTTCATCTTCAACATCAAGTGAAGAACCGGCATCTCCATTAACCTCAACCTCCGCCTCTAGCGACGATGAATATTCACTCCCATCGCGAATTCGTTGCTTTATGGCAAAAGGTAAAATTGAGGTATGTAATGATGAAGATGAAGATGAGCCCTCTTATGATGAATTAATGAACATGCTAGAGGAGCTAAATGAATTCCTTGGAAAGGAGAAAAAGAAATATAAAATTTTGAAGTTAGAACATGACTCACTTCAAAATGACTATAATGTGCTTAAAGAAAATCATGAAAAAGTTCTTTTCAAGGAATTCTCTAAGTCTAGTGTGGATAGTGCTATTCAATGTAATTTAGTAGATGAATTGCCATGCTCAATTTCAAATTCTATAAATTTATCTAATAAATGCATATCCACTTCTAGCGATGATTTGCCTTGTTGCTCAAATGAAATTGCTTCTAGTTCCTCTATGTCTTTAGATGCTAATATTGTAGAGGAAAACAATGAGCTCAAGGCCCAAGTCATTAAATTGGAAAATGACTTGAAGAGGTGCGTTAAAGGAAAAGCCCTCCTCGACGAAATCTTGAGCAAGCCAAGGGCGCCTCAAGACAAGCGAGGACTCGGGTACAACTCCAAGAGGGAGAATAGCAAGATGAGGCACAACGCGCGTCACACGAAGATAATCAAGTGCTTCAATTGCAACAAGAAGGGCCATCTCGCCTCCGTGTGCCCTAATCAAGTGGATAACAAGGCCACAACGTCAACCATGAGGCAAACCGGCAAGGAGCAAGTCAAATCGGTCAAGAGAGGGCCAAATAGCGTGACGTGCTTCAATTGCCGGGAAAAGGAACACTTTGGTAAGGATTGTCCCAAAGGTATAACTCCTAAGCCTACTCTTGTAAATGATAATTATTTGCTTAGGAAGGACAAGAATGGCAATGTGTTTGCCAAACTTGTCAAATCCCTTATGCCGGCTAAGAATGATAATATTCATTTGCATAGGAAGAGTAATTCTAGAAATGTGTTTGCTCAAAATGCTAGATTTCCTAAGAATAAGAAAAATCATGATGATCGTATCCTTGGGAAAAATAATAGCAAAACATTTACTAGATTTGCTAGATCCTCTAAGTCATCTCATAATTTCAATAATCATATGCTTAGAAATGATCAAACTAGAAATAGTTTTGCAAAGTATCAATGCCCTCCTAAGTCCTCTCATTTAAATCCAAATACTTTGCTTAGGAGAAATAAAAATCGCAACACTATTCCTAGTCATGTTAGTCATTTCAATAATGCTAAAATTAGGACCATTTGGGTTCCTAAAACTCTTGTGACTAACATTGTCGGACTCAACAAGGATTGGGTACCAAAAACCGCCTAAAAAATTTTTAGGCAATAATGAGATGGATTAGACGCTTGCACACTCATGGAGGAGAAGGATTATATCTGTCTACAAGTGGTGTCAAGCATGAAGATAATCAAGTCCATCATGAGCCAATGCCATCTCGGTAACAAGCAATTTAAATTGATTACTATTTAAACTTATAGCCTTGTGTAGGTTATAATGCAATATTAATGAATATCAATTTAGGTCCTCCAGCGACAGCGCGCCCGGCGCCAGCGGGTTCATCCTTGGGTCGTCCACGCCGGCGGCGGTCTCCGGGCAAGCGTAGGACCACGTACATCTTCGCGGTGATCGCGGCCGCGCCCTCCGGCTCCCCCTCGATCGCCTCGCTCCCGCTGAACCACGGGTGCAGCATTATCGCCCCCTCCATTGTTGGCCCGTTGTTGGAGGTCGCTCTCACGAGCATCTCGTGCGCGATGTTGGCGCCGGCACTATCGCCGGCCAGGAAGAGGCGGGCCGTGTCGCCTTGCTCCGCGATCCAGTCGTCTTGCGCTGACACCGCCCACTGGAGCGCGCCCCAAGAATCGTCGTAGGCCGCGGGGAGTGGGTGCTCCGGGGCGAGTCGGTAGCAGACGGACACCGCGAGGACGTACGCCGGACGCCGCGGCGAGGGCGTTTACGTAGTTGTGGTACGTGGAGGAGTCGGCCGACTCGATGAAGAAGGCGCTCCGTGGTAGAAGACGCGGACCGGGAGCTTCCTGGAGGGTTCTTGGAGCTTGGGAAGGTAGAGGCGCACGAAGACGCCCGTGTCCACGTGAGGACGACGTCCTTGGAGGCGACGCCAGTGGGCTCGTCGATTCCAGCAGGGAGGACAGGAGGCCGGTTGAGTCGGGGGAAGGTAGAGGCGCACGAAGACGCCCGTGTCCGCGTCGAGGACGACGTCCTTGGAGGCGACGCCGGTGGGCTCGTCGATTCCAGCAGGGAGGACAGGAGGCCGGTTGAGTCGGTCTATCTTGCCGCTCTTGTAGATGCGGAAGTGCGCCAGGGACTCTAATACCACCTCGTCGTCGGCTTTAGGTTTCGTGACTGTCAGTGGGGCCGGAGCAAAATTCTTGTGGGAGGTGGAACGAACTATCAATCTCCACACACCCAAGCCAGATTGGCGCGAAAATGTGGTAGATACGTGTGGTGGTCGGAGCAAGCTTCTTCTCTGATATACTGTTCGTCGCTGGCAAAGTTGGGTGGCCGCCCAACCAGCCCAAATGGTTGCTCCGCCCCTGGTGGCCATGGAGAATAAGTGCTGTTTTGGCCTTGGTGTGGTAACACTGCCAACAGATATGCCTTGGAAGAGAAGGCTTTTAAGTGGTGACTAGTTCAATGGCCGTGCGTTGCTACGAAAAATAAAATTAGTAATGAAATATAAATGTTAAGCAAAAAAAGAAAATTTTGCTATAAAATCACATGCACTAATACATTTAAGGCATGCGACATTTAAAATGGTCAATACATTAGCATACAGCTGTACTAAATATTCCAAGTTAGAACTGCATTGGTACGAAGTCAATGAAGAATGGGACTCTTAGAGCATCTCCAGCAAGGGCCCTTAAAACAGGGTCCCTATTTTGGATTTAGGGACTCCCTCTATTTTTTGAGGCTCTGTTTTCAAAGTATAAGTCCAGCAACATCCCCTAAATCTCAACCTCTATTTTACTTTTTCTCCTATTTTGACATATCCGCTATGTATAATCTTCATTTGACACCACTAAAATTCAATCAAAAATATTTGTAATACATAAAATATAAGCATATTAACATTTACAATTTAAAAACATGATATTTAAAATTTAAATTTAAAATTTTCAAAACATGATATTTAAAATTTAAATTTAAAATTTTCAAAATTTTCAACAAAGAGATGCAGATGCAGCAGATTGCAACTCATCCAAAGAAAGACACGCCACCGCAGCGAACTAATGCAAGTCATCCTTCACTTAACTCCCTATTTTAAGGTTTAGGACCGGTTTAGGGCTCCTGGGAATTAGGCCGAGGAGGCAAATTTAGGGCCTCCTAATTTTAGGGCTGGATTAGGGCCCTTTGGATCTGTATTTTTTACTAAAATCCCTATTTTAAGGTTTAGGGGCTGGTTTAGAGACTCTGCTGGAGATGCTCTTAACAAATTAATATGGGAGCTGAAGAGAGGGTAATATATGTCAATATTACCTATTTCGCAATAAGTTCCTCGTGGGTTTTAAAGGACAAAATCACATTCCATGCAAGGGCTAAAAAATTAGCAACAAGAACCTGGAAAAATTGGCAGTTACCGGTAAGTTAGGTGAAAACAACATGAAAACAGAAAAATAACAGATTCTCAGTTTAGCAATTATGAATGTGTCAATGCCTCAATGGCTACCCACTAAATCTGATCTTCAGATATGAAATAGATAAAAGAAAATTACCAATTCAAGAAAATTATCAAACAGGCCTATAGTATGCGAGGGAGTGTGTACCTGAGCAGCTGACGGCATGTACTTTGCGACATTGGATGACAAATCAATGGCCTAAATCAACGCAACGAACATCACCCTTTTTTTAATCCTCAAAGAACAGCACACTTGACTAGCCTAGGTGTACTCGCTTCTTTCTAGAATACAAGAGTTTGCAGTTTAGTGTACAAGCTATAGAGACATCACCCTTACACATAAGAAGCTAGCTCAACATGTACGAAATAGAGATGAAATCAGAATGGTTCAGAGGATAGCAATTTTTCACACCAACAGTCCGGAAGGGTACGAGACCCATTACACAATTTGCTTATGTTTATTCTCGTTTTATTAAGAAACATTTTTTTAACAGAAAATCTCCTATAAGCATGCAAAATGCACAAACGTAACACCTACTCGAGACAATTCAACAGCTGCAACAAAGTATTAAGACATCATAAACAAGAAAGAAGACGTTCCTTACTGTACAACAGAAGAGATCATTGGTAGTGAAAAATTGATCTATGCACTGATATATGCGGTCATATGAAATCCTATTGGACTGTTAGCCGCTGGAGATGGTCCATGAAGACCTGGAAGCTCACATCATCTGTAAATATGACGTCTCCCCCAGGAGAAGGATTATCAGAGTTATATGTAACGGATGGATTTAGCTTTGCCAGTAAAAATCGAGCCTGCAGTTTCAGAGGAAAGTAATACTTAGTTCTTTCTAGAAAATGTAATATCATAAAAGAATGCTAAAAATGCAGCACCCAATTTTTAACTATATCGTACCAGTTACCTCCATTACATTTGCTTGTAGACAAGTGATATGGTTTAGGGTTTGTGGTGGCAATGGATAGGGAACAGGATGGGTAGGGCTGAAGAACGCCCTCCTCAGCCTAGGGCTTATCCCTGGCGCTGGAGGCTCTGTTCTCATATTAGAATTAACTCAAATCTTTATTGCCTCAAACATGCAGAACTTACCCCTTTATATACTAGGGGAGCCTTACAATCCTTATTGTAACCGGATACAACCCAATAGAGATAAACCTATCCGGACTCAACTAAAGACAGAGACCTATCCGGACTCAACTAATAAAAGAGATAAGAACTCATAACTAATTAAAGGCATAAGGAATACCAACTGCTGCTGACTCAATTAGTAACCGCATCTCTTCTGGACTTCCACGCAAACCCTAATCAGCCTCTCTGCTTGTGCTAGGCACAGTTGTATCATTGAGTCCCCTTTTGTGTCGACGCTCATAAACCTTGCCCACAAAAGCGTCCACAACAACAAGGGTAGGGATGGCAATGGGGACCCGTTCCCCGATCCCGGCGGGAATTCTCTATTAGGGACGGGTATGGGAAGAAATCGCCCTCATGGGATGGAAACAGGAAAATTATTCCCCCGTCGGGGATGGCAGGGATGGGGACGGGGAATTTTTTTCCCCGCGGGGACCCGGTTGGGGATCCAAATTTAGTTTAATCCAATTTAGTTATTAGATTACAAACATATTCTCTAGCCCATCATATTCACATTTTCATAAATGGGACAACATAATCTCCAATGAATGCATGCAATCTTTTTTCCCTTGTCTATCGATATGATTTTAGAGTTAAAATGGCTATAAGAGCTCTTCTCTTGTGTGAAATTTTCGCGGGGATGGGTCCCCGATGGGGCCCCGATACCCGAACGGGGATGGGGATGGGGGGATTTTCTCCCCCGAGACAGGGAACGGGGATGGGGACGGGGAAAATTTTGGATCGCGGGGACGGGGACGGGGAGGCACTCCCCGGCGGGGAATGGCCCCGTTGCCACCCCTAAACAAGGGAGGGTGTGGTGAGAGAAAGTTAGGGGGTGAGAATTTAAAATGTGAGATACATTCAGTTGAAAAACAGGTACTACATTCATAAGGGAAGTCCCATAATACCTCCCTTATAAGATGTTAACAACCCCAACCTGTTAGCTGCTTCTTCCCCCACAAAGTTGTGGGTTGACCCGGAATCCACCAGAGCGCGTACCTCAATCCCATTAATCTGAACTTGTAGCTGCATTGTTTTACCCATACGAATTCCTGTAAGTGCGTGTAAGGATATCTCAACATCTTCTGTCATTGGCTCCTCCATATCTTCTTCTTCATCTAATTCCAGGAGGTAAATTCCCTTCATAGAACATTTGCCAACATGATCCTTGGAAAACTTCTCTGGACAATTGAAGCTTAAACCCTTGAGTCTCCTGTCAGCCATCTCTGCTGCAGTAAGGAGTTTGCGCCCTCTCGAACTTGAAGTTTTTGTGTTTGGTGCAACTGGTCCAGATGAAATACCTCCTGGAGGTTTGTTAGGAATCGGATTCCTGTAACCTGAGGCAGTGTTTATTGGGGAGTTACTGCTTGCCATTGCTCGATTCAAAGCTAAAGGCTTGGTGTTGGATGCCACGTTGGCTGGAATTGCTGCTCCGTCGTCTTCTTCTAGTTCCAGACGCCTTTCGTAAGCTCTGGCGAGGCTCATGGTCACTTCTAGGGTTGTCGGGTTCTGCAGCTCCACATCGGTTAGCAACGGATTGCGCAAACTAGTGATAAAAATTTGCACTTGCTGTTTCTCGGTCATGTCCTCGCAACGACATAGAAGAGCAAGGAATTGCTCTTGATATTCGGCCACTGAACCAGTCCTTTTCAACTGAATGAGTTCTCCCAATGGATTATTCCGTATTGGAGGACCAAAACGGAGATTCACATGTTCGATGAAGCGAGGCCATGTGGGAACGCCCTGATTCCTTTCCAATCGGTAATACCATTGTTGTGCTGCTCCCGTCATGTGATACGACACGAGCCACACCTTCTCTTCCTCTAATGTCCGCTGCCCGGCGAAGAATTGCTCACATCTGTTCAACCATGGCAGTGGGTCTTCTTTGCCATCATAGATTGGAAAAGACAGCTTATGGAAACGGGGTGCTCCCCTGCTCCCAGTTCGCTGATCCTCGTCCTCCTTCCATCGGTCTTGAGCTCCCTTCTCCTTGCTGCCGTGCGCCTGATCAACCCCAACTTGGAGCCGGGAAACAGCTTGTTCCAGCTTCTCCACCTTCTCCAATGCTGCAGCCATGCGTCCCATCATCTGGAACATCTGCGCCAACTGCTCTTTCTCTGTCGGCTCCATGGAAGTGGTGGTGGGATGGCTCTGATACCAAATGATATGGTTTAGGGTTTGTGGTGGCAATGGATAGGGAACAGGATGGGTAGGGCTGAAGAACGCCCTCCTCAGCCTAGGGCTTATCCCTGGCGCTGGAGGCTCTGTTCTCGATTAGAATTAACTCAAATCTTTATTGCCTCAAACATGCGTAACTTACCCTTTATATACTAGGGGAGCCTTACAATCCTTATTGTAACCGGATACAACCCAATAGAGATAAACCTATCCGGACTCAACTAAAGACAGAGACCTATCCGGACTCAACTAATAAAAGAGATAAGAACTCATAACTAATTAAAGGCATAAGGAATACCAACCGCTGCGACTCAATTAGTAACCGCATCTCTTCGGACTTCCACGCAAACCCTAATCAGCCTCTCGCTTGTGCTAGGCACGGTTGATCATTGAGTCCCCTTTTGTGTCGACGCTCATAAACCTTGCCCACAAAAGCGTCCACAACAACAAGGGAGGGTGTGGTGAGAGAAAGTTAGGGGGTGAGAATTTAAAATGTGAGATACATTCAGTTGAAAACACAGGTATTACATTCATAAAAATGGGTGTTACATGGCTAATTGTTCCCATAATTTAATTCTTTTGAAATGCTAGTAGGGTTTACTGTTCTGCTAAAGCATAGACTTCATTATTCGATCATACACCAAATTTGAGACCTGATATTTAGACATGACAATGGCTAAATTATGAGACTGACGAAAATATCTACAAACTAGCATGACAAGAAAAAGGCTAAATACCAATGACTATAAACCAGAGTGTTGAATAGTGTGATTGCTGAAATTCGGCTTCCTATGCATATTAGTCGATTACTCATATGTTGTCTCTCTTATGCTAATTCACTTGAAACATAGCTCTAGTTATACAAGAGAGCTTCGAAGGACAGACATGTATTAGGAGCCTTATAATAACAAGTTTGTTGGTTTACACTCCGGATACACCAAAATTAACTCAAATAGAACATATGGAGCTTCTAGCCAGAAGCCCAGAAGTATTCTATAAGCATACAAGATACTATACTTGGATAATGCAGTGTACTCTACCATAGTACTGAGTGTGTCAAACTACTTAACTAACATGTCATATCACACAAGTAAACTACTCCAGTAGAAAGCTCTTTAGTGATACATGACTAACAGCTCATTATTTCCGCATCCCTTTGATTAGGTCCCAGAGCATTTTCTTATATGTTCAAGTGAAAATTAGTACTTCAAACATACTTAACTAGCTGACAAACTATCAAGTTCATCTGCAAATAGAATTAGGAAAATTCAGAGCGAACACAATAAAAAATTAATAATAATTACCTGAGATCCGTATTGATCACAGACTACCAAACGGGGTACAGGAAACCGCTCCTTGATTATTGTATCAGCTTCCTAATGTGGAGCTTTTAACAACTGGCCAAATACCTGAACATCATAGAAGTTTAGGCACTGGATGAAAACTACAGCATGTACTCTACAATGCAGTCTAGATGAAATCCACCTTGACCACTAAATCATGGAAAGAATGATATTTTGATGGGAAGGTGAGACATTAAATTAAAATAGATTAAAATATGTCATTAATAAATAATAAGAAAACAAAACGGTTGCGTGCAATGCATCATAGTTGACAAAATATGACCTCATGGCCTTCTTGATCTTGGTAATCAGCATTTCGCCACTGTGCGATGGTTTTCCCATGGAATATGACAACCGTAAAATAAGAATCCAATAAAAGGATCCTGTCACCAGTAATTGCAGTTACATCCAAGAGAACTGGCTCTGGCCCTGATTGAAATGAATAGGATAAAGTGAAGGCTGAATCATCACAACTGCGTTGGCTACATTTTCCCTGTCCAACATCATCCTAAAATATGCAGTTTCATCAGGACTATTATTAAAAACCTGCATGAGATGTAAAAAATTTAGTATGTCAAAGTGTAGATTTTCCATCTTTGACACATTGTTTAATAAACAAAGGCAAATCCACTACCTGAACAAACTGCGAACACCTCAAATTAAACATAAACTGGGAAATATAGATAGACATGGAGACAAACTAAAGGATGAGGGTGTTTTCTTCTGATAGTCTCCAAATTTGGAACATAAACGTATCAAAGCTCGATCAAGCCATCTTATTGGATCAAAATCAGCCTGAAATAATAAACTTCAAGATAATGAACATATAGCTTAGAATTATAAAAGGTGTGAATTATTTCAGAGAAACTTTTTGTGAATTATTTCAGAGAAACTTTTTGACAACTGACATCAACAACTGAGTCGATGTGTATAGCTGAAACTAAACTGCTTCGCAAAAATATTTGCGGTTAGCAAGTCATATGATTTCCAAATCCTTCCAGATATGCATAACCTACACACTCCATGGCTTTATGGGCATTGTACACAACAGAACAGAAGAGGAATATGGGAACCCGTAATTGCAACAGGCTTTTGAAGTTTGAACTCATGCTTCGGTTGTGGTTAGTTTATTTACACAAATAGTTCACCTTTTTTTTGTGTTTATGTTTAAACTTCCTAAACCGATTTCAATAAAGCAAGGCAAGATGAGATTCATGATCTATTCTGGTTTTCAGCCTATATAATAACACAGAGTATTGATAAAAATTAGCCATCTCATCAAAATAACAAATGAGTTCATATTATGTGCAAAAACATCTAAAAATGAAGTAATAACATATTTGTATTAACTTTTGAACATTTTATATAGCAGAAATGTCGGAAGTACCTCAGTTTCCATCTTAAATGAGACCAAGCGTGCCATGACTGCAGCAGCAGCTTCTTGATCAAAGCCAGCTATCAGCTCCTAAAACACATAAAACTTATTAAGGAACAGTTGTCTACATTTTATTTCAATAGAGAAACAAGGAAACACTAGAAAACACATTGGAAAGAAATATGCGTAAGCCCTGTCCCTGTATTCTGAACAAGGAAAACTTGTTCATATATATCAGACAAAGCAACTACAGCTGGCAAAAAGAAAAAGTGTTGGAAATTTATTATAATCAAAGTGACAAAAGACAGAAACTTGCCTGAACACTATCAGAACCAGAAACCCTTCTTCTGGATATTGTAGTAACTCGTGATCTCATCTGACCGTCATGATGCTGATAGCTGAATGAGGCACCCTCAAGTCAGTCAGGTAAATACATCTAAAACAGAGTCAGCTGCTTAGCAAGAGCAAAAAGGTAGAAGGAATAAAAATGATTCTTACTAGGTTAAGAATTGAAAGTAGAACTGATTGCTTGTTGATTGACCAATTGAATCTGATCCATCCTTTCTTGCAATATCATATACTAAATAAAGTGATGTTTTTTTGTCAAGACCACACATCTTCCAAGCACTAGTGTTTCCCTGTCCAATAACAATATCCGAGGATAGAGGACTTTTCTGCATGACAAGCAGTGTTAGACACAACACAACATTACATAATCTTATCATTCTACTAGATCAATGCCCGTGCGTTGCTACGAAAAATAAAATTGGTAACGAAACATAAAAGATCAAGCAATAAAAGAAAATTGTGCTACAAGATCAAACATCTATTTCTCTCAATTACAAAAGTTTTTATGGTTTTTTCTTCGGTACGAATTAAAACCAAATATATTATACGTAGCGATATATATTACCAATCTAAAAAATCAATCAATCATTTTATCCCTTTTTGCAATTTATATTATGAGATCGCGTTCCTCTTCCTCTCGCCATGCCCGCAACTGTACAGCATATATAGAGTACAAAAGAAATGATTGGCCGGCTATTAATTGCTATCAATAATCAGGGATTTTGCTATAATAATCAGCCATATTTAGAGAGATATGGCTAGCTGTAAATCAGGAAAGAATAATTAGCTATAATGACATGCCATTATTGGGGATATGACCGGGAGGGGGGCTAGGAAGAACGACGGACCGGTGCCACCAACTGCAAATTTATATTAATAGATAAGCTTGACAACATCTAACAAAGTAGCTATCATACCTTCTCCAGGGAAGTACAAGGTCTGATAATGCCTTGAATCTTTACATCTTTTGAGCAGTTCATCTCAAGAATACCACTGTAAAGGCAATTTAAAGTTTTTAACGTATTAATATATTATATAAATCAACCTGTCAAATTTTCTCAAACTATGAATGTAAACTATTAAACAAATATCAGGTTGGGTTATGTTATTCAAAGCCAGAAAAGGTTCCACTACAGGCTTATATAACTGTCCATGACAAACCAACATGGAATTATCAGACTGCAGAAGGAGCAACAGGAAGAAAAAAATTATTGGACAAGACCTCCTAGTTTCAAGGATACAATAATCAGCTACAAATGAAAGCCTGACACACCTTTAAGTTTGGAGTAAAAAGAATTATATTCTGTGTTGTAAAGTTGATTTCTTATTGGCAAACATGCCAGCCAATCTCTATCTACTATACGGTAAAATTGCAAGCGATGCACTAGATGCAATGTTCTAAATAGTGGTCAACGAGCAGTCACCCCATATTTAAGTGCACATCCAGGTTAATGGCCTTGATATGCAGAGCAGCTGGGCTTCCTTGAAAGCTTTAGTGGCCACATGTGCGACTTTAGTGGCTGGTACATAGAACACTGAGTCACTAACTAGATATGACTTGCAAGTTGCAAGTTTGCACAGACAAGGATACATTGACGTGACACTGACACGGGATTTGCTATTTTTTCAAAAATGCCAACATGGCTATATATATTTAAATAATAATAATATATATGTATTATTTTCCATTTTTTACGTGTTTGTCAAACTAAAATAATATAAATTGTAAACTAGGAATATGTATCTCAGCCTTTGCAACTTCACCTTTAAGCTGTGTAAGAATAGGTACCATCACCTTAGGACATATTTTTCAATCACTATTATTAATTTTCAGCAAGTGCGCTTTAACTCTAGAGTAGCTGCTAGTGTCAACATATTTACAATACTTGAATCTCCATTTAACATTTCCTCTAGACGGACCTCCCGTATCTAGAACGTCAACATAGTTCCACAATGAAGCTTTGATATTGGTGTTTTGCTCCTCTTGGGTGGCTAGGATTGCCTAAGGTGGGCCAGCCTATGTTACCATATGTGTCGGATACGTGTTAATGGCGTGTTGAAGACGTATCGAACATTAAAATTATCGATTTTAGCTATCTAATTGTTCAATACGTGACCGATACGTGCCAAACGGCGTGTCGGTGTCATATTCTTGTCAGACACCGATACGGCACCAAACCAACGTGTTGATGCTACAGAGGTTCTAAAAGGAGGCAGTTAAAATTTCTCCATGACACTATTATGAAAAGGGGCTACAATAAAGTATTAGATTGCCAATGGAGAAGTGCAGCATGTGAAAAAGGGCTATAAAGAAAGCATGCGAAAAGTTCAAAAGGAAGGTGACTCAATTTAAATGCTTACTTTTCATTTCGCAAATAAACAATTGAACAAAATTACAGAACCAATGTTACCATTCCAAATAAACCAAGCGGGACAAAGAATAGTTTACTTGAATGATAACCCAAGGTCATCATCTGATGACTGAAAAATGTGGAGAAGTGAGTCTTTGAAAACAGAGTGACCAAAACTTTCTGCAAGCACAACAATTCCCCCAGTCTTCTCAATTGCAACCTTCATTTCAGCAACACCAAACTGAAAAATGCAAACACAAAGAAATTATTAGTTCAGATTAAGATAGCCATGCATCACAATCCACACATTAAAAATATTGTACACAGAGGTGTTACCAATTACTTGTGCACTCGAGTTTTCATAATTGTATTTGATAACTCTAGATCATCTGTCCTACTATTAGAAAGCCATAGGAAGCAACCGTGTAGTGTCTTGCATGCAAACATTGGAATCAGTACCTGCAATGCGGGCCTCTAGCATCCCATAGGCCCCACACCATAACAACTAATGCTTTACATACAATGACCAAATTAGGTAGGTATTAGGTAGTTAAGGGGTATATCAAAATAGTTAGCATTATGATACTGATTTTGGCTAGGAATCTAGTTCGTGTCTTAAAATTATGAACATGGATGGTGTATTCTGATGCATTAACATCTGTATGTAATGAAACCATGGACTTTCAGCAAGAGCAACAGTAAAATAAATATAAATATAAATGAAACTACAAATATAGCAATTATCCATAGGTCCATACAAGTTAGATACACCAAAGGATAAAAAAATAAGGGAAAAATGTGAAATTATCAGACAAAATATTCAGCAAGCTGTTTTCATCCGTAAAAAGGTGTTTATGACCTCATACTTAATAAGAAATAAACAACAGACCTGGTTGACTGCACAAGCAAACAAATCCAGCACATGTCCCTGGTGCACAAGCTGCTTGGCAATCTGATCATATAACTTGACAGCTTTATCATAAAGTGGAGCTGAGTCTTTATCAAGGTCTTTTTGTGAGCGAATTGGATCTGATAAGGACTTCGATACAATCTGGAAATTTTGCAATATGTCATCATACAGCACAACAAAGCATATAAAAGAAGCATATGTCTAGTTGTCAAAGCCACACAATTTTGTGTTATGAAAATCATAGTTGACACTAACGTTCCAAGCATAACAACAATTTGACAGAATAAACTGGTGCATCCTGTGATGGAGGACCAATTGGCGGGCAGAGGGACGCGGTCCAGCACTTCTCGCCACACCATTCCAGCCGCTCCACCGATCAGTGCCGCGAACCCTGCTGTGTCTACCTTCAAGCGACTCACGCCCAGTGAGATGGCTGAACGCCGTCGACAAAAGCTCTGTTTTAATTGTGACGAACAATGGTTCAAAGGGCACGAGTGCAAAAAACTGTTCGCCATTCTAGGCCAACGCAGCGAAGATAGTGGCGATGAGAATAAAGTGCACAAACAGAGGAGGGACAGATCTCCTTGCATGCAATTTCGGGCGTCCGCTCAGGCGATACTATGCAGATTAGTGTATGTCTCACCAATATTGAGGTGGCTGCGTTGGTGGACTCTGGCTCAACTCACAATTTCATCAGTGAGGATTTAGCTCAACGGCTTCCTCAGAAACCCATGCACCATCACGGTTTGGGGGTTACTGTGGCCAATGGTGATCGAGTTCCTTGTTTGGGCCTGTTCAAATCGGTTCCTTTTATGGTCGGAAATACCATCTTCACCTCCGATTTTTATGTGATCCCCTTGGGCGGCCATGAGATGGTCCTGGGCACTCGCTGGCTGGCAACGCTTGGGCCAATCACTTGGGATTTCCAACAGCACACCATGCAGATTCAACTGGCTGATCAGACGATCACATTCACAGGAATTCCATTGATGAGCAAAACCACCGCTCAAACCTTCTCTTGTGAAGGCCGTGAGCTCCTTCCACACATCCTCGACGAATTTGCGGACTTGTTTGCCGAGCCATCGGGTCTACCGCCTCAATGGTCCCACGATCACCGCATTCACCTCATTCCTGGAGCCCCACCAGTGGTCGTGCGTCCTTATCGTTACCCCGCGACCCAGAAGGATGAGTTGGAACGTCAGTGTGGCCTCATGTTGCAGCAGGGCATTATTCGCAAGAGCACCTCCGCATTTTCGTCTCGGTCATTCGGTCAAAAACAAGATGGCTCATGGCGGTTTTGTATTGATTACAAGGCCTCAATGCTCTTACAATCAAAGATAAATTCCTATACTAGTGGCTGAAGAGCTTTTTGATGAATTGCGTGGTGCTCGTTTCTTTACTAAGCTGGATCTTCGTTCCGGGTACCATCAAGTCAGTATGCACCCAGATGACATTCCCAAGACAGCATTCCGCACACATCAAGGACTTTTTGAGTTTCTAGTTATGCCTTTTGGATTGTCCAATGCACCGGCCACATTTCAGGCACTCATGAATGAGGTTCTCGGACCATATCTCCGTCGCTTCGTCCTGGTTTTCTTTGATGATATTCTACTCTATAGTAACTCTTGGGCGAACATCTCCGTCATGTGCGCCTCGTGCTCGATTTATTACTAAAGACTTTTTTTCCTTAAAAGTCCAAATGTAGCTTTGGCTCGAAGCATCACTACCTCGGCCATGTAATTTTAAGCAAATAGGGTTTCCATGGACACCGATAAGGTCCAAGCGATTTTATCATGGCCGGTGCCGTCTTCGGTTCGGGGTTTGCGCGGATTTTTGGGTCTTGCTGGCTACTACCGCCGTTTCATCAAGAATTATGGTGCAATAGCAGCTCCACTTACCAAACTATCGAGTAAAGAGGGTTTTAGTTGGTCTAGTGCAGCCTCCACAGCCTTTCAAGCACTAAAAGAAGCGACGACATCACCTGTCCTTGATTCGGCGGCCAAAGAACCATTTGTGGTCGAATGCGACGCGTCTGGGGCAAAGCCGGGCGATTCTTCACCAAAACAATGTCCCATCGCTTTTTTAGTCAATCCGATGGCTCATGAGATCTCGCATTGGCGACATATGAGCGTGAACTTGTTGGGCTAGTCAAGGCTATTAAACATTGGAGGCCGTATTTATGGGGACGATCCTTTGTGGTACGCACTGATCACTACTCTCTCAAATTCCTCTTAGATCAGCGCCTGTCCACCATTCCTCAACATCATTGGGTCAGTAAACTATTGGGCTTTGATTTTACGGTGGAGTTCAAACCAGGCCAGCAGAATTTGGTGGCAGATGCTTTATCACGCCGAGACGCGGACCACCTACAGCTTTCAGCCATCTCCAGCCCTCGCTTTGATCTCTTTGACAGTATTAGGTCAGCCAATACAATGCACTCCAACCACTATTGTTTCACGAGATCAACTCCAGCAAGGTGACCTTGGGGAGCCCTGGGCGATTATTGATGGTATCCTCACCTTTAAGCGCAAGGCCTATATTGCGCCTTCTTCTCCACTGGTTCAGGAAGCCCTAGCAGCAGCCCATATGGCGAGTCATGAGGGAATTCAGAAAACCCTCCATCGCCTTCGCCGCGATTTTCATATACCCCAGGATAAGGCTTTGGTACGCGAGTTTGTTCAAACATGCACTACTTGCCAACGTAACAAAACTGAGCAGCTTCAACCGGCAGGTCTCTTGCAGCCCCTTCCGGTTCCTTCGCAGGTCTGGACTGATATTTCGATGGACTTCATTGAAGGGTTGCCGAAAGTCGGAGGCAAATCAGTGATTTTGACTGTGGTTGACCGTTTTTCCAAATACGCCCACTTTATACCACTTGCTCATCCTTATTCGGCATCTTCGGTCGCCAGAGCCTTCTTTGATGACATTGTTCGCCTCCATGGAGTGCCTTCATCAATTGTGTCAGATCGAGATGCAGTTTTCACTTCCTCCTTTTGGCAAGAGCTCTTTCGGGCCCATGGTACAATTTTTAAATATGAGCACGGCATTTCATCCCCATCCGATGGTCATCAATCGATGAACCGTGTTATTTCCATGTACCTTCGTTGCCTCACAGAGATAGGCCTCGTCGCTGGCTCCAATGGCTCGCTTAGGCGAATATTGCTACAATACGTCCTATCATAGCTCACTCCGTGAAACTCCATTTCGCGTGGTCTATGGGCGCCATCCACCTTCTCTTCGTTCTTATGATACTTCGAGATTCGCAATGCAAAGAATGGCGATACCATCTCTCGGCGTGATGAGTTCCTCCTGGAGATCAGGGAACGCTTACTACTCGCTCAACAGTCTGCCAAGTTTTATTATGATGCTAAACATCGGCCATTGGAATTTCAACCCGGTGATTGGGTCTGGTTACGTATCCATCACCGGCCTGCTGCTTCACTGCCTGGCGTCCTTCGCGGGAAGTTAGCACCGCGCTTCTATGGACCTTACAAGATTCTGCGCCGCGTGGATTCAGTTGCTTATTGCTTGGAATTGCCTCCTCGTACCAAGCTGTATAATGTTTTCCATGTCAGTCTCCTCAAACCATTCAAAGGATCTCCTCCGACCTACGCCGCCATCGCTACCTCAATTGTTGTGACGGCCGCCGCCGCCTCAACCACCAAAGTCGTGTTGGTCCGTCGCCACGACCGATGGCGCCCGCCAGTCTTGATTCAATGGGCGATGCTTCTCCATCGGTTACTTCTTGGGAAGATTTGCTTTTTCCACGGAGCTACCAGACTTTCAATCGAGGACGAGCATTGTCATTGAAGGAGGGGAGATGTCACAGATGACCGGTTTGGGGTAGTTTTTAGCCGACGCAGACACCAGTCCAAGACCTTGCCGGATCAGCCTTAAGCATGTACCGGCAGGTCAGGACTCCTGGTCCTAGTCGGATAAGTAGTCCTTGTCTACTACAATACCAATTATATCTTAGTTTCCTTTAAAGATTGTGCAGCTTTAGCCCGGCTATAAATAGGCAAGAATTGGATGAAATAAAGCAAGCAATATTAGGGTTTACCCTCCCTGTACCGCCCGGGCGATTGGAGAGCCACCGCCTCCCTTCCTCCGAGCGAAACAAAGAAGATTCTTCCCGATTCTGGTCGTGATGAGTTGTGGTAAAACCAATGAAATCAATGAGATAAACATGAGTTTACCTTTTTCAAGAAAAAAGCAAGACTATCTTGTGACATAACACGGGTAGAATGCAAGAGAATGAAAATAGAAGGGTTTCACTTTTTTAGAAAAAAAATCATTATGGTTATATATCATAGCATAAAACAAACGAACAAATCCATGGTATTTGTAAAAGAGGTGCACTAAAATAGTCCCCAAGCATTTAAGAAGCAACATTTGAGCATACATGGCGTTGAAATTTTCTAGTTGGAAGAAATTATTGCAAACTCCTAATGGTATTTTATTATTGAAAAGAACGTTTTGAAAAAGTGAGATAAACAATGGTAGATTGGTAGGTCTACTATTTCACTATGTACAGCATCGATCCATACAACTCCGATCTCGTGTCGTGTGAACATATTTCATTCCTTTCAAACATAATGGTGGAACTTACCTAGTAAAAGAAAACTATGGCATTTCCCGAACTTCTAGGTTCCTATGTGAAAACTTCACGAAAAAGGATGGTAGTATGGGGCAAGTACATTCCCATTGCCCATCTAAACGACATGTTAATCCACCACCGACAATGTAGATAAGCAAATAGCATAAAAGAGAATGGAATTCATGCAATAGAATTTGGACTTACAGTAACCAAGTCCCATCAGAGACGGACCACCAACAAATACCATAATCCTAGCACCGATCCAGGACACAAACCCCTAGGAGGTCGGGTGCCACACTTATCTTGGCTCCAGTGCATCTTGATGCACGCCGATCACCGAAAGCCAAGGGTCCTTTTGCAATTCTTCTATAACCTACACATACTGTGAAATCATATCATGGATTTGCAACATTGACGATTGAGAATATGATATTATCGATGTATTATATGGACAATATTATTTCTTATTACGATGCTATTTATTCTTAACTGAATTCAACACAAAGTCGCACTCGAAGGTGCAAGCAGAACCTAGCAATGCTTTCTGATGAAAGACCATCCCTGGAACCAGCTATCACCCCTGTGGTGGACTTTTTCTTGCCTGCAAAGAAGCACATTTGCTCCAATATTTGGTCTTTGGTGACCTCCTTTGTTCCCTTGAACACATATGACTTTGGCTACACGCCAAAACCCAATTCATGAACCTATATGCACCAATATCGAATATATTACTAATAAAAAACCTCACCATTGAATGAATCGAACAAGGGAATTATCTGACAATAGCTCAACAGCTTGTGCCAGTACAGACTTCAAATAACCAATTTCTTCCTCAATCATGCAAGTATCGACAACAAAAATGAAAACTGGTGGCACTGCAGGACCTGTTTCGGCAGTGGATATGTACTCAACAGTGGTAAATTGAGGAAAGAGTTCTGCAGGGAGGTTGTTTTCTGAGATCGAGGAGTAGTGTTCAGGAAATTGATTGCGCTGAAAGCAGAATGGACAGATCCAGATCTTAGCGACATAGTCAACAATGGAGAAAGGGTTGAAGATGGAACGGCAAATGTGACAGCGAAGGGGGGAATATGGGAGAACTGGGATATCAGGAATTCACTTCAGACGAGTATAGATGGCAGAAACAGGGACCACACAGCTCAAAGCATCCTCCCTTGTGCTCGGAATAACATTCCAGGACATCCTTATCCCATCTTGTGCCTCAAGGTCAAGGAACTCAGACATTTTCTATACAGAAGTTTTGTATTATATTTCTGTCTGGCCTCCACAAGTAAAAGGATATCCGATCTGCAAATATCGAATTAACAGCAAATGAAAATTGGTGACCACAAACAAGAAAAATAGAGAACAAAGACAATTAATAAAAACAACAGAGAAAACGCTTGCAGTTTCATGTCATTCACTCGATTCAATCAGCTCAAATACCATAAGGAACACCAATAACCCTGATCCAGATTCTTCAAAGTCATTCTATATCTGATATAATGGCTGGTCTACATCTTATATAAGCAAAATTATAATGCTGCACTTTCCTAGTTATCCCATTTCACCAAAACAAAGTAGCTGGCACATTACAAAATTCTCAGTACACAATGAGCTAATATATCTAATATTTAGTGTTCAGTTAACAGAATCATAAAAAATTCAAAATATTTGAGTACTTCCTCTACACACGTGTTCTCTCAGCATGAACATATAGCTTCAAACATCAATCGAAAATATAGCATTTCCTCAATCTCCAGTTTCGCTGAGAATGCTCCATCACTTCGAGCAACTCTCAGCACTTAAGGATTTTTTTTCTTCACGGGGAACAGCACTCATGATCACTCCATTCTACACTACGTATAAAGATTAATTCCAAATGCAGCACTAAATTATACCCAATTAACCCAAAATCTCAGAATTTGCATCAGTTTACATATATCAGAACTGAAGTTTCGCCGGAGAAAACGTAAGCATCGTTTCCACCACATTGTGCCTGTGTGCCAAAAACTAGCGAGAATTCCTTCCAATTAGTTCTACGCTAAAACCACCCCCAAAATATTCGAAATTCCATTGCTTCCCTGAAACCCCCACCTCCCATGAAAGACCAACAATTTTCGCACCTAAGCACGAGCAACCCTAGATCTCCTCAAACATCATCTCAAATAAACAGAGCGGCAAGCAAAGGTGACGAGTGAACGAAGAGAAGAGGCAGGACCGCAGGAGGCGGCTCACCTGCAAATGGTAGCGCGCCGCGAGGCACTGGAGGCTAATCACATGTCCGTGCCGCGCTGGCGTCAGCGTCGCCGGAGTTGGAGAGGAGGCGGTCAAGGCGACACGGCGGACGGGCGGAGTGCGCGATGCGATTGGCATTAACAAAACCGCGGCGCGTAGGTTTGATCAGAAATTAAATTTTTTGAATTTGCAAACCATTCAGTTTTTCATAGTTTTTGAGCAGTTTCTCCGGACAACCGCTACTGTCAGGCTAGCAGTTTTTGGCTCCGAAACAAAATTGTGAACCCTGTTTGGTACTCTGCAGTCGTACGAAGAGAGGAGAGGAGTGAGGTGGTGCCGGTCGAGAGTCTGGTGGGGCTCGGTGGTCAGTGACGGAAGACTCAGATAGGTGCAGTTTGAGATCCGATGGCATATATGTGGCATGCTCACGTCACGTCGTCTGATCCCATTAAAAGTTACGCCCTCAGAGCTAAAAATAAGTAAAAGGGGGACTTGCGTCTATTTTTTTCTTTGATTTCAGTCGTTATCCTATTTTTCTTTATCTAGCTTAGAAAAACTAGTTTTTATTTTTCTCCATGGTTCATTTATTTTCTATTAGGGTTCACCAATCACAACAAATTTTTCTTTGTCTAACTTAGAAAAATTATTTTTATTTTTCTCTGTGATTCATTTATTTTCTATTAGGGTTCACCGATTCCATTTTTCTTTGTCATCGGCAGGGTCATGCAAAAATTTTCCTCCAGGGTGCGAGCATGGGGTCAGCGGCGACCAACGTGAACGACATCAGCACCGTGCATCACCAGACGGCGAACTACTTCCCGAGCAGCAATGGGGCTCCCATCCCTCCGTCCGACCCGACAAAGAAGCATGATTAGCGTGCGTAAGCTCGGATCGACATACTCCGACACCGATCGAGCGACTGTTGGCCCTAAGGGCATGTACAGCAGCATTGAATAGGTCGTCTATTAGCTACCACATCAGCGCCTGGATCCTACGTGGCAGCGAGTAAATGAGGAGCGAGAATGAAGTCGTCGCCTCCACGAGACGACGGCCTCGGCGTGCTCCCAGATTTGCCGCCAAATAACCTCTGGTTGACGGGCGCTCGAGTCGTCGACGAGCGGATCGATCCGTGCGGCGGGAGGAGCTTTCGTTGATAGGTAATTTTGGCGCCATTTATATTCCATTCGCGGCAATTTCTTTCCCCACCCCGCCGTCTCACGATTTTCCCTCCCTCCAAACTCCTTTGTCGATGGATTCGTGGCAGCAGTGAGGAAAGACGCGACAGCGGCGCTTTTGTGCCGATGCAAGAAGAGGGCAACTTCTCGATGCGCACGAGCGCTTCTAGATCTTTGGATGCGGCAATGGATGCGGCACTGAAACAAATTGGGCCAGAAGGCGACTGGCCGTGGCGGTGCCCTCGAGAAGAATGGAACGGCGGCGTGGTTGCATTTTCCCATTCACGATACATAAGTTTGGTTGGCCATCGATCTTCTACTCATTTGGGTCTTTTGGGGCTGTTCGGTTCACGACATGGGCAAGTAAGGTATTTTTTTCCTTCAATGTTAGATTACTGTGTGGTTTTTCTGATTTTCTTGTCATCTCTGAGTTTTGTTGCCTGTTCCTTTTTAAAGGCATATAGTTCTCCACTTGAGGATCCTGGAATTAGCACTGAAGAAAAAAAGCTCATTACTAGTGAAAGCACAGCGCGAGAGCCTGTTACAACAATTCCATGGGGACTAATATTATCGAAACCTCCCGTTTGGGCTCTTATAGTTTCGCATTTTTGTTATAACTGGGGAACTTTTGTCTTGCTCACATGGATGCCTACATACTACAACCAGGTATGCTCAGCATCATAGTTTTCCCCTTGAGGATCATAAATTGCAACCCCTTTTTTATACAAAAGAAACTTACATTGAAATAGGTTCTGAAATTCAACCTCACGGAATCCGGCCTTTTTCTGTGTTCTTCCCTGGCTAACGATGGCGATTTCTGCAAATGTTGGTGGTTGGATTGCAAACACGCTTGTCAGCAGAGGATTATCAGTGACAATCGTTCGTAAGGTAAATTAATCCTTTCGCTTTTTTTAAAAAAACTTTAGGCTTAGTATTGTAATGTGTACTAAAAGAAAATTTAGAGCCAACTTTTATGCAAGTCCTGAATTTTACCCTTTCCACAAGTAACCATCAAATTCAAACCAAATATTGGAGAAAGATCTCATCACTATGTCATTGGCAAAGCTTGCTGTCAAGTTGTACAAAGGCATAAAAAATAAGTAGCGATAAGTAGCGTTGATAAGTCAAAACTGATAAGCTAACCTTATTTCATATCCATAATCCGTCCAGTTGAGTAATGCATTTTCTTTTTATATTGTGTCCTGTGTACATCCCCCTCTTGCAGATTATGCAATCAATTGGATTCTTAGGGCTAGCATTTTTTCTCACTCAACTGAGCAATGTCGATTCACCCGCAATGGCAGTGTTGTGCATGGTTTGTAGCCAGGTAATTTGTCCATCTGGCTTCCTGTTCATTGCCATTTTTTCGGTGAATGAATACCAAATGACCATTTCAAGGGTTGTTGTGGTATTTGAAGCACAATGTATTTTCCTTATTAAAAAAAACACATTGTGTTTCCTTCTTTGGATCACAGGAATCGATGCATTCTCGCAGTCTGGTCTATACTCAAATCATCAAGATATCGGTCCTCGATATGTCAGTAATCATTTTTCTTTATAGCACAACCTTTCATCGATGGCGGTCTTAAGAGTTCTCACATTATTGTGTGTAGAAGTTTTGAAACATTGAGTTTTAAGTGAACTCATATGGTTCTAAATGGTGATTCCTTTCTCCAGTCTTGCAGGGTGTACTGCTTGGTCTTTCTAACACAGCTGGGGTTTTATACTGGTGTATTTGGCACAGCAGCAACAGGATATATCTTGCAGCATAGTTTGGCATAATCCTATTCTCTTACATTACATAGCATATTGTATTGCCAATTTACATGATAAATGTCACCCCCTGTAAAATTGCAGGTTCTTGGAATGACGTCTTCAAATTGTCTGTAGTACTTTATCTGGTTGGAACTTTGGTACGGAACCTATTTTCAACCGGTGAGAAAATTATTGATTGATGTGTGTCTATAGCCTGCTTACCGTTCAAGATGACAAATGCATATCGGTCGACAACTTATCCCTACTGGTAGATATAGTCCTGGACACATTCGGTTTTGCAACTCAAATTCTTAGAAGATGCAAACAACAGATTTTATGTTCTAATATGTGGCTGGTGCTGCACATGCAATTCTGCAACACAAGCAAGTATCAAACATTCAGACAACACAAGCAAGCATCAAGCATTCAGACTTTACATATTTCAGGATCTTACTCCGCTGTGTATCTTGCAAAGAAGGCACCACTGGCCATTTGCAAATGAAGCATGAATAAGTTGAGCAATGAGCAATGATCGGTATTTTGGGATCAGACATCTTGTGTAAGTATAGGTATCATGTGCAAGGTAGCAGCAGTGTTACTAGTGTTACTTGGACTCGGACAAGGCAGTCGGAATCTAACTCGGGTTTGGGTGTTTGATTCGGCAAATTTTTTGGACATGAGCAATGCTACTTGGATGTCAGAATCTGATTAGGATTCGAGGTGTCCGATTCGGCAAAATTCTTTGAACACGGGTGTCTGAGTAACACTGGTTAGCAGAAGAATTTGATATTCATCATAGTGTTTTTGACTTGTCACTCTTTTTCCTTGAATAGCTCAAATCTGTAACAGCTCAATGTAGTTTAAAAGTTTAGTTGAAATTTGGGAAGGAGCTACATGAATGCGCTCAACATAGTTCTGACTATAGCAAACTTTGATCAATACTTCTTTATATCATATGTGTTTCTCATAGCGGGAGTATATGATCCTCATGTAATTATATTAGTGCATAGATTCATGAAGTGCATCAAAGAGTGTTGAGTTTGAGTGTGATATGAATTTGTTTCCAAAGAGTGTTGAGTGTGATATGAATTAGTTTCCTACTCCACTTGGAGTTTTATTCCTATTCTGAGAGTCCACCATATATTATATTTATGCTCTTATAAGAAATTCATGTGCATTATTTGGGTACCCACCATGTATTCTCTTAAACAAGTAACAGAATAGCTACAAAGATCGTACGTATATTTCATCACTATAGAGCAATAAAGGCCTTGCATGAAATAAATAGTACACGACGACCTAATACACAAGCCACTGTACGAGTTGTCTCTTCTGTTGTCTGTGTGCGATCTTCAAAACTCTTGCAGGCGGCAGCCGTCTGAACCATTGTACATACCCTTATGCTCGAGCAACCTGGCCCCCGATAATTCTTTAAGGGTATGTATAATGGGTATTAATTATTGGTCCTAAAAATTGTCATATAGGCAAGAAAACTGACGTGGAGGGGAGAGATGGGAAGGAGAGAGAAACAGCGTTGTTTCGTGAAAACAACGACTCTTGGTGCGAAGATCAAAAAACAACGACGCTAGATCCGTCTGTTGGAGAGCCACCGCCCTAGCGCTTCTCTTCAGAAAAGAGACGATGCGTAAAATTAATTATCGGGCATTTAATGAATAGACGGTTTAGAGAGCGCCTTTGTATGCAAACTGACTCTTGCTGACGTAGACTGCCTAGGAGATTAAGTCGGGCTCAACCTTTGTACATGCCCTAAGGCTATTCTCAGTGTAAGTTTTATGGAAGTTTCATTCTCATTAAATGAGATGCTATATAGGCAAAAGTGGTGTTATAGCAACAAATTTATGAGGAGAAAGGAGAGTTGAGTTTCATAGGGATAAAACAAGGTGTACACGGTTACCAAGTGTTTTGAAACTGGGATGAAACCCCACTGAGAGTGATTTGTTTCATTTCTACACCTTTTCTGGATCCCGTATGACTATATTGTAGTATGATAGGTATAATTGTAAGTGGCTACACAATTTATATGGCACATTTGATCACAACACCATGCAACAATTAAATGTTATGTCATACCTATGAAACTGCAAAATAAAACTGTGCATTGAGAGAGGTTGTTTCATTCATCAACCCAAACATTTAAATATGCCGTGAGACTATCGAAAACCGTGTAACGAAACTCTCCACTGAGAATAGTCTAATACCTTACCTGGTCGGGCTTGGTTAAAAAAAATCGGCCTAAAATTAACCAAACTTTTGTGGATCCGACCCAACCTGCAAAATACCCAGGTCTAGCGCACATGTGATCGCTTAGTGTGCATTGGTGTGCAAGAAAGTTAATAATCTAAAATAACTTATATACACTGAAAAGGTAAGAAGAACCGAAATCAAAGGGAAAGGCCCAAAGGGCAACTTAAACAACAACAAAAAAACTTTTATGATATTTTTTAACTCACTTTTACGGCCTATTTTGATTGAGGAGGTTTTGGAGTTTCTAGGGACTTCGTTGAAACAAAAATACTAAAAAAAAGGAGATGACTACATCACGTCATACCGCATCCAACCGTTCATCTTGACTTCAGTAGCCCTCCTCCTCTCCTCCTCCTCCCTCTCCTTCATCCTTCCTCTCCCTCACCTTCGTTGCCTCCCTCCTCTATCGCCGCTGCCATCGCATAGGTCACAGCTCCACGCACCTCCCCTTGCCCTGCCTCCCCCTACGGACGATGATGAGCTCACTGCCTCACTGCGCCTCTGGCTCTCTCCGTATTGGCCACTCCGCCCAACCTAATATTCACGCTTCACTGTCCCCCTCCACCACCACCTAGCATTGGGCCACTGCCGCCTTAGCCTCCCTCTACAACCGGAGGGCACGGTGAACACGTCAACAGTGGTAGTGCCATCCCTGTTAGCCGTCAACACAAGAGAGTGAGCAAGTGATAGATAACGAAAGTGAGCAAGAGAGAAGAAGAAGATTCTAAGAAAGTTTTAGGACCAAGTTTCAACATTGTGTAGATTCTTGAACTCAAATTTAAACAAATTTTGACCCGAAAGTTTGAAGAAATTTCAGAAGGTTTCATCAAGTTTTAACCTAAAAGTTTCAAGAAGTTTAAAAAAGTTTCAATAGGTTTCATCAAATTTCACCTAAATTTCAACAAGTTTTATCAAAACAAGCAAAGAAAAAAGAAAAAAAATCCCTGACATACTCACCTTTAGCCCCTACCCCACCCTTGCCACTCACCAACACCATCGCCTCCCCCTTAATCATGCAAGGAGTTAAAGCTAGAGCTTAAAGTCACCTATGACACCTGCGGTGGTGAAATGGAGCCACGAGGCGACGTGGGGGGAGTCAGCATTGGATTGCTCTATGACCCAGATGAGGATGCAAGTGAGGATCGCAGGGATCTGATGAATCCTGTCACCGGTGATGAAGAAGATGATCGGATCCTCCTCTTATGGCTACGACCGCACCACTACCGACTCGTCTTCCGACACCGCTACCATTACTATTCTCGCACCTTGCGCCACTGAACGCATTACCTGCTTGTACATCTTTGATGCAAAGCGAGAGAGAGAGAGGAGAACGAGAGAGATGACTAATGAGAGGTGGAGAATAAGTTTGAGGGGATAAGGATGAAGCTAGTCAAAATTACCAATGGGGATTCGATTGAAGGGACGTGTGTTGTACCATTGTTTGAAAAAAAAACAACGGTATACTTGTGTTAGTATTTCTGGAAAAAAAGCCTCAACTTGAGGCCCCACCTCAAATTCGTTTGATCTCAGCTCACATCATTAGGCGAAGATCAAGATCCTACAGTGTTGTGTGATGGCTCCCCCACAAAGCATTTCCCCTATAAGCTTGTTTTTAGTTATGTAATGGGGAAAATGAGATTGCAGGGACCTAAGTTGTACCACAATTAGCATAGTTAAGTAGCAGTAAGTCTTGGGACCTCACTGTAGTTTACACATCATTCTTCCACCCTATAACTAATAGTAACAGTGAACTATAAGTGATTGAAATGGGGTCAAGTACTGGGTGAAAAGCTACTTTTAGCTTGTCGGGTCAGAAACAATCGCACTGGTGGTGTGGTTTTTCTTGTTATACTGTTTGGCAAACTGACTGCTACAAATGTAGCTTTTTGGGGGCAATCAAGCGGGGAGGCAACAACCTAGTGAAGCACAACGACGACCGAGTGAGGGAGGAGACGTGGATGCTGCGAGGCGGGGCGGCAGAGGTCGGGGAGGCAGAGCGAGCGAGGTGGGAGGCGGTTGAGCGAAACCATAGCTGAAAAACTCCTTCCCAGCAGCTGTAGTTTTTGAAGGTGCTTTTACTGTAACTTAGCTTTTCAGCTATGCTGTTTTGCGGGCTTTTAACTCAAAACTAAAGTACAACTTCCCCCAAACAGCACCTAAGCAAGTTCACCGACTTGCCATGCTAACCAAATTTTCAACTCCACCTTGTGGCAACACTGGGACCAGGCATCAAATCTGTCAGGGTTGATCACTTTCAAAACAACTTATCATGAAAAAGTATCTTTGAAAAAAGCATACTAAAAAGGCCTGCTATTAAAAAAATGTACAGGATCATCTTTTGAAAAATGGAACATGAAACTGTTTGCCATAAATAATCCACAACCACTAACTCCTCCTGGTCGCCCTAGATGGAACGCCATAGTAGCTTCTTGATTTGTGGATTGCAGGAGGCAACTAGTCCTAATCTTCTAGGGTCTAAACTCTAGTAAGCACCAGGATAGACTACTCCAACACATGGGGAGTTATGCCACTATCCTTGTACTGGTGCACCTTTTTTTTATGAAGTCAAGTTTTTGTTTTGATTTGTAGAAGCTTTAGTAAGGAAGCTCATCATTGAGGAGGAAGTTCTTTATTGAAAGCCTCCAAAGGATCATCTCATCCTTGCATAATTATAGCTCAGCATATGTAGGAGCAAATTAATTTTGATGGACCAGAGTGTACTACTGCTGCTTCAGTCTTCAGTTCAGTGTAGTGTTACTAGATCTGCTTGATTATTCATGTGCCCTATTGCTGTTGAGCGACCTGTAAAAGTACAAAAACGTTCAAATCACTGCAAATTTGCCCGTTATGGCCCTCACACACTGAACTGCCCCACACCAAAGCTGTCCTTAACTGAAAAGCGAAGACTGGTAGTTCCTCTCTTGACAATCAAAACTGTGGCCCTGAGCTCTCTGCATGCACAGTCGCACACTATTTTAGATTGACAGATAGGCAATTGTCATCCCCTCATTGAATTCTCTGGGTTTCTGAATTCTGACCTCTCAATTTGCACAGAGTTGGTCCCATCGGATCAGAATTCAGATTTTTTCAGAGCTGTAGACTTTGGCAGTGTCGAGTGTGTAGTGCAGTGCTCGGCCCCTCCAAGCAATTCTGCAGATGCCACTGCTTTAGCAATTCTCTTTTCCTTTTGGTCATATCATTTGACAAGTCATCGAGTAAAGTTAACCAACCGTGCGCGCCTGCTTCACTATGTTCTGCTTTTACATTTTGTAGTGAAATGTCCTGTCTTTACCTCATCCAAATGGAACAAAGAACATCTTGCATAGAAGGCCATTTTCAGAAAAGAACCAAAAAAAGAAACAAACGAAAACAAAGCTATATCATTTTTCTTTAAGACATCAGAGGAAGAGTGAGGGCTCTGAGTATAGACTAAAACTACAACATGCAGTTCTGGAAATCGGTAAGTACATCAGAGTTATTCAGGCACGATTACACGAACACCTGGAAAGTGCAAATCCTTACAAAGAGAAAACAACAAGATTACAGGAAGAACACTCCAATCGTCTCCCACACAACGAGGTAAACTATACCTGAAAACTTGCAGACATCGTCACATCTCGGCAGTGTTTGTCAACATGAACGGTTAAAGGTTCTTGGCTAATGGTGACGCCGGTAAACTAGTAGTAGTCTTGTAACGGTAAGCGGGAGTGGGGCTGCTGCTGCTCCGCTTGCGCCATTTCCACGAGTCGGCCGGCGTGCTGGGCAGCGGCGGCAGCGGCAGGACGGCGGGACGACGGCACAGCCCGAAAGGCCACCCCTCGCAGCCCCGGAAATCCTCCCACATCGCCGGCGACCGCAGCGGCGGCGGCGGGTCCATGTCCAACGACGCGACGGTCGCCGCCCGGCTCGTGCTGCGCGAGAAGAAGCTCTTCACCGAAAAGAACGCCTCGCTCTCGTCGTCAGCGTCGCAGCCGCCATCATCACCTGCCTCCTCCTCCTCCTTCTCCTTCTTCTTCTTCTTCTCTTCCTCCACTAAGCACTTCTTAGGACTTGAAACATTCTCAAGAACGCTTCTCGGATCGAGTGGAGTGAAAGACCAGACGAATGTGCTCGACAGAGTCGGCGAGTCCACGCTGCACCTCGAACGCTTCTTCATCTGCCGGTTCCTCATCTCGTTGAGTATCACCTGCACCATCAACGCAAGAACACGTACGTACGCGCCATGCTTACCTTACGTGAATGGATCGATCAAGAACTTAGCATTTGAGCACACGTACATATGCACATGCCATGTGCTGCCGTGTTATTACCTGCTTCGTGTTGAGCACATCGTCGAGGCTGCTCTCGTCGTCGCTGTCCTCGCCGGAGCTCCACCCGGCGGGGGGGATCGTGACGCAGGGGACATGGCAGTGCGCGTATGTCTCCCTGATGAGGGACGAGAGGGACTTGCAGTGGTTGGTGCCCGGGAGCTTGGGGTGGTAGTCCTGTGCCAGGCAAGGCATTGCGCCTTACAAGGGAGAGATCGATATGCTGCAGCGAGCGATCGTGTTGCTTATGCAACGTTCATGCGATCGAGGGTGCGTGCAATCTGGTGAGGAGGAGTGCGTATCAGTGGGATTTTGTTGTTGTGGAGAATGCGTTTTCAGAGGAGGGATGTGGACGTGCATGACATGTGCCCCGCATCTTAAAAGGAGAGCCTCTCGATCGTATTGGAGCCTGTAGAATTTGTAAATTGTAATCCTTTGGGTTGAAGGCTAAGCAAGAAGCATTTGAGCTCGACAGTATACTAGAAATTGCGGCGTCCAGTTCCAAATACAAGGTACACCATTCGTTCACATTTATAAGAAATATTTTCTCTTTGCACATAAAAGGAGATATTGAACATGACCAAATTATCTCTAAGCACTATATAGGATAAAACTAGATATTTATTAGGAGTATAGAGAGAACGTCATATTAATTTTATACTAAAATATGAAATGCATCTTATATTTGCTGACAAGATCATTCAAAAATACACCCTATATATTTTTTATGGTGTGAGTATATATATATATATATATTTTTTTTTTGCAATACCTGTTCAGTGGGAAGATTGTCATATGTATACTTTGTCACACTACTCTCATAATCTGGAATTCAAAAGGGAGCGAATCGCATCATAATTAGTAAATAGTGCCTCAACAAGAGAGCACAACCACAACAAGTCTACAACACCCGTTGTTTAATCTACAAGGTTCTTGATCCGATGTACCAAACCGGTATGCTTTTCCGGTGAACCGTCGCCGTTTGGATAAATTTGCCTACTTGACTACACTCGCCCGGCACTAAATTCAGCCGAGGACTAACCGTGCAGTACACTCATCAATGTGCAGCACGTACAAGGCTCGATCAACGTGTTAATTGGGAGAAGACACATTAGAGCCGCCTTCGTAAATGTGGATTTGACGTTGTCATGGCAGCCTCTGATCATGCATGCTTCTAAGAGTACTACAATAAAACCATCTCAACTTATTTTTAACATGTTCATATCAACTTTGTCATATATAAAAGAGTGAGAAAAAAAGAAGGAGAAGTGAGTTGGCTTTTATTTAGTAGTAAGCATTGTACAGGAATATAGGTAGATTAGTTATGTACAAGAGAGAAGAGATAGTTAATGCACGGTATCTAGAGTTAATCTTTAGATATAGCTATTATACAAATTAGTTCTAGTGCTTACTGTGGATGATATGAATGAAAGATGAAGTAAACAGTTGACTTTGTTATTGTAATTGCCCTGATCGAGCCTATGCTTATTAGCTTGTTTCTGCAGGCTTACTTCCACCGTTCCACGGTGCGCAAGATCCTCTCGCGTCGCGGCAAAAATGTGTGCGTATGTGTTCGTCGTCGTGGCCGTTGTTTTCGCGGCTTCTCTTAAAGCAAACGCTAAACCAACCTTGCACCCACTCTATGCCAAGTGTGAGGCGAAGCCGAACGAGCGCTACCGCGCATAGGGTTCTCAACCGTGATGAGGTCACCGAGCACCGAGGAGAGAAAAAGCCAGAAGCCTAGAAATTATGCAAACTTCCCGTACAAGAAAGAGGGAAAAAATGCAAGCCAACATTTCCGGTAGTGGTTTGATGTAGCTTTCAGGAGCATGCATGGCGAATCGAAGATCAAGATGCGAAAGGTTTTTTTCTTCCTTCGCAGTATACGAATAAGGATATTCTTGGTGCGGTGAGAATGCGATGCTGAGAATGAAATGCCTCGGCTTGTCTAGTAGGAATCAGGAGGAAAAGATCAAAGGAGAAGTGCAAAATGATTACTTAAATAACTAATAAACAGATCGAATAAGTCGTCTTTGTACAAATGCTTTGCCGTACATGGCAAGTAGTACACGCATGTGCAAAATACAAAATGCAATGCAAGTGAAACGGGTGAGAGATGGGGCCACGTTGTCTTTGTACAGGTGACTTGCCGGTAACGGCAGATATGATTTTTACAAACAACAAATGCTGGTAGATTATCCGTTAGCTTCGGCATACAACGCATATGCGCCGTTCTACATTAGCTGGGTATGACTGTCAAAACGTCATTTATCACATTACATCCATCGGGAGCTAGCATACAGTTAAAAAAAAAGAGCTACTGTACGAAAGAAAGAATGAATTGAACAAGCTAAGAGTGCACATGCCACGTTAGAAAATTTTGAAAATTTTGAAAATGGTTTACACCACGTTATATATGAGGTGGGCAATCAGAGGGGTATTCTTTCAAAAATGGTTTATACCACGTTAGAAAATTTTGAAAATTTTTGTGAATGGTACTGACGCATTGATAATATTCTCATAAAATTTTCAGATGATGATCAAGCTTGAGGAATTTTTAAAAATTACGAAAGTTCTTCTGTTCTAATAAAAGCTGAGTAGATGTATTGCTTTCATAAATTTGATTGAGCAACCAACACAGGTTTAGAATTTTTGAAACTTTTAGACAAGGATGTTGAGTCAATTATTAAACTCTCCTAAGTATTTTAGATCATGATCATACTTGAGCAAATTTATAAAATTCTGATTTGAGCGAATTTATAAAATTCTAACATGGTTACTGTCTCATTTATGTTCCATCTGTTTTTTATTTTTCAAATATAACAAATGAAGTTCAATTCTTTTGGAGATTTTTTATATGGTCCTGGACTGCTAAATATGGTAGCAAAGAATTTTTATAGTATGATCAAGCTTGTACATTTTTATAATAATTTGACAGTGCTTCTATTATTTATATATATAAAACATCTCAAAAATTCAGTTTTTCCAAAAAAATTCATTGAAGATGACATTCTTAAGCAATATTGTCCCAAACCCGATCAAAATTTCTGAAATTTTGGTGAAATTTGCCAAAAAAAAATTGAAATTACTGTTGTAATTTGATTTTTTTATTTTTTTATTCGGTCAGGATTTGGAATCTTGTGCCTAGCCAAAATCTGAAATTTCACCGAGATTTTGAACCTTGGTTGTTCCTCAATCTCTTTCCACTGTTTAGATCACCAGGATGATGATGATGTCTAGTCGACGGCACCATGCCTTTTGACGAGTTTGCTCCTTTTGCTAGCTGAATTATGCTTGATTGGTGGCTCACAAATGAAATTGATGCTTATTTTGTCTTCGTTAGAGATACCAGGTAGGGCAGCACACTATGTCGCACCGTACAAATTTTGGGCTAGGGTCCTTTTTGCAAAAACAGTAGGAGGACTTAAACGTTTTTATGGTTTTCTTGGTTTTTTTTTTAAAATGGGCTAGCTAGGAGCCGTCGATGAATTTGCGAAACCCCAGGATCTTTTCTGCAAAAGAACCATGGAGGACCCGTGTTGAATCTGTGGGCTAGCTAGGAGCCGTCGGCGAGTTTGTGGAACCCCGGAGTCTTTTTTGCAAAAGAACCAGTGGAGGATCCATGCGGTGAATTTGCAGAATCCTAGGGTCTTTTTAGCAAAAGAACCTGTGAAGGACCCGTGTTGAATTTGCGAAACCATGGTTTTTTTTTTAAAATAGTCTTTTTGTCAAAAATATCGGTGGAAGGACCTATTTGCGAAACCACGGGCTCTTTTTGCAAAAATACCACACATAAGAACTGGAATACAATAACAGAAACAATGTACATGGTCAGATGCATGCTCCCAATTTTGAATGAAATGTTATAATATTTGGCTAGGAATAGGCTTGATAATGAGACCCAACTGCATTCTATGTAGTCATAACCTGTCAGCAATATCTTCATGCCAAAATTCTGCCCAATCTACATATAACAAACCAGCAAGGAGAATTAGCACACAGTAACAATACCAGGGCAATAATAATATCAGCTATCCGTATGCTGGATTCAAGGTAATCAAATAGTAATTTCGACAATATCAAAATGTACTACAATAAAAAAGGATGCGTAAAGCTTGAGAAGAAAATTGTGTAGGCAAAGAAGATCCAGCAGAAAGAAGCATTCCTTTCTGGCATACCATAATGGTTTCATCATAAAATGAGTAGCAATGCTCATTAATAAACTGTTCTCAAGAATTCTGACAAAAATTTGCAACAGAACACCACACTGCCAAGAAACAACTAATTAGCTCGTTTCACGGCCATGACTTCTTTTTCTTTTGTTTTCTAAAGACCCAAGGCATGTAGGTGGTCTGCACAAGTGGCCACATTCAAGAGATTTTTCACAATGAAGTTTGCAACCACAAAAAGAAAAAGAAGAAATGGCAATGCCAAAGCTCAAATATTACCGTAACACTTTAGATGTCCAACATTTCTATTCAAATAATGGATTTTAACCAGCAAAGTATCCATGTATGCTAAAAGCCGTCTTATAATACTCCTAGGCTAAACTAGAAAAGAAAGGAAACTAAGCATTGCGTGATGACGCTACATGTAACCCCCTTTATTTTCTAAGAAACAAAATTGGAAAGCATCTAAATGTTATATTCAATCAGTAGAGAAAATCAGATGGCTTAGTAAATTAGGATATCTTTTACACATGTATATGTGAAATATGAGATGACTCATTAAATTTAGGAGAAAGAGAAACATTTCATACAAAGCCATGAGCTATCCAGCTTGTTCACTTATTATCTCCCTGTTCCTCAACCTATTCAGAAGCCATGAAAAAAATGATTCGACTCTTCAATATTAAATGACAATTTACAACATTCCTATTTGTTCCTATATGCTTTAGGTTATTGTATGACATTGAAGTTTTGGCACAATGAAATGGTCTTGAATAGTAGATAAACATGAAGCTAACAGATAATGTGCTTTTTTTATCAAATTGAAATATTTATGATTGTTATCAAAATACCCTAGATACAACATCTATGCCAAATAAAAAGAAGAGGGAATCATACATCCTTGTCAGGGAAACCAAGGAGAACAACTGGATCAAAGGGAGAGTGGCCCCTGAAGCTGGTCTGCAATAACATAAAAAAAAGACATTTGAGATATTGAACGTGATTTAAATGCGAAGCATGTATTAAAATATCCTTTCAATGTATTCTTGCGCTCTCAGGTTCATTATATGGGAGAATTTAGTACCAAAACATGTAAACAAAGTGATAACTGAAGCAAACACACAATACCAAATCAAAAACACAACATTGTTGGGCTGATAATGTCTCCTACAACATTATTAGTTCAACATCAAATGACACATTTCTTGTGAGCTAATATGACTGAAACCAGTAAAAAAATTACATCTCACAATTTTCAGACCTCATCAAACCTTTTTAAACAAAGAAGCAAAGGCTACAATTATTGTCACATATACAATTAACTGAAATGACATTCTGATTAAGAAAATGAGGATATAGGTCATCAAATCTAAGGGAACTTGTGAGGAGGCAACAAGAGGGACACATCATAACAAAAAAAAGCTAGTAAAATTCAAAACATAGTATTTCATTGAGGAGCGCACGAGGGTTTTGGAGAGAACGCGTGGAGCAACGTCGGAACTGGGAAACCATGGATGGGTGGAGGAGGCATGGTGAGGAGGGGATCCAGGGAGAGGGGAGGAAGGAAAGAATTGGGGAGCAGACGGGTGGGGGGGGGGGGGGTTCTGGGAAGTGTGGAGGCGGGGCAGAGGATTCTGGGCCGTTCATGATAGAGTTGATCACGAAGCCACGATCTGATGGTTGTTTACTAGCCCGATCTCTACCGTGAGATCGCGATCGGATGGTTAGAAAGTGCTAAGACGCGTATACATAAATGTTGGAGGAGCTTTTCACAAAAGAGTGAGGTGAGCTGGCGCCTCTCTTTGCGCGAGAGTTCTTACCTACATAAGAGTAAGTATATTTTTACGGTGGTGGAAAGAATTGTTTGGAGAGATGCCATAACACTGTGACTGTGACTACCACCACCACTTTCAAGTAGCAGAGAGTAAGGGTGTGTTTGGTTACTTGTACCAAGTAGTATATGTATAAGATGGTTCAAGAAAAATATCATCTATGCGTTTGGTTGCTTGAATGGAACCATCTTGTCCTGAATAATGTGATACAAATTTGAGAAATATTCTCTATAGATGCTAAATCATTCCATTCACCTAAAACAATGGAACCAAATGGTACAAGACCATCTCATCCCATTCAACCTCATTCCACCAACTAAACACACCCTAAAGGTACTCACATTGATGGTCCCCTGAAATGAATGAGCATTAACCTCCACATCCGTAATACCAAAACTGAAAACAAGCCAATGTAATTAAGGAATGCAAAGCTCGATACATATTTTCTTCATTATGTGCAAATTTTCATTTCCACAACTACTTTACAGTTAACCTGAACTAAAATCTAAGCAAAAACCCTTCTCAGATTTGTCCGCAGCAATCGCCGGTTAATAAAATCGAAAATTCATTTTTTGAATAATTTTTTATTTTCTAAAATCGGTAAAAATCAAGTGAAAATCGGTAGAAAATAGATAGAAACCGAAGAAGTTTGAATTCAAAATTTTTGAACTCGGCGGTCAAACAAAGATGTAAAAAACCAAAATTGAGTGATTTTACTGAATTTCATTGATTTTTGATTGGTTTTCTTCGATTTTCTATTTACAATTTTCTAGTGATTTTTCGATTTTTGAGCGCTTTTTTTATTTTCATCACAATGAAGGAAAATTTTAAAAATAAAAATTATAAAAATTTAAAAATCTCAATTAATCTATAAAATATCTCAGAGAAATTTATTTTTAAAATCATTTAGTTCTTATAAAAATAAAAATTGCAATTAATGAAAAGTAATAGAGACACTATCATATTTTTATAATAAATTAAAACATTGATTATATTCTAAAATTTTAATTTAACTATAACTAGTGCCCAAGGATCATGTACTAAAATTTTTGAAAATATTATACTTCATTTAGTGCCCATAAAATCAAAAACTGAAGAGCATATATAATGACAATAGCACTTTCAGAATTGTAAAAAAAAATACACAAGTCTGATAATCATCTAAAAATTTTACAATATCATTAGAATTACCTTAGAACATCTCAAAAAAGTTTAATAAATGTTAGACTTTTTTATTGCCCCTAGAAAAGAGCATATATTCTGACAGTATCACTCTCAGAATTTTTAAAAATTACACAAGTTTGCTAATCATCCGAAAATTTTGTAGCATCATTAACATTGCCTTAGGACCTTACTAAAAAAATTTAACACTTTTTAATAATTTTTTTCACCACCAACTAGTCATCCGTAGCAAACCGCAGTACATCACGGCAGCATGAGCACCTTCGCTTCGCATAACACCAAGGCTCACCAGCCAGTAGAAAATCTACCATACTCCACAGCTGCAGGTCACACGCTTATCTCCGCGAACCCCATCGGCGCCTCCTAGAGATGGCAGAAAAGATCGCTAGGGTTCGAATCAAAATTTTCTTAATTATAGTAGTTAATAGGTTTACAATTAAAATCGATCCATTTAAAACAGAAAAAAGTTAACGATACTCGACTCGACGGTGACTCGTTAGCTTGAATTTAAAATAAACGTTTAAATGATAAATAAAATAATTTTATTTCAAACTATATCAATTTTAAGAAAAATATAATAATCGGTAGTTAAGCTCGATAGCAACCCTAGCGTGACGGGCCATCCAGCCCAACCGGTCGGATCAGTACTCGCGCGGCGGCGGCGCATCTACTACAATACCAGCAGAGTACTCAGACGCTTCGGTCGGCACATTCCCCATTTCCATTCACGGTCCGCGCGGCAGGAGAGGCACCCTGGCGCGCGCACGCGGCCGGCCAAAGCGGGTAGTGGCTCCCCACGCCCGCGCGCGCGGTCCGCACGGCGCGCCCAAGTAAGTTTTTTTAGCCGGTGACGAGCCGTGGCAGCGCTGCATTGCCCTCGCGCGACACGTACGTCCCGCGGTCGCTCCTCGTGCAGCCCCGCGCTAGCTTAGCTGCTGTTAATCTTACTACGCCACTCGTGATCTCTCGCGCCGCGCCTCCCCCACCGTTTTCCCACCTAATCCTAATGCTATTTCCTCCCATCCCCACCCATGCCGGCCCCGTAATATCCCAACAAACACCCACCGGCACAGGCGCGTTGTTAGCCACGGGCAAAGACAAGGATAACAAGGGAAGGGAAAAAAAGGAATGGCTGCCGCGGCCGCGGCCGCCGCCGTGACGGCGGTGTCGGGCTGCAGTAAGCGCGCGAGCGACAATGCGGGCGCCGACCTGTCAGTTTCTCACTCTCACTCTCCCTCCCTGCCTTCTTCTCATGACTAGAGCTAATTAATCCCATTCGAAGCTGTCCTATTGTGTACAGAAAACTTCGCACACGCTGTCGTTGATTTCTCTCTCCTTTCTCTTCCTTGTTTGTTGTTCGTTGTTACGCGCAGGCCCAAGAAGGCGAAGAAGGGGAGGTCACCGCCGGAGGAGGAGGTGGAGGCGTTCTTCGCCGCCGCGGAGAGCAGCGTGGCACGGCGCTTCGCAGCCAAGTGAGTACAGCACATCATCTGAGCTCTGAACTTGGCGCCAGCGCCTCCGGCCGCCGCCTCTTCGGGAAAGCTACGAGGCTCGGGCTGGGGATTTATTTATAGCTAGCATGCAAAGCAGCAGCACGCACAGCAGTGGGCCTGTAATTCCGTTCAAGTAACTGAAGCTCGCGAGTCGCAACTGTCAGCGTGGTGCTGCACGGCTGCACCTGCACTCGAAGACCGTAAAAACGCCAAACGGAGTTACTGTGCTGGCTTGTAACTCCACTAGAGCAGCAATGACTTGCCCTGTATTCTTTGTTGCTACTTGCTAGTTTCTGCTGTCTTTTTTCTCCTCTTAGAAAGGAATGTTGCTACTGAACAAAATTACCACCTAGCTTGGAGTTTTGGGGCCTCTAAAAAAAGGAGTTTTCGGGATAATGGGATAGCTCGAACAGAAAAGGCATTCTCTTTTTGCAGATTTAACTTCCAACTGGGCTTTTCTAAAAGAATTCCAGCTGGGACAGACACTGGTGAGGTTTTCCAACTGGGATAGAGTGAAGTTCTGCTACATGCTTGTGGCCCAAAATTTTGATCCCAAAAAGAAAAATGAGTAGTGTTTTGCCAACTCAACTCAACTGTTTGCCATATTTGAAGCAAGCAAGTGTTCAAAAGTTGTGCAAATGTGCAATGACCAGTGTTGTAAACTTGTAATAATAACGTGTGGATCTTTTGGTTCTGTTGAAGGTACAACTATGACGTCGTCAAGGAAGCTCCGATGGATGGCCGGTACGAGTGGGTCCGGGTAAGCCCATAAAGAATGCCGCAACAGCCAGTCAAATGTCAGATGCACAGACCACTTGTGTCCATTTGTGATCTTTCATTTTTGTCACTGTGTCATGCTTTATCTGTAGTTATGCTCACGAGATGGTTAATCCAGTAAAAACTCACCTTGTACGTCAGTGGATGCCTCACTTGTGACTTGTGTGCTTAACCTGTCGTTACGTGCTCAATTTGTTGTGTTCTCCATTTCATCTCTGACCATCAAAGCCACGAGGACTTACCATTTTGTAAACTATGCAAAGGAACATTTTCTGTTCTAACATCCAAGTGATGAGGCTCCGTTTACAGATCTTTGCGAGAATTGAAATGTTTTATATGAAATTCCCGCTATTCAAACTTGCTTGAACAAGTGCTATTGACTCTTCTATCTTCTGTCCACCTAGCAGGTCGAAATATTCGTAGTTTTCCAAAAAAGAGGAAGGATCACGCATAGCAAGCAAGAAACAATGTTACACAATTGTAAAGAGCACATTATTTAAACACAAATTAGTCTCCCATATGAGAAGCTTATTTGATTTGACTCGCGCGTATTCCAAACTAATGACTCGAACGAGCTATACAAGATTATATAAGCGATTACACAGTTCCTTGGCACTGAGGAAATGTGGTCATTTGTTTTATTCACCCAGCCTTTGTGTGTGTCTCTTTTAACCTACGCATTTATCACAGATTGCTTTGCACTATCGAAGACGATGCATCTCGTATGTCTTAATGTCTACAGATTATAGCTTAGCAAAGGTCTGACTGTATGCTGGATCAATGCAGACAACGACCTGAAAAAGTTGCACATGAAAAATTGTGAGTTGCATTACAGTAGACAAGAAGAACAGACTCGTCTGTTGTTGTAGCAACGGTGGTACCTTGCCAACACTCCTGCCAGAATGAAGATATTCTACTGCATCTGCCACGGAGGAAACACCCAAGAATTTCTTGGGGTCAAGGGCAACCTGTTGTATGCAGTGCGCAATAAGCTAAATTAGAAAAAAAAAAGTGAACTATTTAATATTATTGTATGGAGTTGTAAACCATTGCTGGCATGGTGTCGGGAGAAATGACAAGAGGAATTGCATTGTGATATGCTCATATTACTAAATCAACAGAAAAAAATAAATTCATTGACAAGAATGTGTCGAAGTACAACGTAGCTAAGTATAAAACAATTCTGTACGAGGGAACCACTGAGGCTGGTTAGTTTCCAGTTGGCTCCCAGTGGCTCCCAGCTATGTAGGCTACGAGAGTGAAAACTAATCTCCAGTATTTTCAGTCAAGAACTGTTGGAAATCATTCTCTGGTTACTTGGTTAGGAAAAAGGTGAAACATCGAGCTGTGTATGTATTTCTCCCATTATTTAAAATAACATTATGGAGAAATGTTATTATGTGAATATAGTACGAAAGTGGCAAAAAATTGCGCTTTGCTTAACTTGGTGAGATTTCTGCCTCTTAATTTTCTGGTTACTGCCATTTTCCTGACTGCCATCACTCAAAGTACCAAGCAGCAAACACACATTACGAAGCATACCTTTAGCTTTCCAGATGCATACAGGTCAAAAAGTTTGTCAAGATGATCTTGCCACAGGTGGGCATACTGAATTAGGAAAAATCCAGCCTGAAATTGGAAAGGAAAGGGCTCATAGTTTCAAGGAGTGCACTACAAAGAATTGTATGGGATGCAGCATCTATATGGCTAAATGTGACAATCTCTGTCCCATATAGTTTGTGAAGTATGCATGTAATTTTGAGAGAGAATGTGTGTTATATAGCTACCGGAAAATTTGATTTGTTTTTCAAAATATGACAGTTCTTAAACCTAGATATAGATAAGAGGCTCCACTCCTAGTTAAAGGTTGCTTCTTGTTTATTGTTATGGTATCCTGAATTTTCACACATGCGGACAAAAAAACCTCATATCATGTTGACTCTAATCTACTCAATGGGCTAAATGAACGTCACATTTTTAATATTGCAGTGGCATGATCAGTTTCATTAGTAAGAGTGCACCTTGTCATGACTCATGACCAATTTATTAAATCGCAAGTAAAAATGTAGTATATGCCAACTGAGAAATTATGGTGTTCTGCTGCACATACATACCACAGTTTGACTTTTTCCAAGAATCTTCTCACATAGTCCAGTGTAATTCTGTGGCTTCCAGCCATTCTCTCCTTGATACTGAAAACATTAAAGATTGTTCACTACCAACTAATGTCTATTCATGTATAAGCTACAACATCCTACAAGGAAAACAGGATAATTACCAACACAAATTCAGGTAACTGTCAACAGAATCATAATAAATCTGTGAACTTCCTAGGTATATTGCAAATTTCGAAGTATTAATGAAAATGCATAATGGACCAATTCAATATTAACAGTTTGCAATGACACCTCATAATATTCCCAGAGGGTGTTCTTTGCTCCACCAAATGAAAATTACACTAAAGCACCTGTTTAGCTCCTTGACTCCTCATTTATTTATAAATCCATGCAATCTTCTATTTGGTCAAGCACGGAACGAATATGCCATATTCCATTCCCCCCACTACAGTTGCCATTCAGAGTGCATAATAAATAGATAAGTGTGAGTTTCAGAGGCTGGTCAATATATATACCTGGGAGATCATACCAATTACAATAAGACGTCCATGGATTGCTAACGCATTTACGCACAAATCAAACATTTCTCCACCTACAGATTCATATATGATATCTACACCTCTTGGACACTCTTTTCTCAGAACCTGAAACCAAACAGTTAAACAGTTCTTAATTACTATAATCATTGAGAAGAAAATATAATGGATCAATGCAAAACAGCTTACAGTCGGTTGAATGTTGAAAATTTAAACTAAGAACTTCAGAAGTACACCTACTCAATATAAACTATAAACTATAGACACTATCTACAGAGACAACAGAGAATACATGTAATTCAACCATGCCCAACAAACATTGTCCATCATCCATGGCACACGAAACGTCATGCAAGTGTAAGGATAAAACTACTTGCAACATTATATCCTGGTAAGTAAATGTAGTACACAACCACATAACAGAAACACATATTGGACTAGACAACAATTTTGGAACATTTTATGTCAGCACATAAAGCAAGTAAGGTGAAGCTACCAAGCTCAAACACTTGACACATAAACCACACACGAGAGCAAAATTGCATTATAAGCAGTAGAAGTGTGAAACGTTCGAACAAGAACTCACGTCTTTGATCTTTTCATTCCTGTAGTTGATAACTCGATCAACTCCCAAGGAAGCTAGAAGCGCAGCTTTACTTTCACCTCCACATGTGGCAACAACCTTGTTGCCTGCTATTTTTGCAAGCTAGTGAAGTGATAGAAAAACATTTAGGAACAAAAGGGCACATACAAGGTTAAAAACTAACAACAGTTGCTCAAAAAACAGAGTAGCATAAAGACAAAAAAGAGAACAAAAGATGATAAATCTCATTATGTCCTAGAAATATCTGTGTGTTCAATGCAGTAAAAAGTGCATTTACTGCTAGTTAACTACGAAACATAATTATACATGCTCCAACTTTCATGAAATATTATCTTGTTCAAGTTCAGAAAATAACTTGAAGTATTATAATTCTACTTCCTTGATAAACTATATAAGTAGATGAGAAATTGAGCATTACATAAAAAGGCAAAGTAATATTATTGAAATGCCACAGCTCACCTGAACAGCAAATTGTCCTGTTCCACCAGCAGCTGCTGTGACTAAAACGACCTGCCCAGATGTCATTTGACCAGCCTAAAGGCAGAAGAATTCAAACCCGCATCAGATCAGAAAGGATGTCTTTCTGCTAACTCTGAACTTGAAGATTTGTTGAACATGATATGGGGGCAAAAACAAATGGTATACAACCAAGAAAATAAACAGAACTAACAATCAAGAGAACCTTTTCAAGACCAATTGAAGCAGTCAATCCTGATGTTAGCATAGCGACAACCTCTGGGTCTGGTTTTGGCACCGGAAGAAGTTGTTTGGCTGGAACCTTTCATCAGAAAGATGTAAAGCCAAAAGAATTGTTACTGGTAGAGAGAGGTAACATTTCAAAAGTCAAAAGGCGGGAGGGATTTCATTCGAAGGGAGCAGGAGACAGTAGGTATTGTGTAACAAAAATACATAGAGTGCAGTACCAGCGTGAATTCAGCATAGCTCCCAAAAGTCATAAGGGCCACAGGAGTGCCAACTTTGATATGGTTCACTGAATCTCCAACAGAAGCAACAATTCCCACAGCCTGTATATATTGGTTTTTATGGATAATAAAATATATTAATTTCTCCTGTGAAAAAGGTAAGGACCAATGCAAAAACATCATATTAAATCATAGGAAATGCACAGCGGTTTTGATGTAAGTATGGTCAAGCCACTGAGTTCTCTGCTATCTTCTATGCGGTTCCCATATTATTAGATTCTATTGTTAGGAATTCCTTATAAACAAGGAGGAATTGCCATCTTTTGGGATTATCCTCTTATCTTTTTCTCAGCAAGCAGCCTCGGAGCCTTGTATCTGCACCAGGAGGAAGATTCTCCCAGCTGCCGATCAAGGGCGAGCGCCCTATCCTCGCCCTTTGGGCCCTTACCATGCAAATGCAGTTGGTCCCAAGGAGATTATTATTATTGCCGCCGCCGCCGCTGCTGCTACTACTACTACTATTTTTTTTGCAACATGTGGAATGTTGATGACAAAGGTGATAACTCTGCTGTTATTAGTTACTAAGTTATTCGCTATGCTCAGAGGCATTACAATGCTTGATCCAGGAAAACAGAAAGATGATGCACATTTTTACACATAACATCATCTCAAAAGCAAAATCAAACATTAAGCATGATTTTAAGTTTCAAAATGGACATATGGGAACACCAGTAACCTCAAAACCAGCATCATATGGAAGGTGTGCAGCAGCCTCTTTAGCATTAACACTGAAATAACGTCCAGAACTGAAGTTTACCTGGAACACACCATTAACATCTTCCGAAGGTTAAGCAATGGGAATCAAAAGAAAAACAATTGAAAATACAAATACAAGGACTTACGTCACTAGCATTTACACCAGCGTATATTATTTTAACTAGAGCACTGTGTGGTTTGATGGGCAATCTCAGTCGCACACGATCGAGTCTTGTAGCATTTCGGAAATTATGGCTGAGTGTGTGAACAACTCTACAGAAGCATCATGAGGATACACTTATTAATAAAATAAACACGATTTTGAGTATCCCTACGAATATTCCAATGTGTGAAACATAAGGACTGACATGCCATTGTTATTAGAGGAATATAGTTAACCTTATATTGTATAAACTAACTTTGGACCAATTTTGATGTGCTACCTCTCAACCATATTGTGTGAGCCATTATAGATGATGCATGACAAAGATTTCATAAACTGGCATTCGTATCAGGTCCAACAAATAGAATTACATGGAAATCCATATTTTTCTGTACAATATGACAAAATGAAGTACCAGTAGAGTCAATGTTTAGCTATTTGGTCAGATATTCTATTGCAAATGTCAATTGCCCAAGGACAAAAAATGCAAAATAACAGAAACTGGAATATTCCCTCACATAAGATAGAACAGGAATTGGCATCTCCTAACTTGGCCTTGAACCACAATCCCTGGACGCAAATATCAAGATCTTGATTCTTAGGGGTAGAACCCAATGACCGATAAACTTTTCTATATAGGGAAAGTAAATTCGCTAAGATCATAACCGTCAATACATCAGCTGGCATATACGATACAAACACTCCTTTCTGTTAGTAAATCTGCAGCGCAAAATATGCAACCTAAAGCCTGCTCAGTGTCTGCTTAAGTGATTAGATCGGTGACTTTAACCGTTTTAGGGAAGGACTCAAACAATAAAAACAAATAAAGTACTACAGAGCAGTTGTTATTTATTTAAAAGAATATTCCAGAAGTCCTTAGAACAAGATAAATATAACTTAGTAGGACTACTTACATCTTCTCAAAGAATTCAGGTGTACGGATGCTAGGAAATATATGCTTTGTTAATGTCCTTCTTGACTTCGAGGAATGCACCAGATACCTTTTTTCTTCCTCTGATGTTGGCCAGTATACCATGCCTCTTCGTTTAGATATCCAAAGGCAAGCACCAGCCTTGCTCTCATCTTCTATAAGCTCGAATGCACCTAATCCGAATAAAAAGGGGTTCTTTCAGACAACAAGAAAAGAGAAAGGTAAAACATCATATGCGAGAGATATATATCTAAATAGGTCCCCTCATATCTAAAATAGTAAAGTACACAATAGGTCTAAACTTGCATACGTGTGTCACTTGGGCCATGAACGTTAGGGCTACACTATATAAGGAAGTCAAGGCAGGTCGAAACCATACCTACTAACCACCTGGCACGGATGGTTGGCATTAGCCAGTTTGACCCATTCTAAGGAACGAAAATGTTCATCTCAACCTAGGTTGAGCTAGTCCACCTTTCTGATCCACACATCTTTTCTTGAGATTTGTACTCACAATCATTCACTAATACATACATCACATAGGATCAGATCGTAAGTACCAAAGACTCTACCAAATCTTTGAACAGGTTATATACTTCATATAATACTCCATTCACAAATGTACAATGTTTTCGAAAGCGTGCAGTGAAACTTTTCTTATTTTGACTATTTATCTATAAAAAACCTATTTAGATTGATCAAATGAAGATGGTATCATTAGATTAGTTATGAAAAATATTGCCATAATATAATAATTTTAGATTTGTTAATGAACATATTCATATAAAAAGTAATTGTCAAATTTGCGTGTTGAAGACCGTGTCGAAATCCAAAACGTCATACATTCTTGAACAGAGAGAGTACTAGTATTATTTTTCAAATTTATGTCAGTATGAAGAATTGTTTTAGTTTTTACAATTCTAATATGTAATTTGTGTGTATGTATTAATGTTTTATGTTAATGGTAAAAACTTTACAATTCTTCTGCCTTGTCTCCTGCGGTAAAAACAGAGCATAGGGAGCAGTAAGATTCCCTCAATTCTTTAATGGCAAATTGTGACATGTACAGATAAAAAATAGTACCTATCTTCTAAGGAAGATACGTAATTTAACAGTTCAGCTCTTTAACCTTTTGATATTTGAAAATCAATTAAACCTACAGTTCTCAAGTTCAGGAACCCTTGCGATCTACTCCTACAAGTCTATCCTGTACTTTAGTCAATTTAGAAAAATGGATACACATGTTTCACATAGAAAAAGATGTGCACAAATGCCATATTCATTTTTATCATTTAAAACACCCAATCTCAACTGAGTGTAGGAACAATTCATCTAAGGCTCAACAATAACTTTTAGTGATCATGACATGCCGATTATGGACAAAAAGTAAACAATCAAATGAAATGATTATTTACAACTTAACAAGGTGAGAAATAGTGTACCATTAACAACATCCTCCATCTTCAAAAAACCTCCAAGTGCATCTACTAATATGCGATTTACTTGTTTTCCCATATTAGTTTGGACAAACTGCATACATCAGTCCAATATATAGGTCAAGATATATAATACTCAACTACTCATTAAATACCATGATTGCCTTTGTCCCTTCCAGTTGTTAACCAAGAGAGAAAATGATAAGCTAGTCTGTTTGGGATAAATTTAAAGTGATCGTGACTAGCAAGAGTGTAAATTATGCTCCACTAACCTGCAGCTACAAATGTGGATGTCAACTCTCGCTGATATCCACTAATTTTTCAGATGGAACTATCAATAAATTTGGTTCACGTAATTAATTTTATTCAACTACATGTCCAATTGTCCATTACAGTTTAACTCAAGTAAAGAAAAGGAATCACATAAGATTTTAATTGTGCATGGGTGTAAAAGAGCTCTGACCAGGGCCCTAAAAGAGCTCTGCCCCTGGCCCTTGAGAATTGAGATAGTGCATTCGCACTGGCTGGTCAACCTGGTAAGTTTTCCTGCTCGTACAAATTTATGTATTGGAGAATACAGTGCACTGTTACCAGTGTCAGGCTAACATTTTGACATATACAAAATCTATCAGCAAATTATCACAATCTTAAGACAGAATATAGCCTCAGTTTCAATGCAACTACAATGAATGCAAGTCAGTGATATTGTGTCTGACAAAATGAGAAACCACTGCCTCCACTTGTGTAATTTCTTAATACCTCAGGGCAGAGCACATTGACACGAATGCCATGCCGTTTCAATGGAGCAAGTGATCTTGTAAACATGACCACACCACCTGCAAAAAATGAAGTATGATGTCACATAGCGTACACATGCTTCAAACAGATCTTACAATATACAAAAGGGATATGTAGTTAATATTGTAAAGATCATCTGGTTTCAGTATTGAGCATTTTATGTGACCAAAATATAAACTTATGTACAAGTTGTGACTTGTAAATTCAGAACATGTCAAACCACATAGACAAGCAACTTGTACATATTATTTTCCACAAATCAATAGTCAAAGTAAAAACAAACAAACAAACTGGCTTTATATTGCAACTGCAATCTGCTGCCAAAAAAAAAAACTGCATATAGATGATAGATCGGTCTTCCAGAATAACAACTAATGAAGTAATGCCATTGACCGTTAATTGTTTACTGCAAAAGTACTTCCAGTCTGCGTACAATGCATACTTTTCATCAATTAGAACCTCTGAAAGTAAAAAAGAAGTAAAGCAGTGAATTTGCATTTAAAAACAGAAATTCTACATTTTAACACTGTCAGAGGAAATCCCATCATAGCCCTCTACAAAAGGTACGAGGTGCGGTGCCCAGCCCTCTAGGGCACGTTGCCCCATTCCCTTCCATAGGGCATAAGGCTCAACTCCCGGTCCCTGAGGACGCATTGTAAGTGCCCATTGAGATAGAGAAGCACCCCCGCTTCGCTCGGTATCGACTAATGAGTCGAGTCGCCAAGTCCCGTGGCCCGTAGCAAGGTTGGCCTCCGAAGGAGGGCCCAAGCCTCAGGAACCCCATGGGACCCAGAGTCAGAGGCCTAACCCTAGGGAGCGATGACATAGGATCCACCACCACCTCTCGGGAATAATGAAGATGCCCACGCTTGTCACCCTACTAGGGGTAGGATAGTATTTGTGTACTAGGCCGAACAACTATAAAAGCTCATTGTAGCCCTCACCTGTAACTAGAACTCTAATAGAATACAAAACATATACAAACTGGTGTGCCCTTGAGGTCACTCCCAGGCAAAGAGGCACCCCCTCTACCCCAAGCCCAAAGGCACACTGACAGGAGTAGGGCGCCTTCATTAGCACCCGAATCTATATAAATAACCGTGTCTCCATTACTCTCGCGGGCACTAGCCCGTCGGATGGCTGACGCCCGCTCTCTCTTATGCCTTGTTTTCCATCATATGACAAACACAGAAGCTAAACAGTTGATCAACTTTCTGTGGCTCATTTTAATGAAGTGCATACATGTTTACATTAATACAAAGATATCTGAAGATATTATGGACTACTAGATAATCTATAGTTCACAAAAAATTTAGTAGATTTATGGCCTTCTACTGAGTGGATTTAGTAAAGAGCTGAGGAGCCAAAGTAAAATAACAGATTTATCATTCCCAACAAAGTTTATAGGACAATTTCGATTATTAGTTAATAATTACTCATGAACTTGGTAAAAAGAACAAAGGCACAAAACCAAGATACACTGGCAGCAAACAAATAATGTGACATAAGCAATTGCAGTTAAATATTCTGAATAAAACAACCATAGGCCCTATATGTTCTCTTTCATCGAAAGACCATGTGGAGATCTATCCATGTTTGTGATGAGTTATTGACAGTGTTTGAGCATGTGATGCTCAAGTTTGAATTTGCTTTTGAATTTGAAGCAATTTAAGGTGATGTCAGGTCAGGGTGGCACTACCAGCCTGGGAGTGGCAATAGTGTCGACCTATGGTAGCACCGGCCATAGGAGTGGTAGTTTTTTCACAGAGAGGTGTTCCTCTGGGATTTAGCAAAGTGGCACTACCAGCATGCTAGGAGCGGTAGTGCCGAGGGAGCGACACTACCGGCTGAAAGGCATGATAGTTATTTTCTAGAGTAGGTCCCTATTGGGTTTCAGGGATCATCGGCACTACTGGTCATGCGATGGCGGTAGTACCAGTCAAGCGGTACTACCGGCCTCAGGTTGACGGTAGTACTAGTTCTTTAGCGAGATGTGAATTAAATTTTATTGATTTAATAGCATATCATTGTGAACAGTGCTATGTAATGTATTTCTTGTCTGTATGGTTGCAGGTTTTCGGGGCTAGGTCATGGTGAGGCGAAGGCGAGACCGAGAGTAGGCTAGGAGAGCTGAGATCCAAAACGGTTGAGGGACGTCGGAAGATGATTAAGGCCGGGAAGTGATTGCAAGTCGGAAAACAAGAAGTCAGAGCATGAAGAAGTGGTGATGGACATGGCGGGAAACGGCATGGATCGAAATTAGGCTCAGGAAGGAGTTAAGGTCCAAAACGGTCAAGGAAGTCGATACCACTATGGTGAAGCATAAAAGGACACGTGATGGTGAAGTGACTCCAGCCCGTTTGCAAGCAAGGACGGTTCGGGGGAGTTCGGACTCGTTAGAGGCTTGGCGGGAAGTCATTGGGGCCACGCTGGAAAGTGCGAAGCATGGCGATGCTTCGAGGAGAAAGAAGACCGGTTATTGGGGAAAATTGGTGATTTGTTCAATACCGGCAGTCTAAGCGGTTTGGAAAACCGCAACAGTAGCCTAAGTGGTTTAGGTCACGCCAAAGTAGTGTTGGACGTAAATTCGGGCTCACGGAGTGGATTTGGCGACAATGCAGTGGCCACTTTGAGAAGCTTGCTTGTGCAAGTGTAAAACCCGTTAAGAGTGTTAGGTTTCGGGTTAGCCCATGTAAATATGAATGGTATCCACTTGTAGTATCCAGATTTAGGATTAGGGTTGCCTCCACTATATAAGAAGATGTAGTGCAAAGTGAGGACTTGAGACCTCAGACTTAGTCACTAGGAATGTTAGGTTTTCCCACAAGATTTTTGGTTTTCTTATGTAGTGTGTATGCTCCTTGTGAGGTTTGCTCTCATGTGAGAGGCTTTGTAATCCATCCTCATGATCTGGAATGAAATCAAAATTCATCCTCAAATTTTTGCCTCAAGTTTTGATCTTCTCCTTACTTTACTCTTAATCTTTTCTTGTGATTTCTTTCTTGCTTGATCTTGTGTTGCCAAGGATGAATGATTGATGGATGTATCCTTTATAGATCATCTCCCAATTATCTAGACAACCTCTTCTTGATCATCCAAATTTTTTCAAAAAACCAGTTTTCGCTTGAGAAGGAAGGATTTGAGGTATATCTTGATATTGGTCGATTGGGGGCAATTTTTTTGGAGTTCTTACTTTTGTGATATGTGGGAGGTCACCTAAGATCATTTTGATCATCAAAACCCCATGAGCAAGCTCAGGGCAAATTTTTTTTGCTTTTGACCCGGATTTGGTGCTACCTTCGGTAAATTTGAAAAACGTCAAAAATTTGACGTCAATCCTTATGATTGAAGGTTGGAACAGGTTCCTAACACCCATAAAAAGGTGCATACAAATTTTTGTGGGTTTTCAATCAACCGATCAAAAGATACGCCGATTTTCGTTTTTGAAGTCATGCTGATTTACTGTTCATTTGCCTGTTTTACTATTCACCAGCACTACCGCTACTGTAACCCGGTAGTACCAGGCTTACTGTTCATCCCGGCAATACCGACCTCTATAGCATGGTAGTGCCGCCCTAGAGCTGATTTTTCAAGAGATTTTTGGGTGAAAATTTGTTGTGTGATCATTCACTCCCTCTAATTGCCAATTTCAGTCCTTCATTCATAGTGGGCTAATTTTTCAATTTGTATGGGGCTACAGGCATCCTACCTCCCCTTTCTCTACGATAACTTGTGGAGACATCGTTACTCAATAATAAGATACAATGATGATCTGATACAGTTTTATCTCTATTTACAAAAGGTATGTATAACCATTTAGTAAAGACATGACAACTTTTAAGCACATTAATTACTATTTTTGAGTAGTGTATACCTTTTGTCATTACAATACCAGTTTAAGTATATATCTTCATTAGTCAAAAAATATCTATCTTCATTTCTATTTGAAAATGCAGCTCAGGTACTCACCACATCACGATGTACACATTTTTAAAAATACCACCATTTCAAGTGCATATTTTAATATATCAAGGGAGTGCAAACCTTTTGTCCCACTATAAACAGGTTCATAGTGCATAGGATATAGGCCAGCAACTGAACCAATATTTATTATGACACCAGGCTTCTTCTGGGATCTCATTATTTGAGTCTGCAGTGAATAAATCCAATCATAAGTACTGTACATATGCCATTTGCAGGGAGTAAATATAAGTAACGTGCCTGACAATTGATATTATCTTTTGAGTTAGTGTACAAGTGAAGATTTCCAATTCCATGAATAATGCAAGCATAATTTGTCAATCGTCATTGATCCAAAATTCTATCCTACTTCTTGATCTCAAGGAAACCTTAAGGATAAGATAATATTATAGCAACAGAACTATTAACTCTTAACTTCCTCCAATGATGAAAACTAAAAACAGAAAACCCAATACCTTCCTTTTCTCTTAAACAACTGGATCAACAGAAACTGAAATCATATGCATTTCCTAATCCTTTATCTAAAATAACAAACAGCAAACAGGAACAGCACTCATTGTTACTGCAAATAGTTTTACTGAATAAACCAACTTGACAATTCTACTCCAACAGTTACGAGAGACTTACTGCAATGCGAGTACCATCAATCACAGCAACAAGATTCACATTTACTGCATGCCTCCATGTGCTAGTTCCATCAGATCTATCATCATAAACTAATGATTTGTTGACAAAGCCAGCACAATTGATGCATACATCTAGTCCACCATACGTGTGTACATGTTTCCCAAAAGCAGAAGCAAGAGCATCTACACATCAAATCAGTGTAACTTTTAAGATCATGGCAAACATGAAATGAAAGAGAAATTAGCTTTCAGTTAACGGTTGAAACCAAAACGCAAGTAATCTGATGTCCAATGACAAAATAATCCCAACAGTACAACTACATCAATATTTTTTTTTTTTTTGATAATGGAAGATTTTTATTGATTTCAAGAACACTACATCAATAAAATACCCTGTTAAAAGCAATTTGATGTTTCTTGAAAGCACAAGAAAGCAAACCATATCAATGCATCATGGTCTTAAAAATCCTAGATCCTATATATTATGTACTAGGTTGCAGGAGCTGGTGGATCAAAATTTAGGAGAGTAGCTCGTAATTTCAATCACTAGATCATGTCAACTTTTTCCTCTGTGTAATACTCGCTTATTTGCTCACCATCTCTCCACTGACGACCTCTTTGTGGGTGGTATTTTTTTTGGTTGTATCGCACTGCATTTCTTAATGGAATGAAACAAAAGCTTTTGTGTATCCGCGAGAAAAGATACATTTCTGAAACACAGCAGGGATGGTTTGCTAACTTTATTTCAGAGGGTTTTCAGCTAGTAAGAAAATTTCAGCCAGTGCTTACAAATAAAAAGATTACATGTTATGCCAAAAACATATGATGCTTGTAAGTTGTAGGTTATGTTCTTGAACTATACTTTATCGAGAATGAATAAATTTATAGTATGGTGAGGGTTGCAGTTGGATATCAAAAGACGTCACACTTTACCAGTCATATATCATTACTTGAGGTGTGATGTTTTGTTCATTGCCGCTTCCAGAACTTTTTAGCATAAGGAAGCTACAAGTATAGTTTGAAAAATTACGTATGCAAGAACATTAATTGTTATTACTTGTTTCCCTTAAAAAACTCTTACCTGAATTAGTAACATCACACTCAATGAATATGGCAGATGGAACTCTATGATCTCCATGAAACTGTTTGCTTTCCTTTTGAACTAATGAAACAACTTCTCTTCCATTTTCTTCAGAGAAATCAACAACCGTCACAAATAGACCCTTCTGTGCAAGAGCAATACAAAGCGCTTTCCCTTGAAATAATTTTAAAAAACTGTTAGAACGTTCAATGAAAGGTATCTAGTAAAATCGCTTTTCCTACACAAAATCAATTAAATCGTGGCTTTTGAGGCTCAGATATTACACAGGGATTACATTTGTTACACTTTTCGAGCTTAATTGTTGTTACAAATGGAAATGCATGCCATGGTTTCGTATTATGCAGTACCAAACCAAGCAGAAAACTTGGTTAGTTTCCAGAAAACCTACAATTAGGGTGTGTTTGGTTGGTGGAACAAGGTTGAATGGGGTGGGATGATTCTGTACCATTTGGTTCCATTATTTTGGTTGAATGGAATGGTTCAGCATCTATAGGGAATATTCCTTAAATTTATATTACACTGTGTAGGATGGGATAATTCCATTTAAGCAACCAAACACGTAAATGACATTTTTCTTGAACCATCTCATACATGTACAACTTGATACAAAGCAACCAAACACATCTTAGACGTCTTAGGGTGCGTTTGGTTGGGTGTACGAGGATGAACCGAATCGTCCCGTACAAGATTTGGTTCTGTCTTTGTGTTTAGTTGGCTGAACGAAACTATTTGGTATAGGATGAGATGGTACAGATTCTTGAAATATTCTAAAAAGATGCTGCACCATTCCGTACGAGAAATTTGGCCGAACCAATCGATCCAGGACAGGATCGTTCACTCACACCATCCCTCAAATCAACCTTATCCCTCAATCCAATCTAATCTCTTCAACCAAACATTATCTCGTACCATTCTATATCATTTCATCTAAGTAACCAAACAAAATCTTGTATCATTCTATTCAAGTAACCAAACATTTTCCCTGTACCATCTCATCCACAATTATATCATCCATCCTATACCATCCTATCTCATTCATCCCCGTACATCCAACCAAACACACCCTTTAAGTTCCGGAGCGCTTGCAGCGAGTTGATAGAGATTAGAGAGGGGTGTGAAGCGTTTGCAGCAGAGTTGATGGAGAGAGGTGTGCATCCATCGTACCAGGCTCCGGAGCGCATCCACGAAACCAAACGAGCCAGCGCCCAGCCCAACTACCAGGGAACCACTCGCGCGCGTGAATCGGACGCGCGCGCGCATACGCACCGAGAGAGATGGGTGTTCCTTACCGATGCCGGAGGCGCCGCCGGTGACGAGGGCCGACATGCCGGGCTTCAGCTCCATCTCGCCGGCGCGTGGGAGAGACCGACGAGCTTCTGGTGGGGAGTCGTAACTGAGTGAGACGAGGCGAGAACCGATGAGTTATTAGAGAAGACCACTCGCCCGGCCGGCCGGTGGAGCTGCCGAGAAGCCGAGATGGGGACAAGAGCGACGACAACGAGGGAGGGAGGCAGCTAGGCACGGAGCGACGGTTTACTCGCCCCCTTTCTCTCGATTATCTCGTTACGTCTCGCTCTGTGTCACTCTCTCTCTCTCTCTCTCTCTTCCGTTTGATTTGTTCGGCGGGACGATTCGAATCTGGAGCGAGAATGGAGCGGCCGGACGCGCGCTGTGCCTACGCGGGGCGGCCACCCGCAGCCGCGAGGCCGAGCCGCGAGCACGTTTGACATCGCGCTGCTCCTCGCCAAAGTCGAGGAAGCGCGTCGCCGACGACCCTTCCTCCACGGCTCCACCTCCTTCTCCGGTTCTCCCTCTTCGCGTGTGTTGGCCTGGGCCTGTCCAGAAGATTCTAGAAACCCCTGTGGGAGGCTATGTCGTGCATGCCGTGGTTGCTTTTCCCATCTCTTTTGTGTGTGCGTGTGCTGTTTGTTACGAGCCTTTCTACAGTCTACAGTGCTTGGGTGCCACTATAGCGGTTCATCATGTGGAATCCAATGATCGATGCACGGTTAAAGGTATCTTTAGGAAGATATACTTTAGTTGTGGGCTAGTTATTAACTTAAAAGAATTGGTGGAAGGGGGTAGTTAGGTAATTTTGTAGCTTATCGAATTAGATGGAAAGGGATAAGCTGGTAAAAGTGTGGATTTATCCAGTCGTTTAGAACCCTAATTCTCGACAGCTCCGCAATACAACTATCAAATTGCAACAGCGACCGCGCCAGAGGCTTCTTGCAAGCTATGTAATTGAATATAAAATCAAGTAACTAAGCATAAATTATACTCTCTCTAGTCACAGATAGTTGCCATTTTGGATTATACAATCAAACTTTTGAAACTTTGACTATCAATATCTTTTTAAATATTTAAATTAAATATATGAAAATTATATGGATTTGTCTCGAAAGTACTTTCATAATGTTATAATCTATTGGGTTTTATAAATATATTATAATAAAAATTAGTGATCAAAACTGTGTTCTTAAGATCAGATCGATATCAAAACGATGACTATTTGTGATCAAATGGAGTATAATTTTATTTAGAGCATCTCCGGTGCTTACAAGTAGTATACCACGTTGACGAATATTCGTTTAAAATAGTGAATTCTCCAATGTAATCACCTCCATTTGAGTGCCTAGCTGATCCCCAAAATGAACCCTAAAACCTGGTTCTAACAGAAAAGAATCCCAAATATGAACATCAGCTCTTACCAGCCATGGCTCTAAGGTTATGTTGCCTTCTTTTTCCATCATGGCGAATACACTTGATATTCCTAGTTTTTCACGGAATTTCTTTTATTCGAGACAAGTTTTGCACTGAACATGTAACGATAATACACCATTGAACTGAGTACTTCGTTCAAATAGGATCCCAATCTCCGGAATTAGAAGCTTATTCGATTTCCATATCAATGTTAGCCCTTTCGTATACTAGTGCATCTTGCAAACTAATCAGACGACTGAGCTACACACCTTTATGCATTTACTCAGTTTCTCGACGCTGGGGAAATATGGTCATTTGTTTGATTCACACAGACAGACAAGAAAACAAAGAATCTCAACGCCGTATGCGTACCTACAAGATAACCTACTCATTTGTCGTAGATTACTTTGCATTTTCTGCGCCATCCTTTGCGACGATGAAAGATGATGTATCTCGTATGTCTACAGACTATAGCTTAGCAGGGGTCTGACCGTATGCTGGATCAATGCAGACAACAACCTGAAAAGGTTCCACATGAAAATTTTGTACGTTACATTAGAGTAGACAGAATAGGCTCATCTGTGGTTATAACGATGGTGGTACCTTGCCAACACTCCTGCCAGAATGAAGATATTCAACCGCATCCGGCACAGAAGCAACACCCAAAAATTTCTTGGGATCAATAGAAACCTGTTGTATGTGGTGTGCCATGAAAAGCCAAGTTACGGGGGAAAAAGGCATAGATATATTTAATATTGTTGTATGGACTTATGAACCATTGCTGGGTATAGGGATAGGTGACATGAAGAATAGCATTTCCCATACTGATGCAATCTAATGGGAAGAAGCTGTATAACAAATTGAGAATACAACAATATGTGGAATAAAGCTATATTGCAAAAAGAAAGCAGGAGAGCAATGACAACAAATTTATTGTTCCCAAGCAACATTTCTTGATTTTTACTAACTACTACCTCCGTTCTTCTTTACTTGACGTTTTTGCCTTTTCATGGTCTTGGAGATGCGATTTTGACTGTTACTTTTTATAACTTTAAATTGCGATGTATTAATAAAATTATAATATTATAAAAGTATTTTTAATGACAAATCTAATGGTATAGTTTTCATATAGCCAAAAGCCCATCTAAATATTTTTAAACCTATTTGTGATCAAACTTTAGAAAGCTTGATGGTATGGATTCTAGAATGTCAAGTAAACAAGATCGGAGGGAGTAACATCTAGAGCGCTCAGCTAATTCATTGTGATACGATCAGATAGTGTTTAGATTATACAAGGAATTGAAGTAAAATATAGCTCAGTTCACAAAACAATCCCATATTAGGGAACCACTCAGGCTGGCACTGGTTCCCATCCAGTGATCCCCAGCTAGGTAGAGTACTGGAGTCCAAAATCTAACCTAAAGTATTAATTCAGTTGGAAAGCAGTCTGTTTCTGGTGAAGACAACTGAATGCTTAGCTCTGTGCTTTTCCTATTGTGTAAAATTATATTATAGACCAATGTTCTTACATATAGAGAATATAAAAAAAGTAGCAATAATTGTCAAGAATAATTTATGGCTTCATGCTTTGCTTAGTGAGATTTCAGCCTAGTTAACCAAATATAGGTCCTACTTGAAATATTTGAGTGATATAGCTCTCTGCTTACTGCCATTTTCTCGACTTAACCATATATAGTCCTCCTTGAAATATTTGAGTGACGATAGCTGTCAGATTAATGCCATTTTCTTGACTGTCATCAAGCAAAGCGCTAAACAGTAAAAATGAAGCATACCTTTAGGTTTCCAGAGGCGTACAGGTCAAAAAGTTTGTCAAGATGATCTTGCCACAGATGAGCATATTGAACCAGGAAAAATCCAGCCTGAAATTGAAGGAAAAGATCTCATTGTTCTAAAGGGTACACTACAAAAGAAATTGATCAAATTCAACATCTATGTGGCTCAATGGTTGTTCCATACAGTTTGTGAAGTACGCATGTAACTTTGAGCAAGTAGAAATGGTTTATAGCCAATGAAAACAATTGGTATTTGTTATTAAAAATGATAATTCTGAACATGAACCTAGAGAGGGAGAGTTGACTCCTAGTTTAAGGTTGCCGCTTGTCTATTGCTATGTCAAGTTAAACGTTCAAATATAATAACCAATAACGAAGTCATGTTGGCTCTGATCTGTACAATGGGCTTAATGAACATCACATTTTTAAGAATGCAGTGCAGTGGCACATTCAGTTTAAACTATGGTACAAACTAGGCGGGTGCTGGTTGCTGGACACTTTGCTGTGGGAACTCTTGAGGTACATGCTAACCATATATTAGCGTGTAAAAAGTTCTAACCTCTCATAGTTGTGCATACAATAAGTATGGCCATTCTCTCTCCTAATTATGCACCCACTTTGCTCTTAAGCAAAACATAGGTGGCCATTGATATGAGCCGACGCTGAACGATGCGCAAGCTCAAAGGCCTCGGTTCTTGCCACTCGGTCGCAGCAAGACGATGAGGTGCTCTCACGCCTCGCCGGCGCTTTGGATAGGGCTGTTGTCGGCCACCGCCTATTGCTCGCAAAGAATCTTATTATTTGCCAAAAGTGCTTACAGATGGTCGCCAACAGCCTTTTATTCCTCCCTCTCCCTACATGCAATCCAGATCCTATTTTATTGCTCCTTCCTAACTAGCGTGATCTCGATTGATACTTTCCTAACTCATAGCTTGTTGCCTAACCAACCAGATGGTTCATTCAAATTACCAGTGCCCTTCCTTCTCCACCAAAGGCCCGCGGCGTCTTACAAAAACCCTATCGCAACCGGCCATAACATTACTCCCCCCCTCGAAACTAAGCTTGTCCTCAAGCTTACAATCAGGGAACGACTGCCGCAGAGCAATAGCATCCATCCACGTTGCTTCATTCACGACTTCGCCCATCGCACCAAAATTGACGATGACCGCCAACGGTTACCGGGCCAAGAAAGCTTAGATGGCTCCGGCTGATCCGTAGTTGTTGCTGGAAGGAGATCGCCCGGTATGTCCTCCACTTGCTCTGGAGGATTGCCCCGGAATCGTTTGAGCAGCGACACATGGAAGACATTGTGAATTCTAGCACTCTCCGGGAGCTCAAGCTTGTAGGCCACCGAGCCAATGCGTTGGATCACCTGAAAAGGGCCGTAGAAACGAGGAGATAATTTGGTCCAGGAAGGTTGGCTACGAGCAGTAGTGTCAGCGCAGGTGCTTCAGAGCTTGAGCCACACCCAAGACCCCACCTCAAACTCTCTTCTCTCAGGCTTGCCATCATAATGTCGTTTCATACGGTTTTGAGCCCGCAACAACGGGTCTTGGCTTGTCAGAACAGTATGGCCACGATCCACCAAAGTATACCAACGAATCAATGCTCGAGACCCTTGCTAGTATGGCAACAATGGTGGCGGAGACCGCCCATAAACTAACTCAAAGGGAGCGAGGCGATGAGCCGAGTGGAAAGATGTATTGTAACAATATTCCACCCAAGGAACCCATCAGCGCCCACGAAGAGGGATGGGCCGCCAAACACCTTAAGTACATTTCAATGGTTCGTTGACAACCTCTGCTTGGCCATCCGCTCAGGTGGTAGGTCGTTGACATCAAGAAAGCCGCCCCACTCCTCTTAAATGCCCTTGCCAAAAGCGCTATGAATACGGATCACGATCGGATACAATGGACTCAGGGATGCCATGTAACCTCACAATCTGATCAAAGAACAACTTGGCAACTGCTGAAGCTGTGGCTGGTCTGGTGAAAGGGATGAAATGTGCATACTTAGATAGGCGGTCAACCACCACCAAAAGTGCAGTTTTACCTTGTGACTTTGGAAGGTCGGTGATGAAGTCCATTGAAATATCTGCCCACACCTGATGGAAAAATTTGGTTATTTGCCACTTCAAAGATTGACTCTTTGATTATGATGCCACTTGAGCCAATGACATATGGGACCATCTGAGTCAATGAAATGTGGGTCCAGTGGCAAATTTGCGAAGCCACATGTTTGAAGTGGCAAAATACTAAATCTCTCCACCTGATGAGGGATATTAAGAGGCTGTAACAGACCGGCCGGAGTTTGAGTGCTAGCTTTTTGTTGTTGACACACATCACATTTCGCAATGAACTCACCGACCGTCTCCTTCTGATGTTCCCACCAATACAATGCTCGAAGGCGATGGAGAGTCTTTTGAATGCCCTCATGGGTTAAGTCGTGCACGGCAAAGAATCATTGGTTCCACCAAGGAAGACGACCGAGAACCCATACTTACCATTCCTAACACCAAGCCTTCCTTAACCTCCCAAAGGAATGTGCAAGGATGTGTCCTCCGGATGAGAAGCATCTACTCACGGCCAAATGCGACACTTGCTGCTTGCACCAACGGATCACCCTTCAAGACTCTCCAACCATCGCCACGGTGATATCCTTCACCACCGATATGGTGAACACGCCTCTTCTTCCCGAAGTTTCGATAAACAAGATCCGCCGCTTGGTTATGTTTGCGGGCTTATATGCGACGCAGAATCGAAGCCCATCAACTTGCTCAACCAATGTCGCCGAGGTGGCGGATCAAGGCTTGTTCAAGGAGGAATTTGAGGTCGCTATGATCCGTCCGGACGGTGAACCTTTGTCCTCACAAATACGGCCGCCAATGCCGTGACCGCTTTGACAACCCGATCAATTCCCTTTCATACGCCGCAAGCTTCCGGCGACGCTCGCCAATTTACTACCGAAATATGCAATGGGATGCCCTTGTTGGTGGAGGACAGCACCGATTCCCGTCCCCGAAGCATCACATTCTACTTCAAAGGGTAAGGAAAAATTAGGCATCTCAGAATAATCGAGCGGATGTTAATACTCGCTGAGTTGTAAGAAGGCTTCCTCCGCTATGTGCTCCATTCAAACCCATTCTTCTTCAACAATGCAAGGAGAGGATCACGATACCGCATAATTCATTATGAAGCGCTCAGAGTAACCACCAAGCCCAAGAATCCCTCAATTCGGTGGATCGACATCTGACGGGCCATTCATCAACCGCTTGAGCTTCAAGGGTCACCTCTACCCCCATATGCGATATTATGTGACCCAAGTACCCAATCTTCTCTCGAGCAAAGGCACATTTGGACTTCTTCAAATACAACTTGCAGTTCGCAATTTGCTCAATACCGCCCCACATGCTCTTTGCTCCACCTGCCGAGCAGAGATTAGGATGTCATCAAAGAAAACCAATACAAACTTACGCAAAAATTTCGAGCACTTCATTCATTAACGCCGAAGGTGGACTGAGCATTGACAATCCGAAGGCATCACTAAGAACTCATAGTGACCATGATGCGCGCGGAATGCGCTCTTCCGATGTCTTCCTCTCATTCGGACTTGGTGATAGCCCGATCGCAAGTCCGCTTTGGTGAAGTACCGAGCTCCTCCCGCTCATCCAACAGCTTCTATCACCGAATCGAATTTATCCTTAATGGTCCTATCATTCAACCGGCAGTAATCCACACAAAATCTCCAAGTCCCCGCTTGACTTCTTCACCAACAACACAGTGAGGAAAAAGGTGAATGACTTGGACGATGATTCCTTGTCGCAAAGATCTGCTCACATTGCCGCTCGATCTCATCTTTTTGCCGACACGGTATCGAGCAGGGCGGACCGCCATCGATCGGGCCCCGCCTCCAATGGAACTCGTGGTCGCACGCCGTGGTAGCCCCTCGCGTTCTTCAAAGACGCCCGCGATATGACTCCAAGAGTGCTTCAAACATATGCTATTCTCCCATGTCGACCAACATCACTCCCCGCCTGCTCCTTTTGGCGCAAACCCCGTCGCATCGCTTCCCCATCCGCTTCAACTCCATGGTGAGTTCTCCAAATCCCACCGCAATCGACCCAAGGTCTTCACCATCGCACCCCAAGATTAAGTCAAATGAATCAATCAGAGCACCGTGAATGGAGCCACAAATCTTTCGCCTTTGATGAGAAAGTCGGCTTCAAACCGCCAAGCAAGGTAAATGCCACCCATCCGCTACCTTGACCCGCTGGCTTTCTTCGTTTCATGGCTTTCGCTTCATCTTCCTTCCCCAATCGCTTTGACAACAGAAGCACTAATGAAATCGTGGCGGCCGCCATCGCCGATCGCCCCCAACCATCGCTTTCCCGCCATCTCAATCAACTTGCATTGTGTCGCCTTTGTTTTGGTCCAACCGCAGAATCATGGACAGCGCCGCCCATCGCTATTTTGCCTCCACTCATCCCCGTCTTCCTCCAAGTCATCCTCCTCTTCCACTTCTAGGTGGAACAATCTCTTACACTTATGGCCCCGAGTATAGACTTCGTCACAATTGTAACAAAGGCCCTTGGCTCTCCTCTCAGAAGTCGATCGGCGGATAATCAGAGCGATGTGGTGCTGAACCCGCCGAACTCTCAGATGTCAGCCGGTTACGCCGCCTCCCAAAGGTCACTCCAAGAGCTTCCACCTCGCGGCCGCCTTGACGAGTCCTCCTCGCACCGACTTCCCGATCCCATCGCTTCCCGATCCGACACTCGGTCCCACGGCAACATCAGCATCGATCCGCACCAGCCGCCCGAGTTTGCCCCGTGGTTGGTGCACTCCACACGCGCGGCACAACTCCCTTCCCACGCCCTACTTGGGTCCAGCGTTGTTCTGCCTCCGCAATCCATGCCTCCTTCCGAAGCCGCTTCTTGTCGCTCGACACCTCCGCCAAATCATGTGGCCGTTCTCGCGAACCTCCGCACCCACCGCCCGAGACACCCCGCCATAAACATCTCGAATGATCCGCTTTGCACATCCTTGGAACCTCGCCAAAAGTCTCTGGAATTCACGTGCATATTCATCTACCCCTTGGTCTTCCTGCTTGAAATTCGCCAAATCTCCTAACGGTCCCGCGCTGGACTGCCGCGTAAATCGCTAGATGAAGGCATCGTAAAAATCTTCCCACGCGATCCGTGGTTCTTCCTCCCGCCAATTGTCCAACACATCTTGCGCTTCCCTGACGATGCAAGCCAAAGAACTCCACCCATTCCTCCTCCTGATCTTATGAACGCGAGATAGCGCCACACCTGCAGAGCTAACTCAACGGATCTCCTTGGCATATACTCTCGGCAGATCAAGTCTTGGGAGACGAGGCGCCCAATGGCGATCGTCTTCTTCCTCTCTCGCGTCTCTCGCCTCCACGTCAGACTTTGGTGATGTGCGCCGTATCCTTCCTCCTCCAACACTACTGCCTCCCTCACTAGCATTCGCGATGCTCAACAGCGCTTCCCCACCGGTCCTCACCTTCGGATCCGCGGACCTTGGGATCGACCACCGGATCTCCTCTCATCTTCCATCCGGCTGCTTGCCCTTAAACATCTTCATCATCTCCCCAAACATCCCCTTCAACTCTTGGATGTCTGCCTTCATGCCCTTCATCTCCTCCTCAAGTCCCGCAACTCTTCCCTCCATCAGATCACCGCGCTTCTCCTCTCCGGATCGTCGGGCTCTGATACCAAATTGATATGAGCCGACGCTGAACGATGCGCAAGCTCAAAGGCCCCGGTTCCCTGCCACTCGTCGCAGTAACACGATGAGGTGCTCCTCACGTCTGCCGGCGCCTTGGATAGGGCTGTTGTCGGAGCCACCGCCTATTGCTCGCAGCAATCTTATTATTTGCCAAAAAGTGCTTACAGATGGCTGCCAACAGCCTTTTATTCCTCCCCTCTCCCTACATGCAATCCAGATCCTATTTTATTGCTCCTTCCTAACTAGCAGGATCTGATTGATACTTTCCTAACTCATAGCCGGTTGCCTAACCAGCCGCATGGTTCATTCAGCCCGCCCAGGCCCTTCCTTCTCCACCAAAGGCCCGCGGCGTCTTACAAAAACCCTATCGCAACCGGCCATAACAGCCATGATTTCTTTTTAATCAGATCCAATGGTTAAAATTTACTTGATGATGTGGTTCTATGAGCATCCAAGCTTAGGGACCAACAATCTCAGTATGGTAGATGCATTGTTTCCTGACCAATTTATTAAATAAACATGGTGTTCTGGTGTTCTGCTGCACACACATACCACAGTTTGACTTTTAGAAAGAATCTTCTCACATAGTCCAGTGTAATTCTTGGGCTTCCATCCATCCTCTCCTTGATACTGAAAACATCAAAGGTTGTTCACTATCAATTCATATATAAGCTATGACATCTTATTAAAAACAAATACAAGAAAAACAGGATGATGACCCACACTAGTTCAGATAGGTGTAATTCCAAATCTCTAACTATTAATGCAGAATTGCAGATGTGTAACGGCCAGATTCTATACTATTTTGTGCTTCACCATAAAGAACATTTTGGAGTAAGGAAACAAATTTGAGGCACTGATCTGCTCAGGCTCATTAGTCATTAGTAACCAAAGGTGCTTTATGATTTGTGCAATTTCATATTTGTGGAGCAAAGAAGCAGCCCTCTGAGCCTCTGGGAATGTTCCGAAGTGTCATTTGCAAGTGACAGTTTTGGTTCCTGGTGTCCCCATATGTGAATCTAACGTGATGCAGTGTTTCAAAAGTACAAAAAAAAATCATGGATATAGTACACATAAAGTTATGTAAGCCTGCAAAATTCAATTTTGAATTCATCCCTGGTATCAAGAACCAAAAAAGACAAGCAATCAATCATGCACTGTTTTTCGTTCTTGATACCACAGAAGAATTTGAAATTGAAATATTGCAGGTTTACATATATTTATTTGCTGCATCCATGATTTTTTTTTTGTATTTTTGAAACATTGCATCATGCTGGATTCACTAATGGGGGTGCCGGTTCCCCTGGGCATTCATAGCATACAATAAATCAATAGACATGAGCTTCTGAGGCTATCAACAATACCTGAGAGATCATACCAATTACAACCAGACGTCCATGGACTGCAAGTGCATTCAAGCACAAATCAAACATTTCCCCGCCTACAGATTCATATATGATGTCTACACCCCTTGCAAACTCTTTTTTCAGAACCTGGAATAAAAAAATTCAAACAAAATTAATTACTGAAACTCATTGAGAAGAACAAATAAGGGATCAATGTATAGCTTACAGTCACTTGCAAGTTTAAAATGATAACCTAAACAATACTACTAGTGAGAATAAACATTTTCTATAAGGACAACAAGCCTTTTGACCCAAACAAGTTAGGGCAGGAATGAAACTCAATCAAAGTCAAAAGACCTCTAAACCTTACATGAAGTTGAGCGTGTTGGGGCGAGAAAGTCCTCATGTTGCATCCCCGCACTATAAGGACACCACAACACATGTATAATTTAAGCATGCCCAACAAACATTATGTGATATCCATGGCACATGAAAGGTTACACGATTGTAAAGATAACATTACTTGCAAGAAGATTCTATCCTGGTGTACCTAGAGGTAGGACACAGCTACACAACAGAAAGATATATTGTAGACAATATATTTGGCACATTTATTCAACATAGGGAGCAAGTAAAGGAGATGCCATCAAACTTAAACACATAACATATAAACCACATACCATAGCAAAATCACATTCTAAGCAGTAGAAGTATGAAAAGTTATATGAAGCAAAAACATACATCTTTGATCTTTTCATTTTTGTAGTTGATAACTCGGTCGACTCCTAAGGAAGACACAAGTGCAGCTTTACTTTCGCCACCACATGTGGCAACAACCTTGTTGCCTGCTAGTTTCGCGAGCTACTGAAGTGACAGAAAAAAAACACAGAACATAGGGATACAATTCAGGATTAAAAATTAATAACATTTGCTCAAGAAAACAGAATAACATATAGACAAAAAAATATAACCAAATATGGACATTGCCTATGTCCTACAAAAATCATATTCAGTGCATCAAAGTACATGTAAGGGGCCAAAACATGGCCCCACGTGCTAGTTAACAGCGAAAGATTAATTATACATGTTCTAACTTCCATGAAGTAGTTATATTTTGCAGCTTCCAAAAGGGGTGTGTGTGTGTGGAAATTATTTGGTATGATCTAGTACCATGGTACTTACACACACCATGAATCTTGCAAATGGATGTGTGTAGTAAGGAGAGAGAAAAGGTGATGGGAGTGAAGGTTCCAATCCCCATGTACCATGAAGGGTCGTGATAGCTAGTACCATGGTATTAGGTTACACCAAATCCCCTTCCAATATATAGCAATTGAACATTACATCAAACAAAAAAAGCGAAAAGTAATAGTATTGAAATTGTATCAGCTGACCTGAACAGCAAATTGTCCTGTTCCACCAGCAGCTGCTGTGACTAAAACAGTTTGCCCAGAAGTCATTTGGCCTGCCTAAAGGCACAAATCAGCTCACATCAGATCAGGAAGGAACTTAATTTTCGAGCACTGATCTTGAAGCTTATTGGACCAAATATTAGGTCAAAAGAACATGATATACAACAAAGAAAACAAACAAAACGGTATATCAAGATAACCTTTTCAAGAGCAATTGAAGCAGTCAATCCTGAAGTTAGCATAGCGACAACCTCCGGATCTGGTCTTGGCACTGGAAGAAGATGTTTGGCTGGAACCTTTCATCAGAAAGATGTAAAGCCAAAAATTGTTACTGACAGAGAGAGGCAACAGTTTTCAAATCTCAAAAACGCTGGACATGAAAGGGAGACAGAGGTTAGTAGGTAATTTATTGTGTAACAAAAACACACAGAATGCAGTACCAGCGTGAATTCAGCGTAGCTCCCAAAAGTCATAAGGGCCACAGGAGTGCCAACTTTGAAATTGTTGACAGAATCTCCGACAGAAGCAACAATTCCCACACCCTGAACATAACAAAATTTATCATAAGAGAGTGGCAAGGAGAATTAAACGCGAAATCAAAGTAGCTGGAATGCCAACAAAGAAGTCATAATGAAATTTGAAAAAGAAATTTGTATAGAAAAATAATTCTTGTCTCGTTTTGCATCCTGCGATTATGCAGGATGTGAATGAGGTAAAAAAAAAAGAAGCAAAATTATCTTAGTTAGCAAGCAGCAATTCAATTAAGTATCATATCGCCTATGCAGAAACAGCATATTAAATTATAGGAGGTGAAATCAGGTTTTGATGTAAGTATATGGCATGCCGCATGCCACTCCGTTCTCTATTTTTTATGGGCCAACTATAGTTTACACCATGATACAGTTGGTCACAAAGAGTTATGGACATATTTTCTATTTTTGCACCATGTGGAATGCCAACAACAAAACTGATAACCCTGCTACTGTGAGCCAGTTCATTGTGATGATTAGCTTTTGCCATAGAACTATCAGCGGCATTATTATGCTTGCGATTTATAATATCAGAATGATGGTGTAAATTGTTACATAGAACATGTCCGCAGGCCCAGGCCCATGACAGAACAACTTCTTAGAAAAATTACCCAACATTAAGCATGCTGTTAACACGGACACATGAGAACGTCACCTCAAAACCAGCATCAAATGGAAGGCGTGAAGCAGCTTCTTTAGCATCACCACTGAAATAACGTCCAGAGCTGAAGTTTACCTGCAAATTTTTACATCATAACTTCCAAAGGTTAATAAATGGGGAATGAAAAGAAAAGCAAATTGAAACAAAAATCCAAGAACTTACATCACTAGCATTTACACCAGCATATATAATTTTAACTAGAGCACTGTGTGGTTCAATGGGCAATCTCAACCGCACACGATCAAGTCTTGTAGCATTGCGAAAATTATGGCTGAGTGTGTGAACAACTCTACAAAAATCAACATCAAGAGACAATCGTTAATGAAATAAATACAATTTTGAATATCCCCAGGATTTTCCAGTGTGTGCAACATAAGAAATCACAGACTATTGCTATTTGAGGAATTTTCCAGCTTGTGAAACATAAACCGCTAGGCAACATAATATAAATAACTTTTGAACATTTTTGCTGTGCTACCACGTACACCATATTATATTGAAACATTATAGGTAATACATTACATAGATTTCAGAAATTGAATTCCATATCATCTCTAAGAAACAGCATTTCATAGAAATGATACAGCGTAATCAGGACCAACTTTGCACAGTTATCCATAGTTGCACATAACAGAGTATAAAATTTTCTTACTGAAAACCTGGAGAGAATGTTTTAAGACCAAAAATCAAGGTTACTTTCCGCTTATCCCAATCTTTCAAGAAAGCTTGGACCCTCCAATATGACAAAAGTAACAGTAGAGTCAAAGCTCATCTATTTGGTCAGATATTCTACTAGAGAATGTCAAATACCCAAGAATAAAAAAAAGGGGAAAAAAACAGAAATTGGAACATAAGAACTTTTCCTTGAACCCACAATCCGTGGATGCAAATGGCAAGCGGTGGGAGGTAAAGGTAGGGACGGAGGAGGCGTGATGGGAAGCATCCAAAATTTGAGCTTCGCCTCGGCCACGGGCCGGAAGAAGCACAAACACAACACACCCGAATGCACGAAGGTGTGGCGAGTTTTGTTTTAGGCATTGAATCAGCGACCTTAACCATTTTAGGGAAGGCCAAGATCTTGGTTTCTTAGATGTAGAACATAATGATCAATAAACTTTTCTAAAGAGGGGTAGTAAATGAGTCAGCTGGGATATATAATACAGACACATCTTTTCTGCTAGCAAATGCTGCAGTGCTATGAAAAACATGCGCCCAAAATTTGTTCAGTTTTTGTTTTAGGCAAAAACCTAATAAAGTACTGGGGAGCAATAGTTGTTTACCTGACAATTCTGCAAGTACTTAGGAAATACTTACTCGGGTACGATATGCGGGTATCGTTAGTATTTTAAGATCGAATGACCAAAATACCCTCAAGGCAACCAGTGAGCAATAAAACCCTAAGGGCATAGTGTAGAGAATAGGAGAGAACACACCACACCCTTGGATCGTGGGGTGACTCTATATATATATAGCCCAATAGGGCTTGGAGTACAAGAAAGCCAAGCACAGGTAAAGAGTCTATACATTTATCTAACACTACCGCAAATAGCGCAGAGAATCACGACGCAAAGATCGGACCGAAAATCTAAAAACAATGGTACAGCAAGCCTTTGGTCATGATATCCGCAGTAGTCGATGCAGAAAGGTGAAGCGTAATGTCGATCTCTCGATATGCTTCGAGGCGACGATGATGGACCGGGTTGGCATGTAGACGGCATCGACGTTGTCGCAATAGACGACGGCCGCGGAAGAAAGCGAGATGTGAAGCTCTGAAGCGCTTGTCGAAGCCTAAAGAACACTTTCTACGACGCGCGTAGCAACGCAACTGCGGTTCGCCGCAGATCGAGTCAGAGACGGTGCGTCTCGTCGCCGAAGACCGTGGATACCAGATTATCACGAAGCGAGACACGAAGATGAGGTGGATCGCCGAGAGTCCGGACACCCGCCCAACCGCATCGTAATATGCGTAAGGGAATGGGTGGAACCGTGCACTGGATGCGAAGGCCGACGAGAGGGTACCTTCACATAGCGAAGCGATGCGCTTGATCAGCGCGCGAGGCTCGTGCGATCATGCATGAACAAGCACACCTGCTGCAGACGCCAGACGCTAAGTCAGACGAAGTCAGCAGAAGGTATCGCAAAAGCACCTAGAAGAGCTCCGCGATCGAGAGGATCGAAGAACCGGTCGCCGCTGCTTCTTAGAGAGCTTGGCGTGAGTGTCATCAGGTCGCCATGGAGTGACACTTCACCATGCCTGCTGGCCGAGGAGATCGACCGACATCGTCATGCCGACGTAAACAGCCGCCGGAGGAGCGCGTGACTAAGATGCCAAGGAAGTGATGCAGGCACCAAGATCCGCTCATGGCGAACTCAGAGTGAAGACGAGGCGATGATGCTGATGTAGGGAGAGGTCGAGGAGGCCGTCAGGGATGATGTCGCCGACGTGACAGAAGCATGTAGGCGACGTGGTCTCCATCTTTGTAAACAAAGAGACGGTTTAAGTCGGTTGCTGAAGCCAAGATGTCGAATGTAGGTGGCGTAAACGCCGGTACCATGCCCGAGGGTGCCCGCTTGCCATATAAAGATTTTCGTAATAAGCGGATATGGTTAGGGAGCAGACGTGTCGACGGGTTGAGGTCACGATAGAGATAGGCTCGGTCGGTGGCCGCGGGGAAGGCATTCTTCACGCCCAACCGTGAACGGGCCACGACGGAGACGGCTATACCGAGGACGACACGAATGGTGGCGGCTTGACAACCGGATCAAGGTCTCGTGTAGTCGACACCCGTGCCGCCGAGAGAAACCGCGACCACCCAACGTGGTTTTGCGGGCAAGCGTAAGCCGCCGGAGTGAAACTTATGCTTGAAAATCCACTTGCCCGTGACCACATTGGCGCCGGAGGTCGAGAACAAGACGCCATGTCTCATTGGCTAGCAATACCGGTACTCATTGCCATCGCCGAACAAGGCCAATTGGGATCGGCAAGAGCGCTGCGATAGTTGGACGGAACCGGAGAGACATGTGTGGAGGAGAGAGCCTTCGGGTAGACGGGTGGCTTGAGGGAGCCTGCTCGAGACCGAAAGTGACGCGGCGAAAAACATCCGGGGCAGCAAGCTCGACGCCTGATTGCAGATGAGCCGACGGTGGCGCTGGAGAATCCCGCCATGGACACCCATGCAACATAAGGCCGAGTGCGTGGGCGTTGGCCGGCGGTGGACGACGACCGTAGACGACGCCAAAACGACCAGGTGTGGGGTCCGGGGCAGCTAGTGGAGACCGGCTCTCAGACGGCCGACGCAAGCCGGCAGGGAGCGTAACTAACCGGCAGCAGTAGGGACATCCGGGACGCAAAGAGCAAGGGTGTCCAGGTGGTCGCCGATGTGTTTTAATCGAGGAGGAGAACCGCCTTTGCCGTTAAGAAGATGAGCGCGGCCGCTCAACATCCACAAGAGATGGAGCTACCGAAGTGGGGACAATGGATGGAACCGTCATCAGTGACAAGAAAATCTAGAGAACTAGAGGAGCAAGAGTAGGAAGAAGAAAGGAAGACATGTTCGTCAAAGATGACATGACGAGAAATAATGACACCTGGAGCGGCGAGGTCGAGACAATGGTATCCTTTGTGGGAGGAGGATAACCGAGGAAGATACAACAATGAACGATGGGAGCGAAGTTTGTGCGTGGCAAAGGGCGAGAGGTTGGGATAACACAAACATCCAAAACACGAGATGCTCAAGATGTGGAGGAGTGCCGTGAAGAAGGGCAAAAGGTATGCGATTATGAATAGTGGATGACGGGAGGCGGTTGAGGAGGTAGGTGGCGGTTGCTGGGCTTTGCCCAAGAGCGAGGCAAGATGGAGGCGCGGAGCAAAAGGGTGCGAACGGAATTGTTGATGCGGAGAATGCGTTTCGCCTTGCCGCTTGGGGAGAGGTGTAGGGACAAGAAAGTCAGTGAGTACGCCTGAAGCAAGAAAGGAGCGAGTAGCGGTGTTAACAAACTCTGAACCATTGTCGGCCCGAAACATTTGACAGAAGGTTGAATTAAAAGTGTATACCGGAAGAAATGTACAATAAGTTGGAAACCTCGACTTATGCTTCATGGGGAACGCCCAGAAAAATGACTATAGTTATCCGTAAAAACAAGATAGTATAAGCACCCGTAAATGCCGCAAACCCGCGAGGTCCAAACATCACAATGAACAAGCTCAAATGGAGAAGAAGAACTAGAAAAAGACCTAGTAAAGGGCAATGAGTGTTTGCCAAGTTGACATGAGTGGCAAATGGAACGTCTATGTTATTACATGTAAGAAGTTTGTTTTTCCGTAATGTAGCTAGGATCGCAGGTGCTGGATGACCGAGACGCCTGGTACACACGGAGAAACGGCGAAAGGGCGGGCGATGGTAGAAGTAGTGGCTACCGAATGGTGTAGAGGTCGCCATTACTAAGAATTTAAAAATCTCGCGACGGGTCGCAAACTTGACTGGAAAAACCAAAAGGATCAAATTCGATGGAATGTTGATTGTCACGGTGAATTGACGACGAAGAAGAAGGTTGCTAACAAGAGAGGGTACAACAAGAACATTGTGGAGGTGGAAATCGGCAGCGGAGGTAGGAAGAAGGATGACTCCGGGCGCATAACGGAAGAGAATTATCATACAACCAGATGGAAGAGAATGAAGGGAAGGCGAGATAGAAGTATACCGCTTCGGAGGAAGTCATGTGAGGTGGCGCCGTGTCGAGGACCCAAGGGGTGGAGTCCCCCGTTGCATCTCGCGGCAGGGTCGCCACTGAAGCGATTGATCCCAAGAGGAAAGGGAGAGGCCGGGCCGTGCCCGCCGCCGACAGGGCACGGAGGTTCCGGAGGCAGCGAGGGCGTGAGCTCGAGGGTGAGAACCCAAGAGGCCAGAGAAGGCGAACGCCATTACCGAGATGAGCTCCAGGTAGCGAAGCGCACTCCAGGGGCCGTTAGGCGCGGGTCCAAGAAGAAAGTCAGCCATGTTCTTCTTGCCAGCAGGGCGCCATGGCTTCTTGCGCCAAAGACCTTTGCGGCATAGAGAAGACGCCGGTGCCGCCACTTGAGGTGGTTAGGGGCTTACACGAGGGCCGCGTCAAGGGCATGCGTGAGCAGAATCGGAGACGCCAGCGAGGTGCCCATGGAGAGAAGCAGTAAACTCCGAGCATTCTTCACTTCGGTGGCGAGGCGGCTCCTGAGGATCAAGATGTTGCCGCGCCATCGGCGACTGACAGAGGCTTGGAGTTGGCAATGGCGCTTGGCGGCGCGGAGAAACGGAGTTGAGGCCGCGCAGGAGATTGAGGACAAGTTGGGGACCGCAACCGGAGGCCAACATCCCGCAGACTGCAAGAAGGACCTTCATCCTTGGCCGCAAGTGGTCGCGGCGAGAGATCGCTTGAGTCGAGAGTGGAACTCATGGTCGAGGTAGACGGCCTTGGACTCCTTGTTCATGTGAAGAGGCGGAGATGGAGGACCGAGATCACACGTGAGCCCGATCTTCTCGCCATAGCAAGGTCGAGGACGCGGCGGCTAGCTGAGCCAATGCCAATCACAAGACATGCCAAGAATCACTTTGACCCATGCCGGATCGCCGAAGAGGAGTGCTCGCCGATGTGCCGTGATGAGGCCAAACTTGCCACACATGGACTTGAAGAAGGTGGACCATTTGGTGTAGTTAGGATTTTCCAACTCAAGAGTGATGGGACATATGTTTTGACTGGAGATGGTGGCGAGGGATCGGGAGAAGGCGGGGACTCTGCAGGAGTAGGTGGCGGGAGGTGTCATTGCATGATGGAGCTCATGGTCGATTTGCCAAGGAGAAACCATGTGTGTGTGAAGGGGATACAAGGCGGCCGGGCGCAGAGGAAAACAGGGGAAGAAGGAGAAACAGAGGAGAGGAGGGGCGGCGGGAGAGAGGGAACCCTAGCGACAAAGATTTAGAGAAAGGGCCCCAAGGGTGGCAAGGCAGGGAAAACCCTAGGGAGTCCTGGATCACGATACCATGTAGAGAATAGGAGAGAACACACCACACCCTTGATGGGGTGACTCATATATATATAGCCCAATAGGGCTTGGAGTACAAGAAAGCCAAGGCACAGGTAAAGAGTCTATACATTTATCTAACACATAGTGGTCATTAGGCATGCTAGGAGGAGATATAAAGCTAGCCCTTGCCAGCCAATAGCCAGCCTCACAGCCATTCGGCCAAGACTCCCAGCACACAAACCAAGGCAACCAGTGGTCCCATTTCTCCAACACAAAGCACAGCCAAAGACATCTAGCAATCGACCCAGCCATTTCCAACCGAGGCAACCGAAGCAAGAAGGAAGAGGAGAGGAGCAGCGTCCAGAAGAGGGAGGTGGCATCCAGAAGGAGGGCAGCTTCCAGAAGAGGAGAGGAGGAGCTCCAAAAGCAACCCGACAGGAGGTGCAGGCTCCCTGAAGCAAGAAGCCAGCCCCAACTCTTCTTCACCATCATCCACCGCCAGCTGCACATCCAACCGAACCATCCAAGTACCCTGTAGCTACAGTACAGACTTCCATGGGTAGAGGCTAGATCGGGGCAGTAGCTAGTCAAGGGATTGGGGGAGGTGATAGATCGGGTCTCCCCCGTATGGTCTCGTAGTTGGGGTAAAGATTAGGATTTTTTTAAAATAATATATATTTAATGAAAAATTACGTAAATAATATGCAAAAAATAAAATGACGGTTCTATACACCGTCAGACATCCAATTTTAGACGGGTCTCTCGCTGCATTTGAAATTGGCGACAGAGCTCGTCCGCTAACCGGGCTTAGGCGAGATAGCAGATTTTCAAATCATGACAGAGGACTCATCACAATTTCGAACTCTGTCAATTTCAAATTGATATGAGAGACTCACGCATTTGGAATTACTGACTGAGAGCTTGTCGCACATTGATATGCGATGATGTGCAAATCTTCATTGTTTTTTTGGCATATTATTTCTGTAATTTTTCATGAAATATATGTTATTTAAAAAACAAATTCTAAAGATTAGTGTAGCATCTCTGTTCTTGTCTCAAGCCAACCCAACGTTCATCATAGACCTAAAATCAAAAGCAAAATAAACAAGCAAATGAAGAAAAATAATAATGAGGGGGTAGAAAACCCTAGCTCGGTCAAGGTAGAAAAGTAGAGCCTGGCGTACATGCTAAGTCGGGAGGTCGGCCAGTAGTCAGACACCGCTTGGCATGACAGTCTGGCGGGCCGGGCCGCCTCGAGCCGCCTCCCGGAGGAGGAGGTCGCAGGCCGGGCCCGAGCTCATCCAGCGGAGGAGCAACAAGGAGGAGAGGCCAACGGGGAGAGTAGAGGAAGGAGGCGCGAGAGAGGAGGCGCCAAGCGGAGGCGAGCAGGAGAGTAGCCGGCCGGTGAGAAGAGCAGGGAGAGGGAGAGAGCCAGGTGCAAGAGATGGCGGCGAGGTTGAACCAGAGAATGAGGGGAGAGCGCAGAGCCCAGAGAAAAGGCTTCGACCAAATCAACCGAAGGCCAGAAGGAAAAGGAAGTAGGCCGAAAGAAATATGAGGAAGAGAGAGAAAGAAAAGAGAAAGGAAAAATAGGAAAATAAGAGAAAAGAAGAGAAAAAGAGTTAGGAGAGTAAAATAATAAATTTCGTTGTGAACCGTGTCAATTTTGGAATCGATTTGCGGATCGCGTAAAAATCTGACAACTGGCACTAATAATTACTACTCAAATAAAAACTGAACAACAGATCAGAAAATCAGTTGGACGCCAAGATAATTAAATCCAAGTAATGGAAATAATAATAATTTTGTATTTTCAGATCTCAACCTGAATCGACTCGCCAATCCGAACCCGTCTTCAAGCAAGGGCGAACCGTCAAATTTTATTCCAGGCAAGATTCCCTTAAGCATCTTTAATTAAATGTTTTTAATGTTTTCCTATAAATGACTTAAATTTCAAAAGAATGGAATTCGTAAAATAGAGATCGGATGGAAGATTGGTTGTGATTTATTGATGGAAATGGTTTTTGTGGTATGGAAGCTGGTATTGTGGTGTGGAATTGATAATTGGTGTTGGTATTTGGAAATGTGGCTTCGAAATAGTTGGTGTGTGTTAGGATATCCACGAATGGAGTCGTGGATGCATTATAGTGGCTATATTGGTGGGTAGAGAGCACAAGGGAAAGGGTGGGAGGTACCCACGCCGGTGGTGCTCTCTACAGGGGTTATAATATAAGGACATACCACCTACACTCGAGGCAATGAGCCGTATTTTAGTATCAACCATAGCGAGATGAATCGCTGCCAGAAAATGTTGTCCTATGAAAGTGCTATGATCTACACATGAGTAAGTGTTTTATAGCCTGGCTAGGTATTGCCGGATACCCAGTTTGACGGTGCATGAAATGTTGGAAGTGGAAAGTTGTGATTGTTGGAAATGAAATGTGTGAATGGAATGGTAGGAGCGGTATATTTGAAGTCGGTGAGTCATCACGGAGGTATCCGAGTACAACCCAGATTTATGGGCGTCGGGAAGGTATCCCCCTCGGAATACAGGGTTGGAGATCTAGTGCCGGAGTAGCGATAAACGTTCTGGAGCCTTAGAAATGGGACCGCTATAGGTAAGGTGATACAAACCTGTGTAGGGTCAAAATCTTGAATTCAAGCCTGTCTCTTGAATTGGAGGCTACGGAAGTTCAGTCTGTCTCATATACGGGTGCTAGTAGTCAACTTCTGATAATTAAAACTTCCAACCTTTAAAGAAAGCTAAAAACCTAATTTTGCTAAACTCATATTTGAAGGGAAGGAATGGGATGAAGAAAAAAATCATCATAATGCATTTTGCTATCTAATGCTTGCTGTTAGTACGTTGTACTCACTCTTGTACTCCCCCTTTTCTAGAAGAAAGTACTGATGGATCCGCCTACGAGGCCGAGAATGAAGGCTATGCCCGAGATCAGTCCCAGGGTTATCAGGAAGATGGCGCAGAGGGCTATTACTACTCCGAATACTATCAGGAGGAATAGGAGGTTCTATAAGTTTGTATTATGTTCCTAGTGGATACTTAGTATGTATAGGCAATAGCCGTACTCTTTTATTGTATAGGGAAGCGATGTAATATTATGTAATGAACATATAGCCCTGCGTCGCTAAGCAATGAATATATTTTCATGCAGTCTCTAATTATTGTTCTGCTGTAACACTCTGAATACGGCATAGTAGCTAGTAAAGCATTGGATTTTCCAATATTTTGCCGGCGGCTATGCCGAGATTCGTGTAATTATCTTGGGGTGATGACATTGTTATTATCGCTACCCTAGGTTAATTACACAGGTTGCCACACCTAATAATAATAAAGGGCATACAGCACCAGCACTCAGTGTTATTACAAATTAAAAGTTTGAGTTACTCAACAAGTCAACTTGAAAATTATGTTCCAATAGTAAACGATAAACTTACTGCAATGCGAGTACCATCAATAACAGCAACAAGATTCACATTTACAGCATGCCTCCATGTGCTAGTTCCATCAGATCTATCATCATAAACTAATGTTTTGTTGCCAATTCCAGCACAGTTGATGCAGATATTTAGTCCATCAAATGTTTGTACATGTTTCTCAAAAGCAGCAGCAAGATCATCTACATATCAATTAAGTGTAACTTTAAGATCATGACAAACCTGAAGCGTAAGCTAAATTGTGCTTTCAGTTAACAGTTGAAACCATACAAGTAATCCACATAACCAATGACAAAATAAATCACAATAGTACAACTACAACCAAAAAAAATGTCCTGAGTTCTAGACCAAAGAGATTTTAGAAAAAGGATTATGATGCTGACACGAAAAAAAAAATGTATGAATGAAACCCATTTAAAAGCAACTTGATGCTCCTTGAAAGCAAAGGCAAGCAGGGATGGTCGCTATTTGCTAGCTTTGTTTCACAGTGGATTTTCAGCTAGCACATACAAGTCAAAAGATTAGATGATGTGCCAAAGATACATGATATCCACAACGTTATGGTCTTGAATTATACACTATCGACAGTAAATAATGACAGACAAATATACCGTATGGCTAAAGTTACTGTTGGCTTTCAAAAGACAATCACACGTCGACAGTTATGGGATCTGCTGTTAAATTACTTGAGTTCTAATGTGATGCCCATTGCCACTTCCTAATTTTTAACATCAACAAACAGCTACATGTGGTTTGAAAAATTAGCTACTCAATCAAATTAATTGTCTGTACCTGCTTCCCCTAAAAAACTCTTACCTGCATTAGTAACATCACACTTGATGAATATGGCAGATGGAACTCTAAGATCTCCATGAAATTTTTTGCTTTCTTTTTGAACTAATGAGGCAACTTGTCTTCCATTTTCTTCAGAGAAATCGACAACAGTCACAAACAGACCCTTCTGTGCAAGAGCGATGCAAAGTGCTTTCCCTTGAAAAATAAAAAAGAAATGTCAGTCAGCACATTAAAAGGAATCTATTAAAAGCACCTGTCCTGCACAAAGTCAATTAAATCTAAAGGGAAAAATGAAAGGGATAGAACATCCCTCTTCCATTGCAACCAACCCTCATCATATGTTAGTTATTACTGTAAGCATATCACACACTAGGTTCAAAAGAGCAAAAGAAAATAGAATTTGATAGTATAATGTTGAAGTAATCAAATTCATACCATTTCTTGTGCTATCCTTTTAGAAATTTTACGTTTATATTATATGAGCTCCACAGCAGTGCAAGATTATATTGGGAGGGGGCTACTCCCAAGGTGTTCAATATACCAAAAGGTTGCATAATGGGGAAACATGAGCAACTAATTCATCCTTGAAAGTGAATTTATTCAACAAAACAACCAATACATGAGAGTGCATTTATTTGGGATACTTCCGTGCATCTCTAATTCAAACTAAATTCAAGTTCTACATGACATCAGATTGATATTGTGGCAAGTTGTTAGCTACTAAGAGCTAGGTTTAAGATTTGTTTTGTTCAATCTTACTTCTACTCCTCTACTTGCAGTTGCATCATCACCACCTAGACTTGTGAGAGAGAAAAACTCTTGCTACTGAGTACGGGGTAAATTTCACTGAGAGCCATTAAACCTTAGACACTTACTGTTTGATCTCCTTTTAACTAGCAAAGCTTCTCTCATCAGTCATCATAGTTATATGCAGTATAATTTGGAAACCACTAGGATGATTGGCATATCAGTTTAATACAGTGTCACTGCCAGGTGCCAAATCCAAATACAGTTAAACAGGTGAAAGTGTCGCCGTTGTCAGTTGGCCACGCCCACTATCCTTGCAAGGATACCCAAAACGAAAAAGATTGACTGCTACTCTGCTATCTAATAACAAGGCTCTTAAGCTCTTTCTTAGCACGGGCACAACAATCACACACAAGTTAGTGTTGTCGGTGTGGCGTTCAAAGTTCACTTTACACTATAACTAACACAACCATTAAGACATAACCATAAGCCGTCACCCTCGTTCAGCTGCACAATAATGCAACACCATTATCCAATGCTTTCCAGACAGGCACCTCTCACCACCAATCCAAGCACTAACCCGCATAATTAGCCCACTCCTGTCATCAAGCTCTCACCAACAGATCGAAACAAGCACAAAACCAAACCAGCGCACACGTCAAACGCACAACGAAACATCCCCCAAACCGTAGCGGTCGCGCCTTACACGCAAAACAGTAAGGCGCGTCAGGACGGAACATCTCGTGGATTGGACGCGCGGAGAGAGGAGAAGGGGGGCGTTCCTACCGATTCCGGAGGCGCCGCCGGTGACGAGGGCCGACATTCCGGGCTTCAGCTCCATCTCGCAGGCGCGGGGCGGAGAGACCGGCGAGCTTCGGGCGAGGAGCCGCGACTGGCGACGGAGAAGGCACGGCAGGAGGGGAGACGCGGGGAGGGAATGGGTGGGTATGGAGTATGGACAGCTCGGCCGGCCCGCGGAGAGGCCGAGACGGAGTCGGGCTGGGGAGCAAACGAAGTCACCGAGGGAGGGCATGTTGGGGAAGAGGTGGTTTTGCGCGCCCTCTCACCTCTCTCCCCTTGTTTATCCCGTCTTGTGCTTGTCTCATTCTCTCTCTGTTTTGACGTGATTGGGGGACAAATAAGATTTTGGAATACGTGACGAGTGAGAACGCTGAAGGGGTGATTCAACGGGTCCACAGGCGAATTTGTTGTGGTTGCCGGTTGGGTCACGCCAACAGAATTCATCATGTTCACCGGATCTTTTTTTTTCCTAAAAAACAAGGTAACATATCCTATACATATAGGTTTTACATGTCAGCATCGTCATGTATTCAATTAACAAAAAGTCACAAAAATTCTGAAAAAAATTGTAGATGTACTTCATAGATTGCTCTACCTATGTATAAAATTGTAGGTTCCATCATTGATTGCCCTACTTATGTATGAAATTTCAAGATCAAATTCATAATATATTGAGAGTTACAAAAAAGAGAACATTCTGACAAGTTTAAACTCTTTAAATTTGTCTAAATTTTCTTTTTTTTGTAACTCTTGATATATAATGAATTTGAACCTACAATTTTATACATAGGTAAGGCAATCTATGAAGTACATTTACAATTTTTTTGTAATTTTTCGTGACTTTTGTTAGTTGGTGCAACACTTGTGTAGCATGGAAGGACTGCTGCACAGGATAATGATAACTCAAATGATTAACGTCCGTAATTATTGGTAAAATCCGTTTGGAGCAACGATGGAGCCAAGAATTTTGAAAGTTGGGTCCAAAGTATAAAATGCTAGATATAACATTCATCTTTGGGGTGGAAGTTGTCAATCCAATTTGAGGTTCAACTGACGCTGATTTGGATTTAAATCTCCTATCCTAAACAGTATGATTGTAAAATAGCTGAGAAGTTAAGCCACAGTAAAAACATCCAAAAAACTGCAATCGCTAGGGAAGTGCTTTTCAGCTGTGGCTTTGCTCGACCGCCTCCCACCTCACTCGCTCCGTCTCCCCGACCTTCCGCCCCGCCTCACCGCATCCACGTCACCTCCTTGCTCAGGTGCCGTTGTGTTTCACTAAGTTGCTGGCTTCCCGCCCCGTCGCCCCTTAAAACTACACAATTTGCAATAGTCAGTTTAACAAACGACATACTAAAATGCCATGCCCACTACTTTGCTTTACTGATTCTTAAAGTCAAAATTAACTTTTCAAATTCTAACCGCAAGCCCCTAAACAAACCGTAAAAAATAAATATCTTTATATATATATATATATATATATATATATATATATATATATATATATATATATATATATATATATATATATATATATATATATATATATATATATATATATATAGGAAGCCTCTTTTTCTACTCCCGGAGTAATTACTCTATGTCGTATCTCTACAACGTATGGGGTATCTCATGCGATTTGAGGGTATGTATGCAAGAGTATCATGAGTATATAAGATCATCTTGGTGGTATGTACATTTTTTCAAAGGTGGCATGTGTATTTTTTGGACATACTCCTTTTATGCACGTATATGAAGGTATTTGCAAAATACGCTAAAATCATGGATTTCCTTGCAATTTTTTCATGCGGCTCACATTGGAGTATCTTATAATTAGTGTATGAGTGTACCCAAAGTGATAAAGGAGTATTTCAAATTCATTTAGGTGGTATTTCAGAGGTGGGAGTAATTACTCCAGGAGTAAAAGATATTTTTCCTATATATATATATATATATATATATATATATTATATAATCTTACAATCATAACACTATGCGTGCAAACAAATTTTATGTAAGATATCGTGAGGTCCTGCTTTGTTTAGGATTAGGCTTTTTGGCTTAAACAGCTTAAAAGCTAACGGCTTTTGTACATGATAAAGGTAAGTAATTTTACCTAACTTTGGTGTCATTGATCTAAAACCAACCATCAATAAGCGAAAAAATTCTCTCCAATGGCTTTTGACTTTTAGTTATATGGAGGTTTATGGCTTTTGAAAAACCTAGATAAAAAGCTACTCATTTGTTTAGGCTGTAGTTTTTTGCCTTTTAAACCAGTGAAAAAGCCCAAACAAACAGGCCGTAAACACGTATACGACTCTATTTCCATACACAAGAAATTATTAGACAAAACCCGTTTTTAGGGCTGAATAAAACTAGGCATTATAGACTAGAAACCTCATTTTTACTTGACAAATGTAGTCTCTCCGGTCACAGCTTGTTGGATACACTAGGTATGGGGGCGCGGTGCACGCCGCGCCACGGTGCGTGGAAGTTCGGAATAATTTTTCGTTTAAGATAATGTGTTTAAATTAAACTGTGAATAGGGAAAAGCTAGAGTGTTGCATAATTTTATGCATTTTTTGGTTTCAACCAAAATGTTTAGGAGCAAAAATGGTCGTGTGATAGAATTTTTTTTGGAAAGGTTTAGATGTGCTATCAAAATTTGAGCGACTTTTCGTAAAAAACAGGGGGCAAAAAATCAAACAGAAAAAGTGCCGAAGGTCTTTTAGCGGAAAATATAGCATTCTTGTCTGTGGATAAATAGATCATTGAGAACGTTGTCCTAGAGAAAATCAATGGGTATTTTAGTGGAGTAGTGTCAACATACATCTAAGGATTGAGCATGTGCAACATACTTAGTGGAGTAGCCGAAACAGAATAGACGAACGCAGCGTCGAGAAACAACTGCTTGGCGGAAAAAAAACGGCGAAATGGAAAAAGTCTTGGCGCCGATCCACGCCAGCGTCGAGAGACAGGAAACAACCTCCACAAATTTTCGCCCACGATGACTTGCGCGAGGCGGTCTCGGTTTCTCGAGGACCGGCGGCCTGCTGCGAATGAACAGCGCTAACCAACCGAGTAACGGACCATTTGTGAATCGCGAGCAGTATTTAATATATAAGCTTGATTAGCGGATTAACCATGTAGGCGACGTGGTGTAAGTTCAACCTTCATTAGTTATGGTTTTGGTGTTAATGACAAATCTAATATCCCTTAATGTGATTTTATTATTAATGACAAATCTTATATCGAGGCTAACTTGTTTATTTAGAATATCTTTGATTAGTCTCATCGCATTAAAAGAATGGAAAACCCAAGGTATGTTTGCGTATCCATTCTAGTATTAGTTGCATACTTTGGAGTCAAGTTAAAATATGAATGTTCTCACTATATTAACCACAAAATGTGCATCATGTTTCCCAATCCATATATTACATGGATGCACACACTTAGGGGGAGTTTATAGTTTAACTTGAAAGTCTCTTTGTATTGATCTAATTCTTATTGACACATATAAGGATCAAGACAAAAGAAACTAAATACATGAGTATATGAAAACTTGAGTAGTTAATATATACTCATATCAATTTAAATGATAATTTAAATTGAGTTCATTTGTCTTGTTAATCATTAAAGAACATTTCATCATGTGTTGATGGTGTTCCTTGATTAATTAAGGACAAATGAATAGCTCTTAAGTATAATAAAGCATGAGTTGCACTATTGTACTTAAGACACATAAATCATTCAAATTGATTTAGGTTGTGCTTAATTGATCTAAAGGCATCCATTATGTGTTAATGGAGTGCAAGAGATAATTGAGACAACCATGCATCTTGGACTAACAAGTTTTATGAGTTGTGATTGAGTTAGGTCCAAAGATGGATGAGATGATAAAGAAGAGGAGTGAGTGATGATCCCAAGGAGTATCAAGTGAAGATCATAAAGACCCCAAAGGGGATTGCTTATGCTGGCGAAGGTATAACTAGATAGGCTAAGGACTTTGTAGTTTTTGAGTCTAGTTTTATCGCCGTACTATTAAGAGGGGTTGTCTCCTAACTTGAGCTTCATCATGTGTTGATGATCTCAATCGCTGTTCACTCAAGCTCAAATCATTTGGATTTGGTTTTTGCATAAGAGTTAACCATTTGGCATGTGTTGCGAATGGGTTAAGTTTATGCTCGGTTGATTGGTTTATGCTCTGATTTGCATATGTTGCAAAGAGGAAGAGCATATGCATTTGGTTTTCGCATAAAGTTTTGATTTGCATGCGTTGCAAATAGGATAAGCTATCTGCGTTGGCTTTTGCATGAAGTTCACTTTTGCATGTGTTGCAATTGTTGAAGCTTCATGTTTTGTTTCTCTTTACAAAACAAATCTTTCAACATCAAAGTGGTTGCTTGGAGCTAGGTTTTTGCATGTGTTGCAAAAGCGAGGATGCTCAAGCTAGTTGGATTTGGAATTTACGTGCAGTTCTTTGAAGCATGTGAATAGTATTTGCAAATGTGTTTTGCAAATTATTTTGATCATGAGTTGATCATCACATGGTTCAAGGTTGTTGACCCTGCTAGCTTGTAGTCATGTTTTTGATCAAGTCTATGTGAAGTATTTCGAGAAAATCAGATTTTAGACTTGAATGACTACATTAGAGTTTAGTTTGGTGATATTTAAAAATATATATGGGTGATTAAATCATGAAAATGGGTGGAGATTGTAGCCCTCATGATAAGCTTCGCATAGAATCAAAAATCACCCAAATCGAATTGAGTAAAAAGTTATGGCGTTTTAGTGCTGTAGCGCGGTACTACCGCCCGTAAAGGCTTGTAGTACCGCCCTTGCGGTAACTTTTTGGCGAGAGAATGGTTTTTGATCCCTAGGCGGTACTACCGCCCGTAGGGGAGGCAGAGTACCTGCAGAAATCTTGTAACAACGGCTAGTTTTAGCTCGTTTAATGCCCGCTTTGCCCCCAACGGCTAGTTTTCTTTGTGAGGCTATAAAAGAAGGTCATGGGGGCATTTGCTGGTTGCTAGAGTATATTGGGTGAGGTGGTTCATGTATTGAAACTCTCATTTGTGTATTGGCTCTTGTGTGAGTATTTGAGAGGTGATTTGCATGTATTGCATTTCCATAAGTTGTTCTTGAGCAAGAGTGAGACTAATTGCATGTGTTGCAATTAGAAGTGGTTGAGAGTCTCTTGTGCATGTGTTGCACTTGAGGGAGGTCCTTGTGCATGTGTTGCACTTGGTGATCACCGGGGCGATTCGTTGTGCTCGGTGAAGTTCAAGCGAAGGAGCGACTTATTACTCTTGGAGGTTGCCGACTCCTAGAGCGGCGTGGCGTCGTCGCGCTGGAGCTCTCAAGGTGTGAGAAGCCCGATAAGTTTGTGAAGGTTCGGGTTGAGCCTACGGCATAGCGTGAAAAACCACGACTAGTGGAAGCGAGGCGGGTGCTCGGCGGGAGCCGGTCCAAGTGGTTGGGCTTGCCTCAACGTGGACTAGGGAGACAAGCAAGTCTCCGAACACCACGCGAAAAATATCGGTTGTCTCTTTTACCTTCAAGCATTTACTTTATTGTATATTTATCAATTGCTTGATTATAATTAGAATTGCTTAGTATTGATTGTTTGCTCAATTTAGCAATTCTAGTATATAGAGACATAATTTAGTTAGTGCACTAGTAAGCCTAGTTGATTTAGGCTTTAATTGTCAAAACCGAGTTTATCGCTTCCGCATATATCTTTGATTAGGTTTTGACTTAGGGGTGTATTAGAGCGAATTATTTTAGTGAGCGATCGAATTTTGTAAAACGCCTATTCACCCCCTCTGGCGCATCCTCGATCCTACACGTGGCCTCTCCGTCTTGGCAACGTCTGCCGCAGGCGGCAAGTTTTTCTGTTCAGACGCGGCGTGGCGGGCGGGCGTGACGATTCCGTCGCCCAAACAATGACGTGGCGTGCTCGAGGAAGGTGAAAGCTCCCAAGTTTAATATAGGCGTCGCGAAGCCGTGACGCGCAGGCGGCGGTTTGTTCAGACAGCTGGCGCGTGGCGAGACGTCATTTCGTCGCCCAAACAATGACGTAATCCACGCTTTGTGAGAACGAGGATTCATTAGTAGCATCCACAATTACAATTTTAAGTGTGTCTGTGGACATTGCATTTATATACTTTTTATTGGTGTGTTGGGATGTGCAACCATCTACTGTACTTTTAAATTGAAAGAGCGGAATTGGCAACTAGAGGGGGTCAATTATCACACAATAATTTTTGCTTTAAAGAATCCAACCAAAACTTTCTAAGATCGTAGAAGAGCAAAAGAAAAGAAATCTTCTGAAAATTAGCTAGGGGCGGCACTACCACGCTACAATATCAGTAAGTGTAGGATGAACAGTACTGCGGTACTACTGGGTTACTATAGCGGCCGTGCCGTGCTATAGTTAAAACATGGGTGAACAGGAAAATCAGTACGCCATCAAAAACAAAAATTGATGAATCTTTTGATCGACTAATCTAAACCGTGTGAAACTTTGTAAACGCCATCCTATGGATGTTAGGAACCTATTCCAACCTTCAAAAGAAGAATTGACGTTGAAGTTTTGACCTTTTCTAATTCAAAAAAGAGTGCACAAAAACGAGCTTATGAACAAAAATTAAGTCCTAAGCTTGCTTGTCAGATTTTGATGATCAAAATAATCCTAGATAACCTTTCACATATCATAGGAAGTAAGAACCCTAAAGAGATTGTTCTCAAATATGCAAGATCATGATCTACCTTAAATCCTTCCTTCTTAAACAAAAACCAGATTTCTTAAGAAATCTCTTGATAATCATGATAGAACTTGCCTAGATGATTGGATGATTATCTCCGAAGGATACCTCCATCAATCACTCATCCTTGGTAATATAAGATCAAGAGAGAAAAAAAACCAACAAGAAGATCAAGAATCAAGGAGGAAGATCAAGCAAAAAGCCAAATCTTGTGCACAAATTTGATCTTTATTTCAGAGCATGAGGATGGATTACAAAGCCTCTCACCTGAGGGTAAAACTCTCAAGAAACACTCACACACCCACATAAGAACACCAAAATCTTATAAAAAACCTAAACCTCTCTAGTGACTATGGTCTCAAATATCTCCTCCCACTACATCTCCTTATATAATGTAGGCAATCTTAACCGTAAACTTAGATAATACAAATAGATACCACCAACACTTACATGAGCTAATTCGAAATTCAACATTCTTAACGGGTTTTTCACTCACACAATCACGCTTCTAAAAGCGGCTATTACATTGACGTCAAATCCACTCCACAAGCCCGAATTTGCGTTCAATTCCACTTTAGCGTGACCTAGACCACTTAGGCCACTACTATGGTTTTTCAAACCGCCTCGACCGCCGATATTAGATAAATTACTAATTTACCCTATAACCGGTCTTCATTTTTCTCAAAGTATTGCCCATGCTTTCGCGCTTTCTACGTGGCCTTAATGACTTCCCGCCAAACCTATCACTTGTACAAACTCCCCCAAACTGTCCTTGCTTGTAAGCGGGTCTAAATCATTGAATGCATCACGTGTCCACGATCGCTTCACTATAGCTGCTTTAGTTTTCTTGACCATTCTAGGTCTTAAATCCTCCCTGAGTCTAGTCCCGGTCTATGCTGTTGCCCGACATGTCCATCACTAGTTCTTCATGCTCCGGCTCATTGTCTTCCTGGTTTGCAACTATTTTCCGACCTTAATCATCTTCCAACGTCTCTTAACTGTTCTGAACCTCAACTCTCCTAGTCTACTCCTGGTCTTGCCTTCACCTCACCATGACCTAGCCATAGAGTCCTGCAACTACATTGACAAGAAACATATCACATAGTGTTCACAATAATATGAATTATCAACAATTAATGCAAACAAGTACCGTTCTTAACCTGATAACACCTCAAATTGCTTCAAATTTAAAATAGAATTCAAAACAAACTCAAATTTGAACATCACATACTTAAACACTATCAATAACTTATCACAAGCTTGGATAGACCTTTAGGCGATCTTTCATAAATAATGTCATATCCTAAACTACCTCATTTTTGGCTTAGTCCTACTTGCCACTTCATTATCTCAAACAAGTACCAAGAAAAATTTGCCTCTCCTCTTAATGAAAGATAGGGCTCCATTTGGAGCTTCTTGTCGGCTTCAATTGCCTCACATCTTGATAGATCTCTACCGTACTGCAAACCATCTTACAGCATTCAATAAAACGACCATGGCAGATTTAATAGCGCATTCACCACTCACGAGTCACGAGAGCTTTACAAAAAGGCAGTAGCCTACTAAATTGATCGTTAGCCAAGATTAGATCAACCTATGATTAAGGAGGGCAGTACTACAGAAAGTAGTACTTCAGAAACCAAACCATAGTAAACTCTTCATCTGGTTGCACAGTGCGGCAGATCCGATGATACACGCTCGAAGCGTGCAGTACTGCAGTCGCCTCGCTGCATCAGTGATCGGCCTGACCGTTGCAAACAAGCGAATAATTTCTATTTAATCGACCGATCAAAAGTTTACTGAGCAACAAATTAGTATTCAACACCTTGGAGTAGGATATAAGACGAGTGGTATCCATCCGTATCCACTTTGATTGTACTTATACTGTCTAATGTCCTACGTAAGGGTGCAAAAGAGCAGATAATTTCCATCAATTGAGATGTTATGATCACAATAATCTCAACGCATTCAAATACAACACTGTATGCGCAAAAGATGACCCTAATTACTCAATATCTATCCGTACCCGTTTGGACTGTACTTTTGTGTATTTGTGGACCTATCCGATACCCATCACTGAAAGGGCGTAAATGATTTTTTAACGGCGCACCGGTCCATATCCACCTGTGATCAGAGCTCCACCTGTTCTCCCTTTGCGTTTCCACCACGCTGGTCACCTCTTCCTCGCGCCGGCGCTGCCGCGCAAGCACGGGGAAAACCACGGTGACGCGCACCTGACCGCGTCAAACGCCCCCGTCCAGTGACAGACAGCTTCGGGCGGCCCGACGATACACAGGCCGGCCGTCTCTCGGGTTCTCAGACGCCACCGCGCGCGACGCGACCCCCCCACCTGTCGAACGCGAGACCGAATCCAGTTCAGGAAAGGTGGAAATTACCACGCAACAGAAATGACCTGGAACAGTGGAGCACACGGGACGAGGGGAAGTCAAGTCAAATCAGAACCGCCTTGCGCGATCGTTTCACCCCGATAAAACCGAAACACCTCAGCCGAGCGCTACCCCTCGCGCACGATCGCATTCGACTAGTGCGACCGCGACGCGTTTCCGCGTGGGTTTTTTTCTCCTTCCTGGGTGAAGCGTAGGGGAGTTGGTTAGCGAGGCGAGTCCTACCAACACCTGAGAGGGTTTGGGAAGCGGAGCGATTGATGGCGGCGGCGGCGGCGGCGACGGTGCCGCTGGGCGTGCTGCTGCGGCGGGAGGTGACGAGCGAGCGGATGGAGCGGCCGGACGTGCTGAGCGGGGAAGCCACACGCAGCCGCAAGGGCGAGGACTTCACGCTGCTCCTCGCCGAGGCCGGGGAGCGCGTCGCTCGCGACCCCTCCACCTCCTTCTCCGTCTTCGCGGTATCACATTGCCCCTATGCTTGTCGAGAAGATTCTAGAATACCTCCCGAAATTGTCTGTGGGAGACATGGAGGCCACTCCTGTACATGACTGGAATTCTGCACCTTTTTCTTTGTCCCCTTTGACAGAGTTGTTCCATATTTTTGGCTAAGAAAAAAAATTGTTGCGTTTCTGCGTGTCGGCTAGTTCATGGTGCAAACATCTAGCACTGCGCTAGATATGAGATATTACCTTTGATCCAATTGTTGATCGCGGTAACTTTGAGTTTACACGCATGTTCGTCGTGTCTTATTTTTTCGCTGTTGCGTTTCTGCGTGTCGGCTAGTTCATGGTGCAAACATCTAGCACTGCGCTAGATATGAAATATTACCTTTGATCCAATTGTTGATCGCGGTAACTTTGAGTTTACACGCATGTTCGTCGTGTCTTATTTTTTCGCTGTTACGTTGACCAGTGCTACCATTTGATTTGTTTAGTGGTTGAGTGATCCTATTTTACTGGGGAGTGGTGCATTTCTGACGATTTATCTCTGATCACTGTGCTTTGTTGATAGCTATTTGATGGCCACAACGGATCTGGAGCTGCCATATACGCGAAGGAGCATCTGTTGAACAATGTCCTGCGTGCCATTCGTTCAGGTTTGAGCAGGGAGGAGTGGCTCGCAGTGCTGCCACGTGCGCTTGTCGCAGCGTTTGTCAAGACAGATAAAGATTTTCAAGCATTAGGTAAATCAGGCCTATTCTTGTTGAGCTTATTGATGGCACTTCTCTTAAATTTAAGTAGTCCTTGATAACACAGTCATACACCGTAGTCTTTCATATGACTGGCAGTGCACATGCAGGCTTATGTTTAACTGTGGGGACGAAGTAAAGCATGTTGAACCTTTTTTATCCAGTTGGTTGATTAGATGTTACACCATCAGATTTGTTGTTCGGCACATTGTCTATGGTTAATGCTAAAAGCTGTTGCGAAAATGGTGTTCTTGTTTAAGATGTCTTTTAGATACCTATAAAGTTGATTGATGCCTTTTCTTTTCCGAAACATTCCTTTTGCTGTTTCAGCTGAAACTTCTGGTACGACTGTGACATTTGTGATAATAGATGAGTGGGTTGTAACGGTAGCATCAGTTGGTGATTCACGTTGCATACTAGAATCTGCTGATGGTTCGGTATACCATTTGTCAGCTGATCATCGCTTTGACTCCAACCGAGATGAGTAAGTTTTGCCTCTGATAGTCTGGTGTGCATATGTTGTGAATTGTACAATATTTATGATCTGCTCACTTTCAGGGTCGAACGTGTTACTACATGTGGAAGCAAGGTTGGGAAACTGAATCTTGTTGGTGGTCCGGAGGTTTGTCTCATTCACCCTGAATCCATATTGCTCATGATATGGATATGTATTGTAGATATGTGGTGTATGAGTCACCATTCTGATAATTCCCATTGTCTGCAGTAACCTGCCACTTATTTATGCTTTAATTCTCAAAGTTGTTGTGTTTTAACCTTTAAGTGTACTCCCACGTCCCTGTTTAATATAAGCTACCTTCCAAGTTCCTACGTCTTAGCTTATGATACAATAGACTAAACTGCTTACACTGTTTGTTTTCAATCTTAAGGTAGTTCCTATTTTGCACTGTATCCTTTCGAAATTCTTCTTTATTTTGTGTTATGATTACCATTCTCTTTTTTATATAGGATCGATGAATCTCTTTGTTGTGTATCTAAATTACTGTCATCCCAATTCGTTTAATTAGGAGTGTTTATCATATCTCCATTATTGTAATCCTATCCATCTCTACCTTAATTCTCATTGATGTTTAATCCATTATGTGGTTGCCAAGGCTAGTTTAATCTATTTGTTTGTTTTGCTATAATCTTTCTGGTTCTAGAAATTTATCGTTTGCCTTTTCAGATCGGTCCTCTAAGATGTTGGCCAGGTGGCTTGTGCCTATCTAGATCAATAGGGGATTTGGATGTTGGTGAATGCATCATTTCTGTTCCTCATGTCAAGCAAGTGAAGGTTTGCTCATTTCAAAATTCCTATCTGCACCGCATATCTCGTATTGTTCTATATATTGTGTGTGAATGGCTGCTTTTCATCAGATACCAACTCAATTTTTCATCTTCTTTGAGATGGCATCCTCTATAATATTCCACAACGTTTATAGTTAATGGTGTCATCTGCTTTTAGTTATGACCACTGCAGAGTGCAGACTGCAGTTCTTTGTAACTCTATCTGATTATATAGTGCATTTTGGTTACAGCTATCCAATGCTGGAGGCAGAATTATCATTGCAAGTGATGGTGTATGGGATGATTTGACATATGAAATGGCTCTTGAATGTTCTCGTGGATACCCATCAATTATAGCTGCCAATCGAATTGTGAATGTAACTAGTTGACTCTATCATTTCCCTTGATTAATCTAAGCAAAGTTTTGGTCCCTCATTTCGTGATATATTTTCTTCTCATCTTAAGGAAGCAATCCAATCTCGAGGATTAAGAGACGATACTACTTGCATCGTGGTGGACATATTACCCCCAGAAAAACTAGCTCCAAGTCCTCCCACAAAGAGGCAGGGGAAGAATGTATTCAATAATATGTTTCGCCGAAAACATCCATATGTATCCTTTAAAATAGATAGAGAATATGCTGAGCCGGATGTGGTGGAAGAAATATTTGAGGACGGCTCTGCAATGCTTTCTAAAAGGTATTCTGTTAACCAGCTTTCCAGGCTTTTTTTGCAGACTTAGAGCTCTATGAATAATTCTAAGAAGAAAGGGCACAAATGTTCCAATGAACAATAGTAGCATTTCCATTGTCATTGCAAGATATACGCATTAGTAGACACATCAACTTGAAATTAACAGAATTCTAGCTCAAGGCCAATCATATTTTCACTAATCATAATTATTGTTAATTTGATGGTGATGTCCTTGTGAGTATGGATATATCACTGTAACAGAGTACATGTCAATGAAACAAGCATTTTCAGCTGATGTAAGCTTATTAATCTTGGGTTTGCAATTACTGTGGTTATCTACATCAGGTACTTGATTGTCTCATGTGGCCAACAAACATATCTTGCTGTCTGCTAAAGGATAGAATTGCGGAACATTAAAGAATTATTGGAAACAGTAGCTGAATTGGCACTTGGCACTGCTGATTGATGGTGCCAGCCATGCATCCCCATTTATGTTTCCTTACATGTTAATGTTCAATGTTGTCTGCTGGATCCTTTTCCATTCCCCACTATCTTGGATCCTCTTATTTTCTCTGGTAATCTACATGTTGATATCCTCAAAGCAGCCAGATCTGGTTGATACATTTTAGTTCTCGGACTTAACATAGTGTAGTATCAATAACTTTAACCTATTCTCATCAGCAGCAAAAGAAAGAGTTCTCCAAAACCAATACATGAGAAGTTTTATTTGTGCAAGCTTAGCACTGAAATAGATGACTAAAATTCAGAGTGCATATGTTTTGCATATCATATGGTTAGTCATGTAGCTCGTTTGGTTGTTCGACTCACCTCAATTCAGTGCAGCTCTTCTTTTTTCTGTAATGAACAGGAATATACTTGTAATCAGTTGATATATTCTTTTTGGGCTAGAAGTTATATTTTTTAAATAGATTTAGGAGATGTTTCTAAGTCTTTCACTCAACTGATATTTTGTCGAATATTCTTGAAGTGCTAATCTGTTTGGTCTTTAACAAGTAAGAGGTCTTTCATCTCTTCATTTGCTTGTACACCTCGCAATGTTAATTTCTGCTATGCTTATTCATTAACTGCAGGCTTACTACAGGATATGCACTTCAGAACATGTTTGAACCCTCTAGCTGTGCAGTCTGCCAGGTAAGGTTGAAGGCTGGTCAGGGGATTTCTGTACACGCCAACCCATTGCAGCATGAAAAATTGCAAGGCTGGCAAGGTCCTTTCCTGTGCCATAGCTGTCATGAAAAGAAGGAAGCAATGGAGGGGAAACGGCGCCCAAGAGGTATTAATAATTTATTTGGTTATATTAATAATTTATTTGGTTATTATCTTGGTTATCTAAACTACAATCTGTGTTTACTACTACAGATGTTAGTATCTAATCTTTAGACTGATAATATGTTCTTTGATTCCTATTTGTCTCTTCAGATTCATCTTCAAGAGATGCCTTTGGCCATTAGAGGCAGGCCTAATCGCTGAAATCATTCGTTGATGCCTTAAAATATTCTTTTTTTTTTCGTTACTGGAAACATTAGTCAGTTGACCACATCATTCTTTTGTTAAATTGACCATTCTAGTCAAGTTATACAAAATATTCTTGACAAATAGATTGGAGATTCACTGATCAGTTGGACTAACATAGAAAAGGCCATCTCGTTCAAAAGAGAAAAGGCGCAGTCTTTAGCATAGCTGGAAGCTTTCCAACGCCATTTCAATGTGTAGAAATCATTGTATAGATGTCTGAAGGATCGTTAATGTTCTTTTGTTAATTTTTAGATGAGTTGATGGTTCAGAAAAAGAAAAATTCACTAGTGATTGTTTGAATGCTTTAAGCTTACTTTTGAATGTTTTTTTTTCTTTTAAGTACTCAAATGGATAAGATCTTTCTGTTCTAGTCATACAGTGGACAGCTTAGAACCACAAAATGTGAAGCTGGTTTAACATTCTGTAAGCAAGGCAATAGCAGGCTCATATATTGCTAACTTGGGCGGAAAGAACACGATGTTACTTGAATGGGCCTGAGCTGTTGCTGTTGTTATTGCACATGAACAGCAACTTTCAGTTGCCGTGAAATTTGATGCGATTCTCTGTACGCCAGACCCATTCCAGTACATTGCGTGAAAAGATCCATGCAGCTTATCATTTAACTATCATCTACTCGACTTGGGACCTTCGCTAGCTATGTGGTACCGATTGGTCGCTTATGCTAAACAGCTAAAGCAACTATTCATATGGTGCCCATCTGAATAGCACACTGTATGTCATCAGTATAATCAACCTGCATTTCCAAAATCCCAGATGACAAAATCTGGGCAAGGGATCTTGGGGGCAGGTCGATCACTCATTTCTTTCCAGACATTGTCACTTGGCACATCCATCTTTGTCTCCTCTGAACCAAAGAAACGCGCCGATAAGAAAGCCAGGAAACTGACCAAGCAAAGACCGGGCAACTACATGCTACAGGGCCCGCCAAACAACAGCTGGCCTACTGAGATTTGCACGCGCCACCTGACGAAGGGAGAGAGATTTTATGGTGCATTATACTGGTATTATACGATGATTAGTAGAAATTAGATCTAGTTATAATATTTCTACCATTTTATTACTAGAGGAAATATAAATAAATACTAGCTAATCTGATTTATTAAATTAAAAAGAATGAATCGTCCATATTAAATTTAATATACCTAAAAAGCTTCAACTTAAACGTTGAATCTAACGTAGGAACCATAGCTCAGCTAAACTGGATGCTCAGCTCGGCTGTGTGCAAGCGTCGCGCGAGGCCTTGATCTTTCGTGGCGTTGCTTGCGAAGGCAACGCGAGGGATTGGACCGAGTAACGTGGGGATGGGCCCAGGTGTGTTGATGACTGAGCTAGTCCTCCACTCCTTGTCCACCCTGACGAAAACCATGCAGGACCGGCCTTGGCCACGTGTGAATGGCTCATGTCTGCTTGTTTGGAAATTATGCATGGGAGAGCTTGCCGCCGTCCCCTCTCGTCATGCTCTTGTTTGTGTCCACGAAGACTTTTGCGACCTAGCTGCTTCCCATGTACCTCTGACGTACGGTTAGGTGGCACGGAAGATTTCGCCGGGAGTGCCTCCCCGTCCTCGTCCCCGCGATCCAAAATTTTCCCCGTCCCCATCCCGTTCCTCGCCTCGGGGGAGAAAATCCCCCCATCCCCATCCCCGTTCGGGTATCGGGGCCCCATCGGGGACCCATCCCCGCGAAAATTTTACACAAGAGAAGAGCTCTTATAGCCATTTTAACTCTAAAATCATATCGATAGACAAGGAAAAAAGATTGCATGCATTCATTGGAGATTATGTTGTCCCATTTATGAAAATGTGAATATGATGGGCTAGAGAATATGTTTGTAATCTAATAACTAAATTGGATTAAACTAAATTTGGATCCCCAACCGGTCCTCAGGAAAAAATTTCGTCCCCATCCTCGCCATCCGACGGAATAATTTTCTCGTTCATCCTCATGACGATTTCTTCCCATACCCGCCCCTATAGAGAATTCACGGGGATCGGAACGGTCCCCATTGCCATCCCTACGTACGGTGTAAGATCTACCAACGAAGCAGGTACCGTGAACCGACTACCTACCTGTGCCTGCAAATGTACGTGTAAGTGTAACAACAACATTTTTGTTAGGAATGCCTTTTTTTTCTCACCAACAATTTGTCCTAGCCTAAGTTTAGGTCATGCGAGGATGTTAGGTCGTAGTATACAGTTGGAAGCGATTCTAATGTTATAGGCATGTATCATCCAAGTTTTAATACGTTTACCATATTTTTCTGGTTTTAGAGAGTTTCAAATAAGTCTCAGAGGGTATTGAGTTATATGCACCTGTTAGAACATCCAAAAGTTTAAACTGATAAAATAAATAAATAATTCATTTATACTTCGGCGATCTGCTGAGAGGCAGGTTTAAACGTCGACACGATAAACTCAGCAAGGGAATTCTCGCGAAGTGCATCGCAGCTGCTTTCTAGACCGTGCATGACTGACCGATATGAACATCACAACAACGGTAGTACGACACATCACTTTTCTGGTGATGTTAGTTATGTTTGCGACGTCTGAGGTGTTATAATTGGAATTGCTCTCAGGAAAGCTGTGGAAATGAAATGACTACTAAAATGTGAGGAAAGAAAAGATAGGGTCCATCGGATACTATTAGAACAATCATATGCGCAGTGCAATCTAAACAAAACCTCAAATAACTTAACCACGCATGTGAGCTGGGTCACATCCTTTGCGGATTAGATAGCGTGTAGTGCCGCGTGGCCTCGTATATATTGTTCACACTCGAATTGAAATCGGACAATGTATATCTCTTATTCTGAGACTGACTTTCTAGTACCTTAGTACCTCTTCTTAAAAATATATATATTAACCATTAATCCGTAAATGAGCAACTTTGAATTACAAAATTATGTAAATATGGATAATTAGTAATTATTCTTAGAGCTAGCCCTCAACCCTCGATCATAGTTAGAAATCCTAGTGAAATTTTAGAAATTTTGTTCGAGATTTTGGATTTCGGCCAGGGACATGATTCAAAATCCTAATTAGATAAAAAAATAAAAAAAATCAAATTGCTATAGTAATTTGCCAAAATCTCAAGTATTTTCATTATATTTTAACTTTTAAGGATCGGATTTGTCCTAATAACCCTTAAGAATATCATATTTCATGAAAATTTGTTGAAAAACTAAAATTTTGAGATGTTTTATAATTTCAACAGAAACACCATCAATTTTTTATAAAATTGTGGTCAAGCTCTAAAAAATTTATGGTACCATATTTAGCAGTCTATGATCATATAGCAGATTTCCAAAAGAATTAAACTTTATTTGTTATCTTTAAAAAAATCAAAAATAGAATGAACATAAATGAGACTGTAATCATGTTAGAATTTTATAAATTCGCTCGAGTGTGATGATGATCCAAAATTTTTATGAAAGCTTAAGAATTGACTTCGAATCCTTCTCTAAAATTTTAAAAATTTTAAACTTATTTTGATTGCTCAATCAAATATATGGAAGCAATACATATAGCATTGTAAAGCTTTTATTAAGACAGTAACACTATCATGATTTTTGTAAATTCCCAGACTTGATCATAATCTAAAAATTTTATGAGAATATTAATGATTCTTTAGAACCATCTAAAAAATTTTCAAAAAATTATAACGTGGATTGAACTATTTTTCATTTGTTGAAATTTACCAATCACCTTTTATTAAGATAGTAGCACTTTTCAAATTTTTAAAATTCCTCAGACTTGATTATCATCTAAAATTTTTTTGTGAGAACATTATTTATATGTAAGGACTATTAAAAAATTTAAAAATTTTCTAACATGGTTTGAACCATTTTTCATTCGGTTCAAATTGTCAGACTTTTATTATTATAGTAGCATTGTCAAAAAAATTAAAATTCTTCAAGCTTGATTATCATATAAAATTTTTATGAGAATATTAGTGATGCATCAAGACCATCTAAAAAACTTTTTAAAAATGTTTAACATCGTCTTAATTATTTTTCGCTAGGTTGAATTTTACCAAGATTTTAGCAATTTTAGCCGACATTTCAGAAATTTAATTCCAAAAATTCCGAATTTCAAATTTATTTTTGAAATTTTATTGGATTTCATCTAAAATTCCTAGATTTCATTGAAATTTTGTATTTCGCCCACCTCCGAGACATGAACCAAAAACTGAATTTTACCACTACATATGACAGGTTGGTGTATCTAGAGCTCGCTTACACTGCGCAAACAAAGACAACGATTCTGCTAAGTAGACTATAGTGACATCCCTGGACTTGAATGGCAGACTTGGCTCATGCATGTGCGATATCTTACCAGCTGCGCCCTGCACGCATGCTGCCGGATTCAGTGGCGGATCTAGAAATTTTAGAATAGGTGTTTGTAGTTATAAAAATATTATTTAATATAAAATATAAAGGTTCATAATAATAAAAACATAAAAATACAAATTGTTCTTACTAGACACAACAACTAAAATAATTTGGAGCTTTGTGAACTGGGAATTTCAAATCTACTAGTTTCCTCTTTATTTTTGAATGCTCTACATGCTACATTTAAAAATCACGATTTACCGTTATAAATCAACATAACGCTGATAGATCTCTGAATTGAGGATGTTATATTTGGGAATCAAGAGTAAAATTTACCTTTGTGATTGTCAATGCTGAATGCTCAGTTACTACATATTGTTTTAGCATCACTTTCCTGTCTGCCAAATGCCACCACCTTGACCCGTTGGTCATCGTCAACATCGCACCTTCCATCTCCTAGCTCGATGCTTGCGGCAGCCATAGGGCTGCCTTGCAAAAAAGTCGCACACTGCTCCTTGCTAGTCAAACATCGTTACCTTGACCTGTCAGTTGTTGTCTATGTCACATCCTTCATTCCTGAGTCGGTTCTTGCCACAGCCACAGGGCTAGGGATGCCTTGCGGCGCGCCACTCTTTGCGTTGCCGCCTACCCTGCTGCCTCTGTCTGTTTGCTAGTGCCGGTGGCTGCTTGGTACTCATACGCTGCCACGGGGCATGCGGAATGGAGAGGGAGTTGTGTGTTGGGCTTGAGAAATAGAGGGAGACTAGGCCTTGGGCAATTGGGCCGCACATGAAAGATTAAGAGAGGAAGTGGGTAGGACGGGCTGAAATAAATTTAGAGGTTGAAATACATGTTTTGATTCTACTTACTAGTATATACATATATATGAATTTTTTTAAATAATATTATTTTTTTTAAAAATTTGCGACATTAATACTCGGTTTAAAAAAATTGCAAAAACAATATACCTTTGCCAAACCGTTTGGCGAAAATAGTATTTTCGCCAAACCATTCAGCGAAAATACTTTTTTCGCCAAACGGGTTGGCGAAAATTGGTTAATCCGGCGTTAATACTCGTTTTGAACCCTTATTACCTAGATTAGTCTATTTTCGCCAGATGGTGTGGCGAAAATAGGTATTTTAGCTATTTTCGCCAAATGGTGTGGCGAAAATAGGTATTTTCGCCACACCATTTGGCGAAAATAGTAAAACATCCGTAAATTTTTTACTCCGAACTTCGATTTATATGATTTTAGATTCTATGCGAAGCACTCTTTATAAGCTTCGCATAGAGTCCAAGATCAACTAAATCGGAGTTCGGAGTAAAAAGTTACGAGCGTTTTACTATTTTTGCCAAATGACACCATTTGGCGAAAATAACTATTTTAGCTATTTTCGCCAAATATTTTCGCTACTCTGTTTGGCGAAAATAGGGTCATCTCGGTGATTAGCATTTAAACCGCAGGATTAACCTATTTTCGCCAAACCATTCGGCGTATTTTCGCCACACCATTTGGCAAAAATAGCTATTTTAGCTATTTTCGCCAAATATTTTCGCTACTCTGTTTGACGAAAATAGGGTCATCTCGGTGATTAGCATTTAAACCGCAGGATTAACCTAGCTATTTTTGCCAAACCATTTGGCGCAAAAATACTGTTTGGCGAAGGTATATTATTTTTGTAATTTTTTTAAACCGAGTATTAATGTCGCAATTTCTAAAAAACATAATATTATTTTAAAAAAATTCCACCTAATATACCTACTATATACATGTTTCTTTGTCAAAAATTTAGATGTACATTTGTACACTCACGTGGGTTAGTAGTTCAAGTTCGAGGTTTCTAAACAGTGCCGCGTTTTGGCTGAGGAAAACCTGCTCTAGTGACCATCTAGTTTTGGTCGGTTAATCATTGCTTTGGGGTGGCTGGGAACACGGCATTATGGGTGGCTGGGAACACGGCATTATGGTCCGTATGGAACTACGGATAGATGTACATGTCAATGGATATATGCGCACCCATTGAATGCCACCGAGCTATACCAATTTGTGTGGACCATTTCAAATTATCACGAAATAATAGCATGTCATCCCAGATTGGGACATAATTCTTCCATTGAGATCGATGGAGTGTCTTAGCTAAGGTTGTTCGTCCAAGTGTCAACTTCATCGTTTGGAGCTTCGATCTTGGCTTAATTAAGCTGGTTTGGCAGTATTGTTGCAAGTTTAAAATAAGGTGAGGTGGAACAAGAGTTTACATTATCGCTTTGACCTTGAAAATCATCCTTAGCTGTACCGATTTTCATCGATAATTGATAGAAAAATATCAAAAATCAAAGGGTTTGGAAATCAAGCTTTTTAAAGATTTTTTTTAAAAAAAATCGATTTTCACAATAATCGGTTGATATTCACCGATTATCAATCGATATTCAACGATGATCGACCGACCAAGCCAACTTCTTTTGCGGCCAATTTTTGAGCGATTTTCATCAATAATCACTCGATATTCACCGATTTTTGACCGGTTTACTAAGCATAACTTTTTTCAAAATTGTTGAGTATTTTTTGAATTAGATTGATTTACCAAAGTGGTCTCTGATTTAGTGCCGGCTCGATAAGGTCGATAATCGCAACAATCATGCGATTATTGTCGATAAGTTGAACCCTAGGTGGAACTTGGGCCAAGCAGAAGCAAACCGTTTGGTCTAAAATTAAGCTGAAACTAGTGAAAAACTTTTGGACCGATGGGAATCAGCTACCAACCTGGACCAGTGGAGCCTATAACCAGCTAAACCGGCAAGCTAGTTTTCAAAAAGATGTCAAAACCTTGATTGTTCTCACATGTTGGCAATGGTGGAAAGAGCGCAATAACAAAGTATTCAAAAACAAATGCCAAACCAGCGATGAAATTTTCCAGTCCATCAAGGATGACGCCGCAAACTGGATCAATGCAGGGGCCAAAGACCTAAAAAACTCATGCAACGTCTTAATTGACTCTCCTTTTTCTTTTTTCTTTTTTAATTTCTTCACCCTTCTCTCCTGAACCCTCTTCTTGGGGTGCAGCCTCTTGCACCACTATACTCTTGGTTCTTTCTCTTCTAATATAATTACAGCTTGGCTGCTTTAAAAAACCGGTGAAAAAGAGGCTTCAAGGCTCATAAGCTGAAATATCTTGTATGTAGGTTGACTTATTTGGAAAGGGTACGAGGTTATGCATAAAAAAAAAATTTTAAGGACACTCTTCATGTCATATGTCATCTTCTCCATCTATCTCTACCCTTTCTCCTTCACTACTTACTTCTGCCACCTCCATTCCTTCCTCTGTAAAACAAATTTTAAATTAGAAAATTTTTTACTTTAAAAATTTTAAACAGAAAGTTTCAACTTGAAAAAATTTCAAGTCAAAAAAATTTAAGTAAAAAATTTCAACCGAAAAGTTCAATTCAAAAAGTTTCAACTTGAAAAATTTTAAATGAAAATTTTCAAATTAGAATGTTTCAACTCAAAAATTTTCAAATTAGAAAGTTTCAACTCACAAAAATTTAAATAAATTAGAAAGGTTCAACTCAAAAAATTTCAAATCGAAAAGTTTTAACTCTAAATACTTTCAATTAAAAAACTTTCAGTTTGAAAAGTTTCAATTACAAAACTTTTGGGTTTAGAAAATAAAAACTATTTTGAGTTTGAGATGAAAGGAACAAGGGAGGTAAAGGGATGAAGGATATGGCACCAACTGTCGCAATGAAGAGCATTTGAGGGGGAAAGAAAGTGAGGAGAAGAAAGTAGGTGTTGTTATTTGTTACAACGGGAGGATATCCTCGAATTAGTAATTCCCATCTGGAAAAAAACTAAGCTTGGCGAAATAGGAGGGCATTAGAGTGTTGCCGTTTCATACCAAACTCACTACTACAAGTTGTCAGCCGGCCTGTTATATGAGGAGAAATGATATGAAAAGAAGTTCTTGAGAGTAAAAAAAACATGTAGGAAATACACACATCTAAAAGGAAGTATGAAGGCTAGGAAAACTGACTTGAGAGTTAAAGAAAAACCAGGCATCTTACAAATAGCAAAACCATGTAATTACGCTCAACGTGTGGTTTGTTCATGCCCCGTTTACTGTTTCTTGGATCATCAGATCAATTTGTCCCTTTTAACTCAGCTTTCCTTCTCAAGTAGTATACTACTGATGACGTTATCAGCTAGCTCGCAGTACTTATCTTCTTCTCCACGAGAGAAGTAGAGAAGCTTCTCTAACTCCTTACTTACCACTACTACTGCACATTCAAGTTTTACACCCCAAATTAATGTTACAAGGAACTGCACATAAACCCCCTCGTTCCTAAGCTTTCTCCATGCATCCCTATTGCAGCTGTCGACCTAACCTGCTTGCCACCCACGCGCGCGAGCAACGGCGCAAGCACAAACCCTACAACGCAAAGCCATAGACACACCACGCCCACGGTCACCACCTTCACAGTTGAAGCCAACCACACCTCCCCCTCCCCCACCACCACCCCTCTCCACCACGACCTCCCCATCCCCCTCTTTCGCCTTCTCCCTCTCCTCTCCGCTTTCGTCCCCGCCGCCTCCTTTCCACACCCACCTCCGCACCCTTCCGCTTCCGGCCGCCGTGCGAGCCGCCGACATGTCCCGCAGTACACCCCTCGGCCGCGTCGGCAGCGACCTCAGCCACAACAACTACGCCAACGCAAACAACCATCAAACGACAAGCCAGAGCAGAAGCAACGACAGTGATAAGGACAAGGCCAAGAACAAGGCCTCCCCTTTCTTTTCGAGCCTCGGCGGTGCGTGGAGAGGCGAGAGCAGAGAAACGGCTGGCAAGGCCGAGGAGAAGAGGAAGGGGAAGGCGAAGAGAGGGCTGGACGTGGGCCAATGGGTGAAAAAGTACGTGACGTCCATGGTGGAGCAGCTGTTCGCCTCCTTTTCCCGGCACGGGGAGAGGGAGAGGCGGGAACAGCGGCGGAGGCCGTACTCGTTCTCTGTACGCGGCCCGAACGCCACGAGGGAGCGGGAGCAGTTGAGGCGGCGACGGGGGCAGCTGTCGTCGGCGCCGGCGTCGCTGCGTGCGTCACCCGCGAACAGTGGGCACCTGTCTGTGGGCGGATCGGTGAAGGTCTCGACGTCGTCGGAGGAGAGCACGATGGAGGAGCTGCAGAGCGCCATCGAGGCCGCCATCGCGCACTGCAAGAACTCCATCGCCGTGGCCAAGCAGACGGACGGGGACAGGCTAGTGTAAATGGCAGAGGTGGTGGCGTCCGGCGTCCGTGCGTGCACATGTGCTGATTGCCGCGCGTACATGAGTTTCAGGAGCGTATGACGGGCTTCAGAAATCAGAAGTTTGGAATGATACGGTTCGATCTCAGATTCTCGTGTGCCCATGTAAAGATGTAAGAACGCATGACAATCAAGCGCTATATACAAGTAGCAATATATGTTTGCACAATTTTACTCGTGTGGATCGAGGCTTATCTGTGTTCGGAATTAATTTCACATACTAGACTTAGAGAGTGGAATCTTTGGAGTGGCCAGTTGTGGTCGTTCAACAGAGACTATAGGACCGTTTCTATAAGCCAATTTGCAGCCGACCGAAATGCTCTACGATGTGAATTTTGACTCTTAGGCCCTTCGATCGCGTCTCCAAAGCTGGTCGCTGAGGCTAGTGGGTCGTCGTGCCTGCGCGCTAGCTCACCGTGCAGCACCACGGTGGTGGCACCAAGGCAGCCAACCAACGCCCCGCGCGCGCGCGTTAGCCAAGCTTCCCCTGGCCGGCCGGTGCGCGCGCCCGCGGTCACCTCACGCCCACTTTGTCACGCACGCGGCAAACCTGACCGGCCGCGCAACCGCCACGCGCGGTGCGTCGCGTCAACGTATGCTGTAATGCGCCGCGCGCAAGTCGCGTGGCTGTCGGTTCTCGGAGCTGGGCAGCTCGCGTACGCGTCGCACGACAAGTTGCCGTGTAGTACGTACGACTTCCTGCAAGCCGGGCCCGCTCTGCTCGCCGGTTGCCGCGTTGCCGGTTGGGGAAAAAAATAGTGTCTCGCCCTTGTGGTTGTGTGCGAAGCGGAACTTGTGACTGACACCGACGCGTTGGGCTCTCAACTGTAGGTTCGGTTCAATTGAACCTAGGCCAAAGTTCAGGATGTAAATTGGATTTAGTCCAAGTTTTGACATCTGATCTGACCTCTTTTGTAGCATTCAATTACCCTATGGTCGCAAGTCCTGTATCTCCTCCGTCTGTTTTTGCGCGACTAAAGTTAGGTTAGACTTAGAACTGTTCCAATCCAGACACGAAAATTGTCGTGCCATCAACCCCGTTAATTGGGTCATCATCGGTCCAATCGAGTGTCCACAGAACCTCCAATTCCAAGGCCGATAGGTATCCATAGACGACTAGAGTGGGCCTTGGGAGCGCTTTAACAAGGTCAGCGCCTTAACAATGCGAAGCAAGTTTTAGAAATGGTACCTGTCATGGGCCTTGTACTAAGTTCACTTGCAGACGAGACCAACCGGCCGGCCACCCGTGAAGTATCATGCGCAGGGCTTTTTTCTTTTTTTTTGATGGGGGGTATGTGCTTTGGCTTTGGGTTGGAATCCCCCTAAATAGGGCCGCTGCATAGCCCAGCCGCAGCAAAAGCAGTGTAAAAGCTGTAGCCGCCGGGATGGTGCTTCACGGCTATAGTTTCTCCTCCTGAGTGTTTCCTTCTCCCCGCCCGATCTCGAGCACCTCCTCCTCCTTGCCTGAGCGCTTCCTCCTCCTTCCCATCCGGTCGTCGCCTCCTCCCCTCCCGATCGCCCGGTCAGCACCTCGTTCCCTCCCAGTCGTCGCCTTCTCCCGCCTGGTCAGCGCCTCCTCCACTTTGCACGGCTGTAGCAGCCAACACAAAAGCCAATTTGCCAAACAGACTCTCAAGAAAAGCTATAGCTGTCAGTTGCAGCTGCTTTACACTCCAGCAAACTAAAAGCAACTTTTTCAACCTAGCCACATCCCCTCAAACAGGCTCTAAGACGATTCAACAGTCAACAATGGCACAGATATTGTTCAGCTGTACTTCCTGGACACAACGTATTGAAACCAACCTTGACTGATTGACCAACACTCCACGCCCAACAACATTCGGAGTCCCAATCCAACGCAATTTGGTAAAAACGGACAAGCATGGGAAGAGCTTAAAAAACACATACAAGAACCACAACATGAGGGAAAAACACATTTAACTGGCCCTTTCAATACAAAACACTAGTGAGGCACAACTAGAGCAGTTAATTTGACTACATGCAACCATCAATCTGCCTCGACGACCCAACCAAAAATTAAAGATCAAAATTCCCTTTTACACCCAAAAAACTGGCAACAAAGAGGTAAAAGGAAATGCACATGGATGGCCTCCCCCCACACCCAATTTCTTCACAGCTTTGTCCTCCAATGAAGCGCTGACCGAGTGCCCATCAGTGAGTAGATGATGAATAGTTCAGCACCCAATCACACACTAATTCAGTACTTACGTCCTCATTTCGATCGGTCGTTGCGTTTGTTGCTTTAGTCTCTCGTGCCTCCCTGCTGACCTCCAAGATCCTGAAAGTGTTGCTTGCATTTGTTGTCACTAGCTTGAAACGGAAAAGAACACGAATGGTACCACTAAAATTTCTGTGCAATCTGGTGTGTTCTATTATGAAGTACATGCAGTGCACTGGCTCCAACTTTGAGAAATCTTGGATGCAGAAAGTGTACTCTACTGCACAAATCAAGATACTCTTGCAGGGGCTTCAAGAATCGAACAATGGCAATGCGATAAGCTAATGAGACCATGCATAGCAGAGTGTACTCATGTAGTACTACTTGACAGTAAATGATAGAAAATTATGAAAAATATGTATGACCCATTGCTCTGTGCCATGTTGCTAAATTAATTTTCTTAGCATATTTTTTATGTTTATATGTGCTGGACATATTATTTCCTGTTATTCAGTAATTCTGAAAATTACTTGGTAATTAACAGAAAAATATGAAAAATGCTAGGAAAATTTCAAAAATTTCTAGATAGCATTTGAGAGCTTTAAGTTTCTGAATTAATATTCTTAGCATTATGCCATGATTAATTTATGTTGAAAGTTATTTTTATGTTAATCGGTAATTCGAAAATTGCTTAATGATTACGAGAAAAGTATGAGAAATTGCTAGAAAATTTTCATAGAGCATATTGAAAGCTCCATATCTCTGGATTTATTATCCTAGCATAATTCCATATTAATATATGTTGAAATTTATTTTCATGTTACATAATAATCCCGAAAATTATTGAATGATTAGTAGAAATTATGGAAATTGTTAGGAAAATTATGAGAAATTTTAGATAATTATCTACCTGAATAGATATAGACCAAGCTTTCTTGATTGAAGAGTGAGCATGCAATATAATTATTTTACCTGTAGTAAAAGTCATTTTGCATAAATAGAAATAGGATATGTTAGACATTGCAAAGAGGGAATTTACCAAGTTTGCCCTGAATGGCAACAAATACCTTACCCGGGCAATGAATACTAAGATTAATTTGATAGCTTGATCTTTTGGAGCTAATGTTTTTTCAGCCTGAAGCGGATACCCCTACTCTCCCCGAAGCCGCCAGATGTACGGCTTCGTATCTCCTAAGGCACCATCTCCATATGGACCTGAAGGCCGAATAGTTGATGGAAGATAACCAGCTGGTATTTTTGGATTCCCTGGAGGAAAAATATATAACCAGCAAAGATCCCTTCTGTTGCCAAAAGTGCAGCGCGAATGGATCTTCCCGTGTTTTCAGGATATGCACCTTCCACCCCAATATGAGGATACTGCTGTAATAGAATCATCATGTCAAGTACCAGAAGTACTTCGAGCTTATATGCATTTGCTAGAAGCAGAAAAATATAATGAACTCTTGGTGAAGAATCATCACGTATTTCCTAATAGAAGTCTTGTAGTGCTCGAAGCATATGCAAATGCTCAGTAGGCTAGCAATAGCTGTGGCTGCAAAAAGGGCAAATGGAATAAAGGGGATAAGAGGAAGAGGCAATTCATATTGGAAAAGTAAAAATAAAGGGCCAGAGACTTCCAGAAGTAAGGCTGCAAACCCTGAATAACCCTGGTTTAGGTATGAATGCATTGACCATTGGTCATACAACTATTGCATCCCGAAGCATGTGGTAGACCTTTACACAAAATCCACTTGAAAAGTTAATAAGACCTAGGGTAAATAATGTTAAATCATACTTTACTGTTCAACCTGTTGTTGACACAAGTGTTGAGAAGGGTGATAATATGATTCTTGAAATTATAAAGTTCGAGGAGTCTCAGAAGGACATATGTGACTCATAAGGAGACCTGTATTAGTCTCCTAAGTATTCCTTCACTTTGCTAGTCGTGTTGGATTTATACCCAAGAGATAATCATGGGTCACGTGTGACGTGGGCTTTGTACCATGTCCGGACTCTAATGTAGGTCGTATTGGGACTCTAATGTAGAGGCCCACCGAGAGGCTATATAAAGGGAAGGGATGGAGGCCAGAAAGAAGGAAGTTCTCCTCTTCACCAAAACCCTAGCCGTCATCTCCCATCTATGCATCACGGTGATAGCACACCGACGTACGGAATTCCTCCTTGTGCGTGTGGACTACGTAGAGACGTTGCTGCGACTGCGACGTTGATTGGGACGACCTCGACAAGGAGGAGACGTTGCTCGCGGACGATCGACTTCAACAAGAAGATGATCGGCTTGCGAGGAGGAGACGGTCGCTCCGTGGACGATCATCTACTTTCACTACATCAACGCGCGCTACGTCGAACCGGCTGTTTCGACCTTTCCTTCTGCTGCACTGCGCATCTAGTGGTAACGATCTATAATCCCCTTCTTGCGAGAAGGTTCCTGATTTATGCCATAGATTTTTATTTTGTGCTAGCGTAGCAAACCGTGTATCCCATCAGTGGTATCAGAGCCATCTCGTGTAGATTCGTGATCTAGATGTTGCATATGTGTTATGCGAGTATAATAGATTGGATCTATTACTTGTTCTAACGATTCATGTGATGAATTGGAGGCGGCCGTCGATGAGATCAATCAATTTAGGGTTTGAGGAAAGCACAAACCGACTCAATCTTGATTTGGGTGAGTCTATTCATGGTATGATGTTGCCCTTATCGGTTAGGTTACTGCCACCGGGGTTTACGAAGCACTGCCCCTTTGACCCCATTAATATTTTGAGAGCATATCACGCCATAGAAATGATGTTTTTATTTAACTCGTTTTTGCAGGCAATTGTGTGAATAGTATGGCCTATGTGTATGTGATGCATGTGATTTTACATAGCCTGCGTGCTGTCTCAAGCCATAAGGCTATTTCAATATAAATTGTATAACGGCCTGGATGTCGACTTGTGATGTTTGAGATCCTCTTGCAAATTTTATTATCAAAGTTGTAAGAAGTTGCACCTACAATGATGAAGATGGTGGCATCAAAACAAGATGGCTCGGTGAACAAGGAAGCACGATGATGGAAATCCTTGTGCTAAGGGCCATACTATTTCACATCTTAATTTGATTATATGTGAATGTGTTTTAATCCCTGCTATTTTTATGATACTCATTGCATGTGATACTATGTTCATAGTAGATAGTTAACAACCCTCTAGTTAAAATCTTAAATCTTTTATCCATCCATCTGTAGCACCTATCAAGAATTTAGATCATTGTTCATATGACTGCCAAAACAGTGTATCAATGGCTATCAATTTAGATCGTTGTTCATATGACTGACAAAGCAATATATCAATGGCTATCTTAATAGATGATAGGGTTGTGTCGGACACATCGCGCATTATAATGGTTGATTTAATCAAGCTATCAAAACAGTTTTGGACTTTATGTAGAGACATTGCTCCAGCTGCGACATTGATTGGGACGTCCTCGACAAGGAGAACACGTTGCTTGCCGATAATCGACTTTAGCAAGAAGACGATCGGCTTGCGAGGAGGAGATGGTCGCTCCGTGGACGATCATCTACTTCCACTACATCAATGCACGCTACGTCGAACCAGTTGTTTCGACCTTTCCTTTCGCTGTACTGCGCGTCTAGTGGTAACAATCTATGATCCCCTTCTTGCGAGAAGGTTCCTGGTTTATGTGGTAGATTTTTATTTTGTGCTAGCGTAGCAGACCGTGTATCCCATCAAGTCAATGTCACATATTCCTTATAAGTCTCTTTATCAGTTGAGCCTAGTTCCTGAATGAATATTTGATCTACGCTCCTGTTGAGCGATTATCATTTAAAATTGAATAAATTGATATTTCTTAGATATTTGTTTAATTGTGCTATGTTTGTTCTATATTCTACAATTTGTTCCTGATGCAACAATTGTTTGATTGATAAATCATACTTCTAATATAGAACAAAGTATATAATCCAATAGCAAAGGAGAAAATCTATTTAGAAGACAATTGTACCACACTAAGTGAATTTAAAATATTATAACTATCACCAGAAACGATAATCTTACAGTTTGCATTAGAAGAATGCCATATTATACCCTGAGTCCAGTCGCACTCTCTTAAGTTTTAAAGACATTGGTCTGAATCGTTTCCTTACGGAGACAGAATGAGGATGGTACAGAATACCTACTCATGATTAAGTTTAATGGATGTAATAAATGTATGGTTGAAAAACTTCATTCATTATCCTTCAAGTTATACTATGCACATATAAAGCCTGAAACTTGTGTTGCGATGAAAACTCAGAAATATTTAAGATTTAGCAGATCGACTGGGTTATTTTGAGTTGAATATTATGAGAAGAATAATTATAATTCTACTGGTCATAGCATAAAGACTTTTCTAGATCTGAAGTTTTCTTATGCTCTGGTTGTGCTAAAGGAAAGCTCATACTTACATCTTCTTACCTAAAAAATTAGGGAGGAATCACTGAATTTTCTGGAGAAAATTCAAAGTGATATCTGTGGACCTGTTCAACCCCTGTTGGGCCCCTTCTAAGAAATTTTATGGTACTGATAGATGCTTCTACTTGATGGTCCTATGTAGATCTTTTATCTACTAGGAACCATGCTTCTACCAAAATTAATTGTCCAAATTATTAAGTTAAGAGCCTACTTTCCAGAAAAAAGGATTAATTCTATTTGAATGGGCAATGCTGGCGAGTTTATCTCAAAGCATTTAATGATTATTATATAGCTCCGACAATTAATATAAAGCATCTCGTACCTAATGTCCACATTTAAAATGGTCTTGCAGAGTCATTATATTAAAAAACAAAATATATTGTTTGGTCGCTCTTGTAGAATAATTGGCTTCCCACTAGTTGTTGGGACCACGCAGGGCTGCATACTGCTGTAATACTTCAACTCAGACCAACTGTACATTATGAAATTTCCCCATTGCAGATAGTGCGTGGAAAAGAATTAAAGATTTTTCATCTGCGAAAATCTAGCTGTGTTGTATACATGCCAATCTCTCCATCACATCATACAACCATAGGATCTCACCAGAAGTTGAGGATCTATGTAGATTATGAATCTCCGTCATGTATTAAAACACCTAGAGCCTATAACAGGGGATCTGTACATAGCTCGGTACGCTGATTATACTAAGGACATTTTTCGGCATTAGGGGGAGATAAGTACCACATTAGAGAATGCCGAGTCCTTAGATCCGCACACTAGAGAGATCGAACTTGAAGTTCGAAGGATAATAAATCTGCAATAAATAAGCTAATAATCTACCAAATGCCTTCACTGGTCATAAGGGAGTGAAAAATCTCATAAACCTACAATATATACACCTGAAAGAGTTGAAATACCCAATAAGGATATTGAACCCACTCTTGACCTCATGATAAGAAGAGGGGGAGGCCTTCAGGTGCACGGGACTCAATTCTGTAGAAACGTTTGCAGAAGTAGAGAGCCAAACAAATGAGAATACTACCTGTGACACTAGAAGAAGCTTGTCGAAGGTTAGTGATCGTCAACATACTTATATTAGGATACCTTCGAGATATGCAGAGTCAAACATATAAGAGTGAATACGCAATGTAGGCAGGTTCGGGCCTCGTCGATGAGTAATACCCTACTCTTGTGTCAACGGCGATTGAGATCAATGAAGAAATTACAGATCGATGAGGGTATCCTCGATTACAAGGAAGAACTACCAATCTGGGGGATAGCTAAACTATGGCTTGTATATGGCTATGCTAAATTGCTAAGGGTCGTAATGGCTCCTTCTGGCTTCTAGTGGGCTCCTTGCGCACTTGTCGACTTGTTCCTAGACGACGTTCTCTCTGGTCCTTATACAGCAGATGAAGTATCGAATCGTAGTCGATGAGGAGTCCTGTTACCGTTATTATCCCCGTATCGCATCTGAGTTCCCATAACCGTCGGGCGTATTCGAGTAGATCTCCTTGTATCAGGAGTAGGATCAGAACTTTCCCTGCAAGGGATATCCTTTCTGCGTATACCTTATTCCGCAGGCTCGGGCTAGGGATATACAGAATATCCTGGTACTGGTAAGTATGTACGTGACGTGATTTCCAACTTTATAGCGTATGCCCATATCCCATATTTGGATATTCGACAGTAGCCCTCAAACTTCGCTCAGCGGAGGGTCCGCTAAGTGCTTGGTCGATTACTGCCAAACTTGATTTGGTCGAGTAATGCCTCGCTTGCTTCTGGTCAAATACTTCGAGCAAATTAGGATTCGCTAAGTATCGAGTAGGTTATGCGAGGTCGAGCGCCCTGCAGCAAGCCTAACTCGAATGTTTAGAGTAGCCTTATGCTGTTGGTATTGGCCAGTCAACCCGACTCTGAGCAGAGTTGGAACCATTGCTAGAAATTTTGAACATTGAGTAGTTGGAGCATTTATTGCCACGTCTGAGGCGCTACGACGAATGTGGTGCCATCATTCCGCTTTTCTTGGTGATCGACGTGCCATACGGCGGGAAATGAATCGTTGTGCCTCGATACCTCTTGGCTTATAAATTTTTGAATTCGGAACTGTAGCTGTTTATTCTTTTGCCTTTCTCTCGAAGCCACCGTTTCGTTTCCTTGAACCCTTGCACTTCTGTGTCTGAGAGTCTCCTCTTCTCTGATCCAATGGCTTCTGGTTCTTCCGCCAACCCCAAGGTCACCATCCCGAAGAAGGAGGTCGTGGCAGAGCTCGCCGAAGGACCAGCCTTCACCGATGAAACGTACCGGCAGGTGTGGTAGATGTCCATAGTGACGGAGAAACGCTTGGTGGAACTAGAGATGGGTGGCCTTATTTCTCCTCGAGCGTTCTTCTATCGATATGTTGATTGATCGAATGCAGGTGAACAACTACGTTTTACAATCCACCAAGCTAAACATGTAGATTTTTTTTGTGTGCTAAGTTTTACTTACACCATAAACCCCAAATAAGACGAAACTAGGTGAAGGGAACTTGTAAAGCTCGCACTTGTTAACCTTCTTGTCTTTTGGCATCAACCGAAGAAGTTCCCGTCCCAACAGGTGACTGCTTACAGCATACGTGATCAATCGATCGACATGGTTAGTTCGATAATTAAATACATGCCATCAGAAGAACAACATACAGACGACACCGATTGATTTTGTCACAGAACAAAGGTTCAAAATCAAACGGGCTTACGGGCACCAGAGGGTCGAGAACACACTGTCGATTCCTCTCAGGAGCGAATTAACATCAACGGCACCCATGGCGCGAGCTAGCTAGGCAAGGCGAGCCTGCCAGCCGGCCGTGTGTACCTGACACAACAATACAGGCAGAGAGCACAAACGCACTCGGTGCATAAATCGATTTAAGTACACAAGAAAGCAAGTTAAGGTAACAAGCGATCGATCGAGAGCTTATTTTAGCGGGGAGCTGCATGCGCGCATGGAGCGGGGCGGGCGAGCTAGCCCTAGTAGGCGACGATCCTGAGGCCGAGGCTCCTCTGCGCGTACTCGATGAGGCCGTCCACCTCGCTGTCGTCGATGTAGCCGTCGCCGTCGGCGTCGGCGTAGCTGATGCCGCGCTTGCTCTTCCACCCCGTGAACCGCGCGCGGATGGCGCGCATCGCGCGCCGCAGCTCGTCGCGGCTGATGCGCCCGTCCCGGTCCGCGTCGAACCGCCGAAGCCACTCCTTGAACTCGTCCACCGTCATGTCCCCGTCCAGCGACCGCGTCGTCGTAGCCACCGTCATGTTCCTGATCGCCATCACAGCCTCGATCTCCTGCCGGCCTCCTCTGCTCCTCCGATCAACCAGCACAGTTAATCCTCTCCTCTGTGACTGGAGCTACCTCGACGGTGTCTCTGAATTGGCAGCAGCGTGTTTAGCCCAATTGCTCTTATATAAGCAAAGGCACGCGCCGCGTACGGCTTAAAATATGTCAATATACGGCAGAAATCGTCAGGTTAATTACGTTTGTCACGGTTGCTACCTCACCTAGCGACCTTTTGTGGCTTAGCTTATTTAGCACGCGTAGTGGTATTAGCTATTGAGTTGCATGCACCAACCAGTTCATCCAAAAGCTTAAGCTGATGAGGAAGGATGGGCCGTGCTTTATATTTCCAACACTCTCCCTCACGTGGAGGCGTCTTGGGCAGCACTCAACACGTGAAAATAGGAGCGGACGCTAAATTGCGTCTACCAGGACTCGAACTCGAGACCTCCTGGCTCTGATACCATATTGAATTGCATGCACCAACCAGTTCACCCAAAAGCTTAAGCTGATGGGGAAAGGTGGACAATTCACTTATACTTCAACACTCCCCCTCACGTGTAGGCTCCCTCAGGCCTAGGACGTGAAATAGAAGTGGGCTGCAATTTTTTTTTAAATTGCGCCAACCGGGTCTTGAACTCGAGACCTCTTGGCTCTGATACCATATTGAGTTGCATGCACCAGCCAGTTCACCCAAAAATTTAAGCTTATGAGGAAATGTGGGCAATTCACTTATACTTCAACACTCCCCCTCACGTGGAGGCGCCTTGGGCAGCACTCAACACGTGGAAATAGGAGCGGACGCTAAATTGCGTCTACCAGGACTCGAACTCGAGACCTCCTGGCTCTGATACCATATTGAGTTGCATGCACCAACCAATTCTGGTTGGTGCATGCAACTCAATACGTGGAAATAGGAGCGGACGCTAAATTGCGTCTACCAGGACTCGAACTCGAGACCTCCTGACTCTGATAGTACCATATTGAGTTGCATGCACCAACCAGTTGCATGCAACTCAATAGTAGCTTCTCTCTCTAGATTTGGGGGTCGACAAATAGCTCACCTCCAGGTCCAAGAATATATCGCTGGTTTGATTGCGCATTCTGAATCGGTGTGCTCGTTGAATGGAGCAAGAATCTTCATCAAGTGGCGCAAAAGAAAGTAAAGTTGCAGATTGATTTGGGTAGTCGATGTGGAATAGAATCGTGTAAAGCTACACAACAAGCTAAGAACGGCCGCGCAATGTGGGAATCTACAAAGGGGGATTGGGTTTCTCTACAATGGAAAACCGGGCATGATATGTTTTTAAAAAGTGGAATAGGATGCCGAGGTTAGGCTTGCATTATTGTACTCGCGTCTAAAATTCTCCGATCATACACATGTGTATCATTTTTCTCATGTTGCAGCCTTGAAGGAAATGTCATGTAAAAATTAGAGAAATTTTAGAGTGGATAACATAGTTAGTAAGTAGTGGTAGTAGAAATCAAGTTTAACCATCTATTCCTTAAGAGTATTTTAGACTTTTCCTATCCATTCATTAGGGGTATTTTAGACTTTTCCTAATTTGTTTACAGTTTCGGATTCACCGAATACCTGGTGATCTTCAGAGGATTCTTATCAATTCATCCGTCATTTATCAGGATCACATGATGTGTTTTACCATAGATGACAATAGTATAATGAAATTTTTAGCCTTTTACCCTTATCTGAATTTTATTACCAATACTATAGGTGGTAATATAACTAGACCTAAATTGATTTCAACCATTAGATTTAAAAGAATGGACGGCTTATATTGACTAAATTGATTTCAACCATTAGATTCAAAGGAATAGACGGTTTATATTGATTTTAATCCACAGTAAAAGAGCTCAAAACAAAAGCATTTTTTGCGAGGGAAGTCAGACTTTAGCTTGATGTGTATACAGGGCGGATCTACAGGGTATGCCGGGTGGGCTACGGTATACCCGGTAGATTCGGCTCAATACAATCCATATGCAAAAAAAAATGAAGTTTGTGGCTGTGTAAACGTGCGAGACGAAGAAAAACGACGGTTGTGTAAACGTGCGAGACAAAGAAAAACGGCGGCTGTGTAAACGTGCGAGACGAAGGAGCATATCAATTGCTTTTCTCCTGGCATGAGCGCACATTAGCGGCCGTAGCCAGCGAGCGTAGCGAAGAAAAGCCGTGGAGCTACAGTACCACGCTATTGCATTTTTCGGTGCTACAGTGATCACAAAAATTGCAACAGTAATTCCTGTTTTCGTTCTTCGTTCGCATGTCTATTTTGGTTTTAGATTGATTTATTATTTCATCGTGATAATTTTGATTTGATCCATCCAAAACCTTTCTAGGGCATTAATTGATTGATCTAAAAAGTTTGATTGGTTAATTCCTTGTAGATTTTGATTAATCTCGTAATTAGGGTTTGATCAATTTCCGTCATTATCTTATACATTCAGATTGTGAAGGTCATAACGTTAGATACGTAGATCCGATTGAGCTGATTCTTATTGGGTTAGTTTTGACATTGAATCTAGTTTCTACAGTTAAAATTTCACATCAATTCAATGGTTGGATCTTCAATAATTACTGTTTTAGTTAACATGTGTCAGTCTGTTTTTGCTGAAACCAAAGCAGTTTTTTATAATTTATTTAGGGGTGATTTGAGAATCAATAAAAAAAATTTAGCTTCTGTGCAATCATTCACCCCCCTCTGATTGCTATATTAGTGTATATCGATCCTACATATGATTTGAGTGCAAGACTGCTAGTTGATTTATAGAGTAGAAACAAAGATAATTGTTATTTTGCTAGAGACTAGAGAGTTGCTTGTTGATGTATTGCTTTTTTTGTTTGTAGAGTTGTTGAATTATGAAGAGGAATGGAGACATTGCATCTCTTTTCTGGAAACATGTAGCAAAGAAGGCTGTTGCTGCTTCATCTCCTTCCATGGCTCCGCCTAGAACTGTGGCGGAAGATGAACTTCAAGAGCAAGAGAGAGTAATTGAAGAAATTGTGAATTATATGCCATCTTCTCCGCCTTTAGTTCCCCTTGATAATGTCTCGCCACCGCCAGTCTATGATATCAATCGTCTTCCATATGATCCAGGTGAAAGACTGTCCATTCAAAGTTATCCTGTTAATGATCAAGATGCAAGTTGAAGAGTATATATTCTTAAATGTCCATTCCAACCATATGCACATGAATTTCCAAAAAGGAAAGTTGGAAATAGAGATTGTCAATTCAATTTTGTATGATTTGCTATGCATCATTGGCTTGAATATAGTATCAAGAAGGATTTCGTGTTTTGCTTTGTATGCTACTTGTTCAAAGATAACAAATGTAAGGGCAAGGGAGCAGATACATTTACTACAGATGGTTGGAGAAATTGGAATATACGAGAGAAAGCACTTTTAAAACATATGGGTTCTAGTACATATAATGCAACTCAAGAGAGATACAATGGCTTTGTGAATCCCAATGCAGCAATTGATTATCACATTGAGAAGTGGAGTGATGAGGATCTTCGTCTTTACAAGATTAGGTTGACTTATTCACTTAGATGTATAAAGTTTCTTTTGCATCAAGGATTTGCATTCCATGGACATGATGAAAGTGAAGAGTCTAGCAATAGAAGAAACTTTCTTGAACTTTTGAAGTTTCTTGCAACAAATAGTGAAGAAGTGAATAAGTATGTTTCGAAGAATGCTCCAGGTAATTGCACTTTAACTTGCCCAAAGATTCAAAAGCAAATTATTCAATGTTGTGCATAGAAACTAGAAAGAAAATTATTGAAGAACTTAGTGATGAGCCCTATGCAATTCTAGATGATGAGTCTAGTGATATATCACATAAAGAACAACTAGCTCTTTGCTTGCATTATATTGATAAATTGGGAAGGCCATGTGAGTACTTTCTTGGAGTTGTTCATGTAGATGATACTATATCTTTGTCACTTAAGGAAGTAATTGAAGGTTTACTTGTTAGTCATGACTTGACTTTAACTCAAATCCGTGGTCAAAGTTATGATGGGGCTAGCAACATGAAAGGAGAGATTAAATGGTTGAAAACATTGATCATGCAAGAGTCACCTTCTACCTATTATATCCATTGTTTTGCACATCAATTTCAATTAGTTCTTGTTGCTGTTACCAAGGGAAATAATGATTGCATGTGATTTTTTGATCAAGTATCACTCTTGCTGAATATTGTTGGAGTTTCTTGTAAGCGTCATGGCATGCTTCGAAATGCTAGACTTGAGAATATCATGAAAGCACTTGATTGTGGTGAACTTGAAATTGGGAGTGGATTGAATCAAGAGATGGGTTTGCCTAGACCCGGTGAGATTAGATGGGGCTCTCATTATAAAACTGTTGTCAACATTATTGCTATGTATCCCACAATATGCGATGTACTCATCACTATTGGTAATGGTGCTTCACAAAGGGGGGATTGGCCAAAGATACATACTATGGTTGGAGTATTTGAGTTATTTGACTTTATTTTTAGTGCACACTTAATGCTTGTTATTCTTGGATACACAAATAATTTATCCGAGTGTTTGCAAAGAAAAGAGCAAGATATTCTTAATGCAATCTTACTTGTCACCGTGGCAAAGAGTAGAATGCAACAATTGAGGTCTGATGGCTGGAATCAGTTCCTTCAAAGGATCACTTTGTTTTGCAATAAACATGGTGTCCAAGTTCCTGATATGGAGGGTAATTATGTGCCTTATGGAAGATCAGCACAATTTACCTGAAACCAAACAAATGATGATCATTTCAGAAGAGAAGTATATATTGGGTTCATTGATCAAATTAGTCAAGAGCTTGATAATCGGTTTGATGAGGTTAATATGGAGTTGCTTTCTTGTATGTCGGCCTTCAATCCTACCGACTCGTTTGCTTCTTTTGATGCACAGAAGATGCGTAGACTTGCTGAGTTCTACCCTCATGACATCATCTCAAGTATCGATTTGATAAAGCTTGAGTTGCAACTTGAGAACTATATTGACGACATAAGACTAGATGATAGATTCAAAGGTCTAGAGAATCTTGTTGATCTCTCAGTTAAGCTTGTTGAAACAAAGAGGCATATAGTTTATGATTTGCTTTACTTGCTTCTGAAACTGGTATTGCTTCTACCGGTGGCGACGGTAAGTGTTGAGAGGGTTTTTTCTGCAATGAGTTTAGTCAAAAGTAAGTTGAGAAATAAGATGGGTGATAGTCTCTTGGATGATTGTCTAGTCACGTTTATTGAGCGAGATATTTTTTTTCATGTCGATGAAAATGATATAATCAAGAGTTTCATGGCTATTAGAAGGCGGATGCCAGACAAGAAAAACAAGAAGTAATATTGTATTCTTTGAACTATTGTAGGTGCGTAAGCTTCTGTTATGCATATTTCATACTTAAAATATTTGAACTATTTATATTGTAATTTATACTTGTATTATCATGTTCTAGTTATTTTATACTCACATACTGAATTTCTCGACAACATTTATAGTTGTTTGCCGAATTGTTTATTGGATTTTACCGAATCGTATATTATAGTATTAGTTCGGGATACCCTAACTTAAAATCATAGATCCGTCACTGTGTGTATATAAATACGTGCTTTAAATTAAACTTGATATACTCGAATTTTGAATTTTTAGTGACTTGTAGTTTTAACTTTAATAATCCATCCAGATCATATCATGGTTAATATGGAAGAACCTTCATATGCTTCGAATATATGGCGTACTTTTGCTAGCCTTGGTTCATCCGTAGTTCCATATATCAGACACAGCCAAGGGTTTCTTTTTACGTTCCACAACTTTTGACAAGATCAACATGTCTCTCTGCAATTCAATATGGCCGATGTCCATGTTCATTCGTTCACCCGTTTCCGTATGTTTCTAAACAAGAGTTATCAAACCATTTAATGTTTAATGCTCTAATTGCCTTATCTTATCTAGTACTGTCTTCCTTACAAATAAAAGTTTTAGAATGCACGCATCGGAATTATTCAAGCTATTATTACTGGCAGTCAAAATGTGTAGATTTTTCCTTACAAAAAATGTTTAGATTGATCATATGGAAAAAAATTATTTTCCATCTCAAAAGGCAAAAAAAAACATTATTAGATTTTTAATCAAAAGTACTACAATAATATTTTATTTGATAAAATTTTCTAACATGTTTTTATAAAAACTAGCCGATTAGCCCGCACAATTACACTATGTAGTGTTGTAACTATAGTGTATATGATTTTCTTTGCAAATTCGAAATGTTGAAATTTCTGTTTCCCATATAGGATGCATTTGGAATATTAGATTAAATTTAGGCCCTGTTTGGGAGAGCTCTAGATTCCAGCTCCAGCTCAGAGCTGAAACTTATAGGCTAAAATAAAGTGAATTAAGTTTATATTTTTAGTCTAAAATGTAAACAAGATGATCTACCTAAACACTCTTAATGTACCCATGACTCAGGCTCCACAAATTTCGGAGCTAGAAATACCCTACTCCACCAACTCCACATATTTTGGTGGAGCTGGAGCTGTCCCAAACATAGCACAATTTATTTTGAGATCCCTCTCCCGTCTACGTGAAAGAGAGGACTAGGAAGTAGGCCCATTTAGCTAATTTACACTATCAATCTTTGAATTATATATAATGCTATTTATCTTTCAACTTCTCAAATTAATAAATTACTAAACCAACTATCAGATATATCTCAACCTTTAAAATTAGGGTTTGCCAAATCAAGGATAAATGATTTATGTTTTTTGTGAGAATTATTTTGAAATTCTTATATCTCTAAGCTAAGTATCAAATCTAATCGTTTAGAATAGGGGCCACCAAACGTTTTTAGATAATTTCTAGCGTATTTCTCTTGTTTCAGCTTAGCTATTGTGAACCCCATGTCATCAGATTTTATTATATAATATTTTTACGAAAATGCTATTTCGTGGATGATGTTAACTTAATTCCCTAGGGACATTAACCGTAAATCATCCGATCTCATTTGTAAGTAGGGTTGAAAACTGGTCGGATATCTCTCGCCCGATCCGGGACTAGATTTTACTATCCGGTCGGATCGGGACCGGATCCAAATACTTGAATCCGGATTCGGGATCGGATCCGGAGCATCCAATATCCAGTAAACACGGGACGGGATCCGGATATTCGGATTTTTTCTATTCGGATATCCGGATTTTTCCTATTCGGATATCGGATCGGATATTCGGGTCGGATATTCGGATATCAAGTAAGGCCCAACCCATTTTCACCATATTTTTTCCATGTCAGCCCATTTACATTAATAATGAGTTGGTTCTATTGATTCTTAAGTAGCACATTCTTTCTACGACGTTTGTTGAGTTTGATTGATATATAATTTGTTACTATAGTCATGTACTCATATAATTTTAATTCAATATATATTACTCTATATATGCGTGCAATTAACAATTAGTTGGTTCTATTGATTCTTAAGTAGCACATTCTTTCTACGACGTTTGTTGAGTTTGATTGATATATAATTTGTTACTATAGTCATGTACTTATATGATTTTAATTCAATATATATTACTCTATATATGCGTACATTATTCATATATCTTTATCCGTTTCCGACCCGAATCCGTCACATATCCGTATCCCGAATAACCCGAATCCGTATCCGTATCTAACTAGCCCGTATCCGGCTCTGAATCCAAAAAATATAGATTAAGATACAAAAAAAGTAATATCTACCCATATCTGATGCGTTTTCATCCTTATTTGTAAGCTAGGACGTGCGTGCCATCCGCACTCGTCCTTTCCTACTCTGGTCTCTGGCTACACATGGCGCACTAGTGAGGAAATTTCCAAATGGGTCCCACTTGGCTATGTGTACAGGAAAAGTAACAGTCAATGTGTGTATTGAAAACTTGAAAATTTCAAATAACAAGTTTGAAGTTTTTAACTGAAAGGTGAAATTTTTAGGTAAGTATAGTTTATTTTATTTGCTCAATCTATTTAGAAACACACCATACTGGGACTTGGGAGCATCTGATCCAAGTTCTAGGCTCCTCTAGTTATTTTATACTGGTGGTTGAAAGTGACACGCAGAGGGTGAGGTTACACTAGTACTGTCGGCTAGGATGATTAGTAGGGGATAACTGCGCAATATCTATTTGATGATAATATAGAGAGAGTACAAATACAATATCCAAAAGTTACAGTACTGAGCAACATATTAGTATACTAGATGTGAAGTGGGTCCATACGTTGTTGTGGACTGAAGGAATTGTTGAGATAGGCAGAGATTTTATCAGAGGAGGAATTTTTTCAGGAATACCTAAAAAACAAAAAAGTGCTAATTTTTGAAAAAAAAAATACTCCTTTGAAATTTTTTAAAAATATTCCTTTAAAAGATTTTGGAAATACAAAAATCTACTTTTTTTAAGGTAGCTTAGCCATGCTCTCAAGACCCTTCTCACAAATTTTTTAAAAATTACAAATTTAGTAGCTCAATTAAATTAGTGAATTTATTTTAAATGAATTAGCAGTATTGTTAGATTTTTTAAAAACTCGCATAAGTTCAATGATAATCTGAATTTTTTATTGTAGTGTAGGCATACTCCCAAGGCCCTCACTCTGGGTGTGCTTTCCTCCCCCAAACTGAAGGTATGGGACCCAAATCACCTAAATGATTGGATTGTGTTGTTGGATCCGTTATATATGTTGGTATTTGTGAACATTGCTATGTGATAGATGAATATATTAGTTGGATTCGTGATACATGTTAGTAGATTTGTGGTAGATTGGTCTAAATCCAGGCATCAAATTTGAAATTCCGAGTCAATGCTGAGATATTGGGCAAAAATAGCAAGATCTCGCCCAAAAAATGATATTACTATAGCAATACAATTTTTTTTTTGAATTTTGCAGTTCGGCCAGCATTCTAACGAACTGCCCAACTCCGGAGAACAAGATCTCGCGAAATTTAGTAGCAGAAGTAAAGCGGCGAAGTTGCTTTAAATGTATTAATAGTATTATCAGAATTTATGAGTTTGATCATGATCTGATCTTTTTACAGTAGCATAGGCATGCTCTCAGAGCCCTTCAAAAATTTGCAAATATAGTAGCTTAATTAAAGCAGTGAAGTTGTTTTAAATGTATTAGTAGCATTTGTGAAAAGGTGAGGCCTAATAGATTTACAAGGCTACGTAGACTGTAGATACCATAGCAAAGCAATGTAGAAACTACTATGTCGGACGCCACGTGGCGGGGGTGAGGTCTTGCTTGTCGTTAGGGGTGAAACCGAGTCGGATACGGGCGGATATTGCTCGTCCCATATCCTAACTCATATTTTTTTCGGGATTCGGAGTCGAATACGGATGTCCCGGATACGAATACGAATTCGGATTATTCGGGATTCAGATACGGAGCGATACCTGATGGATTCGGGTCGGTATCGGATATCATAATCGGATAATAGTATAGTACATAATTGTGTACGTAAAAGAATGAATGAAGCATTAACTTTACAACATTAGCTTCAAGTCATAATTATTTCAACGTAGGATAGTTGTCGGGGATTGGCTACACTGTACCGGTACGACCATCCGAAGCTCGGAACTAGGCCGACCATGCTCTTGCCCGGATGTCGCCCGCGAGGCCGACCTTCGGGCTAGAGCGGCTCATGGAACTACCCCGCCCCCGAGCGAGCCAAGCCCGGGGGCTCGCGACAAGGCGACGTGGCATTAAATGCCGCGCGGCTCGAGGGATCGCCCGCCCGGAGACTACGCTGCCACGGTCTGCGCCGACTTGGGTCAGCGCCCACTGCACCCACGTCCCGTGGTGCCCGGCGGGCGGCGCGGCCACTGCACCGCCCACGTCCTCTGCAGTAGAACGCCCCCTGTAATTACTGACTTGTCTCCTGTAAATTCCCTATAAATACCCCCCTGGCACAATGTATTAGGGGTTGGACCTTCTGTACTACACCCATACTTGCACACCCCGCTTGCTCACGGGAGCCCCTAGCATTGATCAGGCCCCCGGGCAAGTGCTTTGTAACCCGTTTTCGCATACTAGTGCAATCACTGGACGTAGGGTTATTATCTCCCCCGCGAGAGGCCCGAACCAGGTAAAAAACGTCCCCCCGAGTTCTCCGGTTGTCCCGCTTGCCTCGACACAGTAGCTCGGCCTGACGCCTTGGACGTCACGACCCTTGCGGAAAGGGACACGAAGTTGATCCTCATTCGACAAGTAAGCTCGGTGAAGGACCCCTGTCCGAATCGCCGACAATAGTAGTATAGTTAGAGATGTAATTTAGTGACTCAACTAATTCCAGTAATTTGAATAGAAAAGAAGTTTATCAAATAAGTTGAACAAATCAATTTAGGTAAAAGCATTATGTCATCACTCTATTTGTTTGTTGATAGATTTGTTGAAGTTCACGCTTAATAAGTAGTGTTTTTTAGTGCCAGTATCAAACAACTATTCTATCTATCCAATAATGAACCAAATTAATGGAAGAATAACTGATTTTATCCGAATATCGGGTCGGATATTTACCGGATATCGGGTCGGATATTGCTCTTTCCATATCCTAACCCATATTATATGAGATTTTTCGGATATGGATCGGATATTGCTCTTCCCATATCCTAACCCATAATACATCGGATTTTCCGGATACAGATACGGATAACATCGGTACGGATTTTAAACGGATTCGGGATCAGATCGGGCAGATATTTCCTGTCCTGTTGTCACCCCTACTTATCGTACCTCTCCGAGGGTATATATATAGTTTGAAGCTATTGCATGTGTGAACTTTTGACATCTAAGGTCGTGAATTCCAGCCCATCAACCTAGACTCTGGCCATAAACAGACCTTCCAAATAGCCTAAGGGTATGTTTGGGTGAACGGGAGCATTTTGAAAAATTGTTTTTTTTTGTTTCTCAGATTAAAAAGTGGCTATAATTTTTTTATAAGGAACCATTTGATAAATACCTAATTTTCCTCAGCAATAATCTGCAAAAGCGAGTCCAATCTAACTTTCAGTTTTTAGTTTTTACTAGTTATATATGGCTTCTAATTTATATCAAAAATATCTTAAAAACTGGGCTATTTAGGAGCTTTATTGTCTTTTCAGAAGTTGAAGTTGACTTAAAACCTTCAAAAAATAGACCCTAAAATTTTAACCTATCTATATAGATTCTGAATAAAAATAGACCTTTCAAATAAGACCTAAATTTTATAGCAAGTTAGCAACACTAGTTATGCAAATGCAAGAGCTACCCGCTGTATATTTTGACAAGACGACCTTATTCCAGTTACAGTCATGTGAGAGCTAGTAAGTACTCTGTTCTCCACATGAGTGTGCCGGGACCGTAGTACGGGAATATCCGGAGGCCGAGGCTCCGGTTGGCGTACTGGACTAGGCCGCCGTCCGTCGATCTCGCTGTCGTCGATGCAGCCATCGTCGTCCACGTTGGCATAGCTGATCCCGCGCTTGCTAATTCCACCCCGTGAGCCCCATGCGCATGGCCCGCATCGCGCGCCGCAGCTCCTCGCGGCTGATGCGGCCGTCGCCGTTGACGTTGAACCGCCATATCCCCACGTAGAACTCGTCCGCCGTCATGCTGCGGCCGTCGTTGAAGTAGCGCTGGTTCATCTCAAAGGGCATCGTAGGATCGATGAGACGACTATAAAGGGGATAAATAGGCACCACATAAATATATATACACCTTTTTTCGAACTTTGCCCTCAAAGAATTTTATGCGCTTTCACTCCAATAATAACTGGGAGAGAATACGAAGATCAGAGCCTTTACATGCATAATACATACATAGTGGAAACATCTCAAAAGGCAAGCAAAACAATCAATGAAGTACCAAAATGCCCAGAAGGATAATCCGATTTCAATTTCCGACTGTACCCAGAAGGATGCTCCGAGTTCAGGCTGGATATTCCGATTTGACACGAACAGAAAAACAGCAAATTGCAACCGGGTAAGAACTTGCACAACTTGCAATCCAAAGCTTCAAATAACTTAAAACAAAGCACAACAAATCTGGACCGGTGACACTATAGCGCTATTACTGTAGCAACAATACCTGTAGCGCACGAATCTGGATGGCTGGATCTGAAAATAGGCAGATAAAATCAGGTGCAGTTGCACAATAAGCCAGTGTTTTAAATAAAGACCGTTAAGATCCTGTAGACAGCCGTTAAAACATAAAAAGTACCCTGTCCGTTATATTTATGGACAGTTCAAGGTTTGTCTGTATTTTCAAACCATTTATTTGGTTTAATGGATATTAACGTTTAATAGACTCGTTTTATCGGGACGTTTATTTAGGTAAAATCGTAAAATTGCCATATGACATGAAACATTATGGCATATATAAGATGAATACTAGCTTTGCTTTTTATTATCACTTGAGCTATTTATTCATTCAATTATGATAATTTAATTACATTCACATCATATCATCTTTTTTCTTCATGTCACAACTGTGGACAATTGTTGATAATCTAGTAGTCTCATTCTATATACATGAAAGAAGATGAACTAGATACTTACTTTGTTACTACAAGCTCATGTATATATTTATCTATAAATTTTAAATAGTAAAATTGTTTATAAGACCACTTACCGTATAAACACTACCTCTAGGTTTACTAATTCAATAAAGGTGGAGTGACTTAGTTACTTGCGTTTACGTAATTTAGAACATTCCAACAAGCAACTGCACCGAATCTCTGTCGCCAGAAGAATACAGATGCCTGATAGCTGCAAAGAGTTTCAGAATTTGGTATTCCTCTAAAAGCTTGTACCACAGGCAACCTCAAAGCAGAAAGGAGGGGAAAAAATGGACCGTGCCAACATGCTAAGTAAGAATCTAATCTGTAGCGGCTCGGGGTAAGACAGATCAAAATTTCAAGAATGGAGCCAAGTGCTCCCTTAAATTTATTATTTCCTTTTCTTTATGAATTATGATCATTTATCTGTCAGTGAAGAACAAAAGGGTACAATTGCTAGATAGATATATTAGTTCACAACGCTTAAAGAATGGCATCCCAACATGCCCCGTGCCTGAAACAGAGATTGTGTAGTGGAAAGAATCACAAGTTAAATCTTCGCACAATCAATCCAGCAGCGTTAATAAAATTGCAGCAGCCAAACGGACAGGGCCATCAAATTATAGCGGCTTCCCATTGTCTAACTCATCCATCTTTTCAATGTCCTCGCGATATGTAATTTTCCGAACATAACCTACAGAATAAATAAAATGCCCGTCCAACAGGCACAAAATGAAGTCAGCGCATAAGATCTCCCAGAAGGAAAGAACAGTGAATGCAGTAGCAAGCACCATAATATTAACAAATAACAAGATGTCAAGATCCCAATTTTTAGAAGTTAATCCCTCAAGCTCTACTGGAAAATCTGATTGGCTCAAGTTATTTACTTCATGACAAAAAAGCCTACACAATTTGGCAGCATCGGCAACCATCTTGGTGTCTACTCATCCACTGGCCGAAGGATTAAAATCATGTGCTCTCCATAGACACCTACAGGTCTTGTGCAAATTCCATCAGGGGTTTTGTCCATCAGGTCAGATTGCAGTACTAACTTTGCTAGTCATTAGTTTTTAATACCACACCCTTACAGTTAACTCCAATATCTAATGCATTTTCAAGCTTCCATTAAAAAAACATTTACCTAAATAACTTGATGGCATATCAATGGCAACTTAATTCAAATTAGGATAGACCTCCTATACTTCTTCGTACCATATGATTTGAAGAGCTATGGTACCTCAGTAGCATGGATGATTCAAACATACAAACACTAACCTACATTTAAAGACTTCAGCATGTGTTAAGTTTCTCACACAACAGCACAAGCTAGTGCAAACACAGCGCATGCTCCATTGCAGACTTGACTGTCAATGCAAAGTGGCATCAAGCTCGTTTACAACAGTCAACAGCATTTCCTTTTCTCACGGTCACTCAAGGAACCCCCTCTTTCTTTTATAGCATGACAGACGATGGTGGATGTATCATGCTAAGTTCACTTTGTATGTATTTTCCTTCAAGAAAAACAAAAGGTCAGCTTCACCTATAGATGGTATGTGTTGAAGTATAAGTGAATTGCCCACCTTTCCTCATCAGCTTAAGCTTTTGGGTGAACTGGTTGGTGCATGCAACTCAATATGATATCAGAGTCAAAAGGTCTCGAGTTCAAGACCCGGTTGACGCAATTAAAAAAAAATTGCAGTCCACTTCTATTCCACGTCCTAGGCCTGAGGGAGCCTGTATGTGAGGGAGAGTGTTGAAGTATAAGTGAATTGCCCACCTTTCCTCATCAGCTTAAGCTTTTGGGTGAACTGGTTGGTGCATGCAACTCAATATGGTATCAGAGCCAAGAGGTCTCGAGTTCAAGACCCGGTTAGCGCAATTTAAAAATAATAATTGCAGCCCACTTCTATTCCACGTCCTAGGCCTGAGGGAGCCTGCACGTGAGGGGGAGTGTTGAAGTATAAGTGAATTGCCCACCTTTCCTCATCAGCTTAAGCTTTTGGGTGAACTGGTTGATGCATGCAACTCAATAGTATGGTTGCTGCTGTAGAGCATTAAGCTTAGTTATTAGAGATGGAGCAAAAAAACAAACAGTTGTTTCCCTAACCAATTTATGTAAGGACTAGAGAGAGCAGTCAAACATTTTCTCTCATGGATTCATTCCTCAATAGCTACTTAGCTAGTGATAGATCTGCCGATACTTCAGAGCAAACAAGCAAGCCCTCTAGTCCCCTCAACTTAAGCAGCCAGTTATTCACATCCGATGGGTAGGATCCATACTCAACAATCTATCACATGTAAGGAGGTGTTTGGATGCGGGGACTTTTCTCAAAATTCTCAAAATTGCCCCTATTCAAACAGGTCAGTGACTTTTTTTTGGTGGGAATCTTGCTATATCCTTGGTCCATGTGAAATGGGCACATCACATGGTTAAATCAGATGGTTTAGCGATCTAGTTATTCCTGAATAGACGACAGACTAATGCATGGATTATAGGTTAACAGAAGCCCCAGTTCTCACATTGTAGTTCATCTGCACATGTCAGGAGCAACATAATTGTGGGTTGTGGCATTGTATGAAGCTCCTCATCTCACCCAAATATTGCTGCCTCATTCAATTTTTTTCATCATTAACATAAGCTATCATCATTATTGCCACTTCACTAGCATCTGCAATTAATGTGCTTACTTCAGATTCACCTGTCTTACTTGAGCTTTCACGAATATCAGGGTCTGAGGGAGCACATTGTTTATTATGCACCGTTGGAGTATCACATGTTTTCTCATGATCCCTTAGTCGACTCTTAAGCACCACAAAATCAATTACTTTTGTTGGAATTTACTCCCACAAAATTCATAATTTGGCTGCATGCCTACCACCAAAAAAATTGCGATTTTTGTTTTTTTAATTGTTCTTGGCACCCAAGGTATATACCGAAGGAAAGGGATATTGGAGCAACAGAGGACTGGTGGTCCAATTCTAAATCTCAGTTTTTCCATATCGTTTTAGCACGGAGAGTTATATCCACAATATATCATGAATTTGATGCCATAACAAAGATATTTACAATCTTTACTTTTGCAAATGGAAGATGCGGCGCTAAAAACTTTGCCATTGAGGTACAACACATTAATGCTGGCATTTCATAACCACAGTGCACCCCCACCAGTAACATCTTTACTGCAGGTCAAGGAGTGAATTATTTTTCTAAACTAAGAATTCATCACAAGTTCACAACTACATCACACCTAGTTGCAAAGTGCAAGCCTTAATTCAAGCTCCATCCTTCCCACGATACCAAATTCGCAATGGCAACTTTCCTGACAAAAAGATCCAGACACATTTGGTACATCCACTTCCCTTTCCTAGTGTTCTCTTTAAGTTACCTCCTAACAATAACGACAATATGCCCGGCTAAACAATGACGACAATGCGAGGTAAGAAAAGAAAGAGCAAGAGATCTCACCAATGCCAGCGCAAGGCACGCACTTGCAGATGGTCTCCCTCCCCTTCTTCCTGAAGTAGCTCACCAGCCCTGTCCCCTGGCAGCTCCGGCACTTGCCCGTCCACTCGTACGAAACAGTCTTGCAATCCTTCAATCCAAAGCCACACAAACACACACCCTGAAATTACCACCAAATCCAACCCCAACTCACGACAAACGCAAGCTTGCAATGCAACCGCACCCACCTCGATTTCCACGTCGCAGCTGAGGCGGCGGTCGAGCTCCTCCCGCGACATCGGCTCGGCGTCCGGAACGGTCAGGGGGATCGGGAGCGGCTCCACGTCGTCCACCAGGTAGCTCTCCCTGTCCCCGGACCACCAGTCCCACCACCTCCTCCTCCTTCCCCCCTTCTTCTTCTCCTCCTCAGCGCCCTCCTTGGCCTTAACGCGCACGCCGGGGTCGCGAGCGGCGACGCGCCCGCCGGAGGTGGAGGGGTCGGTATCGGGCGGGCGACGGGGGCGGAACCAGTCCGGCGAAGATGCCGCGCCAGTAGTGTTGGCGGCCGGCGGCGGCGGTGGCGGCTGATGGGGGCGGCGATGGCGGCGGGGGAGGGGAAGGGAGGGGTTGGGGCGTGAGGACAGAAGCGGCGTGGGGTTTGCGGGAGTCATGGAGATGGAACCAGGGTTTGCGTTTGGGAAACAGAGGTCATCGCCGGCGACGAGAGGGGGTGGGAGGCTGGGAGCGACGGGGAAGCGGGCGATGTGGCGAATAGCGCGAGGAAGGAGGTGGAGGAGATAATAAAATGGGAAAAGAGTAGAGACGAGACATCTCGAGAGGGGATGGGCCGGAAAATGGGCTGGGCTGACGACTTATGGGCCTTGCAAAACTCCGGGCTGGATTTCACAGCATGCTATTGAAACTTAACGTTTCTGAATTTGGGTAGAATTTCCACTCGAGTAAAATTGGATAGATTCTAGTCGTGAAGTGAAAGTCTAATTAGTATTCTTGTTTGCCAATGTGAAAATTTTAAATTTTTAGATACAGATAAATAATTTGTACCAAGTACCGCACTGTTCATAGGGTATAGGTACGTATACAAGAACACTTCTGTCTACCACAAAGAAAGAAATCAAAACATTGGCAATACAAAAAGGATGAACCAAAAGGAAGAAACACCGTATTGCTAGTCAGATATGCGTGTCCTTATCTTCACTGTACTGTTGTCTGTCGAATGTCGATGACTTTTCATTATCCCATGAACATCTGATAGTCCGAACAAGTTTCTGTTCCTTGTTATATTGTTTTTTAGCTAAGGTTGTTCCCCGGTGTATACCTGTCGAAGTAAGAGAAACTCTTCGTTAATCATCGTTCACTGCAGGTCGGTACGAAATTAGGATAAAACGTTCGTGATCACTCACTGGAACCTAATGTCCGTTCTGCCCTTGAGGCTGCTTGGAATCGTGCCTTCTAGGTTATTATTCTGCACAAACCTGTGAAACAAGAATTCCAATAGTCACAAATAGCGGCTGAATTCTAACTGCTAAAGGTCCAGATAGCAAGATTATAACTGGATAATGGAGCAGCAACTTGTTCAAGTAGGATTACAGCTTGAAGCCACTTACAGTTCTTGAAGTCTTGGAAGGTTTCCGAGCGATGGAGGAATTGGCCGTGTCAATCGGTTGTTGTCCAGGTGCCTTCAGATCAGAAATGCAATCAGACTAGCTAAATGGAACAACCAACATCTTCAGTTTATCGAGTAGTAATTCTAAACTTCCTGAAAATCATTGAGCACTAATTAATTACGAATGTTAGTACTCACAAAGAAACCAAATGATGCAGGGGGCTCATGTCAGGAATTGGTCCTGTCAGATTGTTCCCCGCAAGCCAACTGCAACCACCATTGCTCGAATTAGACACTCAGTTTTTCACTTAGCATGCACATCTAACATCAGTTTGTTTCAAGAAGCTTACATGCTCGAGATTGCAGTCAGATTGGCAACGTGGTCAGATATTGACCCTCCAACATTGAAATTTGTGAGGTTGCTGCAGTGCAAATATATAATGACCATTATTTGCTGTTCAGAAAATTTAGAAAGAGAACATACTGATCTTGTTTGCACAATGGTTTTAGAAAGAGAACTTACAGGGCAATTACTCGAGCAAGTGGTTCTTGAGTGCAGGTAACACCGGTCCATGAGTTGCCCTGAGGCAAGCAAGGATCACCTCTCCAGTCCGATGGCGGGTTGACGTAGCCTCTTGCGAGCGCCTCCATGCCGATAACTGCAGCAACATGATAAAAGACACCGATGATTTACGCAGGCCAATTCTTGTGAGCAAACACTGCATTAGCCATGAGTCCAACCCATGGGAACTTCACCAATCAAAGTTACCATCTCTAGGATGAGTTCTCCCTCCAAGTGGAACAATCATCATGAGCTCAGCCGCATTGATCACCGGCCCGACAGGCGAATCCGGTGCAGGCGTCAGCGTGATCTTCGTCAGTCCGGAGAGTGGCCAGTCGGCGCCGTACACCATCGATCCCGCCGTCGAGACATTCAGGCCAGCGAAGAACGTCTCGCCGTTGACCGCGACATTGAAGACTCTCCAGCTGAGCGGGCTCGGCGTGCGGTTGTCCTGGAAGTAGAGCGCCAGGTAGTAGCTCGTGGCGGGGAGCGTCGTTGGCGGCCACTGGAGCTCCAGGCTCTTGCCGCGGCTGGCCGTTACGCCTCGCCGAAACACGTCCTCTGGGGGCTTGTTCCAGAACGCCGCCGGTGCCACGCTCGCCTGGCTCTCCACCACCGGGCTCCTCCCATCATTGTGCGGCTCCCAGAACCGGTTGAAATGATCACCGGGATAGCTAGTAAATTTTGCACATTGAACATGACCAGGTAATCACGCGCAGAATCTGTATGTAGCAAAGAAAACAATAGCAGAGTGACATGGATGGTGTCTGGTTCTTCTTGTCTCACCTGATGATCGAGCCGTCGTGGCCAAAGCTGTGACGCGCGATGGTGCTAAGGGCGTAGGACCTGAGGTCGGTGGAGTTGTACACCGAGTCCTCCAGTGGCACCACCTCGAGCGCGGAGATGAAGGGGCTGGACGTGGTGGCGCCGTTCCTGGCGAGACACACGCTGACCTCCCTGCCCGTCGCGAGCACCACGGCCTCGTAGTACGTCGCGCGGCCCCTGGCGTAGTCCCCGGCGGTGTCCACCTCGCTCCACCGCGTGCCCTCGATGATCTGGTCGAACACCGGCGGTGCCTTGCCGCCGTCGAACCCGCCGTAGTAGTACGTCGTGCGGACCAGGTACTTGGCCTCCTTCTCCGCGGGGATCACGTAGCAGTACTTCCTGGCCGACGTGTCCGGGAAGTACCGTAGCGAGGAGAGCATCGGCATCATGCCCTGGGACGGGAGGTCGGAGACGTTGCCGACGCTGATGAACCGGCCGTCCGGAACCCATGTCACGTTCCCGACCACCCTCTCGGACTTCGCGCCGCAACTTATCTGGTACCCTGTGAGCGAACGCATATCACGTGAACTGCTAAGTATGTAGCACGTTGTGCGGTGATAAGAAAGAACCGAGAGGTAAACTTTACCCGAGAGAGCGTCGGCGCCGCCGACGAGGAAGATGAGGATGACAACGAGGAGGGAGAAGGGGATCATTGGGAGTGCTCCAATGGTCAGCTCCAAGAAGCAGATTTGGACGGGAAGGGAGGGAGGAGGAGAAGGGTGCAACCGCAACGAGATGGAACGACCCGACAACTGTAGTTGCCGGCTACTTCTGTTTTGTTTTGCTTGAGCGGCGGTTTCTTCAGAAGATTTTTTTTTTGCCCCTGAAATTCTTCAGTGGTTTGTGGGCCACATGTTTGGATGTGCAGGACAAGTTCCAAGTCCCAGAGCTGCATTACAGTAGGACATAAATTAATCTTGAGTACTCCATGTTTTGGCAGATTACAGAAAATCAGGGACTAAACTAGATTTTGATTGAAAAAAAGAAACGAAACTAGTCTTCTGAGTGATGAAACAGGGATCTTTGTAGTCTCATAATAGATTGATTAATAATACAGTCGGTAATGCTGGATTTGGATTCTGGAGTGCCATTTGCCTCTGGTTTTTCTCGGACGGAAACCATTCGGATAGGGACTGGATCAGGCACTCGGGCTGGGCAAGCTAGGATTATTCGTTGCGTCTTCTCGTGCTGTCCGTGGACGTGGTGGTCTGGTGGATGCTTGTTCGTTGTTCCTTGCTTGCTTGCATCAATCTAGCTGAATCTTTTATATTCTTTTTTTCTCCAGTATATTTATGGTTTCAGTTTGTTGGCGTTTGATCCTTTGGCAGGACGTGCTTGGATCAACTGCCCAACGAACCTGAAGAGACACGTCTGCCGTCGGAATCCATTCTCTGTTTCGTTTCACTCGAGTCGTTGTAGGCTCGCTGCCTTGCCACGTGTACGCCGCGCCGGTACTGACCTAACCGCAAGGATTCGAATTCGTTTTGGATAAAATTTCGCCGGTGACCGAGATCCAAAATTTTAGCGAAATTTCGTTATTTCGGACGAAATCCGTTCAAAATTTAAAAAGAAAAAATCAAATCCAGTTTTTTTATTACCGAAATTTCGGCTAAAAATCTGAAATTTCGGCAGATTTCAACTGATCGAAAAATAGTACAAACGATGTCAAAAAAATTTAATTTTTTTTAAGGTTACTGACACATTATATATGTTCTCATTAAATTTTCAGATGATTATAAAATCTGAGAATTTTTTAAAAATTCAAACATTGCTACTGTTCTGATAAAACGCTGACCGGCAAGTTCGAACCGAATGAAAATTAGAACAAACGAGGTTATAAAATTTTGAATTTTTTTGTGGATGGTCCTGACACATCTATAATATTCTCATAAAATTTTCAGACGATTATCAAATGTCATAAACTTTTAAAAATTTGAACAGTGCTACTGTCCTGTTAAATGGCTTATCGACAAATTTGAACGAAATGAAAAATTATTCAAACCATGTTATAAAATTTTAAAAAACATTTGGATGGTCCTGATGTAGTATTAATGGTTATATAAAAGTTTTAGATAATTATCATGCTTAAATAATTTTTTAAAATTCTGATAGTGTTACGTCCTGATAAAATCCTGATAATCAATACATAAATTTACTTTAGCAATAGAAAAGGGTTTAAAATTTTTGAAAATTTTACAGAAGGTTTATGAGGAAATTATTAATATATCATAAAAATTTTGAATCATGATCACCCTCTAGTGAATTTATAAAATTCTTACAAAGCACAGTACCATTTATGTTCTTTCTCTTATTGATTTTTGAAATATAGACCTGTTTGGGAGAGCTCCAGCTCTCAGCTCCCGTTCAGATTTGAAATTTATAGGCTAAAATAAATTGAATTAAGTTTATATTTTTAGTTTAAAATGTAAACAAGATGATTTACCTAAACACTCTTAGTGTATCCATAGCTCCAGCTCCATAAATTTCTGGAGCTAGAAATACCCTACTCCACCAACTCCACAGATTTTGGTGGAGCTGGAGCTGTCCCAAACACCCCAATAATATAACAAATGAAGTTCAATGTTTACATAGATTTTATTGAGAAAACAAAAAAAGTTATTTTTTAAAAAAATTTTATATAATGGTACTGAGGCAATTATTAATCTCTTATAAAATTTTAGATCATGATCACACTTAAGAAAATTTATAAAATTCTGACAAAGTAACTATCTCAATTATGTTCATTCTATTTTTGATTTTTTAAAGATAACAAATGAACTTAAATTATTCTTAAAATTTTTCTGTATTATTATACACTGCTCAAGATAGTATCTTAAAATTTTCATATCATTATCAAGCTTATACAATTTTATAAAAATCTAGCAGTGTTTCTACCAAAATTTTAAAATGTCTCAAAAATTCATTTTTTCAACAAATTTTCATATAAAATCACTTTCTTATGGGTTATTGGACCAAATCCGGTCAAATCCGGCCCTAAAAGTTCAAATTCCGGTCAAAATTCATGAAATTTCAGTGAAATTTACCGAAATTACTATAGCAATTTCATCTTTTTTCAAAATTTTTAGTTCGCACAGTAATTGAAAATTCGTTGGGTCCCAAAATCCAAAATCGAGATTTTGGCAAAAATTCAGCGAAATTTTTAACTGAGCGTATAGTCCAGGCAAGGTTCAAAAGCGAAATTTTGAAAGGTGACGGTATTCAAAATCATAGTGGAATAAAGAATTTTAAAAAGTAAATTATTATTGTAATTTCAGAAATTTTGGGTATTTTGACCGATTTCATGTTTTTTCACAGGTTTTTATTGTTTTCAGACCAAATTTGATGACAATTTTTTGTTGAGGATAATAATGTCATTTATGAGGAATATGTGTAAAATTTTTGAAATAACTAACAACTGACGAGAGGTCAGTTGATAGAGGTGATAGAGGGCTCACTTCTAGCTTAGGTCTCGAGTTGGAACCTTAAATCCAGCATTTTTTTTCTTTTATTGCCGTTAGAGTAGAAATACCAAAATTAATGGGTAGAAAAACGCCCTCCAGCTAAGACCACCATGGGACAGACGCTCTACCCGCTGAGCTAGAAGGCTCGGTGTGTACTCATATTTGTTTTCTAATTTTTTCAAGCCTCAGGAGATCATTTCAGAGGATGTTGAAAATCACCGTAATTCAGCAAATTTCATTGAAATTTCAGTGATTTCTGTTAAAATTTTGGTTTCAAATTTATTTTTAAAATTTCGTCCGAATTTCAACCAAAAATTTAAATTTTGGCCACCTCCCAAATATAATCCAAAAACAAAATTTGAAACCTTGAGTCCAGTTGATCCCCACCATACGAACACTCCGCTCACGCAACACATGTACAAATCATCTGTCGGCTGTCGTTGCTTGTATAACGGCACACCCATGGTTTTGGGGAATCCGGGCCATCTCTTGGCTTTGGACGGTTATGATATTCCACTATGTCGAATCCACACCAATCCACTGAGAACTACAGCAAGCGAGACTTGGCGCCAATTTCTGAATAACGAGTAAATTAATATGCTTTGGCTCCATTTGAACTAAAATTTTTTGAATTTCACATGAACAAATAAAAAAGTTTCCGCGTTTGAAACGGGACCTTAAATCATTATATCTAGGTTCTGTAACATAGTATATTTTTTGCAACAATTAGCACAATCAGTAGGGCATGCATATATTGCACAATATACACATTGTGTCATCTCTTGGACTGGAAACATGTATAACTAGTTAACTACCCTTGTGTTCAAAATTTTGTCTTTAAGAACCTATAAACAAACATAAAAACACAGTACTATTACACTTAGTGCCTTTTCCCCTGAAATTCCATGACCTGACAATCCCATAACAAAGTAATGTCGAGCACATGGAGCCATAGAGAACGATTTAGTAGTCACAGAGCGGGAGCGCGGTCTAGCTTTTCCACTAACTACATAGTTTGTGTTCTCTAAATAAATAGAACACACGCTATATCGATCCTAGGCATTGACTCGGAGTCTCGGATGAGAGTGTGAACGAGCACCATCGCTAGGCCACTGGGCCCATGACTCCATGGTCAGCTGAAAATGGCAATGATTGGTACGTACCAGACCATAACCACTATAAGCAAGGTTTCAAATTTTGACCACATTTCGAACATGATCGAAATTTGAAATTTTGGTGTTTGGCTAAAATCCGAATAAAATTTAAAAAGTAAATTTTAAATTTAGTAGTTTTGAGACCGGAAAAACCAAAATTTGGTCAAAATGACCAAAATTTTGGCCATTTTGAACTACATGTGAAATGGTCTTTCAAGACTAGAAAAAATTAGGAAAAATATAAAAAAAATTATACAATCATTTATCTACATTTTTTGTCTATTTTAATGCAAAAAACTAAGTATTTGCAATGAAAGACCCTAAATTTAGAAATTTCGGTAGTATTTCAACTGTTTTTTGGATTATAATACTTACATTTGACAATAATCAATATATATTGTGATCACAAACGATAAATATGAAATAAAATTTACATAGATGACATTCACATTCACTAACATCACGCCATTGCATCTATCCCATTACATTCATGTTGTACAAGAAACAATGTAGCACAAACTAGCCGGTGTAGTATTCATGTTGTAAAGAAAAAAAATGTTACTTAGTAAATATGTACTTTGCTTGATATATGTGTATAAGAATTGTAACATTCATTATATGATTTGGGCTATGTATCAAACTTTTTAAGATCCCCGTTGTAACACATGGATAACTTACAAAAGGAGGACCAACTATCAGTGATATAATAGAGCGATAACACTGAAATTAATACAATGCATAGAATTATAAATCTTTGTTAACGGCATGCATGAATGTGGTATATGTAGTATAATTTACTTGTTCATTTCTTTTGTCCTTATTACATGATCATCATTGGATGGATGAGTATCCAATCCATACAAGACACACATGATTGTTCATGACACCATAAATCAAAGATATATTAATTTGTATATGTATTTTTTTACAAAATTTTCACGTGTATTTCTTATAAAGATTTTACAATTCTCCACAAAAAATTTGAATTGAAATCTGGTCCTAAAAACATCAAAACCGGTCGAATTTGTAGCAATTTCAACCCAAAAAAGCTGAAATTTCTTGAAATCACTGTAGCAATTTGAAAATTTTCAAATATTTTTTAATTATGTCAAGATTTGGAATCTTTGAACCTTGTTCATGGGTGCCACCGGAAACGGCTAAATTGAAATGATCTAATAGGTTGGGTCATAAGATAGGTTGAAAGAATAAGCTAATTCCAGCGACAACAGCCTTACATGCTGGATAATATTATTTTTATGAGAGTAACTACCACACGCTATACCGTTGGGAATCATTTCCAACGGTATAGCATGGTTCATTAGGTTCACGGGTAAGTTTCGCTACTAGATTTCACGGGTAAGTTTCATGATGTTTCCACGGATAGGTTTCATGGGTTTCATGAGGTTTCAAGTTTCATAAGGTTCGTATTTCATTAAAAAAAGTCTCATAGATAAGTTTCAACCAAAGGTTTCATCAGACAGCACAATGCTAAACTTTTTTTAATGAACACGAACCTTATGAAACTTAAAACCTCATGAAACCCATGAAACTTATCCGTGAGATATCATGAAACTTACCCGTGAAACCTGGTAATGAAACTTACCCGCGAACCTAATGAACCATGGTATACCGTTGGAAGTGATTCCCAACGGTATACCGTTTGGTAGACTTTTTGTATTTTTATTCGTATCAAAACATGGGTATTCAGCTAATGTACAATAAAACTTAATTAATACCCTTAAAAGGGCCTTAACAAAAAAGGAATGTAACACCCCTCATAAATCAATAGCCAGATTTGATTTATACTACAACTCCTTATTATCATTAGATTACACCATAAAAAATTTCCTTCTTTTTGAACACAACTTCGCATCGATGAAATAAAGTAAAATAGATAGATCTGTGGAACTCCTTTGAATAAAGGACTGACTTGTCAAACTCAAAATGGCATAGGCAGATCGGATCAAACAAAATTAACCCATTTTACATCAACAGGAATCGCTTTGTTGACACAGTTCAAGAGGAGGGGCTACTTCTCTGCATCTACGAGTTCAAAAGGTAACTACATTAAAAAAAACCGACATAACACAACCAAAAACAACCCTAGCCATCTACAGCTCTCCTATGATCCGAAGGCCCGTGGTACATCAACACCACCCGCCCTAATTCTACACATAGGGGCCCAGTGAAACTTTGAGGCCGGCGCATGGGAAGAAAGCTGAGAGCAGAGGTGGGTAGCTAGAGCTTGGACCGACCAGGATTTTATTGGACCGGCGTAGGGGTGGAAAAAAAAACTCAAAATTTATGAATTAAACGAGTAGTCATAAACTCGGTTCGAACTCGTTCCTTAGTAAGTCGAGTCGAGTCGAGTCATGATTTGAACTCATTTATATACCGAGTTAAATGAGCTAACTCACGAGTTAAACGAGTCAACTCATGAGTTTAACGAGTCCTCCAAGTCGACAAGTATAGCTGTATGTGTGTGAGGCGAGGATGATAACACATAGCATACCGTATAGTCTCAGCAACAATCTTCCTCTCAGATGGTAATATCGAGTTTAACGAGTCGAGCTGAACTGAGATTTGAGCTCATAAAGATAACGAGTCGAGTCGAACTGGCTTATTATCTTAACGAGTTTAATCGAGTCGAGCCGAGTTGGCCCATTATCCACCCTTAGACCGGCGTTAATTTGGTCAAGTCTACTACGGCTACGCATTTGGATTACAGCCGATAATAAATAGATATCACTTATTCCTAATCTGGGCCGAAGCCTAGATGGCATGGTAGGTAAGTTCTTCTGGAGGATACCTGGGATTTAGATGATGGGCCAAATCACTACAATCAGCTAATGTTCCTCTCCAATAAAAAAGAAAGAAAGAAAGAAGCAGGCAGGCTACGAGCAACGGAGTAGAGGGAGCCACCATCGTTGCCGCCGCTGCCAGTCAAAACTCCGTCGGTTCACCATCGGCTCCTCTCTCCACTTGTCTGATATTCTCTCAGCGGTCAAGTAGGTAAGAACTTGTTGAATTCCAAAAATAATTTTAGATTTCTTTAGTTTCTTTCTATTCTGTTTCCTGATCAATTTGTTTTAGTCTCGTTATTTTCCGATGGGTTCTTACCCAGATTTTACCAACAATGGATTTTATTGTACCGAATCACTTTGACAATAATGGCGACGCTTGCACCGAAGATCGACATCGAGTTGAGTTGGATATAAATAAATCCCATGTGATTTTCCTTTGACGAATAACATTGTTAATGGGACATAGGTTCTACCCATCAATGGAGATCATCAATGTTCTACTTCACGCTGTTGTGATTGTTGGCAATCATAACATCGTTGTAACATACATAGTCTACAACAAGGAAGCTAAAGAAATTCAACACATTCATCGACTAAGTATACGGTAACATGTTGTTTATCTATGATTTTCAATGTAAAAGTTAGTTTATTTATCTATGAGCAACATATCCTGTGCACACAGACTTTTCGTGTACACACCGTGCACACCAACTAACAAAAGTCATGAAAAATTCTAAAAAAAATTGTAGATGTACTTCATAGATTACTCTACCTATGTATGAAGTTTGAAAATCAAATTCATTATATATCGAGGGTTACAAAAAAAAGAAAATTCTGACATGTTTAAACTCTTTAAACTTATCAGAATTTTTTCTTTTTTATAACTCTTGATATATAATGAATTTGAATCTACAATTTTATACATAGGTAGAGTAATCTATGAAGTACATCTACAATTTTTTTCAGAATTTTTCGTGACTTTTGTTAGTTGGTGCACGGTGTGTACACGAGAAGGCCTGTGTGTACAGGATATGGTGCCCTATCTATGATTTTCAATGTAAAAGTTAGTACTTACATGATTTTCAATATAAATCAGATGTTTTTTTTTTGCTTTAAAAATAAAGAAAGAAAGAAGAGGCTGCCTTTGCTGCCCATGCAGGCTGCTGAGGTTGGGGTGCTACTGGAGCAGAGTTCAACTGTTCAAGTCAAAATTGGCAGAAAGCGCCGCCGCCACTCTTAGCAATACCGCGCTAAACTACACCAAATTCTATGTTACAGAGCATGTTGGTAATTGCCTAAGGCACTCTCAGTACTTCTAGTCAGCAGTTTCTTCAATATACTATGTAGAATTAATTTTTATGTGGGGAGAAGATTAAATAATAGAGAGACATGAGAAACAGTTTGGCACACAAACCAAAGCGTGATGAAGCAAAAATATGTATTGAGAAGAGAAAGTTGTATCCAGTTGCATTCTGTCTTGCTTAATATTTATTTGATGTTCTCTATATAATTGTACTAAAATATAAATTGTTTGAGAGGTAAAATCTAGTACTGTTTATTAATAATATGAATATTTCTAGACATAACTGTAAAACTTATGTATTGGGCGTAACCTAATTGAGTTTGGCGTTCAGACGGTTCCGCCCACTCAGATCGAGGCATGCATAAACAACGGAAGTTTGCATCTCACACAACGTCGTCGTTACTACGAGCGGCAAAAAGGTAGGCCCTTAAACTCTTTAAGCTCGTTTGGGAAGCCTAGGATCCGTTGGAATTCTGGGTTTCCCAGTGATCCCAGACAAACCCCTGAGTCCGGTTGCACCGAAGTCCTCTGCTCCGATCGTGCACCAAGGCTGCCTCCTCTTCCCTCCCCTCCGCTGCGGAACAAGGCGGCCGAAGAAAAATGGACAGGAAGCTGACGCGGCTGCCCCGCCGGCCGCCGCAGCCGTCGAAGCTGAGTTTTGTGTCCGTCGGCCTGCTCGTCACGCTCTGCTTCGCCGCTCTGCCGCTCTTCCTTGCGCTGTCCCGCGGGCGGCCGAACCTGTCCGGCATGTGGCAGATGGGCGATGGCCATCAGAGTCACCGCGCGCCAGGGTACGTACGTGCTTGTCTTCGTGTGGTATCGTAGCATTACTCACCTCTCGATCCGTGCAGAGGATGCGACGAAACAGTGAGAGCCTTCGGACTCGCCTCCGGCGAGCCGGGATAGGCTCCTCGGTGGTCTCCTCTCACCGGACGTCAGCGGGACCTCCTGCCTGAGCCGGTACCAATCGTTGCTCTACCGCAAGGCGTCGCCACACTCACCGTCGCCGTACCTCGTGTCCCAGCTCCGCAAGTACGAGGCCCTCCACCGCAAGTGCGGCCCGGGCACGCTCTTGTACAAGAAGTCAAGAAGTCCCTGATGCAGATCACCTCCGCCTACAGCATGGGCCTTGTCGAGTGCAACTACCTCATGTGGACACCCTTCAGCAACCTCGGTGACCGCATGCTCTCCATGGCGTCCGCCTTCCTCTACGCGCTGCACACCCACCGTGTCTTCCTCGCGCACGTCACCGGCGACATGGCCGACCTCTTCTGCGAGCCTTTCCCCGGCGCGTCGTGGGAGCTCCCCGCGGGCTTCCTCGTCGCCAACCTCACGGGGCTCCACCGCGGCAGCAAGCACACCTACGCCAACCTGCTCAGGGCCAAGAAGCTCAGGAACGACGACCCCACCGACGTGCGCTCTGAGTCGCTGCCGTCATAAGCGTACATCCATCTAAAGCACGACTACCAGCAGCCGGACCACCTCTTCTTCTGTGACGACGACCAGACCGTCCTGGGAAAGGTGAACTGGCTGATACTGCGGTCTGACCTCTACTTCGCGCCGGGGCTGTTCCTGGTGCCACAGTTCGAGGACGAGCTCCGGTGGATGTTCCCGGCACAGGACACGGTAGGTACCTGTTCCACCCGTCGAACAAGGTGTGGGGGCTCATTGTTGTTGGGACAGCAAGGAATTTTTTTTTTCTGCTCTATTAAACCATAGTATTTTTATTTCTATTTATAAAGACACGGAAGAGTTACATAAAAAGAAAGATTTATATACAAGAAAATAACTAATCAGAAAAAAAAGAAAGCCTAATCATATCCTAAAAACAAATACTTTCCTAATTACAAGATTAACTCTATCAATCACCCCTTAATCTTATAACACAACTCTAATTTATTAAGGCAATTGATCTCAACTACAATTTACTAAACACATACTCGATACAGGATAGAGAACACATCTTCTCAATGTCTAGGATTCATCTATGAAGAAGAACTTGACTTTGGATGGTGAATACACCTCGTCATCGCCCCGTAGTAGACTTTGACGAACTCAACAGGACGGTGAACACACCTCTTTAACGCCCCAAAGTCGATTTCCTTACTTGAAACTGTGTTAGTGTTAGTTCGTCCTCACTTTGAGCTTCAGCAAGGAGCACTTTTTTCGTCTCCTTTTGCTTGTGGCACTCTGAAGCGAAAATGTCCATAATCATTACAATTATAGCACCTCACTTTTGCCTTGTCGAATCTCTGATTCTTGCGGTCTTGTCAACCATCGCTTTTCGAGCCACCGAAGGAGCCCTTGTCATCGGGCCTCGACGATCGGGCCTCCGACTCGGCGCGTGTCAAAAGTAAGTGTTCTTCTCCACCACTGTTGGATCCCCTAATCCGTTCCTCGTGTGCCTTCAAACGACCGATTACCTCCTCAATCGTCATCACCACATAGCTCTCCTCCATGTTGTCGCCAAACCCTCTGATTTTGTTGATGATTGTTGTTAACCGGATGGCGAAATCATCGACTGACTTCGTCTCCATCATGTACAGTTCCTCGAACCCACGCGTCTTTGCCCGTCTCCTTTTCGGCTAGTAGGAAGAGCGTTTTCTCCGGTATGCCTCCATAGATGGCTGCCAAAGCCATCTAATCTTTGCGCTCATCAACGTTGCCGTCTACGATCGCGTCCCATAATCCTTGAGCCCTCAAGTAAATCTTCATCTTGATTGCCCATGCTGTATAATTGCTCTTCGTGAGCATCGGATAATGCAGCAAGACAGCGGAACCCTCTTTCGCCATCGCCTGAGGCAACAGATCAAGAATCTGGCTCTGATCAAGAACTCAGACTCTGATACTAATTGTTAGAATAGCCAAGAATGTTTTTTTTGCTGCTCTATCAAATCACAGTATTTTCTTTTCTATTTATAAAGACACAAAAGAGCTACATACAAGGAGAGATTTAAATGTAAGAAAAAAAACTAATCAGAAAAAAAGAAAAGCTTAATCATATCCTTAAAAACAAATACTTTTCTAATTAAAAGATTAACTCTATCACTCGGTACTGCATATATATCGTACATGGCCAAGTCCGAAGAAAAGATTGGCCTTCAGATCACGACCTTCGCCTGGAACCCCGTGCCATCGGAGTACTTCAAGTAGATCGCGGCCCGCACTAGTCAGGAGAAGATTCTGCCCGAGGTCGATCCCAGTGTGGCCTCGAGAGCGCATGAGGCGGTCGCGACGACGTCGAAGGCTGTGCTCGTCAGCTCCGCGCAGTCGGAGTACGCCGAGAAGTTGAAGTCCATGTACTACGAGCACACGACGGTGACCGGCAAGGCCGCTAGAGCAGGAGCGGAGCTACAGTCAAGCGTCGATGTCAGTTGACACCGATGATTTTTTCCTAGCCCATTATACCCATATGCTAAATATTAGCTCTGACACCGGTAAATAACAAGGCTGACCCCTATAGCTGAGCGGCATGCGGCAAAACACCCAGCAGGCTAGCATTCCCACGGCCCAAAGCGTCAACAGCCTAGAGCCCACGTACTACAAGGTTGCGACCTGACCCCGGTGGCAATATTTCCTGGCTTCGCTCCTGCGTTAGAGTGCTCCACCCCAGCGCCGGGAAGCAGCCGCACAACCAGAAGGTGCTAGCGGAGCTCTTCCTGCAGAGCTATTGCGACGTGTCGATAGTGACCGGCCGGTCAACCGTGGGGTACGTCGGCCACGGCCTCGCCGCGGTTAAGCCGTGGCTGCTGTTGACGCCAAGAAACCAGACGGCGGCAAACCCACCCTGCGTCCGAACGACGTCCATGGAGCCGTGCTTCCACGCGCCGCCGAGCTATAATTGCAAGGCCAAGAAGAATGGGGACCTCGGTGCCGTTCTCCGGCATGTCAGGCATTGCGAGGATGTCGGCGACGGGCTCAAACTATTTGGCTGATTTTGGATTTTTGGTACAGTTTGATCAGATCCACCACTACTACAGAACCGGCTACCACAAACGGCTCGTAACCCCCTTTAGAAGAAAACCGCTTCTAAGCGTCGGGTATCACAAGCGGTTGCTCGAACCGCTTGTGCTGTGGCACCAGAAGCGGTTGGGAAGGTGTCCAGGAAGGTCAGTGGAGCCGTCACGTGGGGGATTCCACAAATGGTTCGTGTTACAAACCGCTTGTGGAGAGAGAGATCCAGAAGCGGTTAGACTTACCAACCGCTTGTAGAGAGCAGCACTCCAGAAGCGGTTGGAGTCACCAACCGCTTTTGGAGAGAGTTTTCGATTATATGTATTATAGAATATGTTCTTACGGTGTTTTTGTATATCATTTTTTACCATAAAATTAAATATGAGTGGAGAAGTTTTTTGCGCAATTAAATATATATTACATATACATACTCATACACATGTTCACAAGCTAGCTCAGTACACAAAAAAACGAACTTAATAGTGTAAAAAATGGACAAGTACATACACGCAACCGACGTTTACAAGTTTGAATGATTAAAAAAATGATTATCGAACTCATTTCTTGCATGCGTCACTCTTTAAATCCTTGGTCGACGTGGATGTCGCCATTAGTTCAGCGGTGTTCAACGAAGGACCAAGCCTTTTGTGGAACTCGCCATTTGGAGATACAACCTTGTCGACAATGAAGCCGATGAGTTGTTCTTGGAGTGCGCGCACCCGATGAGGCGGGAGCACGTTAACGTGCTCATCGATGTTGGGCTGACAATTAATTAAGCGGGAAGTATATAAATATCCGATCACATGCAATTAATGAAAATGTAAGTTGTAACTAACAAATTGACATGCATATACGAACCTCGACATAATGTTCCAGCTCATCGCTATGGATAAAACTTTGAATATAGTGGAATATGTAGTAGTCACATAAGTTGTTTCCAGCTGTCTGACGTTTAACCTTCACGGGGAGAAATTTCAGAATATCAGATGAAGAAATGATGTGACGCATGTATATTAATAATAGTTTTTGTAGTACGTACCTGAGTGCTTATTATGATTTCGAATTCTTTCTTGAATTCTCCTTTTTGCTTCTTCTGGAACTTTGCAAATGTCCTGTTCAGGACGTCAGTGAACTATTGGTATTTTTTGACTGGATTCCTTCTTAAGTCATGACCTATAATCCTGCTGTTGTCAAGCTCGATGACTAGAAGGATCCAGTGAAACCTATTCGTATATTGCAACATATGCGTAAGTAGCTAGTCATACTATCAATGGCTTAAGAAATACAAGAACAAGAGACTTGTGAGAACACGTACTTGAAGTTGAACGGCAGAAGTATATACGGTTTGTAGTGCTGTTTCAACAATGCATGCAAAATGTATGCCTCAACTTGCGGTTTTTGCTGGTCGTATGACCAGACTTTCTCGTTGACAACCTTTGGATCGATGAAGCCAACGTTCTGTTTACCCAGTCTTCTACATCGTTGTATCTCCATTCTACATAAGAAGGGATAACTAAGTTAATTAGATTTTCAATTTTGTGGTACGAGAGGAAGCAAACGGTAAACTTAGTAGATCGACACTTACGGACACCAGCAGGACATGAAAGACACGTTGACGACGTCTCCTTGGTACACATGGTACAAGTCCTCGAATTCCAGCCATATTTCTGTGTTGTTCCCGCGGAAGAAATGCTCATCTTGGAAAATGAGGAGGAACATTTGCTCTCCTTTAGAAGCCCTTTTCATGTACCATTCATGCATTTGACGCATCTTGGTTGGGAGATCTCTTATATCTTTTGGATCAATTAGCGGTTTGCCCAACTCATACTTCCATCTGGTTGGTACCATTGGAAGATCCTGGTCTATTGATTCGAGTCCCGCCTCCTTCAGGAATGTCATTTCCCTCAACTGTTCAGCACTCTGCTCATCTTCCACTTTCTTCTTCTTTCCCGCCAACAGAGCCCGTGTATTTTTCACTGTATCCTTTCTTATTGTCCTTTTGTAGTCGGTCGTCACAGGCGGTGGCGCCGTTCCGCATGACTGAAAGTGTTTCACAGTTTTTTATCTATTTTAACCTTGAGCTCTGGCTTCTTTGGCGCAATCTGCTGGCCACATCCGTCTTTACGGATGCAGCTAGCTCCTCCGCAGTCAGATCATATGGCCTCTTTGGTAGTTCCTTTGACATTCTCTGTCTGTCGAATGCCGAATTCGTGGGAGGAGGTGCCGGTGCAGGATCCCTCCTTCTGACATCGAGCTTCTTCCTTGGGGGAGATGCTGGAGGCGTGGTGACTGGAGATGTTGGGTGCTTCTTACTTTCAGGCGGTGGCGGTGGCGGCGGAGTCGGGCTTCTTTGTGGAGCGGGGGGTGGAGGAGGCGTGGCTTGGACCACTGGGGAAGCATTGCGTGCAGGTGACGTTGGAGGAGTCGTTGGTTGTCAATGTGGAGGAGGCGTGCTTGCTCCTGCAGCTGGCTCAAACTGCGGGGCCTCTCTTGCTGGAGATGTAACCTCCACACCATCTGGAAATATAATGTACTTTTTGCACCAGAGGATGAATGTGCCATGGAGGGCCTGTCCAAACTTGGTCACGTCGTCGCCCCCAGCAATCTCAAGCATGAGATCTTCGAAGCCCCCCACCACCTCTTCCACCATGACCTTCGAGTATCCGGAGGGTATCTGGTTGAAGTGGAACGTCTGGCTCGCCTCCACCGGATAAGCCATGCCGTAAGCCACCTTGTAGGAGAGGTTACGCATATCGATGTGTAGCTCGCACTGGCGGCGAACCTTAATGCTGTCCACGGGATGGCGGACTGCGGGTAAATGCACTCTGAGGGCCACGGCGGACGCGCAACTGTTCTTTTGCGCGGTCGGACTGATCACAGATTCCGGCGCCGCCTGAACATTGGTTGAACGTAGTGCTCCCTGAAGCTAGCTTATTGCTTCGGACACTTTTTGCATGACCATATCTTCGATGGAAGCTTTCGTAGCTCTAAGCTCTTCCTCCAATCGGCACACTCTACCCTGATCTCTCCTCTTGCTTATGTCCCGGCTCCTGTAACTGCTTGAGTCTTTGGCAAAGCCGTGCCTCCACGGCATCTTCCCGAAACCTCGTGTCCGTCCCGGGTGCTCAGTGTTTTGAAGGATATATGTTAGCTCGTCATTCTCCCTGTCCATCACCAAGGATCCTGACCGAGACTGCTCGATGGCTTGTACAATCCTTTCACCAACTTCTTGGACTGTCGGTGCCATCACCAAGCTACTGTCATCTGCAAGTTTGCCCCCGTGAGCCAAGAACCAATTACGCAGGCGGGGCTCCCAATTCTCAGTTTTAGGTACAACATCCTGCTGCCAAAGTTCCTCTTCCCGCTTGTCCCATTTCTTTGCAGCCTTGATGTAACCACCGGTCCTGAGATGGTGGTGGTATTTCTTCTTCTGGGCATTCACCCTGTTTTTCTCTCTCGCGGCCTGTCCTACATCCGACAGCTTGTACTCCTCAAAAGCATCCCAATGATCCGCCAGCTTAGGAAATTGATTGAAGTCTGGCCTTTCTCCTTTGTCGATGTAGTTGCGGGTGAGGGACGACTTCCACTGCTGAAAGGAAGTTGCCATCTTCTTCAAAGCCCATCCCTTGGCCTTCTGTTCGTACCCTTCTGGAAAAGTGAAATTTTCCTTCATATCATTCCAGAGCAGTTCCTTGGTAGCTACATGGACTTCGACCCATTTCTGGATGCTGATTGGGATGTGATCCCTCACGTGGTAGCCGCAAGCGTTGTTGAAAGGGCCAATTGCTGATTCTGGGGCTAGCAGACTCCCGTCGTTGCCGACTTCGGTTATCACATACTTTATCGAAGGCTTCTTGTTAGGTCCTCGGTTAATTCCGGACTGGGTGGCCGATGATGTACCGGGCTGGATACACAAACACATATAATATGAATGATTTTAGAATAATTAACATGTTTACGGTGATTTTATAATGGGTAAGAGTATACCTCGGTACCAGTGTTAACAGCCTCATCGACAGCGTTAGCAGCACCATCGTGATTTTCCGTATCAGTGTTAACGGCCTTATTAGCTAAGATGCTACCCAGCGCAATGGTCCCGAACATCAGATTTTCCGCATCATCGAAATCCGGGTCACCACTTCTTGGTGTCGCCATCTAGAGTAGAGCCATCTAGAGTTGAGAACAATTCGAGTTTGAAAACATAGTTTAAGATCGCCAAATTTTAACTCGTGGTTGCAATGTGAAAACCATCGGAGCGATGTGAAAACCATCGCCAATTTGGTCTTAGGAATGTTCCAATTCATATGATTTGCGTATCATTTTTCCGGTCAAATTTCCACGGTTGTGGTGTGAATGTTACCTTTAGTAGGGTTATTGTTGTCCAGACGTACTTATGTGTAAATCTAAGACTTGGTTTAGCGTTGTTATATATGTATATTTTTTTGTGATATTGGCTTTGTGAACCCTATCTATGCATGCCCTGCAGTTGTGGGCACCTCGTGCACCGGCTTGCCCTCAACATTTTTAATATTCGAAGAAGCTACGATTTATGCCTCTCCAAACTATAATTAAGCTATCTAGCTAATTATTTAACACCTCAGCGTACATGAATGAACAATGAATCTTTACGTTGCAAGCTGCGATGCACGTTTCAACTGGACCATGATCAGTTGCAAAGGTATCTCTCCTGGTTGCAAAGGATGCTTTCATTTGTGGCATCAATCAATTAAATAAGCAAATTTGTAACTGGTAAAAGAGATATATGGACATACCAGAATAAACAAGTAATTACTGGACAAACGAATCAGATAGTATCATGGATAATAGGAAGCATAAACTGGCACTAATACTAACCGAAAGCAGACAGAACAACAACAAAGCTAGTTACCAGTAAGCAATCTACACACACACACACACACACACACACACACACACACATATATATATATATATATATATATATGAATTCACAAGTCACAGATGACAACAAAAAGATCTAACCAAGTATTGCAGCATTTCACCGAACACCTTGTGGGCATGAAAACAGAGAGCAGGAGGGGGCGTTTCGCCGGCTACCTAGGCCCTCCGGGGTGGATTGGCTGAGGGGCGTCGGCGTGGTGGCTGGGGGGCGTCGGCGCGGTGGCGGTCGTCGGTGAGCTCGGCGGTGGCGGTCGACGGAGGTGGTGTGGCCTTGATGAGAGAGAGAGCGAGAGGCGTTTAAATCGGCTACCTAGGTCCTCCGGGTGGATTGGTGAGGCGTTAGGCGCGGTGGTGAGGCGTCGGCGTGGTGGCGATCGTCGGCGAGCTCGGCGGTGGCGGTCGACGGAGGTGGCTGTGACGCGCGCGACAGAGAGGAGGCGATCGGGGACTTAGAAAATTTGAAGGTGTGGGAGAGTGTGGGGACTTAGAAAATTTAAAGCTCTACCCACTTCTACAAGCGGTTCGTAATATAAACCGCTTGTAGAAGTACCATCTACAAGCGGTTGGTATTACGAACCGCTTGTAGAAAGCGGTTCGTAATACCAACCGCTTGTAGAGGACCTCTAGGCTGGGTTGGGCGGGCAGCCCCGATTACAAGCGGTTGGTAATACAAACCGCTTGTAGAAGATCCTCTACAAGCTGTTGTAGAGGTACTTCTACAAGCTGTTCTTAGTACAAACCGCTTGTAATAGTGTCGACACTTAGGTAGTGTTTGGACGAAGGCCATCCCATTCCCATCCACTCGCCCCCCGTGAGAGAAATCGCATCCTCTCGCCTGTGAGCTCCTCTCCCAGTTCTTCATTCCCATTTCTCTTTGTATGTCTGTAATTTCCTTTTTTAGATATGCTAAAATTTATGCAGTCCTTTTCATAGAGTGGATATAAATCACAGAATAAATGTCATTTGTATTAAAAGTGAACTGAACAAATGAATAACTTGTAGAAATAATTTTCAGGCTTTGTTCTCATTTTAAAATTTGTACAAATGGTTTTCAGGCTTTGTTTTCATTTTAAAATTTGTAGAAATAATTTTGTAGAAATTATGTACAAGCAATGTTAAACATCAACATATCAACATGATCATATGGAATAATTTGTATACAAGTAGTACATCTTAAGTCTTCGTCTTTACAATTGTTCGCCGTTATGATCGTGGCGTATGTAAGGAGCATCAACATCTTTGTCACACGGGGCGTTTATGTCGACATCAAGCTGTAAAAGTAGGGAGCTCGTCGAGCCGACCATACTCTTCCTCGTCGGTGACGTTCTCAACTCCTACAATCCTTCGTTTGCCTTGGAGAACCACATGTCGCTTTGGCATTACCTTTTGCTTGTCCTTTCGATTTTCTTTATACTTTTCCTTCTGCTTTTTAGGTTTGCTTGACATGTCCATTACATAGAAGACCTGGATCACATCGTTCGCGAGAACAAACGGTTCACGCCTATAGCCGACTTCTGTAAGATCCACGGTTGTCATGCCGTATTTGTCGACCTTCACACCGTTTGGAGTCAGCTTGACCCATTGGCACTTAAATAGAGGGACTTTCAGAGGTCCATAGTCGAGCTCCCATATTTCTTCTATGAAACCATAATATGTGTCCAACTTTGCCGCTATTGTCTTGGCGTCTATCACGGACACCCATTACAGTTGGTGCTCCTGTTATCCTGGGATCTGGTGTAGAATGTGTAACCATTGATCTCATACCCCTTGAATGTCACGATTTCTTGTGATGTCCCCGGGCCAAGCGTTGAAATAGTTCATCGTTTGACCATTTCTCAAGGATGTAGTTCTGTAGCCAGCTGCCGAAAAAATCCATGTGCTTCAGGGTTATCCAACTCTCTGTCTTCCCTGTGAACTCGCGGCGTAGGACACTCTTGTGTTGAAGGACATAGGGGGCGACTATAGTTGTTTGCTTCAGAACAGTGAAATGTGCTTGCTTGAATGCAACAAGATCATTGTATGCAACTGCTTGCCTTCCTATTGTCCCTTTGCCCCGTAGCCTCCCCTCGTGTCGTGATATGGGACGCCGATAGGATTTAGATCATTCATGTAATCAACACAAAACTCTATCACCTCCTCCGTCACGTAGCCCTCGGCAATGCAGCCTTCCGGGCCTTGACGATTCTGGACGTACTTCTTGAGGACACTCATGTACCTCTCGAAAGGGAACATGTTGTGCAGATACACTAGTTCGAGGATACCTATCTCCTTGACGAGGTGAACGGTGAGATGAACCATGATATCAAAGAATGTAGGAGGAAAGATCATCTCGAGGCTAACCAAACTTTGTACCACATCAGCCTGCAACTTAGGCAGTTTAGCTGGTTCGACAACCTTCTGCGAAATGGCGTTCAGGAAGGAACATAGCTTTGTGATTGTCCCCCGCACCCACTCGGGCAGTATACCTCTGATGGCTACTGGGAGCAACTGTGTCATCAACACAAGGCAGTCATGGGATTTTAGGCCTTGGAGTTTGTTCTCTTTCATGTTTACGAGTCTCTTTACATTTGAGGAGTATCCAAAAGGGACCTTTACACTGTTCAAACACTCAATCATGCTTTTTTTCTCTTCTTTGCTTGGAGTGTAGCTCGCAGGATGTAGATAAAGTTGTTTTATCCCTTCTTTGTTTTTCGGATGTAGGTCACTCCTCACCTCCATGTCTTCAAGGTCCTTCTGAGCTTGCAGTGTATCTTTCGATTTGTCGTACATATCTATGTAGCCTAGCAGGTTCAAGCAAACATTCTTCGTGATGTGCATGAAGTCAAGCGAGTGACGAACCTCTAAAATTTCCCGATACGATAGGTCCCAAAATATTGATTTCTTCTTCCATATGGGTGCATGACCATCCTCGTTCGGCATAGGTATGCTTCCAAGACGACCCTTCCCAAATACTACTTTCAGATCCTTTACCATAGCAAACACAAGTCGCCCATTACGATGCTGAGGCTTAACACAAATTTCTGTTCCCCCGTTAAATTTACTGCATTTCCACCTCAAAGCATGACTGCCAGGAAGAAACCTGCGGTGGCCCAAGTACATACACTTCTGAGAGTTTTTCAGGTACATGCATCCGTTTCATCTATACCTTTGGTGCGAGCTTTAAACCCTTTGACAGTTTGGTAGGACGGAGTTCTGAGAGCGAGCCAATCGTTGATTGTTACAAACAACAATGCCGCGAGTTGAAATACTCTCTTTTGTACTCATCCCAAACCCGTACACCATCCTCCCACAACTTCACAAGGTCTTCAACCAATAGTTTCAGGTAGACATCGATGTCGTTTCCAGGTTGTTTCGGGCTTTCGATCAACAATGGCATCATGATGTACTTCCGCTTCATGCACAGCTATGGAGGAATGTTATAGATGCAAAGCGTCATAGGCCAGGTGCTATGGATGCTGCTCAACTGACCGAAAGGATTCATCCCATCGGTGCTCAACACAAACCTTATGTTTCTGACCTCATTTGCAAAGTTCGGGTAAGCCCGATCGACTTTCCTCCACTGCGAGCCATCTGCAGGGTGTCTAAGCATCTCGTCTTCCTTACGCTCTTCTTCATGCCAACGCATCATCTTGGCATGACCTTCGTTAGCAAACAGACGCTTCAATCGGGGGATCACAGAGAAATACTACAATACTTTGGTGGAGTTCTCTTCTTCATCGATTCCCATCTAATTTACGGATAAATCACGTTGCACCTTATCTTGGGATTCTTCGCTGCTTGGACAAACCTCCAAATCGGCATACTCATTGTGATATAGGATACAATCGTTAGGACATGCGTGTATCTTCCGTACTTGCAATCCTAAAGGGCAGAGGACTCGCTTCGCTTCATACGTAGATTCGGGTAGAGTGTTACCTTCAGGAAGCAACTTCTTTACGAGTGATAACAAACCATTGAATCCCTTATCGACACACCGTTTGTGGCCTTCCATTGCATGAGTTCTAGTGTAGTCTGCAGCTTTTTGTGGCCCCATCCACGCAGTTTGGGTACAAAGCGATTCTGTGGTCCTCTACGATGCTCTGAAACTTCTTGTATTGTCTTTTCTCTGTGAACTCTCCCTCTCCTTCACGGAGCATCTGATCTAGCTCATCATCGCCAAACTCGTCGAGTGTATCTTCCACGGACCCGTATTGAGTGGTGTTTGGCATACTGTTGGCTCTATCTTCCTCTTCTTCGTCTTCTTCATCGTCTTCTTGTCGAATCGCCTCTGTTTCGCCATGGTGGGTCCAGCAGGTATAGTTTGCCATGAAACCTCTCGTGATCACATGCTTCATAACCATCCATCGTTCGGAGTGCTCCTTCTCATTCTTGCAGTCTACGCACGGACAACGTATGAAGCTTTCTAGAGGCAAGAATGCAACGGCCGCGTCGAGAAACTCCTTCATGCCATCTCTGAACTCTCTTGACCGACGGTCCGCATTGTACATCCATTGCGGTTCATCTACACCAATAAAAATAATAACAACATCTATCACAATATTTAATTAAAGCTAACTATGTCTAATAGTTTTGTATTTTTAATCATTCGTATTCTTTTAACTAAAGCCAACTAATTATTTCTAATCCTCCTGCATTTTTTAAATAAACTAACTAATTGTTACATTTTCATGCAAATCTTTTATATCATTCGCATTTTAATTTTACTAAATAAAATTATTTTTACCCCTTCCCACCTTTGTAATTTTTCAACGTTTCACATTTATTGCATTTCATTTCATACACCAAACAATATATCACCTTAAGAACAAAAAATAAGCCAACAACAGAAACACTAATTCCCACAAGAACAAAACATGATTTCTCAACATCCAATGCACAAAAAACATCAATATCTAGGTGAGAAGGATGTCAGCAACATATTACTCACCTTAGGAACAATTAATTCGGAGCTAATAGCCTCAATTGAAAATTTTGGCAGCACCTCCCCCCATGAACAGCTCTCGGCCCACCATTGTGCTGTCCTATGCGAGCTCGGGGAGGAAGATGGGGTTTAAATACGCTGGAAGATGGGGTTTAAATGCGTTGGGCGGGAAGGGGGTCTCTACAAGTGGTTCTACACACGAACCGCTTCTAGGGACGCTTCTGGATCCCTAGAAGCAGTTCGAGACACGAACCGCTTATAGAGGTGAGACTCCAGAAGGGGTTCGTGTCAAGAACCGCTTCTAGAGACCCCCTCTCGCCCGTTGCCCACGAACCGCTTGTGGCACATAGAGCACAAGCGGTGCGTACCTAACCGCTTGTGATAGACCGGTTGTAAAGGCCGGTTCTGTAGTAGTGCACGTACAATTTTCAATAGTTCCAGAAGTTAGAAGCCTAAAAGAGCAGCAGAATAATTCAAGGATGTATTGTTTTAGATGTGAGCTGAATAAGTATTGTGAGTTGTGACCCTTTTTCTGTTGAAAGAAACCATTTGGAGTTCTTGAATTCTTTTTTGGATAAATGTAGTTAAGCAAATGCATATAAATGCAACGAATTGCACATCTATAATTTGAACGGTAGGAAGCTGAGCTCTGCTCGATTGGCAGGGCGTGGCGTTGACCACCCCGCCTACCTAAGCTTAAACCTAAGCGCCCATTCCTTTCTTCGATGAATGCTAGAGTCTAACCATTTTTCAAAAAAAAAAAAATTGAACCGTAAAAGCTGAAGAAACCGAATACCCACCACTCCTGGCTTCCTCCTGGCTTTCTCCTCTCGAGGGCTTGTGACCTTGGGTTGTGATGTCAGAGGAGATGAACTCGATGTGGGGATGGTTCTCAAATGAGGGCTGTTCGGCTAGAGGCTTCTTTTTAACTTTATAGCTTTACCTTTTTTTTTTAACCATGAGGCTTTTTATCTATTTACCATGAGATCTTTTGGGCCCTATTTGAGCAATGCTACAGCTACACGTGATTCTACCAGGTTTGTATATTTCCAGATGATGATATCTATTTTTAGCGAGAGGTGCCGACTAGCTCTAGACAGTCTGCTATCTTGATGAGCATACCAACACATACGAATTTGATGGTAACTCTAAAATTTCAATTATTCTATATCTTGACCTATTGTTATATGTATATATGATGTGTGGATTATTCGTTCCACGGGAATCAATATAAGGGTCAGGAGAGCTGAAGATTTTAGGAATTTAGATTTCCTTGTAACCATCTCTTTGATGTAACTTTATTCTTTAATGCACATTGTAATTATGCATTTATACGGCATTTTGATAGTCACTAAAGCTGAGGGTTAACTTGTTGAGCAATTACTAATGTATATACTTAATTTGTGTTAATGATTTCGATTGCGGGATTAAGAAACCAGGACCCTTTCATTTCGGCGGCGAGCTCGACCGCACCGACGCGCTCGCGCGGTGAAAAAATGTGGGAGAGTGAGATGGATATCGTATTCCGTCGTGTGTGCACTGTGGAAGCGGGAGATGCACGCATCCGTTCTCCGCGATGCAAAATCGTGGATGGAGTGATGGATGGATATGGATTTGGTCGTGCCACCGTCTCCACACAAGTGGTACGCCGTCGTGTTCGAGCTTGAGCCATTCTTGCGTGTATAGCGTGTTAGAGAGGAAGATAATTGTTAGGACTGGACGGCCAGCCTTACATCCACCGCAGTAGAGGATCGATAATCGTGTATGTATGGTGCTAGTATTTCTCAATGAGAACTTCTGCTGAAGATTTTTTTAGATCAATAGGACATCTACATAGGTATCCTAGTTCTATTACTGAAACTGAAAGGAAACATTTAACGTCCATACAATCGTGTAAACAAACACTAGCCGAGTGCCTGTACGTTGTAACAGAATAACAATCGTTAGTGCAGACGAATTAAAACAGTAGAAAAAAACAATACTTGACAGAAATCTGAAAGACTAAACTGTGATAATAAGAAAAGTTTTAAAGTGCAAGTTGCAAATTTTCGTATGCAAAAGCTTCTGTATTTGGAGCTATAAGTTACAGATGAATTAAAGCAACAGAACAATAATTTCTAGTAATTATATAAAGTCTACAAGAGTAAACCATAATAACCAGAAAGATTTTAAGGTGTCTTCTGCAAATTTTCATATGACAAAAGGTCTCATTTTTGATGACGAAAAACCTCATTCTTGAAACTACATTATAAGGTCTAAGTTGTAGTTTTCCCATACAAAAGATCTAAATTTAATAGATAGTCATGTGCCCATGTGTTGCAACGGAAACTTAATTTGCGATAAAAAGTTTATTTGCAAATAGCACTAATAGTGGTAAAGGTGGGTAATTAAAGAGCAGTGGCAAAGGTGGGTAATTTTGATGAAGTAATAGTGGCAAATGTGGATAATTAAAGAGCACTGGTAAAGGTGGGTAATTAAAGAGTAGTGGCAAAGTGGGTAATTTTGATGAAGTAACAGTGGCAAAGGTGGGTAATTAAAAAGCAATAGCAAAAGTGGGTAATTTTGATGAAATGACGTGGGAAGAAACTCTCACTTTATATAGTAGAGACTAACATCGACAGCCACAGCCACATATAGCACCCAAAAGATTAAGCAAACTCAGATGCCAACACCCAGAACTACCATCAGATCACAGCGCCTTCAGCTGGGCAATATATCCAGTGCAATCAACGTTTTGGTGCAGCCACCGTGCAATCCTACTAAAAAAGTTTCAAAAAATTCTGAAAAAAATCATGGATGTACATCTCAACTTACCCCATCTACATATAAAATTTCATGATCAAATTCGTCTTATGCTAGAAGTTACAAAAAAGACAAATTTAGGGTGCATTTGAACTATTCAAGTTTGTCAGAAATTTGTCTTTCTTATTAATCTTAACATATGACGAATTTGATCATGAAATTTTATATGTAGATGGATTAAGTTGAGATGTACATCCATGATTTTTTTCAAAATTTTTTGAAATGTTTTTTAGTAGGGTTGCACGATGATTGCACCAAAACATTGATTGCACTGGATATGTTGCCCTTCAGCTGACCTAAGAAACAAAATTAGCACACAACGCCCACAGGCAAAGAAACTGGAAAACAAAAGCTCAACCTAATCCTAACCTGCTGGTACTGGTGGAAGGAGCGAAACAATAGGGTTTTTCGCCACGAATGGGCGAATCATAATCAAATCCTGCGGTTAATCAAGGACGACGCCATATCCTGGGCCGGTGCAGGAGTGTCGAAGCTTCAGCGCCTCCTAAGGAGTCTCTAGTCAAAGTCCTCATCTTCCTCCCCCCCCCCCCGCCCCCTCTCTCGTTCTTTGCCCTTTTTCATAGCTCTAGGGTGCGGCCTTCGCACCTTGTAATCCTTTTCTTGTAATTGCACTTATTCTCCTCGTCTAATTTATTCACGGCGGCTGCCGTTTTCAAAAAAAAAAAAGCTCAACCTACACAGGCGTAGCTACCACCTAGGGAATTCCTGATGATAGCAAGATCCACCAAATGACCTCATGACTGGACTCAAATCACTTTTGGTCTGAAATTAAAACACGATGATCTGGACAACACCAAATCTTCATGTTACGTTGTTCTGAACTCCAAAGGTAATGGCGACCGGGTGATGATCTCCAGACTCCTGTAGAACCGGCTTATCATGGCTTCCAACGCACCTAAGAACAAAGGTCTCCAATTCTTTAGTAATGCCAGAATCTTTCTCCAAACGGTTTTTACACTTAACCATCCCTGCAAACGAAAAATCATATTATTTCTAACCTTCCAAATGCTCCAAAGGGTGGCAGCACAAATAGAATTTAGAGCACCATGCTTAGAGTTGCTCAACCAAAAATGAGCAACTGATTCATAGTTATAACCAACATTCACACCGAAGAACTCCAAAATCACACTCCAAACATTTTTAGCAACCACATAATTGAAGAAAATGTGATTAATCGACTCTACCTCATTACAACAATAGCAGGAAATTCCTTTATCAATAACTCTCTTCAACATGTTATCTTTAGTCATAATTTTGTTATGAGAGAGGAGCCACAAAAAAAATGAACCCTAGGAGGAACAACCAATTTCCAAATAGCCAGAATAAAAACCGGAACAACCCCCCTAAAATTAATAATAGCGTAAAGGGATTTGACCGAATACACACTATTACTAGAATACTGCCAAACCAAAGCGTCATCCTCATCAGAAAAAGTAATACTATTTGCCACCTCCACAAATTCAAACCACCTTAACATCAACCTTTCAGAAAAAGATCTTCTAAAGGTGCATCTGACATTAGTCCCGTCCCAAACATCAGCAACAGAACACCCCTTTTCATTAACCAGAACATAAAGATCCCAAAATTGAACAGCTAAACAGGAAACCCCGAACCAAATGTCTTCCTAAAATCTAATTTTCTTTCCATTACCCACCATCCACCTATAGCCAAATTTAGTAGCCTGAAGCACCCAAAGCACCCCTTTCTAAAATACCAAAGCATGATCTGTATGGCAGGCAAAAACATTAGGATTCTCAGTCTTATATTTGAATCTAATCAGATCTGCCCACTGTTTATTCTTATTAGCGTATAATCTCCTAACCCAAGAAGCAAGCAGACACATGTTAAGGTCTCTAATATTAGGTATCCCAAGCCCACCAAAATCCTTCTTCATAGAAACCAAATGCCAATTAGCAAGATGAAGCTTATTGTGGCCTTCGTAGTCATTTCGAAGACAGTTAGCCAAATGAGAATTTAACAGATCAATAGCCCATTTAGAAAACTTGAAGAAAGATAATAAGTACACAGGAATACTCGAAAGGCAGGCCTTAATGAGAGTTAATCGCCCACCATAAGAGAGTAATTTGCCCCTCCAGCCTGCAATCCTTTTCAAAATCTTATCAACCAACGGTTGAAAATCTTCTTTATTGATCTTATCATAATGAAGAGGGATACCGAGATACTTAATGGGAAAAGAACCAATTTTACAGCAAAAAAAGTTAGCAAACCCACCAATTTCAGTCTCGTCAGCTAAGGAGAATCAACTCACTCTTATGAAAATTAATTCTCAAGCCCGACATTTGCTCAAAACAAGACAAAAACCATTTAAGATGTAAAGCAAATCTTTCATTATTCTTAAGAAACAAGAGAGTATCATCATCATATTGCAAACTAAGAATACCCCCGGACAAAAGTCGCCACAAAGACCTTCTAATAGCTCATTATTAGCAGCCTTCTGAAGAATTCTGGTAAAACATCAGCAACCAGATTAAAAAGGATAGGAGAAAGCGGATCACCCTGTCTCACACCTTTACTAGTAAGGAAGAAATCACTCTCAACGTTATTTATTTGGGTTAATCAGATATATGCCACTGCAGGAATCGGTTATTCGAGATTTGCCATCATTCCTTTCGTATTTCTAGATTTGCCATTACGAAACCGTGTTTATTCTAAATATGCCATTGCGGCGACACGTGTCACTTACGGTCAAACTGGCGCATGATTTCGACCTATTAGGACGATTTTGCCCTCCGTCTATTTTTATTTTATATTTAATTTAAGGCTAAAATGGTATTAATATTTTATGAAAATTTTTATCAAGATCTGAAATAGTATTATTAATCTTATATAAAGTTTTACAAATTTTATCTTTTATATTTAAATTTAAAAAATTCTGACATTGCTATTTTCAACTTTATTTTTCTATTTTTGAATTTCCAAAAGTTTTAAATGTAAGTTTTAATTTTTTATATTTTTACCAGAGGTAGATGAGGATCTCGGGTCACCAAGGTAAAAATCTTAGCTTCAGATCTTTTTTGGAGATTTCTACAAAATTCTGACAAGACTTTGATGCGGAGGGGCAAAATCGTCCGAATTGCGCTCAGTTTGACCAGAAGTGACACGTGTCGCCTGCAATGGCATATTTAGAATAAACACGATTTCGTAATGGCAAATCTAGAAATACGAAAGGAACGATGGCAAATCTCGAATAACCGATTCCTGCAGTGGCATATATCTAATTAACCCTATTTATTTTGACCCCCACTGGGCCTTTCTCAAGTAAAGAAAAAATCCAGCAACGCCATTTAGGACCAAAGCCCCACTTACACAAAATATCCATAAGGAAACTTCAATTAACCTTATCATAAGCCTTCTCAAAATCCAACTTAACAACAAGATCTTTCACTTTATTTTGATGGATTTTATGAATAACCTCATGAGTAGTAACCACACTTCTGCTGAAGATGGAACATAGTAAGAGCCTGTTTAGCAGGGATTCAGCTTCTCTAGATTATGAGAATCTAGTGGAGGTGAAAATTTTAGCTTCATCAGATTCATGAAGCTGGAGCTGTGAGTACATTAAGAGTGTTTAGATGGATCATCTTGTTTACATTTTAGACTAAAACTATAAAGTTAATTCACTTTATTTTAGCCTATAAGTTTCAGATCTCAGGTGAAGCTAAAATCTGGAGCTCTACCAAACAGACCCTTAATCGAGGAATCACTGATTTCCGGACGTCTCGATATCTGGAGCTCATCATCCGTGCTCCATCTGGACGGTTGAGTGATCCTGATCCATCACAAATTCACAATGCCCAAACACAGGTGCAAACATAGAGCATGAATTAATTCTGATCTCTAACACGTGGTGGTTAACATATATAGAAAACAACCGCATAGTTATATAACTAGATTTGTTCAAACTCTAGCTTAGACCGAGTTTTGACCGAACCTCAAAGTGTTAGGCTCAGGCATGGCCCAGCTGACTATCTTGGGCACACAGCCTTACAAAAAGCCCAATATTTATTTTTAAAAAATAAGAGCTTTTTCAACGTAGGCTCGGGTTTAATGAGACTACTTTCTCCATTCAAAAATATAAAGCTTATGATTTGAATGGTGTTATTCAAAAATATAAGGTTTGCATGTAGGTTTAATAATGTTTTTCCTGCTATACCCTTATTTATTCTCACTCAACTATATAAATTTATTCATTACCACCACACTTAAAATATTATCTTCCATTTTTCAAGACAATTAAATGCAGTATCTAAGTAATTTTTACTTATACTTTTTTTAATTTTGCCTTAGGGTTCGTTTGGTTGTCTAGATAAGATTGGATGGGATATGGCCATCCAATCTGGATGAGGTGGAGTCATCCAGGTAGTTATTTGGTTGGGTGGATAGGTATGAGCCAATTTTTTATTTGGTTGGGTGGATGGATGTAGGGGTGGGCATTTTTAAACCGAAACCGAAAAACCGAACCGAACCGAACCGAATTAACCGAGAATTTCGGTTTTTTCGGTTTTCGGTTTTCGGTTCGGTTTTTATTTTAGTACTATTCGGTTTTCGGTTCGGTTTTCTCATTTCAAAAACCGAAAAACCAGTTTACCGAAAAAAAACCATTTCTCTGCTGGTCACGGTCGGCATCACGTGGGGTCGCGGGGCCAAGACTGGGCCGAATCCTCCAGCTGGGCTCCTATCGCAGATACATCCCCAAATCCTCGATTCGCTGCACGCCTGCACCTCATCTTCACAGTCCTCTTGGAGTCGCCGCCACCAACATCTCTGCGAGAGAGTGGGGATAGAAGAGAGGGGATTGGAACCTGGGCAAGACGGCCGAGGTGGTGGCGATGGAAGCAGAAGGGGCAGCCGTCGACGTGGTAAAGAAGTGCGAGACTAGAGGCTTCGGCTGGTCCAGTTTCTTCAGCGTAAGCATGCCCTAGCTTGCGGATTTGAAATCTTTTAATTTTATTGTACCCTGATTGCTATACATCTTAAGTTAGAGGAGATCCCATCATGAAATTGCCTTGTCAATGCCGGAAGATTCATGCTATTTTTAGTTTTGGCTCAGTAAACCCACTAATCTGGTCAAAGCGAAGTGGTGGCTTTAGGGTTTTCGTTCCTTTTTTTCTTTAACAAAATTTCCTCTTCAGATCTACAAAATTCGCAAGGTTTAGCATTGTTAGGAACCTTTAATTGCAACTTTTTGTGTTGGTTTGTGTTGGCGTAGATCAATCCGTAAGCCTGGTGTACCACTCCTTACTCTCGAATAGGTGGTTCTCGGACTTACGATTCTGGAATCCCCACCTCAAGCAAGATAGAGATGTCTATGAACACGGGATATTGAATTAATGGAGTAATAACCGGCTATTACGGCGCATGCTTAATTTACTTCCTTTTCTCTCCTTCCAAAAATAGGAGACTTCTATTAAATCGTGACTCACACCATTTGGAGGAGCATGAGGCTCGAGACTAATCGATTTTTTGAGACTAAGTTGTTTGCTAAGCAGGTGATCGAGATGAGCATCGGTGATCGATCTTGCATATTGATTGCTTTGCTTCTTTGTTCGGTTAACCGAATAACCGAAAAAACCGAACCGAATTAATTCGGTTTATTCGGTTCGGTTTTTTCGGTTATTCGGTTTCGGTTCGGTTTACGAATTCCAAAAACCGAATTTTTCAAAAACCGAATAAACCGAACCGAAAAAACTGAAAAAACCGAATGCCCAGGCCTAGATGGATGAGCTAGTTGTAATCAAGGTTTTGAATTTTGGTTTAAAATTTTTGGACAAACTTTAACCAAAATTTGATTTTTTGGACAAAATTTGTACTTTTTGAAATGTTCGATAAAATTTGACCACAATTTAAATTTTTGGACAAAATTTGAATCTTTGAACAAAATTTGAATTTCGGACAAAATATCATTGAAAATTGAATTTTTGGACAAAATTTGATTTTTTTTTGACAAATTTTGACCAAAATTTGAATTTTTGAATAAAATTTGACCATATTTTGATCGAAAATTGTATTTACACTTTAGCGAAATTTGAATTTGAATGAGTTCCCCTCTTAATACAGCAAACTGGATGAGCTCGTCCAACATTTTTTTAGAGGATGGCTCTATCCAACATATTGAGGGAATATTACAAAAAACTGGATATCCATATCCCATCCATCCACCCAACCAAATAAAAGAATGACTTCAAATTCAGGGATCGTCATATCCCATCTACTCTTATTCACTCAATCAAACGCTACCTTAAACTTAATACTCGTACAAAGTTAAAATATGACTTATATTTATGAACGGAGGGAAGTAGTTATAACGGCTATAGGACCGCTGATTATTATGCGTCGCGATTGTGTCAGTACCAACGGAGGACGCCTCCCTCAGGCCGTTAGAATGTAGTACTTCCTCTTCCCCTTCCAAGATTGCAACTTGGGGTTTGTGTAATTACGCTTTAACGTGGATTGCAAGACATTTCACCTTCCAGTTTCAACTTGATTAGAAAGACTTTCAACCCTCATTGCGATGTGAGGAGCCGGGTTGGTGACGTACACTGACACACCCAAAAGTGCATTATGTTGGTGCAAAAAAAAAAAAGGTTCCCCAAGCCGCGAGAGGAGGCGCTAGGAGCTACGGATGGCGGTTTCGCCATCGCCAGAACAATGTTTGGGGCTAGGATTTCTGTATGGTGTAAAGCTAGTAAGAACGATGGCGGGGAGCAGCTGGATCTAGAAAATAGAGTTATTTTGTACCTGTACGGTCGTCGGTGTACGCAATGGTGGCGCTCGAGAGAACCATGCACGCTTGGACTTGACATTAAGTAGTAGATGGAGTGGGGCGCTTCAAGAAGACGACTCAATATGGTCTAAGATAAGATCACACGACACGATAAAGCGGTGTGCATAGGGGTGGTCGCTCGGCTCGGCTCGGCTCGGCTCGATCGAGCTCGTCAGTTTGCGAGCCGAGTCAGACTCGGCTCATTGTCTTTGTCGAGCTGAAAACTAAGCTCGGTTCGGGCTCAGTCGAGTCTCGAGCCGAGCCGAGCCGGTTCGTGAGCCGTCTGGCATGTGGGCCTGCCTCAGTGCTCTAGCCTCTAGCTCTACTGTTCTCCTCTAGACTTTTGGAGTTTGCAAGACTGCAAGAATGGAATAGAACTATGGAAATGGAACTATGGAAGTATGGAACTATGGAAGGGTGTTTTGTTACTTTTGTATACACTTTGTGTTATGTTACTTATGTCAGACTGAATCATTAAACCCTCATGTATTTTATATTTCATTGTATGTTCCTTGTTCAATATGACTGTATGAATGCCAAGTCGATTGAATGTCTGTGGGTTGTAGCTAATTTTGTATTAAAATTAAGCCTCATGTAATTTGGATAATTGATTAGTGATTAGTGAAATTGATTCTGAATGTCTGAATTTTACCGAGCCTAACGAGCCAACGAGCCGCTCGCGAGCCGGCTCGGGCTCGGCTCATTATAGCACCGAGCCAGACAGTAGGCTTGGGCTCAGCTCGTTGATGCACCGAGCCGAGCCAAGCCGCACCGAGCCAAGCCGAACCCGAGCCGAGCCGCGAGCCTCGAGCTATTTTTCCATCCCTAGGTGTGCATGTGCAGGTGTCCGCGGAAATCATCCAACGAGCGCCAATACTTTTAGCAAAATCAAATATTTACTCTCCATTCAAAAATATAAGATATATTTTGACTTTGCATAATGATTAAGTTTGTGTTGAAATTAAGAAAGGTATAAAAGAAAATGATTTAGTTGCCCCCACTTAATTGTCTTGAAAGATGAGAGATAATACTTCATGTGGGTGGTAATAAATAAATTTATATGGTTGAGAAAATAAATAAGGATATGGAAGAAAAGGTTTCATTAAATCTATATACAAGCTTTATATTTATAAACAAGATCATTAAAAAAATAAGCATTATAAACTTATATGGATGGAGTATTATTTTTTAGACAAAGATAATGATCATAATGCACATATGTACCTAAGGAAAGGAAATAATGTAAGAAATGAACTGTAATATATTGTGGCGCAGAGGACAAAAACTCAAAACTGTTAACTAGAAAGGAAGTGGCTGTTGCACGGGCTCCTCGCCAAGCGGAAAAAGGTTTTCATTGGGGAAGTCGATCTCAACCGTGAACTCGTGAAGGGTGGCAGGGTGGAAGAAGATACCGTGTACCGGCCTAATAGTGCGCACTCTCACGAAAGATTCGTGTAGTTCGTTACACCTGGGTAGAAGGTACAGTGAGCGAAGAAAGTCATTCTCAAGTATTACATGCGGCAACCCATTGCGCGTTCACACAATACTTGTTACGCGACGCACACCATTTTACAAGATGGCGAAGTTTGGACAAACTGAATCGTACACGACCGAAACACCGTACGTTTGGCATGTCATTGGCTCATTGCATATACGTACGTGCGCAGGCAAGAGTTCACCTTCACATTACAGTACTGACTATTCTCATCTGCACCATCGCTACACACAGAACAAGAAGAAACAGATCAATCGTACCAACTTGCATAAAAGTCGGTGGGTGATTGATCCCGAGTCCTGATCCTAAACCGATCAATCTCTATCGTGTAATTGGCAACTTGCATCGGGCCATCACCTGACGAGCACAGCACGCGCGAAAAGAGTTATTTCAGAGCAATATATGTGGCCTGCGCCGCGGCGCGGCGGGCGAGCCGGAAGCAACGGCCGCGGCGCTAGAGTCCACCGACCGAGTCCCTGGTTCGCGCCAACTTGCGCCACGGGCTGGCCCACGGAAAGGCGCCGATGTCGGTGCCTGAACCGCCGGATGGGCCTCCCGTCGCCGTCAGCGTGTCCCTCTGGCGCCTGCCGTCCTCGGTGCACCGGGATAACGCTCATTCAGCCGGTGCACGATGGGGTTAGAATATCGGCATTACACTCTTATTATCTTTCTACTATATCTGATATTATATGTATTACTAATCTAGTTAATTTTGTTTTTAAGATCGGTATTTATATACATTTTGAGTTTTGGAAAGACACCATCCATTATTAATATATTATCTTTAATTATTTGTGTCGGGGATTGGATATTCGCGATATCCGACCATAGTATCCCGGCAGCTTTCGAGCATGCTCGTGCTTGGGCCTCGTCCCCAAGGAAGATCTTCGGACCGCCCGATCTTCGGGCTGTCCCCGTCCTCCGTCAAGCTCGTCCCCGAGCATGCCTGTTCGGGGGCCCGCGACCAGACGACCCGGTCTACCGAAGGGGCCTCGAGCTTCGCCCAAAAGCCGGGCGCGGTCCACGAAGACGACGTGGCATTAATTGTAAGGCGGCTCGAAGGACTGCACGCCCAGCGACCCGCACGCCCGCGATCTGTGCCCACTGTACCCACGTCGCGTTGCGCCCGACGGGAAACAAGGAATCGGCGCTGTCCACGTCCGGAACAGTAGCGCGCCCCCTGTAATAAATGTTGTGTCGCTTGTAACCCCCTATAAATACCTTCTCACACGAAATGTGAGGGGTTTGGTTGGTTCGATTCCACCTCCCATCTACACTTGTACCCGGCACTTGTTACGGTCGACCCGGTAGGACCTTCTTAGTACCACTCAGGGCTCTACGAGCAAGCGTGTTGTAATCCACCTTTACACAGTATTGCAATCACTGGACGTAGGGTTATTATCTCCCCTGTGAGAGGTCCGAACCAGATAAAAGAGACCCCCCGCTCGCTATGATTGTCTTGGCCACCTTGTCCCGTAGCTCGGCAGGTCCTCAGAAGCTTACTCCCCGCGAAAAAAGGGCCTTAAGTTGATCCCTCATTCAACAAGTAAGCTCGGCGGGGGACCGGTTCCCGAATCGTCGACAATTTACTATTTTAGTTTTATTGCTCATTGATTTATATATATCAACTTAGATTGCACATAACATTCAAATACATCTTTGCTACGTTCACCTTGAGCATCCCCTCCATTTTTGTCATATGTGCGTCACTTCATGCAGCGGCCGATATGGCGACGGCACCTGGTGCGGTCGCGGTCGTTCATGTGCTCGCGCGCGCGCGCCGTTTGTTGGCTGGTTGGTTGCGAAAACCGCAATGCCATGACGATCAGGGCGTTCGCCGCCACGCTTGCGGTCGGGATCCGCACATGTCGATCGAAACTCTCAACCCTTGTAGTTGTATAGGTATGCCATTTTAGAATCGGGAGCCCACGCCGGCCGCGCAATCCACAATAATATTAAATATTCAGACGGACAGAGCGCGTGATCGACCAAGCACGGCCGGTTCTAGAGCAACCTGAAACGATCCGACCCAGCGGATCTCTGCGACAGCGACGCCCGGCGGGGAACCACTGGTCCAGAACGACGCAGGTGCACGAATCCAACTTAATCGTCGTTATCGCGTTACAGGGATCTGCAGTTATCTTAACGGCCTGAAGGCTGAAGGGCACCTCGAGCTCGTGCCAATCAGCGGGAGGCGGCACGGCGGATCACGCCCGTGCCGCGCGCGTCGAAATCTCAGGTACTGTGCACTGAGCTTTCCTGAGAAAGAGAGCGCTGTTAGAGTATTAGTCAAGTTTTGGTTTGGATGCTTCCTTCTCGATCTCGGATGGCATGCACATGGGTCCCCAGATTGATCTTGATCAATCTATAGTTTGATCTTTCGATGGTATGGTTCTTGATTGAGCTAGCCTATTCAGTTTGTCCGGTTTCTGCTAGTGCGAGATCAGAACTGGGAAGTGTAAAAGCATGGAAAGGTTCCTGAATCAATACAGTCCTTTCAAAACTTATTTTCGATTGCAGTTGAGCATAAATGATCCTTGCTTTGGTCATGTGGTGATGCCGGAGACACGTACAAAAAGACTGAAGAAACATGCAGGGACACGGATGGTCATTTAGGCCATGCTTTGTTGTGTTCGCTTCAGGATGCGAAGAAAACTACATGTGGGTGTGCCACCTAGCACAAGGTTAAAATCGTTTCACATCCTTTTATATTGTAACAAATAAAACAGAACTGTGAACATGATATCTAACCCTATAGCTAGGCTATAGCTCAAGTTGCAGGAGAGCACCAGATATGATGTTACCATCTTCCTAGTCAGCAATGAAGCCATGTCGAGAAGCAAGTATCACAGTAGGAAAGCCATTGCTCGTCTTGTCCTGTTATGTATGTAAACATCAATAACATCAGAAGTTCCAAATCTGTGTTTTTCTCGAAGCAGTGTGCAGCTATGCATGGCCTCCAAATTCTACTCTCTGAACTGCACGTCGGCAACGGCCAACGGAAGCCACTCGTAGGTTCTTGAATGTTTGTTTTTGCCGCTGTGAAAACGATCGAGTCTATGCTCGGACAAGAGCATCAACTCGTCGATGCAGCGATGGATATGGCACTGAGATAACCACTATGCGAAAGAGTTAAAAGCCGAATCCAAATCGTAATTGAATAATATGGGATATTGGGATCGAATTTTCAGTCTCCTCAAGCCTCCTTGGTGCAGATAGGAAACGTCTCCTGGTGGATAAATGTTCGCCAACTCGTATCCTACCATAGACGAAGAGATTTTGATGGGGTCGTCACATATACCTTGTGGAATCTTTGGAAGGAGAGAAACAATAGGATCTTTCGAAACGCCTATTGCACAGTGCAGCAGGTCGCGAGCTTTGTCGCTCAAGACATGCACAACAGCGTCGCTGCCTTTGCGACGATCTGACATCGATAGGTTGACAGCTCTTCTTCCTTTGGCCCTAGCTTAGCTCTGTGGGCGCTGGCGTAGACGCCCTCCATGGGGCTTTTCGCCCGGGTTTTTGCTTTTTTTCAGAATCGCTTAGTTGTACGACGCATATCGCCAAGGTGTTGGACAAAGCTTTTGTAAACGACATTGTTCTCCTCTTTCTGCAATGCATTCGGTAAAGCTCCTGTCTTCACTTTCAAAAAAAAAATTTCAGTCTCCATTAGTACTAGGACCCAGGCCGAATTTGCTCTAGTGTAGGTACATCTCAATCAATATTCACCTCATGTGAAGCACCAAGTCAATTTCTCTTTAAAAATGGTTAGTGTCAACCCGAGTTCCAAATGTTCTTGCGGTAATAAGCCAATAACTTCTTCGGGATCAAACAGAACACCTTTTTCCTGAGCATGACCACTCTAAATAACAAATGCCTCCTACATCGAACTGTCTTATTCTATTCTTCATTCAGCGAATACAAGTTCGTCTTTCATTGTCTGATTGCTATGTAAATCGAAAGCTTCCTAAATTATGGAACCATGGATAAGGTAAAGGCCATGACCAGGCAAAAAGAGAGCACACAACTAACCACCCGCACCACCGCTTCTATTTTCGTCCGATGACCACATTCTCCTTGCTACAATTGTGAGCATATGACAAACAGAACTTGCACACCACTTTGTAAAGAAGAGAGCACCATTGGTGATAATGGCTGATCCGTTTCAAGCACTTCTCCCGATCCCCCAAATGGGATGCCGTGCACGCGTCGTTTCGAGCCCAATTTGCAGGGCACATCACACGTCTACCGGCAATAAAATCATGTGCACGCGCCACGAATTGGTTTAAAATTTGAAAATCAAAAACATCAAATTGAAAACTGTTCGAAAATCGTCAGAAATCGAAGGGTTACAGATTCAAAATTATTGAAAAATATTCAAATAATTAAAAATCGACCGGCCAATTGGTAGGTGCTGACTACTACGGTATTGTCATACGATTTTAACCTACAACCATCGGTTTTAACCGAAAATCAATCGGTTTTGTGTTGCATAAATTTTTTCAAATTTTTTTTAAAAAGTTTAATTAGACTAATTTATTGATCGATTTTGAATATCAAACTCAATACAGTCGAATCTAGTTCGCTTTCTGAAGTAGAAACCGGAGGTGATCAGCCCGGAGGCAACCGGGCAGTCCTTGGGGCTGCCCAGAACCTTTCCGAAGCCTTCTCGCGACACTTGTCCCCGTCCGAGTTGGCCGCGACGTCGACGCGAACCAGATTAGTGGGCCCCGGCCCTGGCTGGAACACTCCGGAGCCACCACCTGGCCGACCCGATCTCGCGTAGATACGGCGTGTGTGCGGTACTGCGGTTGACGTGGGGTCCCGCGGGCGAGGAGGGCCTACAGGAGGATGGGTAGATGGGACGAGATGTGTGGCTTTTGGTTCGGCCTCATGATTGGTGACCCCACCGTCAGGGACCCACCCGCAAGGCCCAGCTGGCGCCCGGCGGGCACCGGTACGGCCGGGCCAGGCCCTCACGTGCGGACGTGCCCCATGATGGCCGTCCATTTCGGCGGGGACGGCTGATTGGCCCGAGGTCCATGGCGTCTTCTTTTACTTCTTGAAACAGAATGACCTGTGTTTGAACGTCCAATTAACTGTTTATTTATTCGAACACTTGTAATATTTTTTTCTATATGTGTAACATTTTTTTATGTATGCAACATTTTTCTTTGATAACAGTATAAACAATAGAAATGTCGGCATAGTAAACAGATGTTGCAGACATTGAAAAAAATGTTGCACACGTTGAACAAAAATATTACACACGTTGAAAAAAATGTTACAAGAAGCGTCCGATGGAATGAACAGTGTGCTTCGGACGTCCGATTTAGGGGTGAAAGTGGACGCAGGTGTCCGCGAACCCGCTTAAATTAGCCCATAAAAAATATTACGTGGATACCCGCATCTCATTTGATGAATTAAGTGGCCCAGACTATAGCTTGCGAAGCCCACATTGTGTCCACTTATAGCCCGCGAATACAATGTGGATTGTGGAAAGTAAATTCAATAAGAACTATGAAGCAGAGCTATAAAAAGGACACTGTTTCTTAATCCAACAAGAGCTGCTTTGAATTCAAAATTAAGAGTCATCATTAGTTTCATCTTTCTTTACAAGTAGTTAATTTATCAAATGCATAGGCAGACCCATACATAGCTAGGCCGCCCTCTTTTGTGTGCGTACGAGTCCTTGTGGTCGACGCGTGTATGGCATGTGAAGCCTGTCGTCCGTTGATCTTGTAGTACGTTTTGCAGGTCTAGTTATCTACTCTACGGATTGTATGTATGTATGGGTCATACAGTATGGCTACGGATTGTGGGCGCCCCATTAGTCCACATAAACTTTCGTGGATTGCCATATTAACCCACGTAAACTTTCGCGGCATATACATGCAAGTGCCGCATTGTCCATGTTGAGGGAATACCCCTCACTACCGATGGGCTCTCCTAGAGAGTCATGAGGGAAGGCTCCCCTTATGCCCCACTAGCGTACCCTGCGGGAGGTCCCGTCGAGCCCCACTGGCATGCCTCCAGGGCATGCCCTGTGGGAGGTCCCTTCGAGCCCCGCGGACATACCTCCAGAGCATACCCTGCGGGAGGTCTCTTCATGCCTGCGAACATACCTCCAGGGCATACCCCGTGGGAGGTCTCTTCATGCCCACGGACATACATTCAGGATATGCTCGTGGGAGGTCCTCTATGGGGGCTTCAAGTCAGGGACTTGCCCTAGTTAAGCAATGACGTGGGATCCACTACCTACACCCGAGAATGACCAAGATACTCTCGCTTAAACTATTGCGGTAGGGGTAGGATGGTATTTTGAGAAACAGGTTAGGCGCCTATAAAACCCCGCTGTAGCCCATACATGTAAACAGACTCTCATTGAATACAAAATTGAACAACTGGTGTGTCCCTCGGGAGCCTGGACCAGGAGCCCCCTACTCTCCCCGGGGAACACACTAACAAGAGTAGGGCTCTTCCTTAAACGTCCGAACCTATATAAATTCTTGTGTCTATTTTGTCTTTTTTGGACAGTGGCCCATAAGACGGCCAACATCCCCCCTCTCTCTCATGTTTTATTCTTAAACATACGATATTTGGCGTCGTCCGTGGGAAACCCTACTAACATCAAAGGCTATGGTTCCTACCAAGAAGCACCTCAAGCCTCCTTAATCCCCAAATCGTAAGGAGCAAGTCGATATCCTCCTCGGTGGATCTCCAAGCGTGTGCCTCCCTCGGAGATCGGAGCCATCCACCCCGCGGTAGGCAACATCCTCCAAACCTCGGGACCTGAGAACACATCTCCCTCCCTCTCGCTGGCTACTGCGGGCCAAGGACAGCAGCCTCGAGATGCCATCGTCGCCGCATGGTTGGCAACCCCAGAGCTTGCGATCCATTTTGAGGTGTGGGACTTGTCCTGGTGGAGGGATCTAATGGAGGCGACCACGAGACATACTGTGAACTACCTAATAGCCTCCTATCGTCCTCCTAGCATTCCTCCACACCTCTCGCTGCTCCAGTCATCACGCTCAGTCCAGATCACCACTGACCCAGGGGTGCATGAGGGCACTACCTTCGCCTACGGAGGAGAGTAGGGAGGGAACCCCTACCATCTCCCGCTGTCGGCCCACATGGCGGTCATGAGCGGGTCCCCGTTTTGGCCGTTGCATCCATTGAGCCCTAGGCTCGAGGGGGCTCCCCCTATGCCGCTACAGTTCTTGCCGACGCCTCATCCCCCACATGTAGCTGTGGAGGATGGTCTAGAACCTCGCTTCCCCTCGGAACAGATTCTAGGGCACATGGCCTCCAGGGCCTACCCCTGAAAAAGCCCCAAGCGACGTGGACATTTCACGCCCCCCTTGGGCGGCCCCATCCCTACTGGACCCAGGGAGCGGAGCAATGACTTAAGGCAATTACGCCTAAGTCATAGGGTGCCCCATGGCTTAGTCCCCCATGGACCCCTGGCGTTTGGCCAAAATGACCCCTCGGTCACAATTTCACCCCGCTCTGCGGAAAGCAATAGAAACTTTCTTATTGCAAGGAGCTTAGCACGGGAGACATCCCCTTCTCGATGGGCGCAAGCCTGGGCCTCGTGGGCCAGATAAACGATTCGTGACATTTATACGAGGACTACACCTTAAGTTAAACGCCGAGCCCCCTAATAGGGCCGTATGAGCCGGTCCCCCTAAGTGGTCTAAGAGCCGATGCGAGGCTAAAGCCACCCTAGGGTGATACAGAGTCCGAGTCCCCTCATTGTTGCTTGGAGGAGACACCCTCGTATCATCTAAAAACCCAGAGTACTCGCCTCCATACACAACACAAATAAGCTGTTTTCTCGCCCTCGAGGAGAAGTGGCCAAATGACCCTCCGGCGGGGCGCCCGCGCCTTGGATCCCTCCTGGAGCTTGAGGCACAATCATGCCCCCGTGAAGTCGCCCCGTCCTGTGGCAGACCTTTGGCTGGCATAATCGATGTGGCACCCGAGCCCGCTGTGTCCTTCGTTTGTATCAGATACCAACTGCCCCTTGAGACACATCCTAGTACAAAGCATTGCAAAGGTTATAAGTCATCCATACCATAATCTCAAAGCAAGTTCATACAAAATGAGGGGAGCTCGTCCCCGCCAACCATCATGAGCATTATAAAATGCGTTCCTAGCATAAAGGAGTGCATCACCTTGCAGGGCGAGGGCCCTAGTAAAGTAAGTGTGAAATCACCTAGCTACTTAGCAAAAGACGACAAGCACGCTCCAAAGGAAGTCATACATGCTCTGAGCTTGGGCCCTCTCCTGGCACCCGGGGTCCGGTCCCGCGGGGAACCCTTGTGAGGCTATCCACGAAGCCTCCTACAAGAAGCCCCTAAGTAGAGCTGCCTTCGCGGGCGCTCCAACGTACCTCCTAAGTGTACAGCCCTCGAAGCGCGGTGAGAAAGGCCTCCTTGCCCGCAGAGTTAGAGAGGCGGGAGATGGCTGCAACTCCCGTGGTCAAGGCGACTTTGGCGAAGGCCTTGCCCTTGTCATCGGTTGCCCTAGCAAGGAGACCGACACGGCCCCGCAGGATGCCAGCCCACTCCTCCCAATCCTCAGAGGTGGGAGATCCTCCATTCTAGCCCCAAGCTCCCTCAAGGTGACCTAGACCAACACGACGAGATTCATAAGAGATATAGCCATTGTCTTCTGGTCCGCTTCATACCTTTGCTCATGGGCATCGCAATCTGCCCCCACAGCACGTATCACCACATGTGATCTCTCCAAGTCAACCTCTAAATCCTTGACCCGCCGCCAGTACCTCTCCAACTCAGCCTCTGCCTTGGTAAGTTTGTCCTCCGCCGCCCTCTGACCCTCTTGGGCCTGTAGCAAAGCCCGCTTGTGGGCCTCTGGGTCATTCTTAGGACGATGTGGAGGGGCAGCTGCTAGTATCTCCTTGACCATTCTCAGGATCCTATCAAAGAGAACATTGCTCATTGCCGTAGCCTGCAAAAAGGTGAAGGTATAGAATGTCAAAGCAAGCCTTGCACAAGGGTCCCGAGCTCAGGGAGGCATTGAAAAGGAGTCACGGTACCTGGTACTGAAAAGTCACAGTGGTTGCTAACTTCTTTCCCAATACCTCCAAGAACCTCCTGGGATCGTCAGGCACCAAGTCTGCCATATACCTTTGCACTTGTTCCATGACCAAGAGGTGAGTCGTCTCAATCACCTTTGTGTCTAGGGTGTGAGGGATGGCATACTCAGGAAGGGCACTAGAGGAATTGCCCTGGCCCCCCTGCACTGGCGCCGCCTGCATGGGTGAGCACAGAGTAGCCGTGTTCTCCATCGGAGCCTCTAGGGGCACAACTGGTGCCGGGGCTCCACCTCAGGGGGCACTCTCTGCTCCACCAGATCTGCGAAAGAGAAGTGGAGCAGTTTGGGAGTGTAAGGAGAGAGCTGACTTTATGGCAACTCGACATGAACTGAAACACGTACCTCTTGAAAAGTGAAAGAAAGACTCAATGTCGTCGAGGTAGGCATACCCAATCTCCTCCCCCACCATGGCTTTGGCTGGGAAGGTGATCAGACCATCGGGCTCGACGCCCAGGAGCCCTTCAATCTCGCAGGCGAGCTGCTAAGAGCACCCGATAGAGCTCTCTGGCTCAGCGTCTAACGTAGGCTCACTGGAAGAGCTGGATGTCTAAATGTAGAAGGTGAGGGCGAGCGCCCGTTCGTCCGCTGAGTGAAGGGTCCAGCGCCCTCCCCGATGGATACCCTCTTCTTCTCGGGACCCTTTGCACCTTTGCCCTTGGTGGCGGGAGATAGCGGGAGCCTTTGGAGCTCCACCCGGGGTCGGCCCCCCTCGCCCGTGGTAGGAACCGAAGTGGTAGTGCCTTGATGAGAGGTACCACTGAGATGCCCCTTGGTGGCTCTCTTGGCACGTGTCTTGGTAAGCAAGGTCCAGGTGTCCTCCCCCGCAGCTGCAGCCCGAGCCCTCTTCCGCTTACAGTCGTCAGAGCGGGACGCCATGGGGGAGGCGTGGGTCAACACTGCCGGCCACAGAGTGCCTTCCCTCCATAGGGATACCTTCGGCCTCGTAGCCTCGTGCCTCAGATATGCACCACCTCCCTAGGATCATCTCAGCTTATTCTCTCGCTTCTTCCACAGAGCGAACTGCATACAGAAAGAGAACCATGAGGTAAAAAGATAATATGCTAAAGGAAGACAAGGACCTCGCAAGGACTCTTATTCTTCCTGATGCAGGGGTGAAGACCACCGTGGAACCCCAACCTAGCACATTGAACAAGGGTGCTGAGGTTAAGGAGAGTCATCTCCTCCATTAGGTCGTGGGCACCCTTCCTTGCGCACACCTCTCGGATGGCGTTGCGTAGCTTCCAGTCATCGTCGGTGAGACGACCCATCTCGGGGTAAGTCCGGGTCGTCAAAACTGGGTGTGACCCAGTGTACACAAAGTCCTCGACCCTCAGGTAGAACCACTTCTTCGTGGCGAAGGGCCAACACTCCTTAAAGGCGTGCACGGGGAACTCCTCCTCATACCACGGGGTGGTGTAGATGGACCCCAGGGGCCCTCTCCTAACATCCCCCTACTGAGAGCAGAAGAAGTAGTCGAATAGGGCGACTAATGGCTCCATGGGCATCCCCGGGATGGCCATCTCACACAGCCATAGGAAGACCCTTAGCCGAACAAAGAGGTTTGGGCTAAGATGAGAAAGCTCCACCTTGAGCGCATGAGTATACCTCTTGATGAAGGGGTGCATCGGGAGCCCGAAGCCTACATCTACCTAGGCCTTAAGAGCCACGACGTATCCTGGCGGGGGGTTAGGGCTCTCCCCTGGCATCGGGAAGTCCACGTCCCTAGGAGAAAGATGGCTCCCTTGCTGGATGAGAGAGAGCTTCTCCGCATCAATGAGCTTTGATGGCCCGGGATCTACCTTCGCTTCCTCTAGAGCAAGCCCTTCATCGCCCATCGGATCCGCGCCAGCGGCAGAACCAACGGGACCCATCATGTCCACATCCCTCGTGTGGTGATCCTCTTTGCTAGGGGGCTTGCTCTTGTTCGTACCCTTCACAAGGGCACCCTCGCCCACCTTGCTTTTACCCTTTATGAGGGCATCCCGATGACGATCACCTGCAATTGGAGGCTAGCCCTTGTTAGTATGGCCGAGGAGGCCTCATTGTCCATACATGCAAATGGGCAAGTATGAAAATGATAGTAAGGATGATCTCTGGTCCTACCCATGAAGTCCAGACACCCCACGCTCCTCCGCAGACACAAGGACGCTGTGTTCCGAGGACCTATTGAAGCAAGCAAAAAGTCATGGTCTTGTGGAAGAAAGCATCTGCGCCAATAGGCGTGTGCCCATGGTAGAGGACCACCCTAGTGCCCTGTTAGGTCAACACAGAACCGAGCTCAAGATAAAGCTCCGGTGATGAAGGTCAATCTACTATGCCCCAAGGGCCATGAGATATAGCCTACAGTTTTGGAGGTAGCATAAACCCAAAAGGGACTCACTATCTACTCACTTGGAGTGACCACAGGCGCTAATGGCAGCACTGCCCTCTTCTTTTGCTCCCCTAGTGAAGGAGGGGGTAGCCTTGCTTATATACCCTGCTGCAGCCTGCCATTAAAAGTGAGATTATACTAGTGGACTAATCACACATAAAAAGGAAGCAAAAATTAAGCCTCACCAAAAATTTTCTGCCCAAGCAAGACCTGTCACGGCTATCTTCACCACTGGAGGCGCTTGGTGGTGGCGCCCACTTGGCTGTTCCCAGTGGAGCCCGCTCCGGCTGGCGACGACGACACCAAAGCTTGCTTAGCCTGGCCTTGACGACACCCTTCCTTCACATGGCCGCCCTTCTCCAGCGTGCAGCGATGGCCTTCACGCCTCCATGGCCAGCCGATTGCGAGGCCCACTCGAGCTACCCTTGGTGGCACCCCCTTCCTTGTAGTCGACCCGAGGCAGCTCCTCTCAGCTCGGCGGGGGAGTGCGGCAGCAGCTCTGGACAAGACCCGAGTCAGCGCCTCCCCCTTGGCCTGTCGACAATGAAGCCCCCTCAGCTCGGCAGTAGCTCCTCCGCATTTGTCCTTATGTGAGGTCGAGATAAAAGTAGCGCCCCCATCCTCTGCGCACCAAGCATTGTAGCTTTGCCGCGATGGGGAGCCCAACCACCGTGTCGTTATGAGCTAGCAGCGTCGTTTGGCCTGTGAGAACTGCCCTTAACAAGAGAGCAGGAGAGGGGGCCAACTTCGCCTCTGCTTAGCCTCGACTTCGGTCTAAGGCAGCTCCAATTCCCTACAAACCAGAGAGGTGTAGGGCTGGAAATTTGGCTCGCGGCTCGCAGCTCGGCTCGGGCTCGGCCAGGCTCGGCTCGGCTCGGTCAGGCTCGCGGCTCGGAGCGAGCCCGAGCCGAGCCTATTTTTGTGGCTCGGTTTTTCAGTGAGCCGGCTCGGCTCGGCCAAGCCGGCTCATGAGCCGCTCGTTGGTTCGGCCCAATTAGCCCATATGAGCAAAACCCTAAGCGATGCCTTCTGAATTTTGAATTCTTTAACCCTTGATGATGCAATGTCAGTGTTTCTGTTTACTAATTGTTCTATTGAACCTCTAGGTTTACTAATTCTGAATGCAATGTTAGTGTTTACTAATTCTGAATGCAATTTCTTGAACTCTTGATAATGAATGCAAATGCAATTCTATTTTTTGTTAGTAATATCTTGACTTTATTACTTGAAAGCTATGTTGTTTGGTCATTTCTGAAGTTTTATATTAAAATTTGAAAAAAAAACTCTTATTGCTCTGGCTCGGCGAGCCAACGAGCCGGCTCGCGAGCCGACCTCGAGCCGAGCCGAGCCGGTTTTCCAGGCTCGTCTCAGGGCCGAGCCGAGCCTGGCTCGGCTCGCCATGTCACCGAGCCGAGCCGAGCCGGGCTCGGCTCGGCTCGTTTCCAACCCTAGAGAGGTGTACTTTGGTAGCTGCCTTGAGTCCTTTGGCCAAGGACTAAAAGAGACCGTGCACCACTCCCAGGAAATAAGACAGAGTGGGGCCCATGGCCTCTTGCGGAACACTTTGGCTATGGATGTTCCCGAAAGCGCTCATCCCCAGGAACAAAGCTGCACCATGTGGGCGCTAACCCTGGTTCCCTGGTGACGCAAAAGCAGGAGCTAGCCCCAATGTGCACCCCCTTTCAGCAACGGGAGCCTTGACTTTACAGGCATTTTGAAAGTGCCCGAGCCTGAGAAGGAGCCTCATGGGGCTGCATCCGAGTGCCCGGATTAAGGGGACAAGGGTAAGGGGGTGCTACTACCGCAGGGTCTAAGCGCCCCCTATTCCCTATTTTCTTTTGCAATGGTTTCATCCCCTACAGGCATTGCCCTACGCGCTCAAAGTCACTCGACACCATGTCGGGGCTAGCTCCCAAAAGAAAGGACTTATACTCGAGGTACCAGGAGAAATGGGTGGAGGTACAAGAGTTTGCTAGTAAACGCCCATTCTAAGGCTGCCCCTCTTTGGCCGACTCGGACACTGGTCTAAGCACACAAAAAAGTACCAAGCGATGCCCATACCACCCAGGGCATAATGGGCGCTGGCCCTAGTGACCGCACCTGCCCGACGTCCTCCCTCCTGTTCCGCGTGGCGAGGGCCCTCCCGGTTCACTCGACAACAGCACTCACCAGGCCTGGTGGTGGTGGCTCTCGCTAGGGCTAGCTACAGCAGCAGCAGTATCTCAGCTCGTGTAAGGTCTTTCTAGATCACAAGAAAGTTTTCTAGTACACAAGAAGAGAAGACCCCTTGAACTCTAGGCTGTTTGGCAGTAAAGAAGGCAAATAAGAAAAGGGAGGCACGGGCGCTGCTAGCAGACACCTGCCCTCAGGAAGCCCCCTGAAGACCAGCCCGGGCGGTGGCCTGGGTGCTTAGGAAGCCTCAGGTAGGGGTGGAAAAACAGCTCGAGGCTCGCGGCTCGGCTCGGGCTCGGCTCGGCTTGGTGCATCAACGAGCCGAGCCCGAGCCTACCATCTGGCTCGGTGCTACAATGAGCTGAGCCCGAGCCGGCTCACGAGCGGCTCGTTGGCTCGGTAAAATTCAGACATTCAGAATCACTTTCACTAATCACTGATGAATTATCCAAATTACATGAGGCTTAATTTTAATACAAAATTAGCCACAGCCCACAGACATTCAATCGGCTTGGCATTCATACAGTCATATTGAACAAGGAACATACAATGAAATATAGAATACATGAGGGTTTAGTGATTCAGTCTGACATAAGTAACATAACACAAAGTGTATACAAAAGTAACAAAAGTAACAAAACACCCTTCCATAGTTCCATTCCATTCTTGCAATCTTGCATACTCCAGAAGTCCAGAGGAGAGCAGTAGAGCTAGAGGCTAGAGCACTGAGGCGGGCCCACATGCCAGGCAGCTCACGAGCCAGCTCGGCTCTGCTCGAGGCTCGACCGAGCCCGAGCTGAGCTTGGTTTTTAGCTCGACAAAGACAATGAGCCGAGCCTGGCTCGGCTCGCAAACTGACGAGCTCGGTCGAGCCGAGGCTCGGCTCGGCTCGATTCCACCCCTAGCCTCAGGCAGTGCCAATACCGCTTGAAAAGGTATTGGACGTTTGCCTCAATGCCCTAGGCAGGCCCTTGTGCACTTGCCCCACTCATGGGGGGCTAGCAGCACGGTTTACGGTGGGACCAGGATAGGAATGCCAGACTGTGTGCGTCTATCACTACAACAGCTCACTGCATGGGTGGTTGGTCAGAAAGCAACATGGCTGACTTGGGCGCTGGCCCAAGTGTCTAGGAAATGAGGGGTGTTGCCTGTACCGCCCGGGCAAGAGGGCGTTAGCCTTGGCGCCCTAAGAAAAATTCACCGTTTTCGCCACACCCCAGGGACTATGTGACACGATCATGCCGTGCCTGAACCAGATGTTAACTGCATGGTTGGGCCTTGGCCACATGCTTAACACCTGAGACACCTCCCCTCCATACGTAAGGCGTCGAACCATGAAGCTGACGGGAAACAAGCCTAACGCCTACTGTCCATCCCCATTGGGTAAGTGGATCCTCGGAGTTCCAACCCATTTGAATGACCAAAGTCACCCCAGGATCCTAAGGGACATCAAGCTCGGCTCCGAAAAAGGTAATCAAGTCAGCACTTCCTAAAGCGCCCAAGGGACAGGGGGGCTTGTGTTGAGGGAATACCCCTCATTCCCGGTGGGCTCTCCTAGAGAGTCATGAGAGAAGGCTCCCCTTATGCCCCACTAGCGTACCGCGCGGGAGGTCCAGTCGAGCCCCGTTGGCGTGCCTCCAGGGCATACCCCGCGGGAGGTCTCTTCATGCACGCGAGCATATCTCCAGGGCATACCTCGTAGGTCTCTTCATGCTCACGGATATACCTCTAGGATATGCTCGTGGGAGGTCCTCTGTGGGGGCTCCAAGTCAGGGACTTGCCCCGTTGAAGCAATGACGTGGGATCCACTACCTGCACCCGAGAATGATCAAGATACCCTCGCTTAAGCCATTGCGGTAGGGGTAGGATGGTATTTTGAGAAACAAGCTGGGTGCCTATAAAACCCTGTTGTAGCCCATACATGTAAACAGACTCTCATTGAATACAAAATTGAACAACTGGTGTGTCCCTCGGGAGCCTGGACCAGGAGCCCCCTTGCTCCCCCCAAGGAACACACCGACATGAGTATGGCGCTTCCTTAAGCGTCCGAACCTGTATAAATTCTTGTGTCTATTTTGTCTTTTTTGGACGGTGACCCGTAAAACGGCCAGCGTCCCTCGCTCTCTCTCTCTCTCATATCTTATTCTTAAACATACGACAATCCACATTCAATTCCACCTTCATCCTAAGTCCAATTGCTAGCACTCGCATTCTTGAAAGGAAAGGGGCCCATAGCGTCTTAATTAGGTGCAATGTGATCTAACACCATTGGACCCTCCGTGCACTGACAAGATCTCATGATTCGCCTTCTACTGTTTTCCTGCCTTGCATGTTTAACATTAGATTTTTTATTATCTTTAGACGTATCAATTACATATTGAGTTAGTACTTAAAAATACTAAAAAATTAAGTGGTGAAGACATCAAAAGATACAGAGAGTTTAACGGTAAGTTGATAATATCTCATGGTATCTCTTAGAGATAATAGAAATATTAATATGAATACGGTGTGTGCACCTAATGAATACATACATAGATGTACAGTACTCCACTGGAGTCACTGATGACTAACTGGAGAATGGAGATCAGGCGTATTTTGCCAATGCTAAATGGAAGAAAAAAATGGCTGAGCATCTTTCTTGCAACATGAGGCCTTGTTTAGTACATAGTAATTTTTAGGAAATATTAATTCCTATTAAAATCGCTCTTCTTTTTTCCTGAAAGAAGGGAAATTTTTTTGCCCCTTTCCATTAATAAAGAGAAGATAATACAAACATCAACCCAAAAAAGAGAGATCTCACAAACACTTGCAGAAACTATGCACCGACGAGGGTTTGAAATATCAATGAAAATCACGATTTTCGACCGTATCGAGTACCCTCGAGAAATGAAACCGATCGATAAACTGGTCCAATTCAAATTCAAAATCAATAAATTTGAGAAATTTAGGAAAATTTATCCGAAAGTTCCCTAAAATTAGTATTAATATCTTTTTGACATCTGGCATGAAAATATATTGAAAAACCGAATTTGTGGGACGTTTTTGAGCAAAACCGATTATAGATAATAGAAAAGGGAAAAAGAAAAACTTTCATGTTTATGGATACGTATACATTCTAATTGTACATTTAGATGCAATAATGTAATTTTTGGTTCATGGTATTGATCTGGGATGTTTTTACGGAATTGGAATTATGTCTTTGTTTCTAAGAAATGAACAGGGAAAAAATTACTGGGCTATTTTTTAATATAAATGTATGCCAGACCCTAAAAAACACTTCTGAAATCCTCTGTGTATCCTGTACTAGTCTAGGAAAAGCTAGTATGCACAACAGAAATGTTATAACAACATATCCAACGTATTTTATTAATAATCAGAGTTTACAATAATTATGGCATGCAAGCCAAATAAAAGATTACAGTGGAAGCAGAATAAAACCAGTAGTAAAACCTAATAGATTCGCCACAGGCAATCAACTGGGGCAGTGGCCTAATTATCTTGGTCCTCACCATCGTAAATATACTCCTCTAAAAAGATAGAATAAGCAAGGGTGATTATCCACAAGACATGATTATCTCCTTTTGCCCAAATACACACTTCCGTTGATGTGTCGGCTGAGAAAATCATGACAAGGCCCCTATAAAGCTCCATCCATGTAGTCATTCCCACTAAGATTCCACCGCTAGTAGGGTTAAAACCGCCTACTCCAGAAGCCCCCTCTTGCGTTGAGAGGTAGCTTTACACCCACTGCCACTTTCAACCTAATGGCAAGACTGACCATGGTATGTCGCAATACGGATAGCCAGGTCTGTCGCATTCCAGACTTGTGGTAGTACGGTAAGACTTTACATTCAGCGTAACACAGACCGATCCTTAATTGACCAGGCAAGCTTTCACAACCCTTGTGCCTCACGCACCCACTAGTCAACCATTCTTACCCGATCTAAATCACATTTTTACTTTCTTTTGAATAACATCATCTTTCATAACATCTCATAGTGCACCTATATCAAGGAATAACATTATTTTCAATATAAATCTTGTTTTAGCATAAGTCCCCAAAAGTCATAAATTCATGTCTAAGCCATTTACTATATAGCATTAGTTAATAATACAATGATGTATCAACCAGTGATATTTTACTCTAAGGTGACAAGGTACAAATATTTCAAAGTCAATTAAGGTCATAACAATTAGGAGTAACTAATCATTTAAAATTGGGATTTAAATAAATTGATAAAACTATACATGCAATAATTTAAGTCAATATATAATTTTAAATTCTGGAATCAACATGTTCAAGGGTGTGACTTGCCTTAGACGAAGGATTGATGCTTGAGATCATCAATGGCAAATCGATCTGACTCTCCAAAATCTCTACGCGAAAACATCCAATTTCAGATAAAATCCAAATAAATTTAAATAAAATATCAAATTAACATAAAAGAAAAAATTAGAATTTTAAATAAATTTAGGAAGAAAAAGGCAAATGGAGTTCGAACTAGTGAAAATGTGCTCTAAAAGATTAGAAAAGATTTTTTTGAATTTATTTTTCTAAAGGAAACCTCGGATTTCTACGCATGATGACATCAGCAGCCAATAGTTTTTTCTTTTCCTTTCTTTTGTTCCTTTTTTCTTTTTCCTTTTCTTTTTTTCTTGGCTCCTCGGTCTTCACGAGACAGAGAGCCTGCCAGCAAGCATGGGGAGGGAGGGTTGGGGCCTGGGCTGGCTTCACGAGGGGAGGAGGCGGTCTGGCAATGGTGCCACCGGCGATAGCCGGAGGGGAAGCCGGAAGCGGAGGGAAGCGCTAGTGACCGGAGAAAAAGGGAGGCGGCGGCATGCTCACTTTTTTTTGTGATTTCTGGTGAAGCGATGAAGAACTATCTTGAGGGAGTTGGCAAAATGGGTTGCACATGACGAGAGGCACCCAATGCTCCTTTTATAGGGCGGGAGGAGGACCGAGGAACCAACAATCATGCAAAAATCATGGTGGCTAAAAAAAGGGAAGAATGAGATTTTTTTTTCTTGGATTTTGAGTGATTTAAGGCTATGAATGGCAAGAGGAGATCACGAGAAATCCGGATATGATTTTTGCCGAATTTTTGGTGCTCAAATCGCGGACATTTTGAAGCTTTCTTTGGGCATCAATGGAGGGGGGGAGAGAGAACTACATTCTCTAGAAGTTGGCTGATGCTAGAAGATGATTAGACTAGTGGGGTCAGATCCCACTTGTCATTTTTGAAATTAAAAAGAGCTGAGACAAAGTGCAATGGTAAAAATAGTAAAATGGGTCTAAAATTTTTTTAAAAAAATTCAAAATACTTTGAAATATTTTGGACTCAATAAAATTATTTTTGGAATTTTTTAACTTTTAAATTTTGTGCAGAAATTCCTTTTATTAAAACTAAAATTACAAAAAAAAAGAAAAGACGACATTTTTTAAAAAAAGTAAGGTTCCAAATAAATTTCATATTAAATAAATAGAGAAGCAAAATTTTCAATGTTAAAAAAGAAAAAAAATGAGATTTTTGCTCGAATTTTAAGGGATTTAAGGCCATGAATGGCAAGAGGAGATCGCGAGGAATCTGGATATGATTTTTGTCGCATTTTTGGTGCTCAAATCACGGACATTTTGAAGCTTTCTTTGAGTATCAATGGAGGGGAGAGAGAGAACTACATTCTCTGAAGTTGGCTGAAGCTAGAAGATGATCTGTCCGGTGGGGTCCGATCCCACTTGTCATTTTTGAAATTAAAAAGAGCCGAGAGCAAAGCACCAGGGAAAAAATAGTAAAAAGGGTTTAAAAATTTTGGAAATTTTTTTAAAAATACTTTGGAATATTTTGGACTCAATAAAATTATTTTTGGAATTTTCCAACTTTTAAATTTTGTGCAAAAATTCCTTTTATTAAAACTAAAATTACAAAAAAAAGAAAAGAAGACTTAAAAAAACAGTAAGGTTCCAAATAAATCCCAGATTAAATAAATGGAGAAGCAAATTTTCGGATGTCACGATGTAGTACCAGATGTAATGAAAGAATCGGTTGTTATTAATACTATAAAGTGATCGTTAATACTCAACAATATCAAGCGGAGTTATGACCAAAAAGTGGTTATTAATACTAAAAAAGTGTTCATTGTTTCTTCATAATTAATGATAGCACACTATCCCATTGTTAAAAAAAATTGTACGTGATCGTTAGTACTATTAACCGTGGAGCCTTTAACGACGACTAACGACCATAATTCTGTGGTTGTTAGTGACTTTTAATAACTACATCTCGCATTGTTAATAATTATTTTTCAAGTAGTGCTAATCATTCATTTAATATTCTTGATTGTCCTACAAATGCCCCAACCTTTTATCATGTCATCATAAAACAAAGCTTTAGCATAAGAGGTGTAACATCCTAAAAAATAAAAAGTAAATAAAATGTAAATTTTAGTGGAATTATGATTTTATTATGAATTTCCAAGTTTTCTATGTTTTTCTGAATTTTGGTCTTTAAAAAAACATTTTCATTGATTGAATCTCTATTTTCCAATCTTTAAAATTTAAAATCACATAAGTATAAAATCTAGATAAAATTTATTTAAATCCCATGAAAACTCCAGAACATCCCCAAAAGGTCTTAAAGAAGTTTGAAAGCATTTAATGTATTAAGAAAATAAAAATAGTATTGGATAACTAGAAACATTGACATTGTCATATTTAATTAAAATTGTATGAACACGCTCATCTTCTAAAATTTTTATGACCTCACCTGCATCACTACTTGATCCTACAAAAAAAGTTTCATACTATTAAACTTCATTTAATGCTTATGGAAAATAAAAAATAGAAAATTTAAATAAACTGACAAAACATTATTATAATTTTATAAAAATGCATAGATTTGATCATCATCTGAAAATTTTATGGTGATATATATAAACCCCCAGTTCTGCCAAACTAGAAAATTCTAGTTCTTTCTCTTTGACTTTTTGCCATTTGGGACTTGCCCTGTTCCCTTGCTTGCTTGGTAGCGACATTAGCCCTGAACATCCTGCCCTCTCCTCAGCTAAACACTACCCATCTCTGCCCAATCCTTGCCATAGCAAGCAATTGCTAGTTAATTCTTTGCCATAGTAGGATAATCAACATCGCGTCTCATCCATGCGCAAGATTGCGGCGCTAAGCTCGCCACAACAGCCTTTTCGCCATACTGTTAGGGCCCGAATATGTAAATCCAGATCCTTTGTGTATACTGCATTAGTCCCGAATCACGGTAGTGCATACTGCACTAGTCCCGAATCACGCTAGTGCACACAGGTTCAACATCAATAAATATTACAATCATACACAGCGAAAACATAATAAAGACCTCATATATTACGAAAGATATAGTTGAACGACCTTATGGTCAACCTTACACTTATTAGACCTCGATGGCTCTGATGTAAAGTAAATAAACAACAATGAAACAAAGAACGTCGATGAATCCCATCAACATGCCATAGACATCTAACAAGGTTCAACTCCAAGATAATCGTCTCCTGATTGAACTTTATCTCTTTTGAAGGTGTAGACTTCTCCTCAACTGATGATTTAATTGTAGGCAAGGGTAAGTACATAAAGTACTCAACAAGTTGTATATAGAATGCAAGTCTATCATACTATATGCATGGCTTATGAGCCACCCCTCTTGCGCTATATGAGCCACCCCATGCGAGGACTGGTTACCACTACCCGGGTCTCACACCACCACTAGTAGTATCAAAGCTTAGACATTACAAATTAATTAGCTAGGTCCGTCTCATTCCAACATATGGTTGCATGGTTGACTCGGGTCAAATGCTTGCAAGGTTAAGTTCTTAATTGACTAGGGAAAGACTAACCAAAAATTCAACATTACCATAAATCATCATATACCATTAAAAACAATACGACCGCCCAAATGCCACATTGGCCCACCACAAATTCTTGCCACTTGTCTCAATCTAAATCATTTTACCACCCCGGTTGATTACCAAGTACCACGTGCCATTAACAAATCAATATCGTTGCATGACATCATTCATCATCGTAACTCAACATCATTATGTGACAACACCTAACACATCGATTTATAATCATGTTCCATATTCTATTAGTCAAGATTAACTTTTGGTATTCCAAATATATGAATTGACGTGGTGTGGCTAAGCAAACTAATACGGTCTAACCAACCCATGTTGATTGTTAATATTAAGCAACTAATGACAAACCATTCTAGGGTGACAATTGATCATGGCATACGAGTAACAAGGTAGGGTATAGATCAAGTAGGTAGATTAACTAGATCCTATACTAGTTCAAAACAATTGTACATATAAAATATCATGTATAAAGTAAAACAACATAACAATTTTATAAACTGGGTTCAACATGATCAAAGCATAACTTGCCTTCAAATAGCTTCGACTCCTGCTCTAGACCTTGCTCGAGTGCTACATCCTCGGTGACAAACTCACCAGGCAACACGACGTCTACGCATAACGAAGGAGAAAACAATAAATACCAAAAATATAGAGTAAGATTAACTTTAAAAATTAAATAAAATTCACCATTAAATATATATTGATTTTAATTTTTTTTTAGAAATTTGAATCACCTCAATCGGAGCTCGTGTGAGGGAGAACGGGCTCGTGGAAGATTTAAAAATCATAAAAATCAAGAAATAAAACAAATAACCAAATTATTTTTAAATAGAAAAGGCTTTTATTATGTCATCATGACATCAGCACCGGCCTGAACCAATCAGGAGCTGCCACATCACCGCGGTCTATAGACCAAGTCCACGGTTTGGCTTTGGTCCACTGTGGACTCGACCCGTGACCTTTAGATTTCTATGTCAATGCGAGGTGATACCCGATTGGCTGGGACGGCGGTGCGATCTAATCCGCTCCTTCAGATCTAAATGCTTGCATCAACTGAGCGCACAGCGCACACTTGGCATGATCGCTACGGCCCGAGATGAATCTAATGGCTGTTGTGGGATTCGATCTAAACCGTCCGGATGGATCTGACGGTTCTCATTAGCTAATGAGGTTCAACAAAGATGCATGCATGTGGCAAGATCCGCAACGCACAAATCGCATCAAACGACTGAGACTTACCAAAACCTGTGCAAAAAGTTCTGCGATATGGCACGATCTTGTCCGTCTGCTAATGATCGAATGGACAACAAAGCTCGGACACGACGATGGCAGCGCGACGATGAAGCTTCACCATTGCTGGAGAAGTTGACCTCAGTAGTGGCATTCCGGCAATGATTCGGTGACTTCTTCAAGGGGGTCCAACACGTCTTGACACAGCGAGATCCAAGTGCTAGAACCCGACGGTGACGTCTAGAATAACGGCGAGCTCTAGGGCACGAACCACGGCACTAATGGCAACGACTTCTTGGGCGAAAGATACAGGAACTTGCGGCGAACCTCGGGGACCTACCTATCCTTTAAATAGCCTCGTATAACATGCACAATTCGGAGCCCTAGGTCCACACGGCAGCGCAGGCGTGTTGGACATGGATTCCAATGACGGCTCGGAGAGAAACTTCCACCGGCCGTCCATGTGTTCGATTAGCGGCTACGATCTCTCGATGGTGCGGCACAATCCAAGCCAAACTTGAGATCCAACGGACGCTATCACTATGGTTTCCTCATCGCTATCAACCGCCAGATATCGACCTAATGGTCCACACTCAAAGTTCTAGAACTCGGGCCGAACTGGGCTGATCTACCGCACAAAGTATTGGGCTCGGCCCAATACTGTTCATATTCCCCCGGATTTTCTTTTTAAAAAATAAATGTAGATATTCATTTAATTAGTTTTAGGCAATACAAATATAAAAAAAATCTCAAAAATCTCAAAAATACTTTAAGATATTTTGAACTTAAATAAATTATTTTTAGCCAAACTTTATATAAATTTTATCTATAAATAATTAGTTTTCACAAAAGGCCAATATACTTAATTTAAAATAAATTCCAAAAAATCAATAAATTCAGAAAAATCATAAAATACATAAATAATAATAAAATAATATTAAAGACAAATTCTGGGATGTTACACATACCCTGTGCTGCTCTGGCACCCGAAAATCCTGCACCGCTCTATCCCCTTTCCTGGCCACAATCGAGCTCTTGGTAACTCCCAATGGCCACCGCCTTCCCTGGCTATTTAAGCCAGCCAAATGCTTGCATAAGCTCCCCATGATCACCCCTATTTCCTCCAGCCTCGGCCAAGACCATAGCCTCGTCCATTTCCACCATTGCCAGAGGACCAAGCTTAGAGATCGAAATCCAATTCTGTGCTATGGTGAGTAATTGAGCAATTTCTTATGCATGAACCAACTTGGTACATCCCTAAAGCTATCCTCGACATTGTTTGCAGCTTGAACCAGCTGAATCACCACTGCGGCCTCCCTTTCTTCCCTAGCTCCGGCCATTGGGTGGCGAAGCTCTACGGCCAACCTCCACCACCACTGAATAGTAAAATGGAACCCTTGAGGCCCACTAATGCTTCCCCCTCTTACCCGTACATGATCGTCTACCGTTTCACCTCACGGCTGTTGTGGGACATATACGTCCAGGTGTCTGCATGGCAAGCCAACGAGGCCCAACCAGACAGGGATGGGCTGGGCCGATTGCAGAAAGATAGAAGCCACAAGGGGCATGCCAAGACGTGCCCCACAAGGAAGTCCTAGAGATGGCAACCGACTCGGATTAGGTAGGATGCGATTGTAATCTAATTCGTTATGATACGGATATAGAGCAGGAGTTATGATCCATACCTTGTATCCGAGTGGGACTCTCTTTTGTAACCGCCCTCCTCTGCTATAAAAAGGGAGGGGCGGGGGAGCATTGAAACACAATCTCATCAGCAATTAGCTAGCCACAAATAATTCCAGAGCACAGGACTAGGGTATTATCTCCTCCGCGAGAGCCCAAACCTGTATATATCTGGTGTCCCGTGCTACCATCAAGTTTGGATCCAGCGCCTAGCCCCCTTTTCTTTATTGCCGACAACAAACGTCGACAGTTGGCGCGCCAGGTAGGGGCTGCGCTAAGATCAATCTCAGCAAGCTTGATGGCGATCTTCAACGAAGACATGGCCACCTTCGCGCCAGCCCAGGCGTTTCGCTTCGGAAGTCTGGATTTCATCGCTGACGACTTTGGCCAACTCACCCTTTCGGATTCGGATCAGATCCAATCTGGAAGCGATTCTACTGCTCCCCTAGCCAGTCAGCCACTCGGATCAGGGACAGGCATGGCCATCTGTCTTCGGACGGTAAGCCAAAAGTTTGTCCCCCGTCTTGAGGAGCTGGCTGATGACGAATCCTGAGAGATCAAAAATGCTAGAGAACTACTCGGATCTGAAGGTCAGTCCTACCTATCCTCTTGTTCTTTTGATCCAGAAGGCAGGGCGAAAAGTTTTCAGGGCTTTCGCGGCATTTTCGTAATCGAGGACTCGCGAATCGAGTCCCAAAGAATGAAGGATGTCAATGACGCTGCAGAAGAAGAGCGCCTTCGTCAAGAAGGTCGCGCGAGATCTCTCCAGAACAGAGGCCGCAATGTTAATGAAGAAATTTTGCAGACGAAGATGGGGAACCAGTCGGTTTTTCATACCCCTTAGCAGAATATCATCGCCTCCAAGACGCTCCTTGATACACTGGGACCAATGCTTGGTTCCGACAAGCCCACAAGGCCGATCGTGGCCTGTGTTCAAAGCCATGGTGACGGCAGAAGAATTCAAAGAAGACCAAGAGGAGCTAGGGGAGAAGGAGCACTCCCGTACCCGCATTGTCAACTCGTAGGCTGCTAGTAGCAACACAGCTCGCAGTCGTGCCAAGCGAGAGCTTCGACGAGGAGAAGACGCCTGGCGTAGCATCATGTGGGGACCCGGATTTACCAAATCCGACCCCTCTGTGTTCAACCGTGCTAGTCCAGGATCAGCTAGCACACACAGCTCATACAGTGATGATAACATAGACATATCACGAGTAATTAACAGTAAATAAACAAAAGAGAGTAAACATCATCACATTATTACAAGTATCGAGCCTTACGGCTTAAGTGTAAAAGTAGCAGCGGAAATGTAGAACAAAAAGAGCCAATCAGTTAGCCCACAGGCAACCGACTGGGGTACGCTCCCTAGAAGATCGAGTCGTCCTCCTCATCATAGTCTTCACCACAAATGTCGAACTGCAACGCTGCGCTCGATCTCTTCATCGCTTTATGGAATAAGCAGCTCCCGCAATGAAAAGCGAGGGTGAGAATGCAACATACTCGCAAGTCTCGGAAACTTAATGCAAATAACTAAATGCATGGCTTAAACAAAGGAAGGCATAATATGGTTTATTTGCATAAAGCGAAATTGAAATTTAAATACAAGTAATAATTTCATAAAGCAGGATTTAACAAAATGTAAATAGCATAATTAATTAAACTTGAAATATAACAATTTCTGTGTTCCAACTACCGGTTGGCTCTAGCATTAAACTAAGATCCGAGCTCTAGTCATGATTCCCAACCACATTTTCATTTTTAAACCAAATCCATCATTTCCATTTTAAAACCAAAACCGTAAAATCTATTATGTGAAAGCTGCCCACGCTTGCCCTTATCCGTAGGCACGACTACTCAAGTAGTTTTAAGACTCTGCAGAGTGGTACACTTTACCCACACGACATGATCAACCCTTTGCGCCAAGCTATTGACACACTTCCTTTGGTGTGCCGGCAGGAGATCATGACAAGGCCTTTACAATGCATATACCGCTACCGACTTCAATTCGCTAAGGTTTCGCTCTCACAAATTTCTTGCGCTTTGCAAGTGTCACCCGACAAACTCGCATACCCTCTGGCGAAGTCAAATAACGATACATGCAAATTACTTAGCCAGTCGTACTCCATATAGACATGTGGTTGTATCAGTATAACATGGCCCATGGTGTCCACACGATCGGTCCTTAATTGACTAGGGCGACAATCACATTCCAAAATTTTGTGCATCCCGCACCCGCCATTCAACCAATTCCGCCCCGGTCTAAATCATTTTTCACTTTTAATTTCAAATTAATACCGGCAACACCAATTGCCATAATTTCCACAATTCATTTTGAATCAAGAATGAAATCATTTCCATAATGGTAAGGTACCGACGTGATTAAGCATGGCTAAGCATTTTCTACCGTTCCCATAATACCAAAAATGATTATTATTAACAGTACTTAATTTTCCTAGGGTGTCAATGGCTGTCATAATGAATATCAATGTGGGTATAACAATGTGGCATTTATCTAGGCATTTAAAATGTCATTAAAGTACGATACGTAAATTAAATAGCATGCAATAATTTAAAAACAACATAGCATTTCATAAATTTGGGTTCAACATGGTCAAGGAGACTTGCCTTCAACCTCTTCCGCTGCTGCTACCTCCGCTGGATACTCTTCTCGCTCAACCGGTGCGTCGTCTACACGCGAAACACGCAAATCGAGACAAAAATAAATAAACCAAAAATAAATAAAATCCAAAAATTCATAAAAATGATACCAACAGATAGATCTTGATTTTATATGAATTTAGAAATTTGAATCGTTCAAATCGGAGTTCGAACGGAGGAGAACGGGGCTTCCGAAGTTTAAATGGGAGAAAATCAGGAAATACAATAGGGCTGACACGTGGCGACTTGTGATTGGTTGAATTTCGGATTTATCGGAAATAAATCGAAAAAAAGAAAATGAAAGCAGTACCGCTGACATGCGGGCCCCACGAGTCATAGACTCGGCTCACGGTGCACTAAGTTCACCGAGGAAGTTCACGGTGACATAGGTGAGAGGCGGTGGACGTGGCATGACGACGTTGTCGCAAGACGGCGGACACATGGCACTAGGGCACACGTGGCGGTGATGTGGCAGTGATGTGGCGGTGACTTGGCGCATACGCGGCGTGCACGTGGCGGCCACACGGCTTGCATGTGCGCCACGCGGATCTAGCACCTGCGGTGGAGGCGACGTGGGCGCCATGTGAGCATCTAGGGTTTACGGCACCGACGCACCCATGTGGCATGTACGCAGAACACGTGGCATCCGCAGGGTTATGGCGGTGAGGTGGTGATGACGGGGACGGACACGTATGGGCGTGGCGGTGACCTAGCGCAAATGTGGCGAACACATGCCCTACACCTGGCGACACGTGGTAGGCACGGGTGACACATGTAGTATGACTAGGCGGCTGTCTCAGCGGCTTACCAGTGAACAACCGTGGCGCAGATCTGGCCGTGTAGAGAAGATCCGACGATTGGGAGTACCGGAGAAGGAACGACGGCGACAGGGGCGGCGCACCCACCGGCGCTGGGGAAGACGATGCGGATCCGGCGAATGACCAGCGAAGGGAGCAGAAGAGTTAGGGTTTCCGGTAGCTCTTGAGAAGAGGAACTCGACGGTACCAAGAAGTGTAACTGGGACTCACCGACGGCGGAGCAAAGCGGCAAATAAGACTCAGCACGTACCGAACTCCGGCGAGGTCAGAGCGGCGAGAGGATGGGTCTCCATGATAAGAGTTAGGGAAAATGGGCTACGGGTACGGAGAAGGTATTTATAGCCTCGGGAGGCGAGAAACGACACGGAAGTCGATGTTGGTCGCGCGGCTAGGGTTCTCACGGCGGCGGCGCATTTAGGGTCGACGTGGCAGCTTCGAGCCGTAGATGCTTGATCCAACGGTGGGAAGAATCGGGCGGTAGGGTTACTGTGTGGCGGAGCGCTTTCATCCGTTGGATCGGAGATCAACGGTGGCGTGGTTAGGTTTTCGGCTTGATGGGCTGTGCGAAAGAAACGGGCCGGTGAGGGAACAGTGGAGACGGCCCAAGAATGGAAATGAGATTTAAAAGGATTTCCGAATTAATTAAAATACCAAAGAAATCCAAATGACTTCAATAAATCCAAATAAATAGCAAATAAATTCGGAAAAATTTCCAAAAATTCAGAAAAATCAAATGAAACACAAGGAACCTAAATAAAATAAGAAATAATTATTTTGAGATATAAATTATTCACATTAAATCCTTGTTGACTTTAAAAATTCAATTTATGCTGTATTAAATTCGAATAAATTGCGACGGGTTTGGATTTTGAAATTCGAGTTCAAGAAATTGACAAACGGAATGTTACACATCAGCTGTGACCTCCGAGTTGATTTAAATGCCAGACGGCAAGACCGGGAAGATGAAGAGCGCCGTAGGCGCAAAGATGACTAAGAACGTTTTGACATCCGCCACGACGACCGGGACGATCGCAGAAATCATCTCCACCGTGACAAAGGTGATAATGAAGACCGCCGAGTTAGATCGCCTCATCGGCGTTCTCCACGATGGCACAGCGACGGGCCTATTGAGGGCATCCGAGCCTTCACCCCTCGGCTTCGCCGAGTGGTTTGGCCTGAAGGATTCAACCCTAAAAGCATCACCAAGTTTGATGGAGAAAGGGATCCAAGTTTATTCCCTTGCGATCATGGTGGCAGGGGGCGATCACAATGTGATGGCCAACTACCTGCCGGTCATGCTTACTCCTTCAGCTCAAGCTTGGCTCACTGGACTTCCAGCGAACTCTATAGATTCCTGGGGAGATCTTTGTGAGCAGTTCATCACCAACTTCCAGGGTACTTACGAGCTTAATTCAGGGACGCAATAGGACTCAGACGTTTCGCCAGTAAAAAGAGCGTAAACACTACGAGAATTTATCCGGCGCTTCATGCAAAGAAGAATACAATCGTGATATTTCGTATGCAATCATTGCAAGAATTCCGTATGGGTGTCAACGACCCCGACCTGATTAAGAAGATGTCCCGAAAACCGTCGACCACGGTAAGGGAGATGTTTGAATTAGCAGATCGCTATGCAACAGCCTCGGATGCCTTGGCCGAGCGACAAGACGATCGCCCGCGGCATAAAGATAAAAAGGAGCACGCCGAGTCCTTGGGGCAGCGTGACAGGAAGGGGAAGCCTGAAGAAATAGTGGTGGCGGCCGAGCAGGGCCGGCATCGCTCTTCGCGCACAGATGACTATGATGCGGTAATGGAGGCCACTTTCCCTTTCCATCCTAAGGGGAAACACGCTGCTGAAAGTGCATCTAGGCACTTATGTTATTTTGGTGATTAATGACAAACGCATATAATGACAATCTGTGTAATTGAGTAAATGCTTAACATAGTGCTTAACAAATGACAAACCTCTAATATGATTATATTGCTATGAGACTAACTTGTTATTGCCTAGTTGAGTATCAGTCTCATTTATTTAGAGGAAAATCAAGTGGGATGGTTAAGCAAAGTTAAGGTATGCAATTTTGGTATCTCTTCTATATTTGTTATTGCATTCCTTTTGTGCAAATGCATAGTGAACTCCAAGTAGCATGTTGATTATATATATATGCACATTGGTTCATGTCATATTTATTTGTGCATATATATTCATTTGAGTTCATTATGTGCTTTGTTTTTAGTAGGCATATATTAACTAGAGTTAAACTTCATATTGCTATAGATTGACTTGGTGCATGCATGTTCTAGTTGTATATCTTCTCATGCAATTCCCTTAGTGAAGTTTAATCTAGTGTTGGATCACATATTTACTCTTATTCCAAATATTATTTGCACATGTACAAGTCGTGTATATTCTATCATGTGCTTCATTTAAGTAAAGATTGTGATCCTTGCCGTGATTTAATTGATTCATCATGTCGGCAATTATCTCTCTAGTGCATATAGATCAATTACATATTCATCATGATGCACTTAGTAGAGAACATTTCTTGTGTCAAGTGTTTCCATTTATATTGTGCTTCTTTATATGAAACACTTGTGGTAATCAATTGCTCTTAAATATAAATTCATTCATATCTATTGAGCTTTTAGGACTAATGTATTTCATGAGTGGTTTGGAAAGAATTAGGTCCCGTGTGTGTATGATGATCAAGATATCTTGGAGGATGATCATTAAGCCGAGGTCAACAAGACGGCGGTGTCACCAAGAGTTGAGGACTAAGTCAAGATTGACTTGGCGTGGAGATCGTCGGAGAGGATGATCAAGTCAAGGTCGATAGGACGAGAGTCTCATGAGGTGAATTGATTCAAGTTGGACAAGGTGAAGATGTCATCAATCATTTGATAAAAGACATCATGCACATTGCATCCACGGAGAAGACGGCATGCAGATTGAATGTAAGACTTAGATTTCTCGTTTTAATTTGAGTCTAAGGATTGCCGTACTATTAAGAGGGATGCGACGTCGAATGACTTTTAGATGTGTCAAGTGCTCAAGTGATTCATCCTTGTGAAAATTAGAGAAAGAGTGGTATTGGTGGTACCGGAAAGTGAGAATTGTAGGTCTCTTGGATTCTTTGTGAAATCTGGATTTATCCTTTGAGATTTGAGTAGTGAGACCTTGTTAGTTGTGTAGCCCTTGTTCTTAGCTTTCAATAGAGTCCAAAATCACTAAAATCGGAGTCCAGAATCAAAAGTTATGCTCGTTTTCGTCGGGCTGCTCAGTGCCAGTTCGGACTATCCGAAGATGAACTCGGAGTATCCGAATGTTCGGACTATTCGAAGTGAATTCTCTGTTACTTCGAGTTTGACGCGTTCGGACTATCCGAACTTGAGCTCGGACTGTCCGAACTGACCTGAACGTTGAGGAAAACGACTAGTTTTTGGTGGAGTCTATTTATAGCCCCATCCTCCCCCATTTTGAAAGAGCTCTTACCCCATTGATTTGAGAAGCTATCCTCTTGTTCTTGAGCCCCCAAAACACCTCTTTATCCCTAGATCTAAGTGATCCCCTTTGTGAGAAGGGTAGGGAAGAGTTTGAGGAGTGAGGTGCTAGGTTGAGTGAGATTTGAGTCTTGAGCACTTGATTTCATCTCCAAGCTTGTTCTTCGTGAGCATTTGTTACTCTTGGAGGTTGAGGACTCCTAGACGGCTAGGAGGTCGCCTACGAGCCACCGGAGCTTTGTGTGGTTGGTCGTGGGAAGTTTGTGAAGGTCGATTCCGCCTCCGCAAGGGAAGGAATTAAGAAGTGAAGCCATGAGTGCAAGGTGCAACACCGGCTAGCGGGTTGAAAGAGACCCCGTGTCTTGGGTGACCGGACACGCATGAGTGCAAAGTGCAACACCGGAGGAAAAGGGTTGAAAGAGACCCTGCTCAAGTGTGACCGAGCCGCCTCAACGGAGACGAGGATCCTCAAGGATCCGAACTTCGTGAAAAATCATCGCTCCAAGTTTGCTTCTTACTCTTACTTTAGTATTTGATTTTGATTGCCCGATCTACTTTTCTAGTGAGTTTTCGCCAGACCTCTATTTGCTTCAAGTATTCTAGGCTAACTAGTTTAATTTGGTGTATTTAATATCCCCAAATAGCCTAGATATCATTTATGTAGCTATGTGTTTCGAGGATTCGAATATCCGAATAGAACTTCTGATACTCAATAATCTCTTGACTATCCGAATATAATCTCTGACTATTCGAACCACTCTGACAATTCAAGTATTATTCGACATTCCGAAGTTTTGTATTCCGCTGCAATTTAGTTTAAATTTATAATTCGCCTATTCACCCCCCCTCTAGGCGACATCCCCTGTCCTTTCAGCTGCAAAGGATTGCTTCACTTTGAGGAGGTTCGCCAAGGAATCCAGAAGGCGGCTGGCCAAGGGCGAAGCAAGAGATGAAGAAAAGAAAAAACAAGATCCCCCTGAAGATGATGAGGGCGAGTATCAGAAGACGGAGCACGAGCTCAACTACATCTATGGAGGCTCGATGGCTTATGAGTCCAAGCGAAAACAAAAGCTTACCACTCGGGACGTCAACGCAGTCATGCCAGCAACTCCCCAGTATCTCAGATGGTCCAAGGTTCCAATTGCTTTTGACCGCTCAGATCATCCGGATCATATCCCCTATCCCGGAAGATTTCCTCTAGTGTTGGATCCTGTGGTCCGCAGTGTTAAACTCAAGAGGGTGCTGGTTGACGGGGGGAGTGGACTCAACGTCCTCTTCTCCAAAACCTTCGACGACATGAAGATTCCTCACTCCGAGTTAAAGCGGGGTTCATCACCGTTCCATGGAGTAATTCCCGGAACCTCTTCGGTCCCGCTCGGGCAAATCACTTTGCCAGTCACGTTTGGGACCAAAGAAAATTTCCGAACGGAGTATCTCAACTTCGAAGTAGCTAATTTCTAGACGACATACCATGCTATCTTGGGAAGGCCGGGCTTGGCCAGGTTCATGGCCGTGCCGCACTACACTTATCTCGTCCAGAAGATGCCAGGACCGAAGGGCATTATCTCCGTTCGCGGCGATGTCAAACAGTCGTTCGTTTGCGACAAAGAGAGCTGCGAGATGGCCGAAGCTCAAGAGGCAGCAGATGACAGAGAGAAGATCCGACAAGCAGCTACACATCGGGAGGATGAAAGAGAAGTGCCGGTCAAGAAGCAAGCCAAGACAGGCATGAAGCCTGACGTGGGGACTAAGAAGGTAATCCTCGACCCGTCCAACTCAGCTCAAACGGCTTTGATCGGGACAGGACTCAACCCCAAATAGGAAGACGCGCTCGTCGCCTTTCTTCAGGCAAACCGGGATATTTTTGCGTGGAAACCATCCGATATGCTCGGTGTCCCTAGGGAGGTGATCGAGCACTCTCTAAATGTTGACGAGAAGGCCAAGCCTATCAAATAGCGGCTCCGACGATTTGCTCAAGACCGCCGGGAGGCCATTAGGGAAGAAATCACTAAGCTTTTAGTAGCAGGCTTTATAAAAGAAGTGTATCATCCCGACTGGCGAGCGAACCAAATTCTTGTTCGCAAAAAGAATAAAAGCTGGCGCATGTGCGTTGATTATACCGATCTTAACAAGGCGTGCCCGAAAGATCCTTTCAGGCTGCCCCGCATTGACCAGGTGGTAGATTCAACGGCAGGTTGCGAGCTCCTTAGCTTTTTGAATGCTTACTCAGGATATCACCAGATCAGGCTAAAAAAAGAAGACTGCATCAAGACTTCGTTCATCACCCCATTTGAGGCATTTTGCTATGTCACAATGCCGTTCGGTTTGAAAAACGCTGGCACAACTTATCAACGCACGATATAGCGGTGTTTTCACACCCAAATCGGACGCAACGTGGAGGCATATGTCGATGATGTCATTGTCAAGTCTCGTGCGAAGGAAGACCTCATATCCGACTTGGCCGAAACATTCGAAAGCCTAAGGGCTTACAAGATGAAGCTTAACCCCAAAAAAGCGTCTTTGGGGTCCCCTCAGGGAAACTTCTCGGATTCATTGTGTCACAGCGGGGCATCGAAGCAAACCCAGAGAAAATCAATGCTATCCTGAAGATGAAGCCTCCGGCTAACCAGAAAGATGTCCAGAAACTCACAGGTTGCATGGTAGCACTCGACAGATTCATTTCCCGCTTGGGCTCGCGGGGAATGCCTTTTTTCAAACTTCTGAAGAAGCAGGGCAACTTCCAATGGACGGCCGAGGCACAGCAGGCTTTCGAAGAACTCAAGGCTTTCCTGTCATCACCACCGGTGTTGGTCCCACCGATGCCTAAAGAACCCCTTTTGCTTTACATTGCTGCAACGACTCATGTAGTCAGCGCGGCAATTGTGGTGGAGCGGAAGGAAGAAGGGCACCTTAAGAAAGTTCAGCGACCGGTTTATTTCATCAGCGAGGTGCTGGGCGAATCTAAGGTGCAATATCCGCAGGTGCAAAAACTATTGTATGTTGTACTGCTTACGTCTCGCAAACTCAAGCACTACTTCCAAGAGCATTCGATCTCGGTGGTCACTTCTTTTCGATTGGGGATATACTCCACAATCGGGAAGCCACTGAGAGAATTGCAAAATGGGTGGTCGAGCTTGGGGCTTTCGAAATCTCCTTCAGACCGTGAACGGCACTAAAATCTCAAGTACTTGCCGACTTCACCGCCGAGTGGGTAGAATTACAAACCCCCACGACAACTGAAGAACTCGAGTACTGGACAATGTATTTTGACGGCTCCCTCATGCTCAGCGGCGCGGGGGCTGGTGTGGTGGTTATCTCTCTGACGGGCGAACGATTAAAGTATGTTCTTCAGCTCCATTTTCCGGCGTCAAACAACACCGCCGAGTACGAAGCACTCATCCATAGACTTCGCATCGCAATATCTCTCGGCATTCGATGGCTGACAATTCGTGGCGACTCCATGTTGGTAATCAACCAGGTGCAAAAAAGACTGGTCGTGCATTGAAGACAACATGGCTGCATATTGCCAAGAAGTGAGAAAGCTCGAAGACAAGTTCGACGGGCTGGAACTCATTCACGTACTCCACCGCGACAATGAAGTAGCAGACGAGCTCGCGAGACTAGGCTCTAGTCGGGCAACAGTACCGGCTGGTGTGTTTGTCGAAGAGCTCCATAAACCTTCAATAAGCCAATAGCAGGAGACAAGCAAATCAGAAGAAACACTCGCCGAGGAGGAGGTCTTAGTCATCAACCCCGATTGGACAACTCCTTTCCTAAACTATTTGCTAAGGGACGAGCTTCCCGAAGATCACGCAGAAGCAGAGCGTATCACACGGCGATGCAAGAATTACGTGGTAATAGGCGAAGAACTCTTCTGAAAAAGCGCCTCAGGAGTCCTGAGGCGATGCATATCAGAGCAAGAAGGAAAAAACCTACTCAGAGAAATCCACTCAGGAATTTGCGGGCACCACGCAGCGTCAAGCACCCTGGTGGGCAAAGCATATCGCCAAGACTTCTTTTGGCCGATCGCGGTTCGATGCGTAAGATATCGTCAACTTGTGAAGGGTGCCGTTTTTCGCTCGCCGATACACGCGTGCAAGACAGAGTTGCAAACCATCCCGATCACCTGGCCGTTTGCAGTCTGGGGACTCGACATGGTCGGCCCCTTGAAGAAGGCTCATGGTGGTTTCACTCATCTCTTCGTCGCCGTCGATAAGTTCACCAAGTGGATCGAGGCAAAACCCGTGGCCACAATAACGGCGGCCAAGGCCAAGGAGTTCTTTCAGGAAATCGTGGTAACATTCGGTGTACCAAACAGGATCATCACGGATAATGGAACTCAATTCCGAGGTGAAGAATTTCAAGACTGGTGTGGTGAGCTCGGCATCAAAATCTGCTTCGCCTCCGTGGCTCATCCAAAAAGCAACGGTCAGGTGGAAAGGGCGAATGGCATGGTGCTGCAAGGTTTAAAAGCATGGATTTTCGATCGTCTTAAGTCAGATGTCGCCGACGGTAAAAGAATTGCCTTCAGACTGGGTCGAGAACTACCAATAGGCTATCAAGGCCACCTTTTTTCCTAGTATACGGCTCAGAAGCAGTCTTGCCCACTGAGTTGACTTTCGGATCCCCTCGAGTTCGGAATTACAAGGAGGCCGAGTTGGAGGAAAACAGAATAGAAGATATCGATCGATTAGAGGAAGCAAGGGAGGTCGCTGCAATCCAGTCAGCCAAGTACCTCCAGGGCTTGCGTCGCTACCACAACCGAAATGTTCGGAGCCACGCGTTCTCTAAAGGCGATCTGGTTCTAATAAAGAATCAAAAGCACGAGCACAAACTCTCTCCAAAATGGGAAGGTCCCTACATCGTTGACGAGGTGACACGGCCGGGGGCTTATAGACTTAAGCGGGAAGATGGTGCTATCATCAGCAACTCATGGAACATAGAGCAGCTACGTCATTTTTACTCTTAAAATATTGTACATTAGCTATGATGTTTATAAATAAAGCTTTTCTTCTTGACTTGCTACTCAATTGATGCTCAATTAAGCAATAAGTCGGAGGCTATACCTAATAGTGTTGCGCATGCGCAACACTACTGGGTCATTTGCTGTTTCTTGCATTAAGAATATTATCCATGAATAAAGTTTTTCTTCTTGACTTGCTACTCAATTGATGCTCAATTAAGCAGTAAGTCGGGGGCTACACCTAATAGTGTTGCGCATCCGCAACCCTTCTTGTGGATCATCTGCTATCCTTCCTTTTTCCTGATGATCGCGATTAAGTCCGGGTGATTTAGTTCCTGGTTGTGAAACCCTGACACATGAACGGCAAAATCTAGCTACCCAATAAAAAGCGTGCCTGGAAGGAAAGGCCAAGCGCTAACTCACGACACTTGGGGGCTAGACTAGTTAGTCAGGGCGCTTAAACATAAGGGACGAAGAAAACCACTCGGGAAGGTCAAAAGATCAAAAAGAGAAAAAGAAAAGGCAGGCATCATCAAGATAATATTACATAAGATAATATTGTCCCAAACGCTCAAAGTCCATATGCGCCAAAACATTACATTACTAATTTTTTTGCAGAAAAAAACTACGCCCGGCGCACGCGCCCTATGGCTTCAATGAGGGGGTCCCGAGCCTTGATGAGCCTCGGAACGACCTCGATTAGGGTGTCGACGGCGGCGGCATGTCGGGCCACGGCCTCCATCTCCGCAAGCTCGGTCGTGGCCAGTTCATAAAGGGCCCAGAGCTCGGTGAGGTCATCCTCTTCTTCGGCGGGCGGCAGAGGACCCTCATCTTCAAAATCGAACATCGACTCATCTACCGGGGGTGGAGATGGCGGGACCTCGTCGTCGGATAGGAAAGGCTTGGGGGAAGATGCGATGAAGAATCTGAAGGAAAAGGCAAGAAAAAGAACTTAGAGAAGGGTGATCACTCACGTAGCGGTTACATCCTTATACGAACACAGAACTAGCTGCGATCAGGAAGACGTACGGGTGCAGGCTCTGAAGCGGCGGACGAAGAAGCGCTTGAAGAAAGAAGACGAAGAGGCAGCCGGGTTGCAGTAATGCGCAAGCAGTAAGACCCACCCTTCACCTTCTGTGTGTACTAGGCACGACCTAGCGCACGATTCAAGATGGGCCAAGGCGGCGCGTGTGATAATGGCTAAACAACAGGAATCTCAAGATGGGCCGAATTCAATTTAGACGCGGTATGCCCCACGATGGGCCGAATGCCAATAACCGTGTTGAAGACGGGAATTGGGTACCTTCTAAAGCGAATTCAACCTCAAAAGGAAAAAAAGGCCTCTCAGCTACATCATGCAAAAGCAAGACATAGCACAAGTAATCAAGCGTTCCTCCAATAAGCAAAAAGAACAAGTGCAGTTCAGGCCTCAGAATACAATGTTTACAAGGCACCAAGATCCAGGTTTTCAGCTAAGGCGGAGGCAGTGTCCCTAACCTCGTCAACAAGAGCAAGTGTTTGATCATCGTCCACAGTGCAGGCGAAGCCCTCCTTGATCGCCTCGAGCTCCACTCGGGGATACAGGGATTTCACTATAGCCAATGCTTGGCAGGCGCTTGTGGTCACTACCTCCTTTAAGCGCGCCACCAGCTTCGTGGGCCCCTCCGCTAGCCGCTGGATCGTGGCGTCCGTGTCATATGGAACACCACTAGGCCCGGCCTCATTAGGGCTCAACATCCGCAGTAGTTTTTCGGAGCCCTCTGTCGAGGTTTGTTACCGACAATAATTAAAAGTGGGCTAAGCGCTGGATCGGAAACTCGATGGTAGCACAAGACACGGGGAATTATACAGGTTCGGGCTCCCACGATGGAGATAATACCCTAGTCCTGTGCTCTGGAATTATGAGTAGCTAACTTATTTTCTGATGATGTTCTGTTATGGTGCCCCGTCCCCTCCCTTTATATAGCAGAGAAGGGCGGTTACAATATGGAATCCCACTCGGATACGAAGTGGAGATTGCATCTTTATATCTATCTCGAATCTATATTAGTTAGGATTACAATCATCCCTTGCCTAATACGACTCGGTTTCCTTGAATCAGACCTATCCTAATCCTCATGCCTCGCCCACCCCAGTTGCCTCTCGTCCCACGCAATCGCCCTACTTAGCTCCACTGGTTGGGCCCTCAGAGGTTCGCCTTGTGGGCCCCCGGTGTATATCCCACAAGAGTCTCCCCGAGTGCTTCGCGATCAATGCCTTCTCGCGATCAAGTTTTCCCGAGTGCTTTAGCCGAAAGTGCTTGTCGCTTGTCGAAGAGGTCACGAAGAACTCGATAAAAATTCTTTGTATGATTATTTCGAGCTGTTTCGCCTAGTTTATCAGCCGACTGCTATTAGCATGCTTCTGTACATATCTCAGACTACCGAGTAGTATAGACGATCCGAAAGATAACCCTTGGCTTCTTTACAGAGCTGTTTCATTCTCGCCCATCAGTATCCGCTGTTCTTTTTTTTGTAAAGGTCACACGAGCCTGTGGGCATTTTGTTTTGTTAAGTCATCTTTACTAGATTCAATTCGTCAACGTAATCACTGCGACCCAAAGATGGGGTATACCGTAAGAGGATGTTTTTCCTGGCGGTACCCATAATCCCGCAGATCACGGATTTTTGGCTTTTAGCCCATCCCGGGCATACCGCTTTCAATTTATTTGATTTGGGCCATCACGATTGTGCACGCCATGCGTGCTCACGCCCACCCCGGCGTTCCCTAGGGCGCCTCAGGCACGAGAAGAGGAACACAATTTCCGCCGAGGCTAAAGTTAGCATTGCTCCTTTATCAACATAGAGTGAAACGAAGTGTCTCAGACCGCTCTTTTTTCACCTGTGGTCTTCCAAGTTTTCCTCGCGACCTCCGCCACTAGGGTTATCCCCTAATCGCACGCGATCGCAAGGTTTCTCTGCTCGAGGATGTCGCCCCTTCTCCCAAGAATCGCCACCCGTCGCCGCGACCAAGGATAGGGCTACCTCGGCCACGATTTTAAGGGCGGTTGGAGGATTTAGTGGGCACCGGTGTTTTTCCGCCATTGGTGATGCTCGCCGCCCGCCCCGCCGCAGGTGAATTCTGCCCCGCTCCTCGTGCTGAAGAGGTGGTTGTCTTCGAATCCTTCTTCATGCGTGGGCTAGGTCACCCAACATCTCCCTTTTTTCGCGGCATTCTTGAATTTTATGGGATCGAACTAACTCATCTCAACCCCAACTCCATTCTTCAAATCGCTGCCTTCGTTAATCTCTGTGAGGCCTTCCTTGGCATCCGTCCTCACTTCAATCTTTTTCGCCATCTCTTCCTCCTTAAGCCTTTTCCCAACAAGAATTCCCCCAAAGTGGTTGGAGGCACCGGATTCCAGCTGAGGGACGACATGAAAAAGCCTTACTTTAATATTCCTTTCAAGACCTCGAATAAGGGCTGGCACCAAGAGTGGTTCTACTGTGCCAATCCCGAGCCTTCATTGCCCCCTTTTTCTGGGAAGCCACCCAAGCCCTCTCCTAACTGGACATCGCTCCCCAAAGATGATGGGATGGACCAAGTGACCGAGCTCATGGGGCTGATTGCTGAGTTGAAGGAAAATGGGCTCACCGGTATATCTATTATTGCTAACTTTTGCATCCGCCGGATTCAACCCTCAAGGACCGAAGTTCATCCTGGGTACGTAATATGAGGGTCTCGATGATCCCACACGGAGGTTTTCAAGCTCTTACCCGGCAAGTGTTTTCCGTCAGATTTCTGATTTCTTTGCTCCAAATGAAAAGATCGCTGTCCCCCGGAAGCCAAGGCCTTTTACGGTTAAACCCGCGCCCCAGAAGAATCTTCATCGCCTTCCGACTGATTCTCCTAACTTTTAGTCCAATCTTGATGCAGATAAAGCCGACTTTCGTGAGCGTGAGGCCTTCTTTTCCGATGCGCCGCACCGAATTTCCTGCTCATAAGAGTGATAAGCGGAACTTCCCGCCAAAGACTCCTTCGCAGCCCTGCGCTAAACGGCAAGATGAGTGCGCCGGTGATGATCCATCCAAGAAGAAGGCTCCGATTGCTCGCAAAGCCATGCGGAAGCAATCGGATAAGGGTGTACCCCCGACTCGAGGCCCGAAGATTCGGGAGCCCGCGGTCGCGCGACCTCCTCCCTCGACTTCTTCTTCTTCTTCGAGTCAAGCAATGGAACCCGAGGAAAATGCGCCATTGCCTGAGCGCCCGACTGGTGCTCCTTGCTCGCCGTGACAGTCGCTACCGCAGAACCACCACCGTAGTCCGCTCGCTTTGAGGGGTTTGAAGTACAAGATAACAAGATCTAACAAAGTTGGATTTCCTTGCTTAATCTTTTCTTGCCCTCCGAATCATGTCCCGATCATTTGCTTCTTGTAGGATCCCATTGAAGAAGTTCTTCATGAAGAACCACCCTTGAGCCTTCGCGGTTGTCAAGGAGGTATGCGGCTAATGTGACAGAGGTCGAGGCACCGACCGGTGCCATGCCCCGGCAATTTCGAGGCCGAAAGTGTCACCGAGCCGAGTGACGCCTCTACCGCTTTTCTTCTCGCCGATCGCCCATGTCAGGCCTTCGCCGATGCCATCGCTTCCTTTGTCACGGAAGCTCCTTCCACTTCTCCTCACCAATCACCAAAGACGTGTCGAATCCTTCGCCCCCCGCCCGAGATCTCTCAGTGCGGGCTGCGCATCGATGACGAAGGTGACTTAGTCCTTTTGGATGGCGAGATCGAGAGACGTAATTAGGCGCCATTCTTCGATGTCGTCATGAGTGTACACGCCTTTGGCAAGGTGAATTGTTTGCGCCAGATTTTTTCTTCAAAGGTCTTTTCTTCGTGAAGCTTGACATTGCCCCGCCATCTCCGCCGCTTGTCGCTTTTCGCTAAGGACCGGAACTATCTTCTTCAAAGATTATTCCCGAGGATGAAAATGAGGAAGGACTATGCTCAAGAACTCGAGCAAATTCGTAATGAGTTTGAGGCGGAGCTCACTCGCACCCGCGTAGAGAATCGAGAGGAACTGGAGGGACTTCAAGTCGATTCAATCCCTTGAGGCGTAAAAAGCTAAACTTGACCATTTTTCGACGACAGAACTCCTTTGCCCGAGTGCTTTGAGCCCCAGCTTTGTCCCTTGTCTTCTGATGCCCTGGTCTTCCTCTTTTCGCCAGATTTCCGGGAGAAGCTCGAAGCCTCTTCTTCCCAGAATGAGAAATCAAGAAGGCCGAGGCGACGCTAAGGAACAGTAGCCACGCTAACAAGAGAACTAGAAGGTGCACTCTCACTTTGTCTCCGTCCCGTTATCCTTCCTTTTGTAGTTTCAGAATTATCCGACGGTGTCCCGCAAAGACATCGAATCAATTCATGTGTTCAAGACGCTCTTGATGATAAGATCAAAAGTACGAGGCAAGGGTCGACTGCCTTCAACTGGGCTCCGAAGGATGCCGCGAACTCTGGTCCCGACGGCCGGCACCATGGTGTACCCTATGATGCCGATATCACAATTCGAGCCGGAAGAAGCTCCCAAGAAGTCGATCGTGCTTGGGGGACATCGCGACCACGAAGCGCCGCAGTAATCGGCGATCACCAAGTCCTCAGATCCGCGGTGGAACTCGAGGCTATCAAGGAGGATTTGCCCGCACTGCTGATGATGATCGTGCGATTGTTCTTATGGATGAAGTCAAGGACACCGCTTCTATTTTGGTTAAAACCCGACTCGGGCCCCGTAGTCTTCACTTGTAATCGAACTTGTCCTGTTTTTGCCGCTCCTTCTGGATAATTGCTTTAATGTTGACAAAGATCTCCTTTAGGCCCGATTTTATTTTGCGAGGGTGTTCAATCGCCGCTTAGTGTACTTTGCCAATTCTCGCCCGCTTAGGGGCAATCCGCTTTTGGCTCAGATTCGAGTCTTTGGACATCATGACGCCCGCATTCCTAAGATGTGCAATGTTAGGCTCTGCGCACCGAAGGCGTAACCGCTCCGCCTCCATGCCAAAGCGCCGCTTTGAGCGGCGGAGCCTTTCTCCAGCGCCGCCTCATTATAAGAGCGCATTTGGCCTCGGACTTGGCGATTTGCGCAGACTACCATTCTCCGCCAGCTTTGTTCTTCTTCGCCTCTTCAGAACTTCTTCTTGTTTCTCCGAACGCTTCATCTCGTTAGCTTTTCTTTGCTACTTGATCTCTTCACTTTTCGTGCTTGCGATTGACCGCTCGTCTTTTGCGTGTTCCTTTCTTCTTTTTATGGATTCTCCTTCTTCATCCGAGGATCTTTCTCCGCTGCCTCTCCTCCCGAGTCTCTGTGTCCGCTACGAGCCATGGATCGTAACTCGCTTTTCGCTTTTGGCGATGACGCTCGCGGACGCTCAAGACGATCTAGCTGAATTCGGCCGCCGCCGACCTTGCTCGGGTGAGGTCGCGGAGCAGAGGTCGCGTTCGAGACGCCACGCCGACGCCCCGACGAGGTTTTTCCTAGGCTCGTCAGAGCTAGGGACGCCTCATTGCGCCGCTGGCCGTCCGGCGCCGCCGAGTAGTTTTTATCTTTGTAAATAAAATAGTACTTTCGCTTTTCGCGAGAGACGCTTAGATAGTACTTTTGTTGTGTATATCTTCTATGGTCTCTGGACAATGCTGGACTTTTGGTGATGTTGCTTCCGTTGCTACTTTTCTTGTTTAGATCTTTTTGACTTCCCCGAGTTGCTTTCATCCTTCCTTATGTTTGAGCACCCCATCCGATTAGTCTAGCCCACGAGCATCGCGAGTTGGCGCTTGGCCTTTTCCCTCGATCGTGTCTCTTCGGTTGGTAACTAGACTTTTTTCGTTTGGGTTTTCTCCATCAGAAGTTTAGAGCATTCGGATCTTAGTTACGATCATAAGAAAGAGGTAGACATTGTCTTGTACGCGGGGTTGCACATGTGCAACACTATTAGGTGTAGCCCCCGACTTACTGCTTAATTGAGCAGCAATTGAGTAGCAAGTCAATTAGAATAAAATTCCGACGCATGATAGCCTTTGAAACAAACAATTTTTCCAGCAGAATTGCGCATGCGCAACACTGTTAGGTGTAGCCTCCGACTTACTGCTTAATTGTATAACAATTGAGTAGCAAGTCTAGGAAAAAGCAAACATTCATAAAGTGCTCTAAGAATAGAAACGACGTAGTTGCTCTATGTTCCATGAGTTACTGATGATGACGCCGTCTTCTCGCTTAAGCCCAGAAGCCTCGGGCGCAAGCATTCGCCAACGATGTAGGGTCCTTCCCAATTCGGAGATAGCTTGTGCTCGTGCTTCGACTCTTTATTAGAACCAGACGCTTTGGAGAATGCTCGATTTGGACGCTTTGGTCATGATATCGCCAGCAGGCTCGGAGGTATTTGGCCGATCGATCGCAGCGACCTCTTGCTTCCTCCAATCAATCGATGTCTTCCATTCGCTTCCTCCGACTCGCCTCCTTGAAGTTCCGACCGAGGGGACCCAAAGGTCAACCTCGATTCGCAGAAACCGCTTCGAGCCATGGACCAAGAAAAAGGTGATCGCCGGTTGTTCTCATTGGGGTAGTTCTCACCAGAGTACCAAGGCAATTCTTTTACCCATCGGGTGGCGACGGTTTGAGCCGATCAAGATGCGTGCCTTTAGGCCCCGCAATACCATGCCGCTTGTTCTTTCTACCGACCGCTGCTTTTTGATGAGCCACGAGGCGAAGCAAATTTTGATGCCAAGCTCGTCACACCAATCTTGAAACTCTTCACCTCGGAATTGGGTTCCATTGTCTGTGATGATCCTGTTCGGCACGCCGAATCGTACGATGACTTCTTGGAAGAATTCCTTGGCCTTGGCCGCTGTGATTGTGGCCACTGGTTTTGCCTCTATCCATTTGGTGAATTTGTCCACGGCAACAAAGAGATGAGTGAAGCCACCTTGAGCTTTCTTCAATGGGCCAACCATGTCGAGCCCCCAGACTGCAAATGGCCAAGAGATCGGGATTGTCTGCAGCACTGGCACGCACGTATTTGGCGGGCAAAAATTGGCACCCTTCATGTGTTCGGACGATGTCCTTCGCTTCACCAAGCAATCGGCGGAAAAAACCTTGTCGATACGCCTTGCCCACTAGAGTGCTTGACGCTGCGTGGTGCCCACAGATTCCCGAGTGGATTTCTCTGAGTAGGCTTCTTCCTTCTTGCTCTGATATGCATCATCTTAGGACTCCCGAGGCGCTTTTTCGGAACAATTCTTCGCCTACTATCACGTAGCTCTTGCTGCGCCGCGAGATGCGTTCTGCCTCCTTCCGGTCTTCTGGAAGTTCGTCCTTCAATAGGTAATTGAGGAAAGGAACTGTCCAATCTGTGCTGATGACCAGGACCTCTTCTTCGGCAGGTGTTTCTTCTGGCTTGACCTGTTCCCGCTTCGGGCTTATTGAGGGCTTGTGGAGTTCTTCGACAAACACACCACCGCATCAAGGTTCGAGTGGATCCTAGCCTTGCCAATTCGCTCGCTGCTTCATTGTCACGCTCGAGCACGGATGAGTTCCACCACAAACTTGCCTTCTAGATTCCGCACTTCCGCAATAAGTCGCCATGTTATCTTCAACGCACGACCACTCCTTTTGTACCGACACTACCAAAGATGGAGTCGCCAATAGTTAGCCGCCGGACACCGAGGATATCGCGATGCGGCCCATGGATGAGTGCCTCATACTGCAAAGATTGTTTGATGCCGGAAGTGGATCCAAGGACGATTTCAGCGCCTCTCGTTGGAGAGATGAGGACCACACCGCCTCGCCCATTGAGCATGAGGGAGCCGTCAAATACATTGTCCAAGATTCCAGCTTCTTCAGAGTCGCTTGAGTTTGCAACTCGCCCACTGGCGTGAAGTCGGCAAGTATTTGAGATTTTATTGCCGTCGGCCCGAAGAGATTTCAAGGCCCCGAGCTCGACCGCCCATTTTGCGATCCTCCTGGCCTCCTTGCCAGGAGTATGTCCCAAGCCGGAAAGTGGTGACCACCGTAATTGAATGTTCTGGAAGTAATGCTTGAGCTATGCGGAGGCGAGTAACACAACAGACAATAGTTTTTGCACTGTGGGTAGCGTACCTTGGATTCTCCCAACACCTCACCGATTTAAATAAACCGCCACTGGATTTTCTCAAGGTGTCCTCCTCCTTCCGTCAGAACGATTGCGCTACCGACTACATGAGTCGTGGGCGCAATGTAGAGCAAGAGGGTTCTTCGGCATTGGTGGGACCAAAGATCGTGGGGATGATAAGAATGTCTTCGCTTCAAAGCTTCTTGTGCCTCAGGGTCCATTGAAAGTTACCCTACTTCTTTAGAAGTTTGAAAAAAGGCATTCCTCGAGATCCTAGCCGAGAGATGAATCTGCCGAGTGCCACCATGCACCCGGTGAGCTTCTGGATGTCCTTCTGACTGGCTGGATGTTTCATTTTCAGGATTGCATTGATCTTCTCTGGAATTGCCTCGATGCCACGTTGTGACACAATAAACCCGAGTAGCTTTCCTGATGGGATTCCAAAAACACATTTTTCTAGATTCAGCTTCATTTTGTAAGCTCTTAGGCTTTCAAAAGTTTCCGCCAAGTCAGGTATGAGATCCTCATTCGCCCGAGTCTTGACAACGACGTCGTCGACATATGCTTCCACGCCATACCGATCCGGGAATGAAAACATCGCCAGATCGCTGCTTGATAAGTTGTGCCAGCGTTTTTCAACCCAAACGGCATTGTAACGTAGCAGAACGCGCCAAATGGAGTGATGAATGAAGTCTTTATGCAATCTTCTTCTTTTAGCCTGATCTGGTGATATCGCGAATAGGCATCCAAGAAGCTCAGGAGTTCGCAGCCCGCCGTTGAATCTACCACTTGGTCTATGCGAGGCAACCCGAAAGGATCTTTCGGACAAGCCTTGTTGAGATCGGTATAATCAACGCACATGCGCCAGCTTTTATTCTTTTTTATAACGAGCACCGGGTTCGCCAAACCACCGATGGTACACTTCTTTTATGAATCCTGCTGCTAAAAGCTTTGTGATCTTTTCCCTAATGGCTTCTTTTCTGTCCTGAGCAAATCTTCGGAGTCGTTGCTTGATGGGCTTGGCCCTCTCGTCAACGTTCAAAGAGTGCTCGATCACCTCTCTGGGAACGCCGGGCATATCGGATGGTTTCCACGCGAAGATGTCCCGGTTGGCCCGAAGGAAGGTGACGAGCGCGTCTTCCTATTTGTGAGTGAGGCCTGTCCCGATCAGAGCTGTCTGGGCAGAGTTGGATGGGTCGAGGATTATCTTCTTGGCCCCTTCATCAGGTTTTAGGCTTGCCCTGGTCTGCTTCTTGGCCGGTACATCTCCTTCGTCTTCTTGGTGTGCGGTCGCCTGCCGGATCCTCTCTCGTCTTCGCGCCTCTTGGGCCTCGCCATCTCAAATTTTTCTCGAGATATTTAACGATCGCTTGACATCACCACGTACGGAGATGATGCCCTTCGGCCCTGGCATTTTCAAGACGAGATAAGTATAATGTGGTACAACCATGAATCTGGCCAGACCAGGCCTTCCCAAGATGGGGTGGTATGCTGTCTGAAAATCGGCCACCTCAAAGTTGAGGTACTCGGTCCGGAAATTCTCCTTGGTTCCGAACGTCACCGGCAAGGTGATTTGCCCGAGTGGGACCGAAGAAGTCCCGGGGATTACCCCATGGAACGGTGAGGAGCCCCGTTTTAACTCGGAGCGGGGAATCTTCATGTCATCAAAAGTTTTGGAGAAGAGAACATTGAGTCCACTGCCTCCGTCGACCAGCACCCTCTTGAGTTTAACACTGCGCACCACTGGGTCTAATACCAGCGGAAATCTTTCGGGATAGGGGATGTGATCCGGATGATCTGAACGGTCGAAGGTAATGGGAGCCTCGGACCATCGGAGATACTGGGGAGCTGCTGGCATGACGGTGTTGACGTCTCTGGCGGTGAGTTTTTGCTTCGCTTTGACTCGTAAGCCATTGAGCCTCCATAGATGTAATTGAGCTCTCGTTCTATCTTTTGATATTCGCCCTCATCATCTTCTTTTTTCTTATCTTCTTCTTTTGCTTCGCCTCTGGCTGGCCTTTTTCTGGATTCCTTGGCAAACCTTCTCAAAGTGAAACAATCTTTTGCAGCATGTTTGCCTTTTGGATGAAAAGGGCAAATACCTTCCATTATCGTGTTGTAGTCGTCGGTGCGTGGCGCGCGATGTCGGTCTTGCTCGGTTGCGGCGACTGTTTCTTCAGGTTTCCGCTTTCTGTCGCGTTGCCTTGATGGCTCGGCGTAATCCTTTTTGTCTTTTTGTCGTGGGCGATTATCTTGCCGCCGGCCACGAGATCCGGCCGTCACAGAACGGTCCGCCAAATCAACATCTCCTCATGGTGGACGGCGCTGACATCTTTTGATCGATCGGGTCGTTGACGCTCTTCCGAATGCCGCGATGACCGCGCCTCCGATATGTCCCTCGATCGATTCTTCTTTTGCATGAAGCGCCGGATGAATTCTCGAGCCGCCTCATTCTTCTTCCGCGGAGTTGGTACAGTCCCATTGTGTTCCCCGGTCGCCATAAGTGCCCCGAAGTTGGTGATGAACTGCTCACAGAGGTCCTCCCAGGAATCTATGGAATTCGCCGGAAGTCCCGTAAGCCATGCTTGGGCTGAGGAGGTGAGCATGACTGGGAGATAATTAGCCATCACATTGCGATCGCCCCTGGCAGCCATGATTGCCAGGGAGTAAACTTGGAGCCAAGCTTCTAGATCTCTTTCTCCGTCAAACTTGGTGATGCTCTTTGGATTGAATCCTTCAGGCCAGACCACTCGGCGGAGGCGAGGGGTGAAAGCCCGGATGCCTTCAATGGGACCGTCGTTGCGCCTTCGTGGAGAACGCCGATAGGGTGACTTAGCTCGGCGGTCTTCGTTTTCCCCTCCATAATAGCGGGATTGTTGCGGTGATCGCCACGATCGTCTGCGGCTAATGCCAAAACGCCGAGGTTATCTTCGCGTCTTACGGCGCCTCATCTTCCTGGCCACGCCGCTGGCTTAAATTGCGGCGAGGTCCCGCCAATGCCTTTGCGGCGTTTTCTTCTCGGCGAAGTTTCCCGTCAGGACGATCGCGAGCCGTATGATCGCTAGCGGCTCGTGAGTTGACGAGGCGAAAAGTAACGGTCCTTCTGGTGTTATTGCATCACGCCATTGCCACCATAGTTTGAACTTGGGCCACGATCGTGGCGGCGGTAGGATCGTCAGACCGATCAGCCGTCCTAACGTATCTCAGAGCGCCTTGGAAGCGACGAGATTCTCGCTGAGGGTATGAAAATCGCTTGGTTTCCCACCTTCGCTTGCAAAATTTCTTCACCGACTTCGTGGGCTCGCTCGGGGAAGGAGCTTTGCGTGGCCTTCAACCTCCGCCGCTTTCGCGTCTCTCTCTCATTGATTCCCCGCTGCTCTTCGACATAAAAATGCCACTAAAGCTCGAAATCTTTTGAGTCGAGGAACAGAAGACGAAGAGAAATAGCCTTCAAACCGAAAGTGGTATTCCAAAGATTTTTGACCACTCGGCGCTCATCATCGGTTCCAGCCAGACGGGTTCAGATCTTCGCTTACCGCCCAGGACGATGGCCATGCCTGCTTCCGATCCGAGTGGTTGCCTGACTAAGGAAACTTCAAGATTGCCTTCAGATTGGAACTGATCCGAATCCGAAAGGAAGAGATGACCGGAATCATTGGCGACGAAATCCAGGCTTCCAAAACGAAACGCCTGGGCCGGCGCGAAGATGGCCATGCTTTTGGTGAAGATCGCCATCAAGCTTGCCTAGATTGATCTAGCGCAGCCCCTACCTGGCGCGCCAACTGTCGAGGTTTGTTACCGACAATAATTAAAAGGGGGCTAAGCGCTGGATCGGAAACTCGATGGTAGCACAAGACACGGGGAATTATACAGGTTCGGGCTCCCACGATGGAGATAATACCCTAGTCTTGTGCTCTGGAATTATGAGTAGCTAACTTATTTTCTGATGATGTTCTGTTATGGTGCCCCGTCCCCTCCCTTTATATAGCAGAGAAGGGTGGTTACAATATGGAATCCCACTCGGATACGAAGTGGAGATTGCATCTTTATATCTATCTCGAATCTATATTAGTTAGGATTACAATCATCCCTTGCCTAATACGACACGGTTTCCTTGAATCAGGACCTATCCTAATCCCTCATGCCTCGCCCAGCCCAGGTTGCCTCTGGTCCCACGCAATCGGTCCGGCCTAGCTCCACCTGGTTGGGCCCTGTAGGTCTGCCTTGTGGGCCCCCGGGGTGTATATCCCCCACACCCTCCTGAATCCTATCAACCCGCAGCTCAGTGGATTTGATCTTCTCGTCAAGAGCACGATATTGGGCTTGCGAGTTGACTCGGTGCACTGCATGACCGGTCGGATCAGTTCAAGGTTGCAGTTAAACGCAAGAAAGAAACAAAAGATGAGTCGGAAATAAACCTTCCAGCTCTCTCTCCAGCTTTGCCGTTCCAGTTTTGGCTTCCTCTTCAGACTTCTTTAGCTTCACGACCTGCTCGTCGGAGGACTTCAGCTTTGCCGAAGACCTGCAGCAGTGAAGACAGAAGTAAAGACAACGAAGGGCGAGTCAAGAGGTGAAAAGCTAGAAATAGACCAAAGTAGTCGGATAAGGGAATTACCGTCAAGGGAGGACGATAGGTTCAGTTTCTCCGCCTCAAATTCAGAAACCTGGGCTCGGAGTCTTTCCAGTTCTTTTCGGTTCTCGACCCGAGCCCGGTTAAGTTCCTCCTGCAGTCGGACGCGAACTCGCTCGACCTCGGCTTCATAATCCTTCCTCATCTTGGTCCTCGGAAGTAATTCTCGGATAAGGGCGTTCCGGTCTCGAGCACGGTCACCCATGCGCTGAAGACGGCGACAAGGACAATGAGGATGTATCGTGTATCACAAGCAATTAGGCGCGAGCAACTTACACGACCAAGGCGAAAACAAGTATAAGCGGCATCACAGAACGACGCCCATTCCTCAGCCTCATCCTCGTCATCGAAAGTCCTCCCGTCGTCATATTTGTCGAAGAAGGCAATCCGTATCGGATAATCTGGGCGGGGAAGCTGAGGGAGTTCCTCTGGAGGTGGCAAGTGGTGGGAGGGCTGAGGACGTTCTTCTGGTGGTGGATCTGCGGCAGGATCGGCGGCGGCCTCAGGAGGCGCAGTTTGACCAGTCGGCCTGGGAGGAGTCGGCGGCCGGGTCGTTCGGGCTCGAGCGACCTCGGTGTCATGGGCGCCATGAGCATCGGAGGAGTCAGAGTCGATCGCTCCGCTGCAACTTCAGGGCGGTGGGTTTCGGACATCGCCGACGACGGTTGCTTGGGTGCATCTGTGGCATCGTCGGCAGTCGTACCTTGGGGCTCCTAATGCAACGCTTCCATAGGAACCTCGCTGGTAGGCTCTCTAAAAGAAGAATCGGTCAGAACATGACCCAAAGGAAGAAGGAAGAATGAACAAGAAAACCAACTTGCCGGATCTCATTATTTTGAATGCCGAGTTCTTCCGGGCAGAAGTACCACCGGTAGGAGAACCAGTCTGCACACCTAGAGTGGGGGACAAAGGGTCCCTGGTTGGGCATGGAGGCGGAGGCACGCTGTCAGCCGAGTGCTGGGCCGAGGGCTCAGGGGCCACTGGGGTCGCGGATTGACTTGAAGATGATGAAGTTGTGAGGCACGCGGCCGCCGAGTCCCGAACCTTCGGGCCTCCAGTCGGGCGCACGTTTTCCGCCGACTTCCTCTTCTCTTCCTTGGACGCCTTGGACGACCGGACGTTTTTCCTTTCCCAAGGGGTCCTCACCATCGCTTTACCCTTCTTGGTGGTGGGAGTCGTGACGAGGAGCGGCAGTCGGTTCGCTTGGCACTCTTGTGCATCGAAAACTTCGCAACAAATAGGCCGTAAAAGAAGGCATCGCGACCTGCAAAGTGCATAAGACGCATGTTCAATTACAACCAAGCGCAAATCAGAAGACCCAATCTAAGGAAACAAGAAGGCATCTTACCGGAGGTGGAGGGTTCGATTTCTTGAAGGGCCTCGGGCATCCCTCGTTGGCGATCTGAACGCCCGGAGCAAACAAATCGGTCACATGATCAAGAAGCTCATCCCTTGAAATTGGCTCAGGTACCTCTCGGGTGGGATCGTTCGGCCCTTCATGTGCATATCCAAGATGAACTCGTTCCTTGATGGGCTGGACTCGGCGCGAGCCAAAATTTAGGATGGTGGCCACCCCGGTGAGCCCATTCTCCTTCAAATCAGCGATCATCCCCATGAGGTCTACCACCTGGTCCATCCCGTCACCCGTAGGAAGCGAGGTCCAATTGATCGATGGCTTGGGAGGCGCTCCGGGAAAAGCAGGCCACGAGGGCTTGGGATTGGAATAGTAGAACCATTCCCAGTGCCAGCCCTTGTTTGAAGTTTTGAAAGGAATGGCCAAATAAGCTTTCTTCAAGCCGTCCCTCAGCTGGAATCCGGCGCCACCAACTCCCTTGGGGGAATTTTTGCTGGGAAAAGGCTTAAGAAGGAAAAGATGGCGAAAAAGATTGAAGCGTGGGCAAACGCCAAGAAAAGTTTCACAAAGGTGAACAAAGATGGCAATTTGAAGGATAGAATTGGGATTGAGGTGAGTCAATTCAATTCCATAAAATTCAAGAAGACCTCGAAAGAAGGGGCATGCGGGGAGGCCAAATCCACGCAAGAAGAAAGATTCGAAGACAACCACTTCCTCAGTGCGAGGAGTGGGGCAAGATTCACCGGCGACAGGACGAGCAGAAAGCATTACCAATGGGGGAAAAACGCCGGCACGGACTAGCTCCTCTAATCGCCCATCCGTTGTCACCGAGGTGGCCCAATCCTTGGTTGATGCGGATGAAGGAACATCCTTGGAAGGAGAAGGCATTTTGTGGGAGGAATTATCCTGTGATCGCGCTGGATTGGGAAAAAGAAGGCTGCTAACCCTAGCGGCGGATTTCACGAGAGGAACGCTGAACAAAAGAAGGTGAGGGAGCGAATGAGCACAGTGCGCAGAAAACCGTCTTAGTTGCTTCTGGCTCCATATTTATAGGGAACTCTGTCGAGTCCTTCACGGCCTACTCGCGCTACTGCAGAGCACTTGGTGGCATAAAAGACAAGTTGGGAAGCCTCGGAAGTAAAAAGGCAATCCGACCGCAAAGCACTCGGGGGCTACTGTGGGACATATACGTCCAGGTGTCTGCATGGCAAGCCAACAAGGCCCAACCAGACAGGGATGGGCTGGGCCGATTGCAGAAAGATAGAAGCCACAAGGGTCACGCCAAGACGTGCCCCACAAGGAAGTCCCAGAGATGGCAACCGACTCAGATTAGGTAGGATGCGATTGTAATCTAGTTCGTTATGATACGGATATAGAGCAAGAGTTATGATCCATACCTTGTATCCGAGTGGGACTCTCTTTTGTAACCGCCCTCCTCTGCTATATAAAGGGAGGGGCGGAGGAGCATTGAAACACAATCTCATCAGCAATTAGCTAGCCACAAGTAATTTCAGAGCACAGGACTAGGGTATTATCTCCTCCGCGAGAGCCTGAATCTGTATATATCCGGTGTCCCATGCTACCATCAAGTTTGGATCCAGCGCCTAGCCCCCTTTTCTTTATTGCCGACAACAAACGTCGACAGCTGCACACCATGAATGCCGCCGCTCGAGCTTGGTGCCAGCTCGACCCAATGAGCCTCCGACACCACCAAGCATCCCCCAGGGTGCGCCTTGACACCCTAAAGCCCACCGCACCACCCGGTAAAGATAATCACCCACAGATCATCGCCGATGAGCCTTGAGCTGACATGCTCTGTCTCGGGTCACCAACAGGTGGACCCGAGATGTCTGTCACTATCTCATGTCCTAAGCACACGTCACCAATAGCCGGTCCTACATGTTAGGTTTTCTATTTAAACTGGAGTTTAGTGTTGAGTCAATGGCATATGGGGCCCACGGGATTAAAAAGGGTTTAGAAGTTAATTTGAACTAGTATTAGTAGATGGGTCACACTAAGAAAAGTTAGAAAATCCTGAGAAAATCTAGAAAATATAAAAGATGTTTCCTCTATTGTGGAAGCATTTTTCTTATTTTTCTATGAATTTCAAACATGAGTCAATTTAAGATTTAATAACTTTTGCATCTTAAGTCCAAATCAAGTCAAATAAATTTATAAATTCATATAAAATCACAAGCTTTCATAATTTTAAAAAATATTTAGTTTTAGATCTCTCATCCAAAATTTTTGAATTTAAAAGTTGAATAAACCTATTGTGGTCACTATTTAAAATTGATATAAACTAATTTCTAAAATCATGAAGTAAATTTATAACACCTCAAGTATTTTATATCTACAAAAAATAATTAGATTTGAACTTTGTTTGAAAAATATTTCTATTTGAATTAATTAATAATCCATAAAAAATCTAAACAATAGTAATAATAACATTTAACTTCCAAAAATGATGAAATAAATTTCTAAAAGTCAATGGAACCATAAGAGTATTAGATATACAAAAATTTTAACTTGTAACTTATTTTCAATCAAGTTTATAAATAACTTTTTTCTATGCACATAAGAATAGAATATGAATAAAATATCACAAATAAATGCTAATACAAATAAGACCAGTTTGTAAAAAAATTATATTTAAGCATGTTTTGCACTTAATTCCTATTAGGAGCCTAACCTTTTATAATATAAACTTTAAAATTTATAACACAAACAAACAAATTCAAATAATGAAAAATAAGTATTTAAAATATTTTATAACCAAAACCTTATAATTTGATTTTGTCGTGGATTGGATAGTTCCCATAAAGACCATCATACCCCGGAAGACAATCTTCGACCGACCATACTTGCCCTTGACCGGTGTCCCCAAGGAAGATCCTCGGATAGACCAGCTGATGGGTCTGCCCCGACCACGGCCAAGCTTGTCCCCGAGCGTGCGCCTCAATTTCCCGAGCGAGCCTGCTCGGAGGAATGCGGCGGTCGGCCAGAGCTGAAGGAAGATCCCGGGCATAATCGGTAGGTCGTGGCTGGTCCATGAAGACGACGTGACATTAATCACGCGGCAGCCCAAAGGACCGTACGACCACGTTCTGAGCCCACTACGCCCACATCGCAACATGGCGAAAAGCTAGGGAGTCTGTTACGGCCACGTCCGGTTACAGTAGTGGCATGTCATTCGGTTATAAATGATGTAAGACTGTAATCACCTATAAATACCCCGCTGTAAGAAGCATTCAGTAGTTCGGAAGCTGTAAGAAATGCCCAAGAGCGTCTGTAAGGAGAGGAAAACAGAGAGAATTCCTGCGGAGACACACACAACGTGTTCGTGCAAGTGTCTTGTAAACTTTTTCGGCAGCAGTGAAGCCACTGGACGTAGGGTCATTATCTCCCTCGAGAGAGGCCCGAACTAGGATAAAAATCTCGTCTATTGTCCCTTTTGAACTTCCGACCATCCATTCCTAGCTCAGCTCGGTGAATCTCTGGACGTCAACACCTTCGCGGAAAAGGGGCCCTGGTTGATCCCTCATTCAACAAGTAAGCTCGGCGGGGGATCCGTTTCCCAAATGTCGACAGATTTATTTTTTAATTTGATATTATTTAATTTCTTTTTGCCTCTTATTATTATTGCTTTGCAACGAATCACATGTAGATACCGACGTTTCCGAGGCTACTACTATCAACCTCGATCCTGAGTCAGTTCCTGAATTTACTGAGCAAGGCAAGCACCCCCTTAACCATATTGATCCTACTATTTCAATTAATTTATATTATTTTTGTTAAAACTATTATGCATGTGTTTACTTTTCAATAAAATGGCTATATTGTGGTATTGGTAGCTATAATGTTGTCTTATAGAACTTTCTTAGTAAATATTAGATTGTCAACCTTTATATCCCTAAGATAAAGTTAGGCTATACATAATGTTAACAGAGATATATGCGATTATTTAATCATCTTGCTTAGCCATGCTTTAGCAATAGAATAATGGATAAAGAAACATGTTGTTCTTTATAATTTAAAAAGGTTGGATATGATTAAAGGTTGTTAATATCTTAGTAAAAAAACTAAAACTATGATTTGACATGGGCAAGTGTTGGCAATAGCTGGATGTGTATGAGACTTGCACATAGATAGGGGGAGTTTTTTTGCTCGGGTTGGATTGAGGACAGAACTACATGTTGTATAATCCAAGAATAATAGTACTTACTATAAATGCTAGTATGGGATGCCCTTAACCTATTAAGTTACTTAGATTTAGCTCTGCACATTGGAAGGCTATAGTAGTATAAGCTTTCTCGGATGGATTGCTCAAATATATGCCCTCACCAAGGTGTTAGGAATAACACCTACTGATACTAGGTGTACACCGTACTATAGGGAGATGTGGGATAATGGTGTGTTTAACTATTGGTCGTACAGTGATTGTACAAATATCTTCTGCCGTCATAGTATGGGTTTATTGTCATCGGACTAGTACAAAATTAGATCTATGTAATGTAGCGGTTATATTATAATCTCTCTACGACACACCAAAGAAAGTGTGTTAATAGCTTGGCAAAAGAGTTGGTTATGTCTTGTGAGTAAAGCTGTACACCTCTACAAAGTTTAAAACTTTTCAAAAAGCCATTCTCGCTGTTATGGAAAACCTGGTGCATTGACACTAGTTAGAATTTTAATGTTTTACAAAATAGGGATGAATATGAAAATATTTGTTGAAAAGTCTATATTTCGAATGCTATGCCAGATATTGGCAAAGAATGGTACAATACTCACAATCATGGAAAATTATGAGTTTACATTTATTCTCTCATAATTATCATTTACATATTACTTAAATTTCTCTTTAAATTTTGTTTACAATTTAATACTTGGCATTCATGTTTAGCTTCACTTTAAGCAAAATAACCTTGGTATCCATTCTATTGATATAGCTTGCATTTATTATATATTTGTGATACACTATATGTCTTGCTGAGTACACAAGTACTCAAATTTGCTTAAATTGTTGGATACGAAGAATATGGTAATGAATTTTTTGTAGGGTTTTACCTTGTTAGTTGCCTATGTTGTTTTGGGTAAAAGGCATACTACAAGACATATGTATTTTCACTATAATTTATTTTGGCTTGTAAAACTTTATCGTATAAACATCTTCCACTATCATATGTAATATATTGTACATGGATGTAATTATCAATGTTGTAAATATGCGTACTAGCCACTGATCATGAGGCTAGCACTGTATGCTCATGGAACCTTCTTTTGTATAAAGGAGGGTCCTCACAATAGGTCATTGTTTTGAAATTTTCTTGAATTTTTTCAATTTTCACTAAGTGTGCCAATTTTCGATGTAAACCAGTAGAAAATCAGTAAAAATCGATGGAAGATCGATAAATTGGAAAATTGGTCAAAAATCAGTAAAAATCAATCAAAAATCGATAAAACCGATCAGTTTTCAATTTATTTCGACCGCTATTTGACCGCCGAGTTTAAAAAGTTTGACTTTGCAATTCATTCTGTTTCTATCAATTTTTGACGAAAATCAACACCGAGGGGGGACGATTTCTGAGCTTGGTTCGGTAATGTAAACCTTGGCACTAACACCTAAGAGCACCTCAAACAACCTGCACGCCCAAAGAACACCGAAGGACAACAAACTAGGCACCATCACCAACACCATGCAAGCAGAAAGATGAAACATCCTAAAAGGCACCCAATTTGGGAGAGTTAACTTCAATGTTCAAAATCTAGCCGAGATGATTTCTGAAATCTTGATGGGATTTTAGATTTCGACAGGGACCAAGATTCCAAATCTCAATGGAATAAAAAAATTTAAAATTTTCACATTGCTATAGTGATTTGGGAAATTTCGGTGAGATTTTATCTTTTTGGACTGGTTTTGATATTTTTAGGACTGGATTTTACTCCAAATTTTTGTGAAGATTTTTAATGCCTTTTTATAAGGAATACATGTGAAAAATTTACAAAAAAATATGTACACAAATTATTTAACCGTAACCCTAAACCCTAACTTGAATCTAACCATAAGCCATAGTAGCTGATTAGTATTAGCCACAATAAGCTTGTTGATTAGTATGAACTCCTAGGCCCTAGCTAGATTAATGTTAATTTGGTGATCCGGTTACCTAGTAGCTGAATATATAGCCAGATGGGTCCAACGATCAAAAAGGCATCGTGTGTACTCAATTAATGCAAGTTGATTAGTAAAATTCGTCAAATCCGAGTCCTTGTTTGTTTTGTCACTTTTGTCACCGAACCTTCAAATCTAGCTACCACATAACTTACAAATTAAAAATTATAAAAATATAAAATGATATTTTTTTCACATATTCAAGAACCGGCATCCATTAGAGTTATGATAATACCAATTAATCTGGAGTCTGGCCTAGGCTACAAAGTATATGCATGGTTAATCATTCGAATTGTACGAGTGCTCTACTTTTAACTAACATAAAAAAGTATATGTAGGAGATCATACACATATATCTTTGCTAAAGGAGAACGGTGCAGTAATTCAGCAACTGTTGTGCTGCATGTAATAGTGGAGCAATATCAAAGCTATCCAAGGGTGGAATATTCAAGGAGGTAAGTGGGTGATTGTTGCATATCTTGTGCTTCCATGTAAAATGTACCAAATTGAAGTTTTATAATCCAAAAATAAGGTGAAATAGTGTCAAAATTTCTAAATTTAGGGTATTTTATATGAAAATACTTAGTATTTTGCATTCAAATAGATAGGAAATGTAGATAAATGACTGCACGATTTTTTTTCATATTTCCCCAATTTTTTCTATCCTCAGGAAACTATTTCACAGGTGGTTCAAAATGACCAAAATTTCAATTATTTTGGCCAAAATTTTAGTTTTCCTGGTTTCAAAATTACTGGATTCCAACTTTTCCTTTTGAATTTCAACCAAAATTTTGGATTTTAGCTACCTTCAAGATTTGATCCAAAAACGAAATTTGAAACCTTGGTTCACTTACACCAAGCACCTTAGAATTGCTCTTCAATTCCCTAAGCGAAATATTCCAATGTGCTGCATTTAACACGACATATTCACCATATCAATAACACGTATCATGGAGATATTGTCTTCAACTGTCCTTTTATGTTAACCATCTTAGAGCATGTATAACAGTAGAGACGACTGCTGTCTATATACTCCTTCATGTCATCTAAAAACAATTTCTACAATAGATGTCATCTAAAGGTTTGTCTCTGTGAGATTCTACAATCTTTCAATTATAGAATGAAAAAGTATTTATTATAGACAATAACCCATATAATAGTGCTTTATGCTACCTTTATGGCAGTTTCTTCATAGAGAGACAACTATACTCTCTCTTTCCAATCTCTCTCTGTCATATCAGCAAAAATTCTTACATGACAAATTAAGTATGTAGATAGTTGATATCATACCATTGTGCATGTCATGTACCACTGGAATGAGTTGCACTCATAAAGACGAGTCCTTGTAAATAGACGTATTTTTTTTAAAAATTTGGCCAGGAGCTCTGGCATTCAGTATAGAAGGAGAGAACAACAGCCAGGCTACAGTTGTACACACACCCACGCACACACGCCAAGAACTATACCCGGCTCCGACGCAAGACCGGGTGAGCTAAGGTTCGAACCAGCGGGCCAAGACGACACCGGCGATGCTGGCCACTCGAGCCAACGCTCGATCGCTTGTAAATAGAAGTATTACTTTACTATTTTGTAACTTGCCAGATTTTTGTTAAATCTAAGTCAATTTTTCAGGTTATGGGATTAGCTCTGAGATGCTTGCATGCATGATTATTATTTTGATCCAATATATCAAAAACTGCGACTCTTCTGCTTAGAATAAATCAGTCACCTTATACACGGAGTGCACTATATATAGAAGTAAACCTAGCTACATTTTATTCCATATATTGGGTGTTCAATTTTGTTTCTAGATAATAATACTCCCTTTGTTCTTTTTAGACGTCATTTTAAATACGTGCAACCAAAATTTTAAAACTTTGATCACTAATATATAGAAAAGTAATGTGTATTAGAGACTATGTTGATGTCTAAAATGATAACTCACATAATATCCTGATAAGAGCATCATTTCATTTTTTTTTCATGGTAGATTTCCACACTGATGCCATGCTAAGTTATCCTGTGATCTCATTGAGCAATGCAAGATGAATCAATTACCCCAAAATCACAGGTGAAATTCGTGCTCCCCTCGACAACCACATGCTTAATAAGCAGCAGCAGAAGCAGTAGTTTTATCTTCATATATGCAAGTTTTATCCTCTTACATTTTTACATTTCCCATTGAGAGTCCTGCTGCCAGCCCAGCAGCCATGACCCATGACCTTCCAAATTGCCCTTCCCTTTCTCTCTCGCGCGAGCTCCCTCTGTAAACACGTACCACGCAAGGCCTTCCCACGCCCTCAACCATTCGACAGGTGCATCAAAGATTTTTCTCCGCTCTCCTCCCTCTCCTCACAGCTCTGTCTCTCTCCTCTCCTAGCAGCAGCATATATAGCACAGACACACACGAGCACGCACCAAGTAGGAAAACAGCGAGTTCAGACGAAACTGGTCTAAGTGATCCTTTCTCAACGATCATTTGGATGGCCTTCTTCATCCTCGTATGCATCTTCATTTCACTAGCCTTCGTGTCCTACGTCCACTGCGCAAGACGGCAGAAAAGGAAAGGACAGGGCTATGCCCATGAGCAAGCCGTCAAGTTGCCTCCTGGCTCCAAGGGCTGGCCTTACATCGGCGAGACCCTTCAGCTCTACTCCCAGGACCCCAACGTGTTCTTCGCCTCCAAACAGAAGAGGTTCGTTGGTGTCTAGTCACCCACATCCTTCAGCTTTGTACAAACCTTTTGCAAGCTGCAAGACATGCAACATGTACACAGGCTTATTGTTAGCTTTTGATGCACGCGAAGAATTTACTAACGACGGAGTTGCGGCGTGCGTATGCATGTCATGGCTTGTGCAGGTACGGCGAGATCTTCAAGACGCATCTTCTGGGTTGCCCATGCGTGATGCTGGCGAGCCCGGAGGCGGCGCGGTTCGTGCTGGTGACACAGGCGAACCTGTTCAAGCCGACGTACCCGCGGAGCAAGGAGCGCATGATCGGGCCGTGGGCGCTCTTCTTCCACCAGGGCGACTACCACCTCCGCCTGCGCAGGCTCGTGCAGGGCCCGCTCGGCCCCGAGGCGCTGCGCGCGCTCGTGCCGGACGTCGAGGCCGCCGTGCGGTTCACGCTCGCCTCCTGGAACGGCAACGTCACGAGCACGTTCCACGCCATGAAGAGGGTAAGCAAAGCACACGCAGTTTCCAGACATTCATGCGCATACGTGTAATCGGCGTGCCTTCACGAGTGATGCATGCCGGTTATGTAGGGTGGGTTGCTGACGATGTTACTTTGGGGCGTGTTTCTTCCTTTCTTTCTTTCTTTCAGCTCTCGTTCGATGTCGGGATCGTGACGATATTCGGCGGGTGGCTGGATGAGCGGCAGAAGGCGGAGCTGAGGCAGAATTACGCCGTCATGGAGAAGGGCTACAACTCCTTCCTCAACAGCTTCCCCGGGACGCTCTACCACAAGGCGATCCAGGTATGCAACAAGCGACAGCCGGGCACGTGACGGCACGAATAGTACATACATACGTACTCTAGCGCCTTCTTCACGTTCTGGTACGTCTTCGCAGCAACAGTACCCATATGTGACCAAATTGAATTCTTCTTTCATTAACTGTAGGCAAGGCGGCGGCTGCACGGCGTGCTGAGCGACATCATGCGTGAGCGACGGGCCAGCGGCGAACCTGGCTCCGACCTCCTCGGCTGCCTCATGCAGTCGCGGGGCGACGACGGCGAGCTCCTCACCGACGAGCAGGTCGCCGACAACGTCATCGGCGTGCTGTTCGCGGCGCAGGACACGACGGCCAGCGTGCTCACCTGGATCGTCAAGTACCTCCACGACCAACCCAAGCTCCTCGAGGCCGTCAGGGCGGAGCAGATGGCGATCCGCGAGGCGAACGACGGCGGGAAGCGTCCGCTGACGTGGGCGCAGACGAGGAGCATGGCGCTAACGCATAGGGTGCGTACCATAGAAAAGCTTCAAGAGTTTTTAGTCTTCGACGCGCTAGGGCGCGCGGCGGGACGAGTAAAAATTCCCCCTTTTTTATGCGATTCCCTTGTTTTTTTCGTGGTTACTGATGGCGCCGTTTCTCGCTCCCATCTCATTCGTCGTCCAGGTGATTTTGGAGAGCTTAAGGATGGCGAGCATCATCTCGTTCACGTTCAGGGAGGCCGTGGCTGACGTGGAGTACAAAGGTACGCACGCGCGCACGTGCACGTCCTATGGTGGTCGTGGAGCTACGTAACCGTAGAGGGACATGTCTGGTACTCCTTTTTTACATCAGCGTACAAAACCGTGGGCATTTTCAATTCTGACGATGCAACCATTATCTTTTCTTGGCTTGTAGGCTTTCTTATCCCCAAGGGATGGAAGGTGATGCCGCTCTTCAGGAACATCCATCACAACCCGGACTACTTCCAGGATCCACAAAAGTTCGACCCTTCTAGATTCAAGGTATGAGTCTCCTCACCGCAATTCTTATTTTAGAGTACAATGTGGATGCACATGGCTCACATATAGTACTCATGTACCACACGTCGTAGGTGTTCTTTATACACATTAAGAAATTAATTAAAAGCTCTACAACCGCCAAAGTGCTTGAACGTGCTATCTCACTTAAGTATGGGGTGGAAAAAAAACTTGAAACTTGCGAGTTTAATGAGTACTTAAAAACTCGACTCAACTTGACTCGAACTCGTTCCTTAACGAATCGAGTCGAGTTGGGTTTTGAACTTGTTAAGATAACGAGTTTAACGAGCGAGCTAACGAGCTTAACGAGTCAGGAAAAAAATACTATAAGTCTGTAACTTTAATCTTGTTCCTTCAACCTTCAGACCGATTCTTTTTCCCCATTTCACATCCGTAATTCCCCAATTTTCGGCTTAGCTGCACCTCCACCCTCGCCCTTGCTTCCGACACCTTCGCTGCCGCTGTGCTACTCTCCTCCACCGACAAGCATCGTAACGAGCTAACTCGAGCCAACTCGAGTTTTTAACAAGTCGAGCCGAGTTGAGCTTTCAACTTGTTAAAAAAACGAGTCGAGTCGAGTGGGCTCATTATCTTAACAAGTTTAACGAGTCGAGTCGAACCGAGTTGGCTCGATATCCAGCCCTACTTAAGTATACATTTTTTTATTAATTTTGTTAAGACACGACAAGTTTGACCCGTTAGATCAAACTCCGGTGAGGAAACTGAAAAACGTTCCTTTCGATACGGTGCATTAAATCCCCTCTTCGTTGGTCAATGTATTCAGCTCAATACTGCTAATACTGTTCCCATAAGCTGTTACTAATCTCGGAAACAGCAGAGACGGCTATACTTTTCCATATTATTTAAAAATAAAAGTAAAGATAATTTCTATATAATAGATAATATTTTAATGTTGTCCCTATAAGATTTTATAATCTTTTAATTATGATATGTAAAAGTATTTATTATAGACAATAATTCATACATTGTTGTTTTGTGCGAAGAGACAACTACACTCTTTTCTTTTTCTCTCTTCATGTCAGCAAAAATTTTACGTGACAAAACTTATATATAGATGGCTAACATCACACCATTTACATGATCTTAGTGAATCTGTAGTGCTAAACAGTACTATTGGCTGACAACAATTTTGGTGATGTTTAATTGACTAGACTCTTAACTGTTTTTTGTTTATGAAGCCAGCACAAAAAATACTTATGTATAGTCTGTTCAGTTTCAGAAATAACTTAGACCGTCTAATCAATTAGTTGATATGCACCTAAGGTCCGGTCAAATATTACAGTTTGCTTTCAGAACATATATACTCGCATATGCAACAATGTACAAAACTAGAAAATGGGAGTACTATATGGCCAAATACACTACCATCTGTCCCAAGCAATGGGGATTGCTTCATATAACCATTGGACAAACTCATAATCCACAATGCGATGGTACATGGAAATCCAACCTAACACTGTTGACGCAAACCTTATCTAGAAGATTTGAAGCTGTCTTTATTTCCCATAACAGCCGCAACAGCTACCATCATCCATGCAGAGCCTCAAAACTCAGAACTTTCTGAATCCTTTTCTGGTTGTATGTGTGGAATGCATATTCAGGTGGCGCCGCGGCCGAACACCTTCATGCCATTTGGGAACGGCGTGCACGCGTGCCCGGGAAACGAGCTGGCGAAGCTCGAGATGCTCGTCCTCATCCACCACCTGGTCACCGGCTACAGGTTCGTGCCCCTCCACACAGATTCGCCATATATTCCACCTTGTCCTTGTGGACCAAGCGCCCCGTGGATGGTGCCACTTCATTGGACCCATCCCACGATACACACTCCAATTTGCACCTCGATCATACCATAAACCTGTGGGGTCATTCACTGTCTTGCACAGCTCTCCCTCTCCTATATGGTGTAGTGCTCCTACTGCTCACTGCCATAGCGACAGCTCGGGTGTAAGTTCAGAAATGGAGTACTGATTTTTGTGTTCATGCTTGATGTTGCAGGTGGGAGATCGTTGGATCCAGTGACGAGGTGGAGTACGGCCCATTCCCTGTTCCCAAGCATGGCCTGCTCGGCAAATTATGGAGAGAAAACAGTGTCAACATGGATAGAAAGGGTTGCCAGGATGACGATAATGACGACAACGTACTTATAGTTTGATTAGGCATGTAAGGTAGTGTTTGTACAAGAATTTGGCAAGATATGGTCAAATTGTTAGGCTAAGGATATTAGGATATTTTGGCCGATATTGGATAAGAAAAGAAAAGTTAAAGGTAGTATTATGGCCAATATTGATTCAATTTTGAGAAATCTTGTTCTAGTAAGAGGTCGATAGGGATCATGGTGGACAACGTATTAGAAAATGATACGATCGGCCAATCTACTATAAAAATGGTTAAGAGCATGCGAAGACAACGATACAATCCAATCAAACAGCTCGCATTACTTTTTATCTACTTTTCTGTCAAATAGGAGTAGTCTTGTAACTTAGAATATTTTCTGTAATTCGATTTTGATCAATAAAAGTTACGCATCGCCGATTTGATCTTCATCGATTACTAGCTCAACAATAATCGGCTTATTCACCTCTTTCTCTATTAGTCATATTTCTCGAGAGATGAATGACAAGACCAACTTACTAGCTCAACAAGTATCGGGTTATAAAGTTTTTGGCCAATTTGAAGAGTGTGGGCCGATAAAAAAAATGGTTATGTGTGTTACCATCATCGATTGGAGGACAAAAATAATAGAGTATTTGATCGATCCCTCAAAACTTACTCATCAAAGAGTTAGGCGACAAGATTTAAAATATGATATCCTTGATAATGTATTATATTATTGAACTTTAGAGGATTTGTTGCTAAAATATCTTGAAGCCAAAGTAGCTATGGAAGAAGTGCATGAAATCGACTCATAAGATGAAATGGCTGCTAAGGCGTACAGGATATTTTTGGCCGACAATACTAGAAGATTATTTCAAATATTACAACAGATGCCAGACTTGTCAAAAATTTAGCAACATGCAATTGGCTTCAACATCGGCTTTACACCCGATTATCAAGCTATGGCCATTTAGGGGATGGGGAATAGATGTCATCGGACAAATATTTCCCACATCAAGCAAAGGTCATAAGTTTATTTTGGCCACGACCGATTATTTCTCCAAGTGGGTCGAGGAAATCCCAATCAAAAAAGTTAAAGTGTTGAAGCCATTGGGTTCGTTACAGAACATATAGTCCATCGGTTTGGAATACCACAAACTATTACGATCGATCAGGGTATTGTATTTATGTCCGATGAGTTTCAAAGTTTTGTCAAAGGTTTGGGCATTAAGTTATTGAATTCATCATCTTATTGTGCTCAGGCTAATGGTCAAGCCGAATTGTCTAATAAAACATTGATCAAGTTAATCAAGAGGAAGATTGAGAAAAAACCAAGGAATTGGCATGCAACGCTGTCAGAGTCGTTATAGGCTTATCGGCTTACATATCATGGTGCAACAAAGTTGTCACCCTACCAATTGGTTTATGGTAAGGAAGCAATTTTGCCTGTAAAAATCAATATTGACTCTATACGAACAGCCAGGCAAAATGGTTTGTGAACTCAAGACTATAAGGTTTTAATGATTGATAAATTGAATGATTTGGTGGAGTTATGCTTACATACATTAGATCGGCTTAAGAAGAATAAAGCAAAGGTTGCGAAGGCTTACAATAAAAAGGTAATGCCTAAGTCATTTTGTGAAGCCAATTTGGTTCGAAAAATTATACTACCTATCGACTCCAGAGATAATCGATTTGGTAACTGGTCCTCGACATGGAAAAGGCTATATAAGATAAATCAACTTGTAGATGGAAATGCCTACATTTTTGAAACGTTGGAATGAGTGGTGTTTCATAAGACGATTAATGGAAAATACTTGAAGAAATACTATCATAGCATTTGGATTGGTTCCTGATCGGCTAAAGATAGCAATAGGTATTAGAAGGCCGAATTAACTCGTTGCAATTAATTCTAGCTAAACTAGTAGTTAAAACTCAATTACATGCATCATTAGAAGGGATTAAATAAACATCGGTTAAACAACCGATTATAAAAGTTACAAAATTATTCAGAATAGTTTTGTGACAAACCCCTATTGCATTAAGTTTAGCTAATTACATTGGAAGAATTCAAGGATTAAGTTTGGCTCTAAGAGCCGATGATGCGGCTGTGGCCTTAGCATTGGCCTGCTCCACTTCCTCAAGGATTTTCTCATCTTCTTTAGTGCTCCCAGGAACTGGAGTTACTTTGGTTGATTGTCTCTTCGCAGCTGCCACGGCTAAGCCTAGCTAGACCTTCTGAGCTTTTAAAGTCAACACTGAGTTTGTTAGCATTTGCTAGCCTTTAGATAGTTGCTTGTTGACTTTAGCCAGTTCTACTTCAAGGAATTTTTTGGTCGACTCTAGCTTCAGAATCCCCTCTTTGTTTACCTTGAGGGACTCAACGTCTTTATCAAACATAGCCTTTTTGGCTTTAGTATCGCTATCGTTTGATCCAGGAGTTTTTGGTCCTCGCATTGTACGCCTCGGAGTACAATTATGTCCTTATTCACGTTCACTTCAGCCTTTCTATCATCAAGATGACAGACGTTCAGCAACGTCGGCATTACTTCTAGAGGAAGATCGATTTCAACGGCGGCCATGGCGTTCCTAAGGGGCTGGGCATTTTGGAGCAGGTTGGCCAATGGAGTGAACAGAAGTTCAAAGAACTTGTTCAAATTTTCTTTTGTGCCTAGGGCCAATGTCGTCGCAGTCGATACATTCTCAGATACACTAAGGATCCTTTGGATCTCCCTAGGGTATGTGTCCATTGCTACCTCGTCATCATCCTCCAAGTCTGATAATGTAAAGCCCAAACTTGTCGGTGAGGGAGATCGTCAGCTTGGTTGGCTCCAAGCAGGGGCAGTGGGGGCAGGAGGTGTCAGCTGAGAGGTTGGAGGAGGAAGCTCTGTTTCAGTGGCCGTCAGATCGACTAAGATATTAGCCACTTGTGTGGCAGAAGAGAGTGTATGCTAAAAGAGGAATAATATTTTGAAAGATTTGCTGATGGGGAGTTTGATAAAGTTAGTGATTATGATTTCTTACCCTGTAGAGACTGATCCTCACAGAGAGTGGTCGGCTGATCCCTCCTAAGCAGGAGGACCCCTGGAAGTGACATCCTTCTTTGTTCGTACACATTTCTTTTCTGTTAAGAGACAAATTATGAGTATCAGTTTATATAACAAATTGAGAAATAATTGGATTGCAAGCCATGAGTACATACTTGGTTGCTGCTTCTCAAGGTCAACAAGTGAAGGAGCTTGGACGCTGAGGGTACCCGATGAGTACCCAGCTAGGACCGTTGCGGAAGGACATGGCCGCTTGCTTGATTGGCCAGTGCCAGATGAATTGGTTGGCTTCTTGCCTGCTGCCAAAGTCTACGGGGTTGAGAAAAGCTGATTAGTAAATGCTATAAAATACTTGAGAAGACTTGGTGAGTACAAATCTAAATGTAGCCGATACCTCGGCGGTAATATTCACTATACTTGTATTAGTATAGCCTGATAAGCTAGCGCTACTGCTAGAGCTTGAGCCACTACTTGCGGAGTTAGTGGATGAGGATTCAACAGGAGGCAGATTTGGGAAAAACTCGGTTACCACAGCTGATATGGTACGCTCAGTGGGAAATAAGACCTCATAGATAGCTGACCACCAGATGGTATAATTGCTTGCTCTCCAGGTTTGTAAATTGAAGTGTGGTAGGCTTTGAAGCTGAAGATCATCGGTCAACTACAAGGCTATGTTGGCACTAGACAGATAGCGAAGCCGATCCCTTGGCTTGATCTGATTGAGTAACTGGAAACTTGAGCACACTTGGGCGGATCCTAATTGTTGGACATACACGGATGGATGGTATAATTCGTATGAAGACTAATAAGTCCGGTGTCTTGTGTGTAAACCGACAGATAACACACTTGGTGATATAAAAATCTTATACATATTTAGTGTCTCTATGGGCATTTCATCACTACTGGTTGCCAATTAAAGAAATGATGGCCAAAGGTAGCTATCGGCTTCCTTATAACTAAAGAAATCATTTTGGTTGAAATTTGTCTGGTCGAGCTGAAAGAAAAAAAGCCGAAATCTTCTTGCTCCAATAGGAGTGAGACTTGGTTGTTTGCAGGAATAAAGGATAAATTTTCATCGAAAGATCAGCTATCTCTAAAACCAGGCTCTTGGCCTTCCGGAGTTCCTTCTAGGGGGAAAGGAGTGATTTCAGCTGAGTTGATATTAAATGGTGGGCTAAATACACAAAAAAGCCAGACCTGAATGAACCACAAAGGGTCACCGACATTTCCAACTACATGCTGGCCTAATCCAGTGAAAAGCTGACTTGAATAGCATGCATCATTTGAAAGACTACCCCTAAGAAGAGTTTTCCTAGTGCTGGCCGACGACCCTCAACTAGTTGTTACACGATTACTTGGAATACTTGTGTCAGTCCAAGTGATGCCCCACAAAATAGGAAATGGTCCAGCCACATGTTCAAGAAAGTGATGTGTTCTTTGTCCGATACTGGGCCAACTCGTTGATTATTATTGATGCACTTGTTCCAGACTTCTCCCTTGGAGTGGATCAATTTGGGTTGGGCTTGGAGCTAAAAGCTGATATGTGCTCTCCGTTAGGCCTCAGATAGCATAACTATGCTACTTTCAGGAGTGTTGGGCCGATTGGACTCGTTCTGAAAATAAATGCATTAAGTGTGTCTGACTAGAAATAACACATCATGGCCACTAAGAGCTCATTGGCCTCTTGATCGGCTAAAGACAACAGGAGACATTCAGCTATTCTCATCCTTTTTCAAATCAGCCTCTTTTGGGCTGCTACCCTATTGTACTAATTCCTCCAGCCTTTTAGTGATGTCGGTCAGGCCTTAAAGCTTTTACTCCATCTCTCTGTATTATACTCAGGAGCCGATAAGAGAGATGGGGTAACTCTTGTTCTATGACAACCGATGGGTCAGTGTTTCCTAATGGCCCTAAGTAGTATTTTTCATCACTATTAGGAATTGGAATGAGTACCTGATAGGGATCCATTCAGCCAATTTGAAGAAAAGGTGAGTTGGCCGATGAGGGTTTTGATCAAGATGAAGTGCAAGAAGATAGAGACGAAGCCGATTGCAGAAGATTCGAGAGTTTAAGCACATGAAAATGACAGTGAATGGGGGTTCATATTTATAGCGGGGTAAAAAAGGTGAAAGGGCAAGAAGTTTTTATGGTGGGATGCGAACAGTTAATGTAAAAGATACGTATCTAGATTTTTGTAGCGCCATAAATTGAATGGTTACCAATGAAGATATTATGCTAAAGCTGATGCTAAAAGCCGACGAAGAAGATTTTTGAAAGATAACATGTTATCTCTCAAAAAATAGGGGCATATGTTTGCACTAGAATTTGGTAAGGCATGGGCAAATTATCAAGCTAAGGATAACAGGGCATTTTGGTCCATATCAGATAAGAAAAGAAAAGTTAAAAATAGTATTATGGCCGATATTGATCCAATTTTGAGAAATCCTGTTCTAGTAAGAAGCCGATACAGATCATGGTGGACAACATATTGAAAAAGGATACGATCGGCTAATCTACTATAAAAGATGGTCAAGAGCATGTGAGGACAACAACACAATCTAATTAAACAACTCGTATTACTTTTTATTTACTTTCCTAACAACTGGGAGTAGTCTTGTAACATATAATCTTTTCTGTAATCCAATTTTGATCAATAAAGTTGTGCATCGCCGATTGTTAATCTTCATCGATTACGCCAATCAAGTTTGGTTTTTCTCCGATTTTGTTGCCCGTCACCTTCTTCGGGAAAGTCTACCTTTATCTATCTATTCAGTCCTAATCGGCTGTTTAGGTTTACCATCACCTTAGATTTAATCGGCTTTTCGACTGTTTAGATCTTTATTGATTGTTACATTAGATTGGCTTTGAGCATATTTTTTTATCAATCTTACCGATTACAGGACAGTTGGCACGCCTCGAATCCGGCATTCATCATGTGTGTGTGTGTTGTAGCCGATATTCACGTTTTTTGGCGCCAACACTTAGATAACTAGAGCAACGTCACTACAGGTTTCGTCGGCCGACTCCAATTTCGTCGGCCTTTTTGAAGCCGTCGAAAATAAGGTAATAAATTCGTCGGCCCTTGTAAGCTGTCGAAAATGAATGCATAAATTCGTCGGCCCATATAAGCCGTAAAAAATAAACAGATAATTTCGTCGGTTTTAATAGGTCGTCGAAAATATAGGATAATTAATTTCGGTCGGCCGTCGAAAATCGCAGGCACCATAACCCCGGCCACCAAAAAGTTGCCTCACTCATGCTGAGGTTTTACTCTCGCCACGCCGCCCCCTCTCCCTCGCGTCGCCGCGCCGCCCCTCAAGCCCCCGCCACCCCCCTCCCAGCGCGCCGCCCCTCCCCTCGCGCCGCCGCCTCCTCCCCCACGCGACGCCCTGCTGTCTCTCCCATGACGCCTCGCCTGCCTTGACAGCCGTCGCCGCCGCTTTGGCCACTTTGCACTAAAGTCAACTCGCTACCCCAAGAGCCCTCTGTTGCCTCAATTGCAAGAACACCACCGCACAAGCACTGCTGTTTGATCTGAACCGTGAGTTATCTGTTTTTCCAATTTTTGTATTGGAACCTATCATTTCTCTTAGTTATGTGTCTTTCATAGGGCGCCTCCAAATACACAACCTCCAAATGTCGCTACTCCAATTCTTCTTTGGATCGCATCGTAAGTGCCTTTCGAGCCTTTATTTTCATTCTTTAGGAGCTATCACTTATATTTACTTATTTCAGAATGTATGGAGTAGGTTTTGGTAACTATATTTCAAGTGCTTTGCCCTTGTGATTTCTAACTACAAATTGCATCCTATTGTTGTGTATATCATTTTGGTGTGATGTGCGAATAGTTTCCATAAATCATGTTCTGTAAGACAGATGTAGAATTATACCATTGATGGGTTCCATTCGAATCTGTTTCAAGTCGTGAGAAGAAAAGAAACCGCTTATCTAATGATTGCCTTTTAATGTTAAAAACATAGACCAACAAACTAGACATACCATGAGCCGATAAGTCGTACATCATGTTCCTTGAATTGTTTTGGCTTTGACATCGATAAACATGTAAATTGATTTTAATATTTATTTGTAGGTCAGGTTGCGTATATCATATAACATTTCATTTATGAGAAAAGTGTACAAACTATTGAAACTTGATAAATGCATCAATTTACATTTTAAAAAAATCTCATGCTTTGAACTTTCTTGGCATCTTTCTATAGCCACAAGGCCCACAACATTTTATGGGCATATGCAATATTATCCTATAGTTGGCTGAATGTAGGATATTTAGAATTAGTAGTTCACTTGTGTTTATCTGCTTATGTATATTTGGCAACAACAAGATGGTGGTGCATAACATGTCGCATCCATGTGTACTCTTGAAGCTCGTGACTTGTTCTTGAATTTGGTTCTCTTGATAGTTGTGCCAAATTAATCCTTCTACATTATCTCTTTTGATGTGCATCATTCTTTTTTTTCATTATAATGACAAAAAAATGACACTCTTTTGTGACTGGAGTGTGTAATAGGGAGGAACAGCTAGCAAAATAAGCAGTACAGTTAATATTGAGTTCAGTTATGTTATTCAGGAGATTTTACCTTAGTATGTTGTGATATTTTAATGATATTTATAAAATTGCACCATCATCCATGTAGTGTTAGCAGCATCAAAAATGGCGATTACCAAGATGAATGTATGATGGATGGAAAAACACCGGATGCACACACGAGAGTGGATGGTGAACACACGTGCTTTTGTGGATTTTGTTTTCTTCCGTCTGTCTTCCGTGGGTTGGGGAAGTGCCCTCGTCAGAGGTGTCGAATTTTAATTGGCAAGACAAAATGATATGGAGCGTCACCTTTGCAAATGGGGTTTCATGCCAGATTATCTAACCTGGTATGAGCATGGTGAGCCACGTTCTAGAGAAACATCCAATCCGAACGAGTGTGAGCTAGCTGATGATCCTATTGATGCATTGGATGATATGATGCATGATTTTGTTCAGCAGTTTGAGGATGTGCCCGGACCAGAGGTAGATAGATTCTTTAGTCTTCTGAAAGCTTCTGAAGATCCTTTGCATGAGTCCACGAGCGTGACACAGCTTGCGACTGTGACACGATTGATGGCTATAAGGTCGAAGTACAACTTCTCGGTGGACTGTTTCAATGATCTAGTTGATTTGATATCTGACATTTTACCAAAACCTCACAAGTTGCCGAAAGATTTCTATTACTCAAAGAAACTGCTAGCCGGTCTAGGGATGCCATATCAGAAGATTGATGTGTGTGTGAACAATTGTATTTTGTTCTGGAAGGAGCACGAGAAGTTGGATCGTTGTCCATACTGCAAGAAATCTAGATATGCAGAAGTAGTCAACAAAGATGGGATTATGCAGAAAACAAGCGTTCCCTCAGGCGACTACGATATCCGCCTCTCACAAAGACGGCTCCAACGGTTGTACCTCTCTAAGACGATTATGAAGCATATGAGGTGGCACAAGGAAGGCATCCGCACAAATGAGGGGTACATGGGCCATCCATCCGATGGTGAGGCTTGGAAGGCATCGGATCGGTATGACCAAGATTTTGCTAGCGATCCTCGGAATGTACGTATTGGATTGGCGATCGATGGTTTCACCCTTTCAACACAAATGCGCGACATATTCATGTTGGTCCGTTTTGCAATTCCATACAATCTTCCACCCTCTTTGTGCATGAAAGATCAAGATGTGTTCTCGACTATTATCATACCAGTGGTCCGATCATCCCGAAAGCACTTAGACATGTTTATGCAGCCGTTGATCGATAAGCTAAAAGAACTGTGGATCGGTGTCAGGACATATGACAATAGTAGAAAGGACTATTTCAACATGCGTGCAGCATTCCTTTGGTATATCCATGATTTTCCTGCATATGGCATGTTCTCGGGATGGAGCACGCATGGTCGGTTATGTTGTCCAATATGCATGGATGACACTGATGCATTTCTCCTAAAGAACGGAGGTAAATTCTGCTTCTTCGATTGTCATCGACGCTTCACACCATCCAATCACCTATTTAGGACCCAACGAAATGCATTTCGTAAAGATACGACCATTAGTAAAGGTCCACCGAAGCGTTTAACCGGATCAGAGATTGTTGCTTGGCATGATCGGTTAGAAGCCACAGAGAATGGTTACGAAGGGTTCAAAGAGGAACATAATTGGACTCACATATCTTGCATCTGGAGTCTTCCTTATGTTAAATGTCTAATCTTATGGCACAATATCGACGTGATGCATTAAGAACGGAATGTTGCTAAAAGTATCATCAGCACCGTTTTTGACTTCAAGGACAAAACAAAAGATAATATGAAAGCTCGAGAGATATGGTCGACATATGTGACCGCCTACCCTTGAGGTCGAACCAATCAAGCCGGACGTATGGGTAAGCCACGTGCTCCATCTTGCCTAAAGCCTTCAAAAAAAAAAGGAGGTGCTTGCGTGGCTCAAGAATCTTAAATTTCCCGATGGTTACGCGTCAAACCTAAAGGGCGCGGTGAACATCGTAAGTGGCAAGATAAATGGTTTGAAGAGCCATGACTACCATATTATTATGGAGAGGCTACTTCCTGTAATGTTTCGTGGATATCTAAAAGAAGAAGTTTGGATAATGTTAACAGAGCTTTCTTATTTCTACAGACAATTGTGCGCAAAGGAAATTAAGAAAACAATAATGAGGAAACTTGGTAAGGAAATACCGGTGTTGATATGTAAGATGGAGAAAGTGTTCCCACCGTGTTTTATGAACGTAATGCAACATCTGTTGGTGCATTTGCCTTATGAAGCAGAGGTTGGTGGGCCCTGCAAGATCGATGGATGTATCCTATAGAACGGAACTTAAAAAAGATTAGAGCAACTGTGGGTAACAAAGCATGAGTTGAAGGATGCATCGCGCAAGCATTTTATCTGAAAGAAATATCATACTATACGAGCACATATTTCGCAGAAGAACACAACATCAATGCTCATATACCAAGATACCACACCTCTGATGATGCACCAGCTAGTAATCTCAAGATATTTCAGTGGAAAGGTAAGGCTGTTGGTAGAAGTTCGGTGCATGAGGTATCTACAGAAGAATGGAATGCTGCAATGTTGTATATGTACACCAACATCGAGGAGATGGATGATTACTTCGAGTAAGTACTTAACCTAATTTCCGCTTTTAATCTCTTCATGCACAAACCGTATGAAACCTAAATAATGTACTACAAAGTTGTTCGATCAACAACAATGGAGATCTAGGCAAGAACCTACCAAGAAACAACTTGAAACTCTACGACGTGATGGATTACGTGATGGTCCTAATTTTGTCACATGGTTTCGAAAACACGTAATTTTCTTAACAATTAATTTTCTCATTGATTAATAACTATGTTGAGTATTAGTTTAAACATTGCTATAACCTTGCAGTGCATTACCGATGGTAGCGCCCATGAAGATTTGAGACAACTGTCACACGGAAGCATAACAAATGAGGAGTTTTGACGTTATGATGTCAATGGATTTCGTTTTAGATTCGCAAAATTTGAAGCAATACGTCCACAAGCAGCCACGACAAATAGTGGAGTTGTCACTATAGCAAGTGGCTCAGATGGTCGTCTCATCGAGTACTATGGTGTTATTCAAAACATAGTTGAGATGAAGTTCAGGGGATCGAAAGATCTACGAGTAGTGTTTTTTTATTGTGATTGGTTTAATGAAAAATTAGGGATAGGGATAAGGCGAAACACCAAAATTGGTCTAGTGGAAGTTAATCATACATCACGCCTTCATGTGTTTCAATCCATTTGTACTCGCCACCAAGTTCAACAAGTGTACTATATGTCCTATCCTTGTCCCTTAGCAATCCTAAAGCCATGGTGGGTTGTTCAGAAGGTAAATCCTCCTGGCCGGTTGCCTACCCCTGGAGATGATGGGTATAATGAAAGTGAGGTTGTGAACACCTTTGAAGAACCATATCAAGAAGGTGGTTTACCAGCCTCGTTTGCAGTAGATGAAGGGGTGGCACTTGACCAACTAGCCGGAGACACTACAGATGTCATTGTTGATGAGGTTCAGAAAACGAAACGACCTCGTCGCATAACCAAAGTCCCACGAAAAGTGGTTAACACAAGGCGTCGCAGTGGTTTACAAAATGTTACAGATGATGGTCATGAGCTCGATGATTTTTAAGAAGTAAATAACCAAGCATTGCATTTTCTTGTTTTCCATGCTTGAAGGTAGTTCTAATTTTCTCAACATGTGGTTTACCATGTATATCAAGAAAGTTGTTCAATTGTTTTAATCATACTCAGTAACTTGTAATTATTTTTTTTAACAGGATGAAGTCATTTGCACACGCTTTTAGAGGAAAGAAGAAGGATGGCTCTTCATCTTCGAAGAGTCAAGGAAGTAAGAATGATGGCTCTTCATCGGTTGGTGGTTCACTTTTGAGGGCAGTATCTCAACAGAGCCGACGAAGTGCATTTCAGAGGTGTCTTGAGGAGGCTCAACAGACGGTTGCTTCACCAGAGGAGACTCAACAGGAGGATGTACTTCCTGCTCCTGTGTCAGCAGCAGGAGACAATACTGATGGGGATGCGGATGGGGATGCGGAGGGGCAGGGGGATGGGGATGCGGAGGGGGAGGGGGATGGTGTTGATCCTGTGTTTAGGTAATTGTAAAAATTTTCATAAGTTTTGTGCAAACATTGGTGCTGAATTTTTTTTTCACCATTTCAGGTTCAGATCTTCCAACTTAATCATCAGATTTTAAATCGGCTTTTGGCCGGTTTAAAATATCATGGATTCTGTAGTGCGTCTCTCTCTTTTATGCCCTTCTCCTCAAGTCAGAGGAGAACACATGACATTTTTTTTACTTTCTTGGATGATGATAAAATGTAAGGTAGGTGTTTATTTTGTCAATGATGCAATATCCTTGATGAACCTAAAATAACTAGTGTTTTCCGATATTGCACTCCCCTTTTTTCCACATATCATCCCTTGAATTAAAGATTGCAAAGTTCCGGCAAAGATAGCCTATCCACCTGTCACTTTGCCCATTTTGCGAAAACCCCCCTGTATTTCTTGAAATTACGGATAGGTCCCTGCAAATTACGAATAGGTCCTTCGTGATTTTTTGTGAGAGAAAGATTTTCTTTTCTAAATCGCATTTGGGTCCTCGTATACTGCTTTTACTAAAAAAATCTCCCGTTAAATTCAAATCGCGAACAAGCCCTTTTCTAATTTTTTCAGATAGCTAACAGTCCAAAAACGTAACATTCAGTCATTGCTCTTTACGCCTAGGTCCTTTCTCCGTTTTTCTAGAAAAATGTTTTCGCCACCGTAAAAATGTGTTCACTCTATCTCTAGACTTTTTCCTCCGTTCTTTCGGAAAAAATATTTCCGTGCTCGCTTTTCCTCGCTTTTTCCGGAAAAAATGTTTTCGTGGTCCGCTTTTCCTCGCTTTTTCAAAAAAAAATCGTGGTCCGTTTTTTCTCCAAGAAAAACACAAATTTGTTTTTCGTTCACGCGCGCGACGTGCGCCGCGCTTAGTCCTTTCTCCATTTTTTCCGAAAAAAATGTTTTCGTGCTCCGTTTTTCTTCGCTTTTCCAAAAAAAAAATTTTCATGGTCCGTTTCTCTGAGAAAAACACAAATTTGTTTTCCGTTCACGCGCGCGGCGTGCGCCGCGCTTATTGTTCTAGTACATGTTACAGTGTGATAGTTTGTGCCAGGGTTGGGACGTTTGTCAGGCAAGCATGGCATATAATTGCATGCTCCTAAAAAAACATAAGTTCATATACATTGTTGCAATTGAGGACGGTACGAATTTATTTCCTACTTCGTCTTAAATCTTTCTATATACAGAGCCTACTATATATCACTATAAATATAACCCTGTAGCTTAGGATAAAAACAAGAGTTTCATTATAAACATCTCCTCATACAGTGATTGTTTTCATGTACTCATAGTTTTTCTCCGCTATGGTTTTTTACGTAAAAATCCGTGTCTTCATGTAGACAAAGTTATACTTTTATCTTATACTATGCTGTTGTACTACTGTAGATAGATAAGAATAGGAATACGTTAGCTAGTTAGCTTTGCAGAAGAAGAGAGGCTCGAGAGAGTGAATAAATTGGACTCACCTCCGATCCGTCCGGACGGCCAGAGACGTACATTCATTTATTCATCCACCCATGCCGTAGCGCCATTGCGGCGTTTCCTCGATCAACCGTGCACGTCCCACTCTCTTGTAAGATGTGAACGCCCGCATAATTTCTGCACACCTCACGCGCAGTGAATTTTCGCCAGAAATCCTTCCGATCAGCCAAAGCAGCATACATGCAAGCACGGAACAACATTAGATCGGTGCTGCTCAAACAAAGACAACCCATGCCGCCATGCGCATGCAAAACAGTTGCAAGGGCACAGGCCCTCTTCAACCAAACGGAGCACGCGGCCGCCGGATTCCAAACTCCCAAGTGTCCGCGTCCCCCACGAGGCCACGACGCTCACTCACTCAACTTCTACTACAGTACTCCTACCTCTCCCTGCGCCGACATGCCACGTGCTGTACGTGCCCCGGCTTCCCAGCCCGATGCGGCACCAAACCGAGCAAGACGACACAGCTCGCGGCGCGCGCCGGGTCACTCCAAGTCCATCCCCTCTGCTCCAGTTCGGACGTACGTCGCAGCTGTCGAGCGAGTTGGCGTCCAGCTCCCACTCCCTTTCACCACAAGCCGTTGGAGTCCAGCTCACGCATGACCGATGATGGAGTACACTGCTTGGTCGACCGATCGCACACGTCGGAGGCACGAAGGAGAAAGGGTGGTTCGGCTTCCCTTTTCAGCCACGTTCCCATCGATCCTACGTTGCACTGGCAGGTCGTACGAGCGCATGATGAGTTTGCGCGCGTGGGTACGTGCAGAGCTGGCTGTCCCCTTGTCCATCCGCGTCGCGCCAAGGACGCCACGGGCTGGCGGGCATTGCCTTGCCTGAGGCCGTCAGCGCGCGCCGTCGCGTCGGTGTCGGGCCATAGGCACGTACCGGCCGGACCGCGCCTCGTTTCGTCGGTGCGGGGCGGCTCGTCGAGCGCGCGGGCCGGCACGTCGAACGGGACGATATGATGTGCCCTTGCGCGCGCGCGGGGCGTCGTACGTGCAGTGGCGGTCCTGAGATTTTAAGGGCCCGGAGCGGGATTTAAAATAGGGACCTTCTAAATAATATATATATATATATATATATAAATGTTACTAATAAACACTCAAGATACATCCAAAAAAATTATTCATATCAAGTAACAAGTAAAGCAAGAACTACATATTACAGTATTACCTTAAAAGTTTTTCTAATGTCCAGACATGGCGCCGGCGCATCGGTCGACGACTCGGCGTGGCGGCTGTGTGCCTGCGTCACAACTCGCACTCGCGAGGGCAGCAACCGGCAAGGGCGCAGGGCGTGTCACGCAGAGGCGCGGACACTCATCTCGTTGAGTCGCCGCTCTCGCCTCGCCCCGCTCGATGTCAATTGCCGATCGCCTCGCCGCCAAGCAGGTGACCGGTGTCGCGTCGTAGCCGCTCGATCGCTCTCATGAGTCGCGGTCTCGCCAGAAGCCCGCCGATGAGATGAAATCGCAAATCGTGATTCGCGAGGCGCCACGCGCGACGCTGTACCGCTAGGACTCGGGAGACGGGACTCACGCGTAACACGCCAAGCCGACGCTTTGTGTCTTCGTTTCCCAGGCCAGGTATGAGTATGACAAGAAACTAATTAAAATGTAAGCAACTTGGTCAAGCCGTCAAGGCCCAAGAACGGCTGAACGTTACGAGCGATACATACTAGTCACTAGTGCATGTATAGCTACAGGGGTGGGGCCCATGGTCGGGGGTCGGAGCGTTGCCCTTCGCCGCCTCAGGTGGCGTGGCACAGACGCGTGTGGCTCTGAGATCATGTTCGTTTAGGGAACTGACTGCCGAGAGGAGAGCACAGGGGTCCAACACCAGCTAAGAGCAACTCCAGCAGCGCTCTCCAAATTCCACTCTCCAAAAGCCACTTTTACATAACTCTCCAAAAAAATCCCTCCCCATATCTCCTCCCTCTCCAACAGCACTCTCCATATCACACTCCCTATCTTCTCTCTCCTATATTCTAATCATATTCCACATAATGTATATACCAAAGAACTGTTTTTTTCTCGATACATTCAACTACTATATTAAAATACGGAATTTAAAAATTAAAATTTATTGTGACGATCACATTGTAATTTCGAATGGCTATATTTGAGCATGGAAGTTTTAAATTTGAATTTTTCTGTAACGGTTATGTTATAATGGTGATATTTGAAATTATTGTACTGAGTGAGTCATGTCGTAACGGTCGTCGCAACGGCTATATTCTAACGGTCATCGCAACGGCTATATTCTAACGGCCATCTTAACGGCTATTTTGTAACGGTCAGCGCAATGGCTATATTCTAACGGTCATCTTAACGGCTGTATTCTAACGGTCATCGCAACGGCTATATTCGAATAGTCATCTTAACGGCCACACCATTCTCGTCTATATATAAAAACCCATTTGTAGTTCAATGGTCTGCACATTTCAGAATGAGTGGTCGAAACTTAGTCTCAGAATTTCTCTCGGAAGATGAGGGGTCCGAGAGAAATAATGAGTACGTATTTCTTCTTACAACAGGATACCTAGCTCACATGGAAAATCAAGGTGTGAATCTTCCACTCCATGGCGGTTCGACTCGCCGACAAGTCGCTCATCGCAATAGGCAAGAAGGGCATGCTAGATCTGCTTTCAGACTATTTTGTCGATCCTCCTATCTATGGCCCGCCCTTCTTTCGACGGAGGTATAGAATTATTCGTTCTTTATTTCTTCGCAGATTGTGTTCATCCTACTATCTACAGCTCAACTTTCTTTTCGACGCAGGTTTCGAATGAATCGGCCTTTATTTCTTCGCATATTGCATGCCGTAGAAGCACATGACAATTATTTCGTGCAGAAGAGGAATTGTGCTGGAAATCTTAGGTTATCTTGTTTGCAAAAGGTAACCGCAGCATTTCGGATGCTAGCTTACGGAGTAGCAGCAGATGCTATTGATGATTATGTGCGGATTGGAGAAAGTACTGCTATAGAGAGCCTGAAAAGGTTTGTGAAAGCTATTATTGAAATATTTGGAGATGAGTATTTAAGATCTCCAAATGAGAATGATACTGCTAGATTACTTGCAATTGGTGAGAAAAGAGGTTTTCCAGGAATGCTAGGGAGCATAGATTGTATGCATTGAAAGTGGAAAAATTGTCCTGCGGCATGGCAAGGCATGTATACTGGTCATGTTCACGAGCCAACAATCATTCTGGAAGCCGTTGCTTCCCAAGATCTTTGGATATGGTATGCTTTTTTTGGTTTACCAGGGTCTCACAATGATATTAATGTTCTTCACCGGTCCCCTCTGTTTGTTAAGTTAGCCGAAGGGCATGCTCCAGAAGTGAATTATACTGTGAATGGTCACAACTACACAATGGGATACTATCTTGCAGATGGAATATATCCTTCATGGGTAACATTTGTGAAGACTATACCAGCTCCCCAAGGGAATAAGAAAAAACATTTTGCAGAAGCTTAGGAAGCAGCTAGGAAGGATGTGGAACGAGCATTTGGAGTTTTACAGGCGCGTTTTGCAATCGTCCGTGGACCGGCTCGTTTTTGGTATCAAGAAACACTTCGAGATATCATGACAACATGTATCATCATGCATAACATGATAATTGAAGATGAGCGGGATGGAGGTGCAGTTGACTTCAATTATGATGCAATGGGAGAAAATGTTGCAGTCTCCCATGAAAGAACACCTAAGCTTTCTGAGTTTATTCAAACTCATCAATCAATCAGAAATAGAAAAGCTCACTCTCAACTTCAAGAAGATCTAGTGGAGCACTTATGGCTCCAGTATGAAGGGATGTAGGCGAGCGCATGATGTACTAGTTTATGCATTTCAACTAGATATGATGTACTAGTTTATGCACTTCAATTATCATGTACTAGTTTAAGCACTTCAATTATCATGTCCTAGTTTATGCACTTGAACTATGATGTACTGATTTATACATTTGAACTACCAAATTGTGCTGCGAGTAGTAAGACTGTGAGAAATCAGCAAGATCGATAACTGGTTGCCAACGTTATGCGCAAGACACAAGATCAGGAACAACATATCAAAATAAATAATTTCCATATCCATAAGTTGTGAAGTACATAACTCTTTTTTCCAGCAAGTATGTGTGACTACTTATCTAGAAAATAAAAGATAGCACCTCATCTTCTGTATGATCAAATTTCCATAAAATAGCATTGGATGTTTGACAAAACATACAAGAAGCAAGTTGTACAACATAAATCCAAATACATCATAATTGACAAGCTGGATCTGTTTCACTTGCTCAATGCTATTTGCCCAGAGTAGACAACTGCTTCACTTGGTCAATGCCATGGAAGAGAAAAATACAAGTGCCCAGACTTGCTTAAGTTGCTCCATGACAAGTAGCTTCACTTGCTCCAGACTTGCGCATATGCTCCACTCGCTCCAGACTTGCTCATATGCTCACAGAAAAATACAGTAGCTTCACTTGCCCAGACTTGCTTAAGTTGCTCGATGCCATGGTCAGAGAAAAATACAAGTGCCCAGAGGAAAATACACTAGCTTCACTTGCTCCAGACTTGCTCATATGCTCCAGACTTGCGCATATGCTCCACTTGCTCCAGACTTGCTCATATGCTTAGAGAAAAAAACAGTAGCATCAGTTGCCCAGAGTAACTTAAGTTGGTCGATGCCATGCGCAGAGAAAAATACAAGTGCCCAGAGAAAAATACAGGACCTTCACCTACTCCAGACTTGCGCATATGCTCCACTCGCTCCAGACTTGCTCATATGCTCACAGAAAAATACAGTAGCTTCACTTGCCCAGAGTAGCTTAAGTTGGTCGATGCCATGCTCAGAGAAAAATACAAGTGCCCAGAGGAAAATACACTAGCTTCACTTGCTCCAGACTTGCTCATATGCTCCAAACTTGCGCATATGCTCCACTTGCTCCAGACTTGCTCATATGCTTAGAGAAAAAAACAATAGCATCAGTTGCCCAGAGTAGCTTAAGTTGGTCGATGCCATGCGCAGAGAAAAATACAAGTGCCCAGAGAAAAATACAGGACCTTCACCTACTCCAGACTTGCGCATATGCTCCAGACTTGCGGATGGTTTCACCGGGTTTTGGAGGTTGAGAAGATGCGAACAAACAGATATTGTTGTGAGTATCTGTGTACACAAGAGCATACTTTGCATATGAAATCAGTGAACTGTAAAGGCAAATAAGCAGAAGAGATGTGTACTAACAAATTTGTTAATATTACAGAATGGACTGATAAGCAACTAAAGAAGGCCTATTTCGATGGAGAAACAAGCATCAGGAACAGCAACAGCCAGAAGAACAAGCCAGAAGAACAGGCAGAAGAACAAGCACGAACACGAAGCTGGCAAAACAGGCAGTATAGCAACGGATAATCAAACTAGTGAACAAATCAATTTTTATCGGTATATTATTCTACAGTTCAGGGCCTAATTAATAGAAGTTAATTGTTGTACTCATCTCAGAACCCAAATCATCACCGAGCAATACCAATCTCAACCCCACAGCCACAAGAACAAGCACCATCACGAAGCTGGCAACACAAAAAGAGCACCCCTCTCACCGATCCAACGAACCCTACCTCCGAGCCCCACAGATCTGCTAAGCATACTACGAAAAGCACAGATCTACGGAAGACGGTCGATTCGGTCCATACCTCTCAACAACGAAATGCCCTGCAGAGGGGAGGGGTCGACGGATAGCCGAGACGGTTACTGGGGAGACGGCGGTGGGGAGACGAACGGCGCCGGGGAGACGAACCACTGGGGAGACGAAGCGGTGGGAGACGAAGACAGCGCCGCCGCCCAAGGCCTCGAGTGGATGTCTGGCCGACGCGGAGCTCAACGGCAACGCAGATAGGGAGCGGAGAGAGGCTCGCCAGAAGTAGCGAGCCTCTCTCCTCTCGCTATTTTTGGCGAGGGCGATAGCGAGTCTGCTGGAGGCCGGTTCTTCGGGAGAATCGCTATTTTTTGGAGATAGGGACTCGGATGGAGAGGCTGCTGGAGTTGCTCTAAGGGCATTTGGCTCCAACACCAGCTAAGGACGTCACAGTAGCGTCGACGATGGTTGTCTATAATATATCTTCATATAATTTATAGACAATACATGTATAGTAGTGGAGCAGTGTTTTAATGTTTTTCCTCTTAATACAAGTTGCACAAATCTTAAAGCATGCGAAGAGATAAGTAATCACTATCTACCTTTCATTCATACTTTAATATTTGTGCAACTGTTAAAAAGAAAAGCATGGAAGCACCTCTAATAGTAGTGTAGATAATGTTTATCTATAATACATCTCTATATAATTTATAGACAAGACTAAGACATCTCATATAATGGATTGTCTATATAGTTGTTTGTATTGATCTCTCATGCAATTAATCAAGGGTGGATCTAGGGACTTGGAACCCCAAAAAATCTAAAAGACTACAAGATCACATCTTCAATAGATCAAATTTTTTTGATTAAATTGGTTCCAATTTTAGTGGTTTAGGATTTTTTTTAGACATTAGAACTATTTGTATTGTACTTTTAGCAAATTTTAAATATATGTGTTAGATTTATAATGGTACAAAATCATTGTACAAAGCTATAGAGTTGTATGTGTGAATTGTACACCCCATCGAAAGTTTTCTAATTCCACCACTGTAATTAATAAATATCTATATAATGGTATCCATAATATAAAACTATTTATTAAATAGTAGACAATAAATTTTTTTCTCGATATAATTAAAATTATATATGATATAACCTTATAGATAGATGATATGTGTGATTGTAGTGCCTGAGGCCTGAGCAACAGCAAGAAACGCTAAAAATGTGGCTCCGTATCCTCGGTCGCTACGTAAGCTGGCTAGCCACGCTTGATCGGCCAGGTGCCAAACGATCTTCCGCCGACCGCCGCTATGGCGGAGTCTTGCAGCCGATTGGCTACCGTGATTCGGATGTGGATTCGGCGTCCTGGGTCAGAACTCTGAAACCAAATGGCACGACAATGCAGTCACGAGTGAGCTTAGGTGCGTCTAATCAGAAACCATGGCATCCCATTTAAACAGAGATCAATATTCTATTTTATGAGGGAGAACAAGAGAAAATATCAATCTTTGTGGATAAAGGATTCAGTGCTTTTGTAAGAGCGTTGTGGCTCGAGCTATTTTCGATGGTTTGATTTCTGATCCGAATAGCGGCCAAACTCGAGACGAGTGGTTGCCTTTCCACTAAGGCACAAGTCCTCGCCAAATCATGAGAAACGAGGCACAAATTTGTGCTGAGATGCCATTGGTTACTGAGCTCACTCCATCTCATTCATTCCGTTGCGAATAGTCACAATCTTTACCGTGAACTTCCAAAAACCACCAGACAGACGGGAACATTGCAAAATCGAAAGAGATGCATGCCACGACATTCTCCTTTTGTTGCTTTTTGACAAAACGATAAGTCGATGGCCAGTACAGTGACTAATCGGTTTCCCATGCCACTTTTCTGGATGTAGATTACACTGCCATTTCCTAATAATATCTGTCCTTTTGCATGAAGACTGACTGATCTGTACGACGGTACAGAAAGAATCTATTGCAACATAAAACATCAAGATTATCTATATATCTAAAATATTCAAGGTACCTCTTTTGTTTTGGAAGTCTAGAAAATCCCACAATGATAATACTTAAATCATAAAAAGGAAAACATTTTAAAAAGTCTCCCATTAATCGAGGGAAAAATAGATCTATACTACTTATTTTGGTAATGCCAGATTATAAAGATGCAGATTAATCATGTATGGATATTATATTTATTAAAATTTTATAACACAAACAACTATATTTTTGAAAGACAATAGCATTATATAACAAATAAAATATGTTGCAATACGAAAAAAATTCCGCTAGTCATATACAGATGGGGGACCAGAATATTGCATCAGGAAAATTGGCTGTGACGGTTATTAGAAAAAAAAAAAGGTTCAACTCTTGCACATGAATTTTCAGCAATATATTTGCATAGTCAGAATCATCATTAAATCTAGATTTATATAGCACTTGCCGATCAGTAGGCTTGGCTTGAATAACACCTTTAATTCCTCTCTGCTTCTTATTTCAAAAAAAACAAAAAACAAAAAACTCCACCTCAGGTACTCGGTGGTCTTCAATCCTTCTATACAAAAAGTCAGCATCACCTCTAGATATAAATTTGTATAACACTTGTTGATGTGTAAAGCTAACTGGATTAATTCTGTACTTTTTAACTCAACTCTAATATTTAATGGGCTTCCATTCTTCCTTCTATATAGTAACATGGTTGAGGGATCTAAATTTAGAAAGCACTGTAGACTTCATCACTCCTGTAAGTTATATGTCAAATCTGTGTTGTAGAAATTGAAATTAAGTACTAGCGCACAAAAATATAGTAGAAGACAAACCAATCACAAATATGTAGGCGACTTACTGCCAAAAGTCCAGCAAGCGTTACAGTAAACTGTAACGTCAGAACACAAGACGGACACTTGTTCTCCGCAGAACATACTCAGTACGCACTTGTAATATCTAGCAGTAAGCCCAGTAGCATATGCACCTAACTGCGCAAAAGGCGCAGAACAGGAGTGTTGCACAACTAACATAAAGGGTGAAAATCTTCCGCAGTTCATCAAGTGTGGGTAGCAAATGTTTTTGAAAGATCCAGATCAATAGAAATCATGGTGTGAGATGTATATGCAAGAGGAACAACCTCTACAGAGTTCCCTTGGGTGTAGCCAAAAAGATTTTAGATGCAATTAGCTTTTTTGGTTAACATTTTCAAGATCCATTCTAGAATACCATCATACATTAAATTTAAAGAGCAACCAAATCAAAGGTGAAGAAGAGAAGCTCAACTTACTGTAACTTCAATTATATCAATTTGAGATAATATACTAAATAATGAAAAAAGTGAATTAAATGGGAGATCTGTAACAGTAAAAAAAGACAGAAATATCTAATCTAATTGACAGAGAAAGACATATAACTGTAGCAAATGTTTTGACATGTGCCAATCTGCAAAAGTAACTCACATCTCCCACATTCTGAAGAATGTAAAAAAAATATTGGGTGCAGCAACATCAAAAGCAATCCCCTAGTCATAACTCATAACCTAAGAACCGACAAAATAGTTCGCCGCTACCAGAATTTGGCAGTTCATTGAACAATAACATGGAAGCTTTGGTTTAAGTGTGGCTGGATAGATGCTTTACACAATCCTTTTCAGAGGAAATGAAATCTGATCAGCAATGCTGTAGGAGAGTTGATGTTAACTTTATAGTTGGATGGGCCCTTGACAAGGCATGCCAATACAAAGCTGTTAATTGCTTCTTGATCTTGTCGGGAGAAAAATGATATATCAAGATTTCCTAATGGAGTACAGCTATAAGCTGCATTGAAACCAAATAGATTTGAATGCACAAGAGACATCAGAGATGATAGCCATCAACAAAAGAAGCGAACAAGAACACTTCCTAAGTGGATGAAGTGGGCTAATGTCTACATCAGTTGTGTTGAACCAGCACAGTAAAGGCATCAAAGATTCATTTGTCAAGGAGCGGTTTTGTCAGCCACGTAACGTTAGGATGACAGCTACCAATCATCAGACTCCACCACAACCAGCCTCCAAAACTAAGGTCTCAAACAATTTGGTGCAACTGCTATAGGAACATACATCACATGATATTACACAAAACCATTGTCTTGAGTGCGAACATCACTTTCGGACATAAGTTTACTGAGTAAAATTTTCAAGAGCATATGCATCTGGTCCATGCAAGGCAAAAAAAAAAAAAAATGAAAGCAACACCAGATGAGCTGGTAGCCTCACAATGAAAGGTTCAGTTGCAATTTAAACTTTGAATTGTTTATTTTCAAAGCTAGATTGTATCTGGAGATAAGAAAACCGAGAATACCTAGGAGGTACTAGGGTTTTTTCATTAAGAAAATAGGCATCCAAATTCGCATTGAAGAGGACTTGAACTTGGGTGGTAGGGGTGTACATCCACACCTCCCACCACACACCAACTGACTAGGCTCAGTTCCTTGTAACTGGAGATAAACAGCCAATTACTGCCACAAATCGGCTGGAAACCTGATGTCAGCCATATTGGAAACCTCGGCGCATGTAGATCTGTGTCAGTTATAGAATTATGGTATAAAATTTTGAAAAGAGCAAAATTTGCATGGTTTACATGCAAGAATAAAATTACCTCAGTGCATTTATAAGGCGTACAAAGGAAGTTATTCAAGATGAAAATTGTTTATTGCATAATTGGAGACAATTAATGAGCAATTCTACATTCATATGGTGGAAAGGTTTCTATTAAATGGGAACGGAGTATTTGTCCCTAACCTAAAAGATTGAGTAGAAGCATAAGAATCTGTTCAAAGTTTTTTTGTTGTCTGGGTTTCATTTCTAGCCTACCCCAACTTGTTTGTGATAAAAGGATCGGCTGTTGATGTCGTTTGTTTTCTGGGCAACTGAAGCAGTACTATACCTTCAGCTGGAGATAAGTCTTGAATACATAGGGGCACCAACAACTGGAATAGCAGTATAGCACCTATACAAAATGCAAATGAAATATTCAATCATTGGCAATTAATCTATATAAACAAAGAAAAGATTTGAGAGAAGTGTTGTTGACATGTGAGAATGAATACTCACCTGTGAAGAGCACTACAAGTCGGGTCTCGGGTGAGCATTGTTGGTAGTGATTGGTTGGTTCTTGTTTTCCCTTCTTTGCTGCCGCTGCACCGACTTGAGAGTTGAGAGTCTAGTTGATTGTGGGCTAGCTTTAGGTCCAGGAAGTCAGGGACTCCAATTTTTCAGACTACTGCAACGGTGCAAATGCCTGTAACCTTGTTCTCTTCTTCTTAATGGAATGGAGGGAGCTCTCCTGTCTCCACGGCAAAAAAAAAACAAAAAAACAAAAAAAAAATCACCCAGTGAAACAAAATAGGCTCTTAGAGTGCCAAATATCATCAAATGAGTGGATAAAGGATCTCAAGAAAGAATATATTACCATGGCCAAATGCTACCTAACTAATTTAAAAGAAGATTACAGTCACAGGGTGAAATGTCAGCAATAAAGGTAAATAAGAAGTTAAAAACGGAAGCTTCTAACCACATGCAAAGAATAAAATTTGGCCAAAATTAAATAAAAAGGTTTTGACATTTTATATTTCATAAAACATTTGCAAGTAATGAACGAAAAATTGCGAATGAGCCGAAGGCTCGGTTGGCTTGCGTCGCGATGTGTCGCGCAGCCCACCCGGGTTCGAATCCTCGGATTCGCCCGGGTGCGCGTTGAGCGCCAGTGCAGTCGCGTGTGCGTGTGCGTGCATGGGCGTGTGTGGGTGGGTGTGTGTGCGACTGTAGCCGGCTGTTGTTCTCTTTCTATACTGAATGCCAGAACTCCTGGCCAAATTTCAAAAAAAAAAATTTGAACGAAAAATTGAACAATTCTTGTCACTGTGGGAACCACGTGGTCAAAGTTTTTATTTTTGATCAATGATATGATATCTTCTGAAACATTTCATCTGATCGAGAAATGATAACATTAATATTAAACTTATGAATTTTTTTTTAAAAAAAATATAGAACGTAATGTCCAAAGCTGCATATTGGAGACTGAAAAGTAAAAAAAAATCTGGGATTTTTTTTAATTGGAGTACTTAGTCGCTATCAGTACGCTGGAAAACATTTCGGTTACATAATCCTCCTAGCCACAACTCTTAATAGCCAAGATGTTTTTTTTTTTTTGGGAAACGGAACCAAGTGGACTTTGGAAAGCACGACGTTCTGCACTTCTGCATTTGTCCACTTCGTTTAAGAGAAAAACAACACACATAAAACAGAAGAATTTGGATTTCAACATAACAATATTGCTTATTGTAGGCAAAGACATGCAATAATCACATTCATGAGAGAGGTGCGTGTCTTAATTAGAAACTTTGGACTTGACATCGCATTCCTTGGCAAAACTACAAAGGAAACCCGTTGCTAGATAATAGATATGAATCTTATTAAGAGTTGTTCCCAGTGTAATACTAGTCAAGTGTCACAGACAGGGGCAATGGCGACGCGGAAGAAGACCGAGTCGATGGTAATTGGGTTGAGGCGGAAGCGAGTAGTGAATCGGCTAAGTGTAAATGAGTGATCCGGATGTAATCGGTAGAAGTGTTTAGTTGATCGACGGTGTGGGTCTAATGGCGTAATTACTGTAGCGGTAATGTTTTGTCATTGGTGAAGTGTCGTTGTCCGACAGAAAAGGAGGAGAGTTGTTGCCGTGGTGTCTAGACTATATATACTCTTGTATTGCGGAAGAAGAAAGACGTGAAAGAAATGAGAATCTGACATCTTGTCAAATTTCCCAAGTTCTATCTCTTTGCGATTGCTTCTCTGCGTGAACTTGCGGCGATCTCACGCTCAGGCGGGAGACGAGCCACGGACGTCACAAGTTGGTATCAGAGCGAGTCCGATCCTTCGGCTGTGTTGTAAAATCCCAGACTCGGGTTGGAGGAATTTGGGGTTGAGCGATCAATCCTGAAATCTCCAAAAACCCTTGGTTACCGAGTTTGGTTGACGCGGCTGTTTGATTCGGCTTGTTGGCGATCAAGGATCCGAGCGGGAAGTCCATCACGGCGCCTCAAAAACCATCGGTACAGACCCGTTACGTCTTGGAAGCTATGGGGGAGGCCTCAGGACGAACGGAGGAGAAGTTGTCGTTGATTCAAGAAGGTATGGATCGACTCTTTGCTCGAATGGAGGCGATGGACGCTACCCAACAGCAACTCTTGAGTCGATCGGAACTGACAGCCATGGCGGTGGAGCGGGGTGCGAAGGAGCAGCAACTGCTTGCATCGCAGTTGGAGGCGACGGTTCAAGCGGTGGCGCGATTGGAAGGGAAAACGGCGGAGGAGAACAGCAGGCGTATTAGGGCGACGCCTGTGTTGGAGAAGGGAAAAGCCTTATTCACCCCGGCCGCGCCAGAACGATGGGCGAGAGTTGACGAAGAATCTATTTCTCGGACGGGTCCGGGGCCTGCCAGATGCTCGACGGGAGGGGCGTATGAAGGAGCTGGGGGAAATACACGGAGTTGGTTGCCGAAGATGATGTTTCCCGTCTTCAGTGGAGAAAACCCCAGGATATGGAAGGATAAGTGCGGTGAGTACTTTCAGATTTTTAACATACCGGAGGCACTCTGGGTTTCCGCAGCCACGATGCATTTGGAGGGAAACGCTGCAAGGTGGTGGCAGATGCATAAGATTCAGAATGGGTATAGCAACTGGGAACAATTCATTGAGGCCGTCGAAAGCAAGTTTGGAGCATATGATCACAAGAGGTGGATAAATGAACTGGTGGAAATAAGACAAATGGGCACGGTAGCAGAGTATAAAGCACACTTTGATGAACTTATGTTCAATCTGTCTATGCATAACCCATATATTGGCGAGGAGTTTTTTGTGTCCCATTTTGTGAGAGGGTTGAAACCCGAATTGCGTGGCATGGTCCAAGGACAAATTCCAGAAACTGTTGATCGAGCTGCCCTTATTGCTCAGGTGCAACAGGATGTTCTGGATAGAGGAAAGGGGTGGAAATTCAGAACAATTCCGGGCAAGGAAGGAGGGGTGCCAGTCAAAACTGAATTTCCTCAAGGTGGTGGTAAAATGGGACCAGGAGAATTGTGGAGAGTGCGTCAGTTAAGGGATTTTCGACGCTTGAACGGGTTATGCTATCAGTGTGGCGAGAAGTACGATGCCAATCATTCGATGCATTGTAAAAAGAAGGCAGTCGCTCAAGTACAAGCGATCGCTGGCGAAGAACCTAAGGGTCTTTTGTCGGATGAAGTACTTGATTTGCTAGAGGAGCAAGAAACCGGCACTGATGAGTCCTCTCAGATATCACTCAATGCTTTGTCTGGCAGTGAGCAAGGCAACACTATCAGATTGTTGGCGTTAGTCAGAAATCAGGTGATGTTGTTCCTCCTTGATTCTGGCAGCACTCACAGCTTTATTAATCTGGGTTTTTTGCGTCGTATTGGATGCACTCCACAGCAAGCAACTCCATTGACAGTTCAAGTAGCTAATGGGGAGACTGTATGCTGCAATAGCTGGGTACCCAACATGGAGTGGTGGATTCAAGGACAAACTTTTAAAACTGATTTCAGAGTGCTTGATTTAGGGGCTTATGATGCAATCCTGGGTATGGATTGGCTACAATCTCATAGTCCCATGACATGCAACTGGCAAGAGAAAGAGGTGGAGTTTAGTTACAAAGGGAAATTGATCAAGTTGAGAGGCATTTCCACTTATTCACCCACAGAACTGCAGCCTATTTCTCTTGAGCAGTGTGGTAAGTTGCACAAAGGAAATGGTATCTGGGCGATGGCATTGATCGAACCAACTGTCGCAGAAGCTCAATTGCCAGTACCAGCAGAAGTTTAGCGGGTACTACAACAATTTGAAGATGTATTTTCGGAGCCAACCAGTTTGCCGCCCAAACGCGAGTATGACCACTTCATTCATCTCGTCCCTGGTGCGGTGCCTGTGAATTCACGGCCATATCGGTATTCGCCTTTTCACAAGGACGAGATCGAAAAACAGGTAGCTACCATGTTGTCTGCTGGAATTATAACTCCAAGCATGAGCCCTTTTGCTTCTCCTGTGTTGTTAGTGCAAAAAAAAGATGGAAGTTGGCGATTTTGCGTCGACTATCGCCGTTTGAATGATCTCACTATTAAGAACAAATTTCCAATGCCGGTGATCGACGAACTCTTGGATGAGTTGGCTGGTACTGCTTACTTCTCTAAGCTGGACTTGCGGGCTGGATATCATCAGATTCGTATGAGGGAGGATGATGAGTACAAAACTGCCTTCAAAACCCATCACGGCCACTATCAGTTCAAGGTAATGCCATTTGGCTTGACCAATGCACCTGCGACGTTTCAGTGCGTGATGAATTCTATTTTGGCTCCTTATTTGCGGAAATTTGTATTGGTCTTTATCGACGACATCCTCATTTACAGTCCTGATTTGAATACTCACCTGCATCATTTGTCCATTATCCTTCAAACTATGCGGGCACATCAGTTGTTTATCAAGAAATCAAAATGTGCCTTCGCTCAGCGCCAAATTGAGTATCTTGGACATATTATTTCGGAGCAAGGCGTAGCCACTGATCCGCACAAAACTCAGGCGATGCTCGCATGGCCCAAACCAACTTCTGTCACTGAGCTCCGCGGGTTTCTTGGTTTAACAGGGTACTACCGAAAATTTGTGCACAATTATGGTATTCTCGCTAAGCCGTTAACTAATTTGCTCAAGACAAAGTCTTTTGTTTGGACTGAACTAGCTGAGGAGGCATTTTGCAAGTTGAAGCAAGCCATGTCGTCACTGCCAGTGCTCAAATTGCCGGATTTTCAGCAAACTTTCGAGTTGGAGACGGATGCCTGTGACACGGGAGTGGGTGCTGTCCTCATGCAACAGGGACACCCGGTTGCTTATTTCAGCAGAGCTTTGAGCAAACAGCACCAGAGTCTATCGATCTATGAAAAGGAGTTCCTCGCTCTTCTGCTCGCTGTGGAAAGGTGGCGTCCGTATCTGCAGCGTAAGGAGTTTCTCATCAAAACTGATCACAAGAGTCTCTGTTACTTAGAGGAACAGCAGTTACATTCTAACATGCAAAGGAAGGCCATGACGCGCTTAATGGGCTTACAATTTCGGATAGTGTACAAGAAAGGCAAAGAAAACGTGGTCGCAGACGCTTTGTCTCGCGCGGGACAGTTCATGTCTTTGCAAGCTGTAACCGAGCTTAAACCACGGTGGTTGCAAGAAGTGGTTAACTCTTATGTGACAGATGCGGCTGCACAGAACAAGTTGGCCCAGTTGGCTATTTCTAGTCCTGATGAGGAAGGGTTTGATCTTTGTCAGGGTGTGATCCGGCAACATGGAAGAATTTGGATTGGCGCAAATGCAGCATTACAAACCAAGATCATTTCTGTTTTTCACGCTAGTTCCTTTGGGGGACATTCGGGAGTCCAGGCTACGTATCAACGCCTGAAGAAAGCCTTTTGCTGGGCTGGTATGAAACAGAGAGTGACTGAATTTGTTAAGCAGTGTCATGTGTGCCAACAAGCTAAGGAAGAGAAATCACATCCGGCCGGCTTGTTGCAACCGCTTCCTATTCCCGAGCACGCTTGGCAGGACATTACGATGGACTTCGTAGAAGGCCTTCCAGTATCAGAAGGCTGTGATGTCATTTTGGTAATCGTCGATCGTTTCTCAAAATATGCCCATTTTATTGCTTTGCGTCATCCATACACGGCTCAGAAGGTGGCACAATTGTTCTTCGAACATGTGGTGAAGCTTCATGGTGTGCCTCGCACTATCACGTCAGATCGGGATAAAGTATTTACTAGCCATTTCTGGAAGGAGCTGTTCCAAGTCCTTGGTACCAAGTTGCAAATGAGCACCGCGTACCATCCCCAAACCGATGGGCAAAGTGAGCGAGTCAATCAATGTTTGGAGATGTATCTTAGGTGTGCTGTGAATGATTCTCCTAAGAAGTGGAAGTCTTGGTTATCATTAGCCGAGTTTTGGTATAACACCAGTCATCATTCGGCACTGGGAGCATCACCTTTCAGAGTATTGTATGGCAATGAACCTAATTATGGCTTTCTACCCAATGGAGGTGTTGGAGACTCTGCTGAAGCAACTGGAGTGTTGCAGAATCGCGCATACCATTTGGATTTGGTCAAACAGCATTTGGCAAGGGCTCAGAATCGCGTGAAAATGTTTGCTGATCGGAAGCGAAAAGAGCGACATTTTGAGTTGGGTGAGAAAGTCTTGCTGAAGCTGCAGCCATATGCTCAACAATCATTGGTGAACAGGGCTTATCCAAAATTGTCATATAAGTTCTTTGGACCGTATCAAGTGACAGAGAAGATTGGGCCAGTGGCATATCGTCTGGCGTTACCAGCTGAGAGCCAAATACATCCTGTATTTCACGTGTCTCAACTCAAACCATTTACTCCCGACTATTCTCCTGTTTTTACGGAGTTGCCCCAATTGGCTGATCTGGATGCACTTCAGACTGAACCGGAGAGTATTTTGGACAGACGGCTGGTCAAACAAGGTAATTCGGCGGTCGTTCAAGCATTGATTAAATGGACGGGAGTTCCAGCTGCAGCGGCTACATGGGAGAACTTGGACGTTCTGCGTCATCGTTTTCCAGCGGCCCTTGCTTGGGGTCAAGCAAGTTCTTCAGGGGGGGCTAATGTCACAGACAGGGGCAATGGCGACGCGGAAGAAGACTGAGTCGATGGTAATTGGGTTGAGGCGGAAGCAGAGTAGTGAATCGGCTAAGTGTAAATGAGTGATCCGGATGTAATCGGTAGAAGTGTTTAGTTGATCAGACGGTGTGGGTCTAATGGCGGTAATTACTGTAGCGGTAATGTTTTGTCATTGGTGAAGTGTCGTTGTCTGACGGTAAAAGGAGGAGAGTTGTTGCTAGGGTGTCTAGACTATATATACTCTTGTATTGCGGAAGAAGAAAGACGTGAAAGAAATGAGAATACAGATACTGTCAAATTTCCCAAGTTCTATCTCTTTGCGATTGCTTCTCTGTGAACTTGCGGCGATCTCACGTTCTGGGCGGGAGACGGAGCCACGGGACGTCACATCAAGCCCCTTGTCACGGCCACTAAACCTAAGGTTCTTTTCTCTAGAACACAATATAGGTGATTCTCTCACAGCTACTCAGGATTGACTTGTTCTTACCCATCCGCAAGTAGGGGACGACAGACGAGACGAGCACCGCGTCCTCCTCTTCGAGCCACCTCCTCGCACCGCCGGATCTCGTCATTCCCGTCCCCGCCGCCGAAAGAGGTGGCGGCGGCTCCAGATGATGCGTGGCGCCGAGGAGCCGGATGACTTCAAGGACCCCGCGCCTCCAATGGCGCTTAGCTGGTGCGGCGACGGCGGCGGCGGCGGCCAGCCGTGCCAAGATGAACGAACCAGAGTGGAGGCTCCCAGCCTGCGCCACTCGTTGTCCTTGGAGTTAAGCGGTTTGATCGAACCAGAAGGGAATTCGAGGACGCGAAGGTGGTTAGTGTCAAGCGGAGAAAAGGCATTGGGCTTAGAAGTTAGAACTTCATGGGCCATCGTTTGTACACAATCAGCCCGTCAGCCGGCATGCTCCTACGAGAGTAATCGCTCTATTTTTTTTTCTCCACTGGAAGATGGTCCTCACATCCAGCGGTGCAAAAGGATCGGATACGGATGGATTTCATTCATTCCGTATTCTATTCTAAATTTTTTCTCGGATATAGAATCGGATCTGAGACAAGTGTCGGATTGAATACTGAATCTGGATTACTCGGTCGCGAATAAGCGAATCTGGATCGTTCGGATACGGTTAGTCTCGATCACGAATAGTTAGTCGGATAATGCATGAAAGCGAAATCATATATGTCATGCATATTAGGATCGATCAACCATATACAAAACTTTACTAGAACCTTCAAGACATATAAGTGTTTCAAATTCAATAATAGATGTCTTCCCTACATAAAAATAATATGCAGCCAAGTATAATTTCAATCAACATATGAACTTATATGATGTATAATGTTTATGTTTATCGGATATCTATTTCACTAATTTACACTGATATTTTTTCGGATATCTCGGATATGCTGGTACGGATCGGATACTTCTCTTCCCATATCTTAACCCATATTTTTTTCGGATAGGCGGATTCGAATCCGGATCGAATCCGGATATAACCGGATATCATTTTTTCGGATTCGAATCGGGTTTTAAACGAATTCGGGTTCGGATCGGTCGGAAATTATCCGCTCCATTTACACCCCTACTCACATCTGCACGGATATCATTTTTAAATTATATTTAAATAATTTTATGATAACATATGTGGTTGTGTTTTTTAAAAAGGAAAAACAAGTGTGGTGGAAAGGACAATACGTGGAAGGCATATGGTTGCAATTTTTAGACCCTTATCATTTCGATTAAATTTCCATGTTTGTAAAAATTGTTTTTATTTGTATTATGATAGAGAATATACATACTTCTCACAGAGACTATATCTTCGAAAGAAAAGAGGTGTCGATATTTTCATATCTTGGTGCTGAAACCATCCTTTCATCTCTACAAAAGAAGACATCCTTAATAAATATTAAATTAATTTGCCAAATATATTTGAATTTTTTTACTAATTATAAATAATCAATAGTAGTCATATTCATATACTTTCTTTTCAAACGATTTACGCTTTTTAAGGCGTGCACTTGAAAGCTTAAAATATTCGCATTACACCACTTACTACCAAAGTGCAATCGTGACACAAAACATACTACTCGCCAATAGACTGCGGCGTCCCGTCGTTGCCGCCTGGTCTTGCCATGGCCACCACCAATCCTAGCCTTCAAATTCTCCGGATTCCGCTACTGCCGAGTTCTCCTTCTATGTGGTCGCCAGTCACTCTGATCATTCCCATCAATGCCCGCTGTAAAAAATGGGCTTTACGATTCAATTTTGGCCTCTGTATGTGCTTTCGGTGTAGAAAAATATTTCGGTTCAAGAGGCCTGGGATGGTATGAATCTGAAACTTTCTTTTAAAAGAAGTGTTTCTCAGAGGTTAATGAATATGTGGCAGGAATTAGTAAGTGTGGCTGAATCCATTGTCTTTAGTGATGATTGCGATTCCATCATTTGGCAATTTGACTCGAAAGGAATTTATACGGTTCAATCTCTTTATGTTATTATTAGTTTCAGAGGTATCCGGCCAATTTTTGTTCCTGCGGTGTGGAAAATTGACGTTCCACCTCGAATTCATGTGTTTCTTTGGTTGTTGGCTAATAATAGGTTGATGACCAGAGATAATCTAAGTAAAAGACAAAAAGTGGATGATACTACATGCTTATTTTGCACTGATGAGGAAAACATCTCTCATTTATTCTTCACTTGTTGTGTTAGTAAAGCTGTTTGGCTTGATATGGCTGATATCTTGAATTTGAATATAGGTGAATCTTTCGAAAGTGTGGCCAGGTTGTGGATTAGTAGGAAAAACCATGCGGTGGTGAACTTTTGTACCTCTACTGTGCTCTGGACTTTGTGGAAACTGAGAAATGCTTTATGTTTTCAGGGGGGATTTGGAGGGACACCCGAGTAGTGCTGGGACAATTAGCAAGGAGGTTAAGAAGCTGGAGTTTGTTGCTGAAGGAGGAGCAGAAAGGGCAAGTAGAAGACTTGGCAAAAAAATTGGAAGAGAGAGCTGGCTGGGTGATAAGGCTCGGTTGGAATCAAGGGAATACCGCAAGAGGCTCAGATCAGCAACTTTAACAAAATCTGGTGGAGTTTTGTTTGCATGTGATGGCTGTAATCAGGGTTGATTGGAGTAGGAGATAGCCGCCTTAGTAGCCTTTGTCTGCTTTTGGGCTGGCGTTTTTGGTCTGACGTTCCGGCTAGCCAGTGTTTGGCTGTTCTTTTGCTTAGGATGTTTTGGGTAATGGCGGGCGCGCCTCGAATACGCAGAATACTGTGTGAGCGTTTTATTCCTGGAATAAAACAGGGAAAACCTTCTGTTCTAAAAAAATGGGCTTTACATCCCTAGGAACATATTACCGTGCTCGTCGCATCATCCCTGGGAACATACCGTGTTCGCCGCATCATCTCTGTTACACTATGTGACGGACCTCCCTTTTCAGGAGGTGCGTATAAATACCTTTACAGCTACTCAGGAGTTCAGCTGTAGAAAATCAAGCGTACATTGCCTGACATAAGAGCAAATACCAACATTTGATAGATAAATTATGGGCCTAACGGCCAGAGTTTCACAAAAGGCGTGGCTAGCACCAATACATTACAAAAGAACCACAGAAAAGCCTGAGCAACTAGATCAAGGCCTTCAAAACCACGCGCTCTCGCCTTCGATGATCTCCACATAGCCATCATCTTCTTGAATGTCTAAGGGGGGATTAGGAGGCAAGGGTGAGTACACAACCGTACTCAATAAACCACACGAAAATATTCTGAATATTACATGCACAGAGTTTCAAGTGATGGGCTCTAGTTTAAGTATTTAGTAGATGCATGAGCTAGAATCTATCTTAATATATATTACATTAGAAACACAAACCATCAACAGCAATCATCATCATCACCACTGAGTTATTAATAAAATCCAGATTACGGTAAGCAAGTTTATTTTAAAACTACTCAAGCTCAGTTACCGGAATCACCCGAAATTAACCCAGCTTCATTAACCGGAAGCACGGCGTATTCGAATACCATTTGGTTCACTCTGCAGAGCTACTCAACGTTACCCACAAGATATCTACGGTCATTAGTGCCACGCGATTAACATGCAACTTTTATGCATGCGGCCCGACCGAGATTAACATAACCTTTCATTGATTTTCCCCTCTTTAGCTCCTACCCAGTAGGTTAACTTGGATTCCCCAGCCTCCAGGGCCCACTGGCCAAAGCGGGCAGCGCGTTCTGGTCAACTGAGGAATACCTACCGTTATGAGAACCGGCAATAACCACACCATTCCGTTCCACCCTCAACCCACGTGATTTCCACCTGTAGGTATTTCAAGGGGAAAAACAATATACCAGGCTACGTTGGATCAGGTCAACAGAGCTGACCGACCCAGCTTGTGGTTGAGAGAGGACTAAGTTATTTACTTTGCTCAAGGGGTTGGTCCTTAAATGCCGAAGACACAGCCCATCACACAAAACAACACCGGTACCACTGTACCCATCACATATCACACTTGGGCTAGTCATCAATTGGGGGCTGGGCCGCAACCACCTTCCGTGGTCCCCCCAGTGCGATCTCCCAACCGTAGTAGATTTAAAAACAAGTTTTGAGCAATAATTAAAGGTAGTGATTATTTATTATAGCTAGCCTACGGTGGTTCATTAATGATAACCTAGGGTTGACAAGTGAATATGGCGTAATCAACATGGTCTTAACAAGGGGGTGGGATTTTTAACTAGTCATGTCTTTCTAAACTAGCTCCTTTTTAATTTCTACTCTATTTACAAGCAAATGCAATAACTAAATATATACAGTAATTATACGGAATCATGGGATCAACATGTTTAAGGAGTGTGGCTTGCCTTGCGTGGTCAAAGGTTCGCCTAGCGGAAAGTCGACGTAGTCGTGGTCGATCCCGAACAGCTCCTGCTCCTGCGGCGGCTCCACGTACGGCTCCTGCTCCAAGGGTTGCTCCGGGAACTGCTCCGATGTCGGATCTAGCGCGAAAAGCAAATCCAATAAATAAACGAGTAAAAACATTCAAAGAATGAAAACGGAAAAAGAAACCGAGAAGAAAATGGCCGAGAACAGGAGTCGGGGGTATTTTTTTGGAATTTTCTGAACTTGCTATGGCGAAACGGAGATTATTTTTGGACTCAGTGGCTCGAACGATCAAGAATATGTATTTTTGGCTATTTTTGGATTTTTGGGATTTTTTGGATTTTTTCCGGGATTTTAAAAGATTTTTCGGATTTTTAAATAACTAAAATCCGAGAGGGAAATATAAAGGAGAACAGCTTGGGCTGCAAGGATTAGCGAGGCAAACCCAAGACCTCTGGTTTACTGCACACAAGATGCGCAATGAAGGGCTGGGCTGCCCATGGCGCGTGCATGAGGAGGCCGAGGTCGACGCTGCTGGCCCAAGTGAAGCGAGGGTGGCAGTGGGGCCGATTGGCGTGGGTGGAGCGGTGGCCGGGTGGGCTCGGGTGGCAGTGAGGCGGGGGGGGCGGGCTGACGCGTGGGGTCCGCTCGGCAGTGGGAGAGGGGAGGGCTGACATGAGGGACCCAGTGGACAGAGACACAGGGAGGGGGCGCCGGCGCGCGGCGGGGGAAAAGCCAGAGGCAAAGAAGATGAGGGCCGATCTGGCGATTGGGTGCATGGGGAGGCGAAAGAAGTAGAGGGGGAGGGAGAGCTCACCTCGGTGAGTTTGGGGCGAGGAGAAACGGGGCGGGGGAGGGGGTATTTATACTCAGCGGGGCAAGGGAGAGGGGACGGTGGCGGAGAGGCGCGGCGGGCGTCTTGGCGCAACAGTATGAGTGGGTGCGGAAGCGATCGAGCATCTGCAGGCGCCCCGCGGTGAAGAAATCGGGGGGCGATGCATTGATGGCGAGGACGAAGCAAGTGCGGCCGGTGATGGAAGAGATGGCGGTACGGGCTGTAGACATAGCTGCAGCGCCGGGTAGGTGGCAGGATGGGCGCGGGAGTTGATGGGGCATGGCCCAGCGTCCTGCGGCGAAGAAAATCGGGACGGGAGCAGGTGCGCTGAAGACGAGGGAGGCGAGCGCTGACGCCGACGTCGGAGAAGACAACGGCCGGACCGGGCGGAGCGAGGGCGCGACGCGTGGACCGGTCGGACGGGTGTCGCCGCGGGATGGACCGGATCGAGCGGTGACGCGGGCGGGATGGGCTGGGCCGACGGCATGCGAGGGCAGGCCGCGGAGAGACGGGCCGAGCTGGGCCGGGACGAGGGCATGGCCCAGCGAAGGAAATGGAGGCGGCACAGGCCAAATGCGCAGACGCGCAAGAAGGCGCAAAAGCCGAAAAGAGAAAGCGGAAACGCGGAGAAATTTCCGAAAACGGAAATCGGCCGAAAACAAACCGAATTAAATCAAATAAAATCCAGAAAATTCAAATAAATTGCAAATAATTCCAAATAAATTCATTTTGAATTTTTGAGGGGTGTTTCACACTATCGGATTCTACCGCCTCGCGGGTTCTCCTTCTATGCGCCACCACCCTCTCATCTCACTCGTTGAAGCAACTAGGATTATCCTGTTTATGCACCGCCAAAAACGAGTTCTCCATCATCGCGAGCATGCCGTGCTCGCCACCTCGTCTTCGTTGCACTGCCAGAGCGCCGGTTGTCGCTTCGCCCTGGCCTTCATTGTCTAGCTTGTCCGTGGGTAGGGTGGTCACATGAAGTCCGTACATCGGTGGAGTGGTCATCACGTAAAAGATGCAACGATTGGATTTATTTCCTTCTATATTTAAAATATATCTAAACAATAGATCAAATCTAAGATCACAAGATCAACGGTAGATTTTTATTTATAATCAGGGCTCACCAAATTAAGGGTCATACATTTTTTTTTCCTTTTTTCGATTTTTGTTGTGAAATTTTTTATTCTATATATGTATGGACACTTTTCTAATTGGACTCCTATGATGTTCTTAGTTAGGACTCCGAGTCTCAGTAGATTCCTCTAAGATCTAATTTTATTATCATGAAAAAAGTCCCCACCTTTCCCATATATAAGTAAGGACATATTGTCATTTTATACACTCATAAGAAAATACCAATAAAGAGCAAAGAGTTATGGATCTACATCTCATGTCTTTACTCTGATTCATGTTTATGTGGTATTGATTGGTGAACAACAACCTTGATATATAACAAGTTACCTGCACAAGTGTATTTCCCATCTGTATAAATTTGGTTGTATTGTTTAAGTGTCAATCTCACCACCTCGATCAGCATATGTCAATGGGCCTATACCGTAAATTTAGAATTTACATGAGATTTGAATCTTCATTGATTTTGAAGTGTAGGATCTCTTAAAAGTGAGATACACTGATTGCATATTTAATGAAGAATTATTCCTACCATTAGGGGGATGAAATGACCCAAAATTGACATGACAGCGGTCTTTATAATATGGATCCATACATTAAAGAAGCTAAACAAGAGGTTCAGATGATCATTGATTTGCAATACCTTGCAAATAAGCTATTAGATTCATTGATAGATTATAAGAGAGTTAACCAGTCGCACATTCAATATGCTTGAGAGAGTAGAGACATCCTGAGCTTTGAATTTTACCTCGAAGTCCCCTTCCTTGTGCTAGAAGAGGTGGCGATCTTCTGGTTCTAAAGATCTTAGACCACATAGACGTCACTCAAGAGATGACTTGAACAACGGAAGAAACTCCATATATCGAACACGAATGAAAGTCATCCAGGAGACACATGTCCACAAAGTCCAAGAGGTGAAAATGTCCATTCTGGAATAAATGTGACAATTGTTCATCCAATGAGAGATGAAACAAAACTTAGTGAAATCATTTGTGTAACAAAAACACTAGGACTGTGGAAATTGAAATCATAGACTTTGCTATATTAGGTAATCGCGGGCTCGCAGCAAGCAGATTGATTTAAATGAAGTACCACTGATTGGAATAAATAGCATGCCATAATTTATGTGGATACTAGTGAAATATACTTGAAACAAGTATGTGCTAACTGAAGCTACTTTGCCTCTAAGATTGTTTTCCATATTGATAATTCATATGTCGACCCAAAGACTATTACTAGATGCAAAAGTCATCCTGATTGGAATAAATAGAAGAATGCAATCGAATTTGAATTAAACTCGCTAAATAAGATGAATGTCTTTGATCAAGTTGCTAAGACTCCCTAAGATATCATTCCTATTTGTCACAAATGGACATTTGTGAGAAAGAGGAATGTCGACGATTCGGGAATCGGTCCCCCGCCGAGCTTACTTGTTGAATGAGGGATCAACCTAAGACCCTTTTCTGCGAGGGGTATAGCATCCGAGCTCCTACTGAGCTACGAAGCGAGGCGAGCAAGACAATCACAGGGCACAAGGGATCGTTTTTTTATCTGGTTCGGGCCTCTCGCAGGAGAGATAATAGCCCTACGTCTAGTGATAGCACTGATGTACGAAGGTGGTTACAATGTGGTGTGCTTTGAGTACAAGTGTGGGAAGTAGATGCATGCGAACCCCGAACCCTTCGCGGGAGGAGGTATTTACAGAGGATTACAGGCGACAAGGCAGTTATTACAGGGGGCGACCTACTGTTTCGGACGTGCGTAGAACTGTTGCCGCGCCACCCACCGGGCACCATACGACGTGGGTACAGTGAGCGTAGATTGCGGGCGCGAAGACCACGGGCGGCTGTGTAGTTAATGCCACGTCTTCTTCGTAGACCGTGCCCAGCTTTTGGGTGATCTTCGAGGCATCTTCGGTGGACCGGGTCGCCAGGTTGTGGACCCCCGAGCTAGCATGCTCGGGAGGGTGCTTGACGAAGGTCGGAATGCTCGGGGGGACCCTACGTAGGGACGACGCCCGAGCACGAGCATGGTCGACGCCGGCCAGGCTCCAATGGTCGTTTATGGGCAATAACCAATCCCCGACAAGGAACAAAAGGCATGAGGTCGTGTGATATAAAGAGAGATTAGTAGCACAATGGTTCATGTAGAGACCTGACATCGATTACAATGAAACGTATTCTCCTGTTATGTATGACACTGCATTTCGACACCTGATATCTATGGCAGCAGGCATGAATTTGAATATGAAACTCATGAATCTTATAACTACATATTTGTATGGGTCATTTAATTCAAAAATCTATATGAAGATTCCTGAGGAACTCTAGTTCTCACGTATAAGCAAGAATGACAATCCCAACATGTATAGTTTGGAATTGCAAAAATAACTACACGAATTAAAGTAGTTAGGTCATATGTGGTACAACCGACTGAGTGAATTCCTTATGATAAAAGGATATGTCAATAGCGATGCATGTCCCTATGTGTTTATAAAGAAATTCATGATATAATTATGTATCATCTCACTGTTTGTAGGATGATTTAAACATCATTAGAACCAATGAGGACATCATCGAGGCTAGCTCATACTTAAAGACGAAGTTCGAGATGAAAGATCTAGGTGAGACCAAAATTTTCCTCCGGTTATTGATTGAGGATCTGTCTTGTGGTATATTCGTGTACCAAACTACCTACATCAAGAGGATATTTGAGAAATTTGCTTATGATGGAGAAAAACTAATTAGTACACCCATGGTCGTTAGGACATTGAATATAGAGAAAGATCCACATAGTCATAGACGAGAGATAAGGACATATTGGGGTCGGAGACTTCATATTTGAGTGCTATTGGTGTACTTCTATACCTTGCCAATTTTTCGAGGCTTAACATTGTTTCTGCATTGACTTGTTTGGCAAAATATTCTCTAAGCCCATGAAGAGGCATTCAACTAGAATTAAACACTTTCTCAGGTACATGAAAGGTATAATGAATCTTGAACTCTTTTATCCAAAAGGCAAATATACCTAATAAGTGGTAACTCCGATGTTGGTTATTTCTCTCATCTCCATAATTCCGGATCTCATAATTCGATACAGAAGAACTACGATTTCTTCGAAATCAGTGAAGTAGTCAATAGTTGCTACGTCAACTAATCATTTTAAGATAATTGCACTATATGAGACAACTCATAAGTGTATTTAGCATAGACCGTAGAGGATTGATTTATCATATCCAAGAGTCATGTGGTATAGAGATGGATAAAATCCCCATGATTATTCATGAGGTAATGCAACATGCATTGGACAAATGAAGAGCAATTATGTCAAGACAACACATGGTAACGTATATATGTCATAAGTATTTATATTCGATGAGCAACAGTAGATGGGGAATATTGAAATATAGAAGATTCATACTAGGGAAAATATAGCTCAACTATTTAACAAAGCCTTACCAACTTCCACGTTTAAGAAGTATGTAAGAGACATATGTATGAAAAGACTTACGGAGTTAAAGTCTTTAAGGGGATATTTGAGCTTTCTATGTGATCATTCTTGAGATGTTATGTTATACTATTTTTCTCTTAATTGAGTTTTGTCCTAAGGGTTTTCTAAATTGAAGGTTTTTAATGAGGCAACTTATGCAATGGCATGAGACATGCGAGCTATGTACTCATTTTTTCCTATTCATTTTTTCCACTAGGTTTTCGAAGGAGTTTTTAACGAGACATGAGGATGGTGTTGTAAAAGTGCACAAGAGGGAGTGTTATGAGATATTCTATTTCATATATATGTGGACATTTCCCTAAACACTTCTATGAGATTCCTAATTAGGATTCAAGTCCCAATAGATTACTCTAGAATCTAGCTTTCTTCTCTCGCAAGAAAAGTCTTATCCTCTCCCATATATAAGTGGGGACATATGAGCACTTTGTACACACAACAGAAAATATCAATAAAAAGTAGATAATTGTGGATATACATCATGTGTTTATGCGATCTTTATTGTTCAACAACAACCTTGATACATAACAATTTCTACTACATTTCTCTTTTTTTCTAATAGTATCCGTGTGGCACATTGAGTAGGCAGTTTTACTAGGTGGGATAACAAGACTAACAAATTTAGGTGAATGATAGGTGAGGTCCACAAAGACTTCTCCGCAAATTGAAAAAGAGAGGGAGGGAGCTACAAGAGATGACGGCCATAGAAGTGTGACCGGGAGCACAACGAGGGAGAAGTCCTTGTGGGTCACCTACCTTGGCCAGCGTGTTATGTTACATGTTGAAAACCACCCACTCATTATGTCCTACAGGCAATACCACTGCAAAACCAGATCAGGATATTATTTGAACCAGACTGTAAAGTTTATGAGGTCAGATATCTAGTTTCATAGCTCAATTGTTAGTTGATCTTTTGAGTAAAGTTTGGAATGTTTCATGAAATTTTTATTGTAGTATATAATAGATATATTGCGAGGAGATTCAAGGAAAAGAAAAGTGTAATGATTCTTGCACACAGAAAATAAATAGGGATAAACAAATCAGTCTGTATTTCACGATAGAAACTTCAAGCTACCATGTATACCCCAACAAGGTGAAGCTAATTCACACCCGTCGGATTTAGTACTAGCACTAGATTCTCCAGTGTCCAAACCTTTCAGTGTTGAATTGCATCAACACACGGCAAGAGCCAGCTGCCTCGCTTCGATCAGCATGAGCTCCACCTAATCTTTTTCTTTCAATCCTCCTACTACTTCTCTAGCATTTATCAAATCAATTCTTTAGTGTCCTTAATTTGTTCTGCTTAATTTTGCCTAAGCACAAGGTTGATCCAACGATCCTTGCCATCAACCTCGCCATGCATGCACGCATACAAAGAACGCGCGCGCGCGCTGGGCAGCCGGCCGGCCGGTCAGGTCACGGCCGCGGCGCGCGTCAGTTGCTGAACGCCGTAACCTAGTTCAAGCCGCCCCATCGTGCCGGCCCCGAGGACGGCACGCCGACCCACGGCTCGCCGATCCTAGTCATCTTGATCGGCCGCTCGCTGGCCGCGGCGTCCTCACACCGCGGCCGCTTCCTCGTGGCGTCCTTGAGGAGAACGCCGAACAGCTTCACGCTCTTCTCCTCGCACCCGTGCTGTTCTTGGTCCGCCGCGCGAAGTTGCTCGCTGCCGAGCGCGACTCGCATGTCCTCCTGCATCAGCAGCCGGAGGTCGAGCTGCCGGACGTCGAGGAAGCGCGAGAGGAAGCCCAAGAGCTCCTCGCAGTGCCGCCGCGCTTGCGCCAGCTCCGCGGTCAGCGTGTGGTTGTCCTTCTTGAGCTGTTCGTTCTCGCTGGTGAGGTCCGGACGCGGCGGCGAGGACGCCGAGGAGCAGCTGTGGTCGTTGCCGGCGCCGGACGTAGTGGCCGACGCGGGAGGCAGTGGGGGTAGTGGCGGTGGGAACGCGACGTTTACGCCGCTGCCGCAGGATTTGGAGGACTGGGGCGCCGTTGCCTTGCGGCGACGGATGCCGGACAGGAGGCCTTGCTCGCCTCGCCGGAAGTTCTCGTTCGCGAACTCCCACCGGTCGGGCACCACCTTACGGAAACCCTGCATGAATAGTCGCCATCGCACTTTAGTACTCCAAGTAGTGATCAAAACTGGAAATGAAGGGGGAAAGACGAGGAAACTGACTATAGCAGCATGATCAATGAGCTGTGTAGTGTGTACATCAATTTCCCTCCACCCCTGTTTTGGCGACCAATGTACATCAATTTCCTATTCATTGATCCATGAACGGAAAAAGGGAAATTTCCGTTCAATGATGTGCACATTTCATTGAAATTTGGGTCTTAATTCTTTTTCAATTGTCAAAAAGACATATTTCGACAAGTTAACGATTTCGGTGTTATTTCTTTTCTCCCTTTTTCAAAAAAAAAGAGAGGAAAGATTAACTCAACGATTCCGTTGAATTTCAGACCAGATCACGTCAATCTCATAAACCTATTGGTCGCTGATAATAAAATCTTCATATAAAAGGCTCTTAGGCGTCAACATTCATATCGTCTCTCTTCTAATTAGAATAGTTCAAAGATTACAAGGACCAGTACTCTTAGATTAAGCTAGCTAGCTAGCTGTTGGTGACTTGGTGTGAAGCTTTGACTACTAGCACTGGACATGTCACCATGTCATGCACCAAACTCTTGTGACCTGTGAACCAACGAAGGAATATAATCACACGCATGTTCTACCGAAGAAAGTCACCATCTCCCCACACATACACACAACTAAAGGGCAAACAAAGACTAGTTCGGCGCCTAGCCTGGATGATCATGTACAGCGTAGCTAGCATGGGTCCAAGCACTAGCTAACCTTCTAGGAGATCATAGAAGAGCCCAGAAAAGGCTAATCCATCTGACCATCCGAAAGTTCCACCAAGATTCCCCGCTCATATATATATATAATCAGGCATACGGACGCACTAAAAGAAAATCATGGTTTCGTCGCCCTTAAAACAACAGCAATCCGTGGCGTGTCAAGCGAGACCAGAGCAACAGGCACCGAGCTAACTTAATTTGCTTTCATGGAGCGTACTGTACTGTTTGCATCCATTTCTTGCGTGTTGCTACGCGTCCACTGCGAGGCGAGATGAACCATTTCCAGTAGGGTAAATTGGAAGCGTTCACCTTCTTCCTTTTTTGTCCCCAAGCACACAGCAAAGGCATGTACTATACTATATGTGGATGTCCGCATCTGTCCACGGTGCTTGTCACTAATTTCCATCGTTTCCCAACGCTAAGAATAAGATGGTAAGCATGCTGCTAGTCCTGAGGGCCGGCTCTATGGCAGACTTGTGGTTTCACTCATGGTCCATTCTAGAGTTGTGGTTTCTTTCTCCCTTTCTTTTTCGCACAAGAGTTGTGTGCATGGTTTCAATTTGTAAAAAAAAATTATCAGCGAGACCTGGAAGAAACAAAATTCATGACAGCATAACCGGCCATGTTTTCAAAAGGAAAAGGAGGAAAAGAACGTCAGCAGAAGGGTCGGCCTCTCTTTTCAATGTGTGTTTTTTTTTGTTATTCTCTGTCTCTTTCCCCTGTCTTTCTTAAAGCATCTACGTCATTTAAAACCGATAAATTAAGCATGCTTTGCGTGGGAAACTAAAGTGTTGGTGGATATTGACTAACGTATGAGACACCCACACACACTCTCACACGTAGCTAATTTGTAGCAGTCCATCGTCTCAAAGCTAGGACAGTACAGTACAGTACACAGATTTTGTGGTCGCGCAACACGACAAGAAAGCCCTGGGTCAGTACCTCCTTTTCTACGTTTTAGGTCGACCAAACTGCGCTTGGAGACTTTCTTCTTCTTCTTCGTTTGCCAGGTCGCAAATCAAGATTAATGTCCAACAAACAGCTAATTAGCTCAGCTAGCTCGAGATATTTCAATTGAGAAGTAGTATTCCATACAGCGCCGATCGAAGGTCGAAACGGTTATGGACAACGTCACAAAGACCCCACCACGAACAGTGAAGCCTGTGCGGCAGCAGGTGTCCATAAACATCTGGTGTGCAGGCCGTGCAGCTAAGCTAAGCTACTAGATCATTCTAGAATCTAGAACGAGCTAGCAAGCTGAACCAACAAATCGACGTGCTTTACGCAACGCCAGCCAAAAATATCATTCTAGGGCACATGCTTTAGCAAGGTTTCAGTAAATTTTGCAAATCAACAGTAAGTACGGTACAATTGCACGGACACGTCGGGGACGTGTCTGGAAGCTGTCACGCGTATATCTTTGCAGCACAAGCTCCCTAAGCCAGGCAGTTCTGGATCAGCAGCTAGCTAGCGCTGGACTGCGAACTATGCCTTTAATTGCAGGGTCAAATCAACACCACCTCACGGTCGGCTCCGTCGGGTGATCTAGTCGTCGAGGCATCGATCGAATAGGCGACCTATGGAAACGAAAGCAACATGGTAGAACTCGCAAGTAGTTCAGCTAGCTAGCTCGGCCGTGACAGCGAAAGCTCGCCCACAAACAAGAATAAACATCCAGCGAGTACTTAATTATATCTAATCTAATACGGTGATCCAAACAAAAACTGATAATAAATCAACACTTAATTAAACGCAAACGAAGTTGCGTACGCTACGGGGATGATGTAACAGAGACTAACAGTAGGTCGATGTGAAAGAGGAGATCGGAGGGAATTAGTACGTACGTAGGTGTTGAGCTGGCGGACGAAGGAGGAGAAGTTGCAGTGCTTGAAGTGGAACGGGAGGAGGTCGCGGGCGAACTCCACGGGCTTCCACACCACAAACGACCGCCCCTTCTCCCCCCACGAGATCACATCGTCTGTCGCGCGCTCCTCTACCATCTGGTGCGTCTTCGTCAGGAACGGCGCCGGCCCGCCGCCTCCCCTCCCAGCACCACCACCACCCTTCTGCTGCTGCTGCTGCTGCGCCGCCGCCGCCCCAACCATCTCACAAATTCGATCACCTACAGCTAGCTAGCTATATCTCTCTCTACCTACTGACTCACTGATCACTTGTACTATATATGTATATGGCTGTGGTGTAATAAGGAGCTTGCTAGTAGGAGCCGGCCGAGAAGAGGAGGAGAGCGGTGAGGAACTCCCAGCCCCAGACGTAGAATCCGGTGACAACCGCCCTCCGACCGCAGCCGCCCGCCTCTACTCCCATGTAACCGGCGCGGTGGGTGGGCGGCTTCGATGGTTGGGTTGTCGCGATGGCCGTTGCTGGCTCTAAGCTTCGCTTGTGCAGGCCGTGGCGCGGGATATAAAAGGCGGAGGAGCTAGCTCAGCGCGATATATGACGATCCTTTCGGTCGTCACGCCGTCGTGGGCGCGCGAGCGAGGGGAGGGGACGAGGCGAGAGCGGCGCGGTTGCTTTCGGGGTTTGGCTTTGCGCTGCGTTCCAGCGTTTGCGTTTGTTTGGGTCAGGAACTCAGTGTGCATGCTCCTCGCCCCAGCCGGTCCAAATAAGAAGCTTCCTCCTCTCTAGAGTCGTGTGCGCCGTGCCCTCTCCCCCATCCCGTGCACCCCACCCACCGTGCACCAGTTCATCAAAAACGCACAAGAAATGAGGAAAAAGAAAAACAAGTCGGCTTTTTTAACAATTTTAACCCCTCTTTATTTAGATTTAGTCTTTTTTTTTATACTTAAAGCTAGCTTTTTTTACTTTAATTCTAAGCAATCTGATTTTATACGTGATAGAATTGAATAATTTTATACTAACTTCAGCGTTATTGGTATAAAACCAACCTTAATAAACAAAAAGCGCATTTTAATGATTTTTAGCTTTTAGTTATACGGAGTCTTATGTATTTTAAAAAAGTTCAATTAAAAATCACTTATTTGTTTAGATTTTAATTTTTTAGTTTTAAAACACTAGAAAAGGCTCAATTAAATAGGACCTGTGCGACGGGTTCAGGATTAGGGTGTCCCGGGCTGCCTCGAGGACGAATGGGGTGTCCTGCTGGTCAGCGTCATCGTTCCTGGCATGGGCTGCTTCGCTTCTTCCAGAAAACTTCAGGAGGCGGTATTTCTTCCCTTCCATCATCCATGTAGTATTTTCTTCCTTCAGGGGCAGCCAGGCAGGCAGTCGCGACAGAAAGTAAACCAAAGCCGTGTGGAAAAGCAATTTTCCTCATGAAAGCGGACTCCTTGCTTTATTGGCTTTACTTGTTCCATATATCCCACCCATCCATCCGGGGATGTCACCACGGTTCGGTTGGTTCTCACCGTCCTCGTGGATCTTGATCCGAACACCATAACCGTGCTGCAATCACAAGCCATTCTATCTGTACCTCATCGACGGTGACACGGACGTGTAGCCGGCAAAGTTATCAACTCTCCGCCGGTACCGGCCGGAATTAATGACCGACATGTTTTATCCCGGCCTACAAAACGACACAAACAAGGTTGCATCCCGTACCGGCCAAAATTCCGATCGACATTCCGGTCAATTCCGACGATCCCAGACGGAAATAGTACATACCCAGCCTAAAGGCAATAAATAAAGCCAAAATTCTTAGATCCGAGAAGAACAAAGGAAATCTAGAAACGGTAGCTGCAAAAGAACAAGAACACGCGAAGCTCGAATCTGACGAGAAGTGGGGCGACAACAGGGAGCAGCGGATGGAGGATAGCAACTTCAGCGGACATCGGCGCCAACGAGCATCAGCATCATCTCTAGTTCTCCCCCCTCCTATCTGATCGTGTGTCTATTAGTTTTGTGAATCTTTTACTGTTCTAGCTTCATGCGTCTTTTTTTTTTCGAACGTAGCCTTTTCTGCACCGAATTTACGAGAATAGCCTCTGTGCAGTGCAAATACAGTGGTCGAAAAACGCTGTTTATATTCCGGCGGGCGCTGTTCGTTGGAACTTTTTTATTTATTTCTAGCGATCTGGTAGAGCTGAATAATTTTTTTTATTCTTTTTAGAGCGTATATAAGAGGACCGCTGGATTATTACCGGTGCAAATTTTTCCAAACGCAAAGAAATCAAGCAGATGTGAATTGCTGGATTCTTGCGGACCGGGCCCAACCGTCAATTTCAGCGGACCCAGTCCACTGGAAATGGCCCACACATGGGAAATTTTTTATTGTACTGCATTTTTGGCGAAAATAGCTGTTGTCGCAATGAAATTGCAGAACTGACCATCTATAGCCAAATACAGTGGCCGCCTCCCGCTGATTTTTTTTTCATTTATTTCCAGTGCTCCCACACCATTGTTTTTTTTATTTATTGCCAGCGCTCCCGCAATGATGGATTTTTTTTCTGTTTTCCGCGGCGGAGAAGCGCTAGAAATATTATTTTTGTGGCCAAAAGTTTCCAGCGGACCAGAAGAGCTGGATTTTTTTTTTGGGAGAAAATTTTTTCAGCAAATCCGTAGATCTAGATTCTACCTTTTTTACTGTACAGACATTGGCTTTTTTTAGCCAAAAAATGGCCGATGTCGTGACAAAATTGTAGAACTAGCCCAGTATAGGCAAATCTAGCGATCAGCTTCCACTAATTTTTTAATTTATTTTCAACGGTCCCGACCAAATCCAGCAGTCGGCTTTGGTTGAATTTTTTTATTTATTTTCAATGGTCCTGGTCAAATCCAGCGGTCGGCTTCCGCTAAATTTTTTCATTTATTCTCAACGATCCCTAACCGTTGGAAATCATTTTTTGTTTTTAGCACATAGCGAAATCTTTTTTCATCGGCCGGCTTTCGCAGGTTATACTTTTCCCGTGGCCAGTGAAAATAAGCTGTGAAGGCCGGTCACTGAAAAAAATTTCACCCTGTGCTGAAAAACAAAAAATAATTTCCAGTGGTTAGAGATAGCTGAAAATAAATTTAAAAATTCAGCAAAAGCCGACCACTGGATTTGATCAAGACCACCAAAAATAAATGAAAAAAATCAACAGAAGCCGAACGTGGATTTGACCGTGACTGCTAAAAATAAATGAAAACAATTAAGTGGAAGCTGACCACTAGATTTAGCTGCACGGGCTAGTTTCACAATTTCATCATGATAATGACCATTTTTGGCAAAAAAAACAGCCTATATCTGTACAGTAAAAATGAAGAATCCAGCTCTACGAATCTACTGGAAAATTTTCATCCCATAAAAAAATCTAGCTCATTTGGTCTGCAGGAAACTTTTGGCCGCAAAAAATATATTTCCAGTGCTTCTCCATCGTGAAAAGCAAAAAAAAAATCCAGTGGTGCGGGTAGGGATGGATATCGAGCCAACTCGATTCGACTCGACTCGTTAAACTCGTTAAGATAACGAGCCAACTCAACTCGACTCGTTTTCTTAACGAGTTGAAAACTCAACTTGCTCGACTCGTTAAAAACTCGAGTTGGCTTGTTAAGCTCGTTACGATGCCTCTGACTATCTGCTTATCAAGGTGCTACAAAACTTCAATATTCAATAGTTTTATGACTGTATGAGCATAGATACAGCCAAGCCGAGAATTGGAGAATTGCGGATATAAAATGGAGAAAAAGAATTGGGTCTGAAGGTTGAAGGAACAGGGTTAGGATTACAGACTTATAGTTTCTTTTCCTGACTCATTAAGCTTGTTAGCTCACTCGTTTTAACTTGTTACCCTAACGAGTTCAAAACCCAACTCGATTTGACTCGTTAAGGAACGAATTTGAGTTAAGTCGAGTCGAGTTTCGAGTTTTTTGTCCACCCCTAGGTGCGGGAGTGCTAGAAATAAATGAAAAATTCCAGCAGTATGGGAGCACTAGAAATAAATGAAAAAAATTTCAGCCGGAGCCGGCCACTGGATTTGGCTGCAGAGGGCTAGTTCTGCAATTTCATCACGACAATGGCTATTTTTGCCAAAAAAAAAAAAACAGAAGTATAGTAAAAAAATTGCTGAGGTGTCGGCTAATTCTAGCGTACTAGGTCTGCTAGAAATTGACGGTGGGGTTCGGTCCGTAGGAATCCAGCGGTTCAAGTCCGCTTGATTTTTTTGCGCGTAGAAAAATTTGCACCGGTAATAATCCATCTTTCCTCCTGCGCTAGAAAGAATAAAAAAATTATTCAACTCAACCAGATCACTGGAAATAAAAAAAAAATCCAATGAAAGGTGCCCACATGAATATAAACAACACTTCTCAACCATTGTATTTGCATTGTACAGAGGCTATTCTAGCAAATTCAGCACAGGAAAGGCTACATCCACAAAGAAAACGACGCATGAAGCTAAAACACTAAAAAATTCTAGTTTTGTGGGGTGGTGGCACTATTTGCTTGTCATGCCCTACGTGTCTTCTAGGCAAGGTTTGAAATTTTGTTTTCGGTTCACATCTCAGAGGTGGTTGAAGTCCGAATTTTCAGTGAAACCTTAGAATTTTGGAGGAAATCCAGTCTAAATTCAAATCCGGCAAAATCGTAAATGAAATTTTCGATTTTGACAAAATTTACCGAAATTTTGATCTTTTTTTACCCTTGTGAAATGGTCCTCCGAGACTGAAAAAATTAAAAAAACGATGCGATGATGGCATGGAAGTCAGATCAGACTTGAGCCAAGTTAAAGCTCCCTTCCAAGGGTGTGGGTTCAAACCCCACTTTCTACACTTTTTTTTTTTTTTTGGCAGTGGTATCAGTTCACTTGGGAAAAGGGGAAGAGATTAGATGCTGATGTTCAACACTCGAACTCGAGACCTAGTACATGGTGCTCTAAGCCTCTATCCAATTGAACTAGCAATGTTGTTTATTTTTTTTCATATGTATACCTCATAAAAGGCATTATCATTCTCCACAAAAAAATTAGTGTCAAATCCACTCCAAATACAATGCAAACCGGTCAATTTTGTGCTAATCTTGATTCAAAAAACTGAAATCGAAATTGCCGAGATTTCACCAAAATTTCTAAAATTACTATAGTAATTTGATTTTTTTCATATTTTTTTATTCAGCTGGGAATTAAAATCTCATCCTTGGCCAAAATTTTGCTAGGATTTTAAACCTTGCTTCTAGGGTAGCAGGAGCCTTTGTTTTTTCTCACAGAGTGCGTATTGTGTAGACTGGACATTGGGCTAGACCTTTTGGGGTTGACCTATGGCACAGTAGGCACAACACGCGTGTGCACGAGCCGGGTTGACACTGCAGAATTATTAGAGCTGTGCCAGCCCGGGTAGCCAGGCACAATGGGAGGCATGGCACGCCTCAAAGGGTCGTGTTTGGGCCAGCATAGCACGATACAGGGCTGGGGGCACGACACAGGCATGACATGGTTTTGGTACGAGTTTTTTTTACTGTTTTTGACAAATGTTATGAAAAGTTTGACAACAGATGTGAAGTAAGAAGAATTGTCTTAACAATGCAACAAGCATGAGACAATTCGAACACTTCAGTGTGGAAGAAGCTAAAAGGTAAGACGTTTAGTTCGTCTTTCGAAGTGTTGATCATATGTTGCAAAGAAATCCATGAGTAGAGATCAACTATGATCTTGACACGTCTTTTTGCAAAAAATGAATAAAATTTAGTTCTTTTACTCTAATATTTGTGTCTACTGCGTTGACCCCGTGCGTCTCCGACTCTTGTTCTCTCCTTGCAATAGTTCAAATGGATCGAGTCTAAGTCAGCACAACACGAAGGTGGCACAACGTCCGCAATAGGTTGTGTTTGGGCTCATCGAAGATGATTTGGACAAGCACGACATGACATGATGGGCTACTAGGTTGTGGCGGAACAATACGTTCTAGGCCCACGACCCATCATACTCATGCCGTGTCAGCCCAACATGGCATGATGAAGTCTAGCACTAAGTAGGAGCATAGGGGAGCTCGGGTCATTGAGAAGTACATGGCTTGTTGGCCTAGCCCAAGTGCTCAGCTTTTCTTCTTGGATACGACTAGTTCAACGGTAGTTTGAGATCACCCTTAAATTGAAATATTCATCTTCTCCATTCACCTCCTCGTATCCCCCCTCACTTTTCCCTACTCACTTCCCCCTCCTCTTCCTTCCTCCCTTGCACCAAAAACTGAAATTATAAAAATTTACGTTTGAAAAATTCAAATCAGGGAAATTCAAATAGAGAACATTTAAGTTGGAAATTTTCAAATAAGATAAATTTCAAGTGAGGAAATTCCAGAACAGGAAATTTCAAAAAGTTTCAATTAAAAAAATTTTAGTTTGAAAACTTTTAGTTTAAAAAATTCGGTCCAAAAAGTTTTGACTCAAAAAGCTATTAATTTGAAAAGTTTTGAGTAAAAAATCATTCGGTTAAAAATTTTTGATTTAAAAACTTTCAAAATGGTAAAAAAATACTTCTTATTTGAAAAACTTGAGAGTAAAATTGAAAACAAAACTTTTTTGAGTTTGAGTGGGAGGAATAGAGAGGAAAGTGGGATGTTGGGATGCCACCAAGTGGTGTGGCGAGAGAGTCCTTGCGGTAGTAGCGCGTTTTGACCAAAGATTTTTAAGAGTCTCGAATTAGCAATTCTATTTGTTTTTTTTTCAAAAATTTATATTAGGAAGTATGGTAACTTGGACTGATCTGTTCTTATTTTTTACATACATCTGAATATATAATTTTGATATTATACTTCTGAACAGTACCGGTATAAATCAGTATCGGAATGTTTCGTCCCGAAATGGCCATGAAATGGAATTGACAAATGACACGTCGGTACGACGGTACCACAATAAGTCGGTATCGAAATATTTTATTCCAAAAACCCGTTCGGGATGTCCCCGGAATGCAATTGGCAAATATGGTAGCGGGTGTCGAGCCATCGGGCTGACGCGGGTGACGTTTTCAACGATGGACTTGCGGCAACTGGCTGCTCGCGCACGTTTCAGACAAACCATCGTTAGAGGTGAAAACAAGACAGAAAATATCCGCTCGATCTAATTTTGAATCCATTTAAAATTTGTATCGATGTTATCCGTATCTGTATCCGGAAAATCCGATGTAATATGGGTTATGAAATGAGAAGAGCAATATCCGATCCGTATCCGAAAAATCTCATGTAATATGGGTTAGGATATGGGAAGAGCAATATCCGATCCGATATCCGGTAAATATCCGACCCGATATCCAGATAAAATCAGTTATTCTTCCATTAATTTGGTTCATTATTGGATAGATAGAATAGTTGTTTGATACTAGCACTAAAAAACACTACTTTGTTATTAAGCGTGAACTTCAACAAATCTATCAACAAACAAATAGAGTGATGACATAATGCTTTTACCTAAATTGATTTGTTCAACTTATTTGATAAACTTCTTTTCTATTCAAATTACTGGAATTAGTTGAGTCACTAAATTGCACCTCTAACTATACTACTATCCTACGTTGAAATAATTATGACTTGAAGCTAATGTTGTAAGGTTAATGCTTCATTCGTTCTTTTACATACACAATTATGTATTATACTACTATCCGATTATGATATCCGATCCCGATCCGAATCCGTCAAGTATCCGCTCCGTATCCGAATCCCGAATAATCCGAATTCGTATCCGTATCCGGGACATCCGTAACCGTCTCCGAATCCGAAAAAAAATATAGGTTAGAACACGGAACAAGCAATATCCGTCCGTATCCGACCCATTCCACCCCTAATCATTAGCTGTTCGACTGCAACGAAGTCGCTGCGCGCACCCAATCCATTCGCCCGCACGAATCTTGGAGCATCTGTACTTCACCCCTGGCATGCATCTGTCTGCCGCCATACGTCCCGGTACGGAGAACGGTCCAGTAAGCACCCTAATATTAAAGTAGGAGCAGTGACTCGCAGACGCCATTCTAGAGCATGTCTGCACTCTGCGGTACAGCAAGTCCTATTACACCAACCCCCACAACAGCTCCGATCGCTCTTTACACCAGAGGAGAAGAGTCTTTATCACCTAATATTGTTAGTATCATTTCTCTGTTCCAAAGTCCCATCTCCCATGGATATGTACTGGGTCGTGGGTCCATCCTTACGTCGCTTGGTTGCATTGCATCCTACTCGACATCACGCACCACGAAATCAGCAGATGACGAGCTAGGCAAATCGGGCGGATGGACTAGCGTGCGGTGGCTGGCCGTGTTTTTCTTCCTGGGGGTTGGTTGCTTGTCCAACTCGGTGATTGCGAGTAAACGCCTCACCAACTGAAGCAAAAGCGGGGTGGAGAAAATGAGGCCGGGGAAGGTGGAGGAGGTTCTTGCTGACCGCTGATGCGTGATAAAACACTGACTTTTGGTGCTAGATCCACTCAACTTCTCGCCAAGCAATTTTTTTTTTCTATCGACTCAATTTTTTTAAGTTTGGTCATGTGTGAACGAAATTATAAATTTGCTCTCTTCTCGATCATGGCAAACATCTCGTGTGCTCTCATACTACAATAGACACCTATCATGCTCCTATACAGCGGCAAGTTGATCTGTTGCGGAGCTATACCACGATAGGTGACCTGTCATGATCCTATATCACGTGTCCTGTGTCACCGTAGGTGATATATATCATCTCTTGATTCTTCAGTGGTTAAGAAAGTGGTTAGATTTAGAGTTGAGAAAAAACAAAATGAAAAGACCAAACGAGAAAAAAAACAAACTTCTCGCCAGTCCGTTACATGCTGCCAAATCCACACGACGGGTTGCGTTTGTGTTGTACATGTTACAGACTGGCTCCACCTCCATCAGGGGGCAGATCAACGCTAGCTGCTAACTAGCTGGTCATTTTGCTGATTTCATCCGAGAGGCCGAAAATTGGTGGTGATGCCGCAGAACGTTCTACTTGCTGCTTCATCGGACCCCTTGGCAGGGTTGACACTATCAATATCACGATAATTGATCATATCGAATTTCGAAAATCGGTAAAACCAGGTTGAAAATGGTAGAAATCGAAGAATTTTGAAATTTTGAACTCGGTGATACGAAAAAAATCGATTATCGAGCAATGTTTAGAAATCATCATATGTTTATTGGCGGAGTCTCCGACGAAGCTGAGAGATCCGAGACATCCAATCTATATCCAATGATCCAATAAAATCGAATTCTTTCTCCCAGAAATATCAAATATAGTCAGCAAACATATAGGTCCTCGGGAAAAAAAAACATGTAGACAACCCCCATTTTATTTTATTTTTTCCTTTGAGGGACACAAGCCCATTTTCAATACAGCAGTCATGCTTTTGGGCAGAATCGAACTGGGTCTGAACACATTGAAGTCGGGCCAGACCTCAGATAGCCTCCTAGCCCACACCACAATCTAGCCCAGCCCGTCTTTGTGCCATGCTTACGAAGAATATGGAACCCATCTGTATGGGCTTCAGATGCTCGCGAGTTGGACATCCCAGCCCAAGTAAGTTGCCAGTTCTTTTTTCTCAAAAATAAGTAAGTTGCCATCTTCCGAGGCCGATTTTCCTAAGCCTAACGATCTTTATGGTCCAGCTAGCTAGTAGCTGCTGTAGATCTGGATTTGAAATCTTGTTTTCGCTCGATTAGGTCGGAGAGTGAAATCTCGTTGATATTTTAGAATTTTGGATAAATCCTATCAACGTTTGGGAAATAGGTCCTCGCCGAGCTTACTTGTTAAATGGGGAATCAACAGACCCCTTTCTCGTGAAGAGTTTGCGTCCGAAGAATGCTATCGAAATAACAGAGAATGGGCACAGGATTTAAACCGGTTTGGGCGTCTCGCTGCAAAGATAATAACCTACTCCAGTGATCTCACTATACGCACTGAAATCTTACAGCAAGGCTTGTGTGTGTGTTTTTTGTTTGCTTGTTGTCATGCCTTGACGAATACTTATACCAGGGGTACCCCAGAGCAAGGTATACACCTATTTCAAGATCGTCTCTCTCTCAGTCGCGCGAACATGACGGCAAGATTGGCAGCGGTGCAGAATGCTAGAGAAGGTATTATCAAAATCTCCGTCCCTCACAGATGGGATTATCACTAAATATTGGCTCGAACACTAAATGATCCGTCTTGGGCCCAGCTCAAGGCCTCGTGGGCCCACGAAGACCCTCGGCCTCGTTCAAGCCCACCAGGGGCGGTCCGACCAGCCCCTGGCCTGACGCCCGCTGGCTCCAACTGGCCTCGGGTCGACGCTTCCACAGCTCAGACCGCCACGTGCCTGACGCCCCAAGAGTTCGACTTGGCCTCAGGCTGGAGCCCAAACGACCTCCAACTCAGCGACCTCCGTCACGTCGCCGGTCGACCTCAAGTAGGTCACCTGCCCCATGGACGCGACGGCCAAGCTGGAGCAGGTGGCTCCTACCCAAGGTGGCCAGGGGGCCGCCAAAGTCAAGCGCCCGTCCCTTCACTCCGTCCTACGCAGTGGAGACACGCGCTCCGTCCCGAGGCGGTACCAGAGCACAGCGTAATGACGTCAGCACCTGACAAGCACTCAGAGGGCAGGTGCGCACCTACCCGACGGAACGCCGCCCGTTGTGTCTACCAACCTAGACGTGGGACGCACAGGAACCTATCAGTCATCAAGACCGAAGACCGGGACTCCCGGGCATAGCTTACCCTACCTTTTTTCTCCAAACTCCCGTGTAACCTGCCCCTCCGCCTATATAAAGGGAGGCAGGGCCCTCAGGCATTCGCATTCGCATTCGTCGCATCCGACTTAAGTAAACACATCCGGTCTCGAGCAAGTCAAACATATAGACGAACATTCCTAGCTCCCGAGCTCCCGAGCTTTCGCTCTCTCACTCGGACGAGCGCTCAAGGCCTGTCTTGAGCCCTCGTTTGTAACCCAGAGCAGTCCGCTGCACCCCAAGCAATACAGAACCACCACCACGAACTGGACGTAGAGACATTCGGCCGAACCAGTATACATCTTGGACTCCTGTAGTATAACCATTCAAGGAGAGGGAACGCACGACCCCTATACTTACAAATTTACTTGCTGGTTGTACGAAACACCGACAGTTGGCACGCCAGGTAGGGGCTTTCGCACGTCATCTTCGTGATCTCCGGATCCCCCAGTCACCTCCTTGATGGCTTCCTTCACCTGCGACGGCGCGTTTGCATCGGGGAGCTGGATTCGTTTCGGCTCCCTCAACTTCGTCGCCACTCCGGCGGGAGAGCTCGTGCTCGTCCCCGCCACCTCTCAGGTCCAGGCCTCCGCTAGGAGCTTGGACTCCGTCGCTAACGCCTTCGGCGACCTCCGGCTTAGGGCTCTCGCGCGGACCCTGACGTCGGAACTCATCAGGTGTTGCGCCACCTATGGCGGCAACGCACATGAGCTCGTGCGGGCGGCGACGTTGCCTCCCGCAGGCTCACGGCTCGTGGCGATGGCTGGCTACGTGCCGACCTCCGTCCACGAACTGCTGGAGCTTTCCTCCAGCAACGACTCCAGCTCCGACGGGGAGCACACCACAGACGAGTTGTACTCCCACGAGTGCAACATGGCAGGTGCAACCGACCCGGCTGCAACCCCCGTAAGTCCGGGAACCGCCGCCCGGTGCACCAAGGCGCAGGAGGCGGAGGAGAGCCTCCAAGCTCGCCACTGTTGAGCCAAGAATAGCACAACAATTTGGAGGTCGAAAAGGCCCACTGGACCAACTCGAGGCCAACCAAGCAACAGGCAACTGAGGGTCGAGGATGCGCCTAGAGGGGGTGAATAGGCGATTTACAAAATTCGATCTCTTGCTAAACAACCGCTCTAATACACCCCTAAATTAGAACCTACTCAAATATAAATGCGGAAGCGATAATTTAGGTTTTGACAATTAAGGCCTAAATCAACTAGGCTCACTAGTGCACTAACTAATTTATGTCTCTACGCTAGAATTGCTAAATTGAACTAATCAATAATACTAAGCAATTCTACAATCAACAATCATGAATATATCAACAATGTAAATACTTGAATGTAAATGAGACAAGGGACAACCGATGTTTTTCCGTGGTGTTCGGAGACTTGCGGTCTCCCTAGTCCACGTTGAGGCAAGCCCGACGACTCGGGACGGCCCCGCCGAGCACCCGCCTCTTTCCACTAGTGTGGTTTTCACGCCGCCAGAGGCTCAACCCGAACCTTCACAAACTTCGGCGGGCTTTCACACTCGAGAGCTCCGCGCAAGACGACGCCACGCCGCCTAGAGTCGGCAACCTCCAAGAGTAACAAGCCGCCTTCGCTTGAACTTCACCGCACAACAAATGCGCCTCGGTGATCACCAAATGCAACACATGCACAAGAGCCTCTTAAACCCACTCCTAATTGCAACACATGCAATTAGTTCACTCTTTAGCTCAAGAACCAATTGAGAGTGTGCAACACATGCAACACCTCTCCCAAATACTCACACAAGAGCCAAAACCCTTTACAATAACATTCCAAGCACCACCCCATCGCCTCAAGGTCTCTCTTTTATAGCCCACAAAAGAAAAACTAGCCGCTTGGGGGGTAAACGGCAAAACAGGATTTTCCGGTCCGGCGCCGACCCGGTCCGACCGCCTCACATGCCAACGGCCGGAAACCGACTGCTACATCACGGCCGCACCAAGACACCACCCGGCCGCACCGCGAGGCCGGGTCCAACCGCCTTCTTCCGGCCGCAGACCGCCTGCTCAACCTCAAGAAAACCGAAAACAACGCTCTCGAAAAACACGCCGGGGACGAAGCGGTTGCATCACAGACCCGGCCCGACCGACCGGCCGTCGACCGCCGCGACGCAGCCCCAAAGCGCGCCATCGAAAAAGACACGCGAGGCAGCCGTTTTGATCGCCGGGCGCCCCAGACCGCCTTTGGGCCGGCCGCGACGATTTCCAGGCGGGCGCAGACCGCTTCAGCCGGCCCGACCACTCGCTTAGTCAACCGATGGACCTCCGGCCCAACCGCCCAACAAAATCAAGAAACACTGGTCACACCACACAACCATTGGTTGGACCAAGATGACAATTGGTTGGACCACTCAAAGATTGGTCACACCGCCAACAAATGGTCACACCACAATTAGGGTTAGCCACACAATGGTTGGTTGGACCGCTCAACCATTGGTCACACCACCCATTTACACCAAGCCCTAAGGTTGGTCACACCAATCAAAGGTTGGTCACACCACACAATTCTCGATTTTTCACAAACTTTTTCTCGAAGATCCAAATGCAATTTTTTGAGCCTCAAGATGATCAACACATGATCAAACACCCGCAAAACATATTTGCACCACTTTAGCCCATGCTCAAAGAACTCGACCAAATTCACGAAAACACATTTCACGACAATTCAAAATCTATTTGCAAAACGATATAAATCAAACTCGAAGTTTATGAGATTAATCCCCTAGCCATGTGAAGGTCAACACAAGACCCGGTCAACTTGCCAACATCCGCTGCAAGCCCCACTACATGCTCTCGGGATTCCTGACTCATAAACCTCGCTTTATTCGCACAACTAACTTGCAAATAACACATTAAACCATTTCATGCTTGAGCACTACTCTTTGCAACACATGCAAAAGTCTAGCTCCAAGCAACACAAATTCAAGGTGCATGAACTCTCTAATTGCAACACATGCAATTCTCTAGTTCAATGCAACACCAAAACCAAACTTCACACCAAAATCGATTCAACCAGATGAGCTCTCTACTTGCAACACATGCAAGCCTCTAGCTCCATACGAGCACACAAACACTAAATCATGCTTGAGCTCTCTCCTTTGCAACACATGCAAAACTTAGCTCCAAGCAACCACACGATTTTAAGAAAGATAGTTTTATAACCAAAACGTGAAGCTTCAACTAATGCAACACATGCAAAAGTGAACTCCACGCCAAAGCCAACGATTAGCTTATCCCATTTGCAACACATGCAAATCAAAGCATTATGCGAAAACCAAATCCAAATGGTTTGAGCTCGAGTGAACGCGAATGAGATCACCAACACATGATGAAGCCTGCTTAAAAAGGCAACCCCTCTTAATAGTACGGCGATAAATAACTAGACACAAAGACTAGAAAGTCCTTAGCCTATCTACTTATACCTTCGCCGCCACGCGCAAGCAATCCCCTTTGGGGTCTTTAAGATCATCACTTGATACTCCCCGGATCATCACTCTTCTTTTCTTCGATACATCCTTGACGCCCATCAACTCTTGATGCCATCCAAGTCCTGTTCTCATCCATCTTGGACCTAACTCAATCACAACTCATAAAATTGTTAGTCCAAGATGCATGGTTGTCTCAATCATCTCTTGCACTCCATTAACACATAATGGATGCCTTTAGATCAATTGAGCACAACCCTAAATCACTTGAAATGATTTATGTATGTCTTAAGTACAATAATGCAACTCATGCCTTATTATACTTAAGAACTATTCATTTGTCCTTTCTTAATCATTTAAACACCATCAACACATGATGAAGTGTTCTCTAATGATTAACACGATTAAATGAACTCAATTTAAATCATCATTTAAATTGATTCTTCAAGTTAGGTGTGAACTCCCTAAATATGTGCATCCATGTAATATATGGATTGGGAAACATGATACACATTTTGTGGTTAATATAACGGGATATTCATACTTTAACTTGACTCCAAAGTATGCAACTAATATTAAGATGAATATGCAAACATACCTTGGGTTTTCCATTTTTCAATGCGATGAGACTAAACAAAGATATTCTAAATAAACAAGTTAGTCTCGATACAAGATTTGTCATTAATAATAATATCGCATTAGGGATAATCTTAATACGAGATTTGTCATTAACAATAGATTAGATTTGTCATTAACACCAAAACCACAACTAATGATGGTTGAACTTACACCACCGAACCCCCACACGCCTCAAGATATACAAGGCCGTCAGTACAACACCAACTGACCAAGGGGTCCGACGGTCTTCCGTTCTTCCCCCACGCCAGCTAAAATGTCGCAGCAGAAGAATGCAGCCGCCATGACATTCTCGAGCGAAGTTCTTGAGGCCAAGGCCATGTACCAAAACCTCCGGTCAGGTGGAGCGTCTTGCGGCAAAGACATGCAGGCTCCGGCCCCATCACTGGGGCTTCTTCGAGCCACCGGGCCAGAGATACATTGGACCAACAAGGTCCGGCGATGATGTGTTGCTCGAGCGTTCCCCACCTCGCCAAGACTCGGCAACCGGCGCTGGCGACAAATCGCGACACCCTCGAGGCACGGAGAAGGGTGATGGACGGCGGCTTCGATCGCGAAGTCGACAATGGTCGATGCCACGATCATGGCTCGAGCCCCAACGCCGGGGCCTCGTGCATTTTGTCGACATCCGCAACGCAGTTTCCGCCTGTTCCGAAAGCACCGCCAACATAGCCAAATACACTGGGGCGACAAACCCTAGTGTTTGGTCGAAGACTACCTGCCAAGATAATGCAAGGGGGAGCTACCGATGATCTTTTCATCATTCAGTACCTCCCCATCTACCTCGCAGACTCGGCCGAGCTCGCTCGAGTACCGTCATGAACACCATCAGGAACTGGGCCAACTTGAAGAACCTCTTCATCGGCAACTTCCAGGGCACTTACAAGCGCCTTGGAAACTCCTGGGACCTGAAGGGCTGCAAGCAGCAGCTCGGGGAGACTCTTCGGGACTACATCCGGCGCTTCTCCCAATAATGCAACGAAGCCTCGACATTTGGCGACGCCGACGCCGTCGGGCGTTCATCTACGCACCACCTCCAAAGCTCGTCCACAAGTTGGGTGCGCCAAGCCCAGACCACCAAGGAGCTCCGGACATCGCCATTAACCACGCCGGGCGAGGGCTCGTGGGGCCATCTTCGACAAGGGAAGGCTAAGCGCGAGTCCGGTGCCGACACCGCTGCCTCCGACTGCTCCGACAAAGCAGCGGAAGGGAAGCGGGCTGGCGGCCCGTGGTCGCGCCGCCGACCGCCTCGCCAAGCAAGCAGCGCGGTACGCCCGACCACTTCGAGAAGCCGATGGATAGCCCGGGATCCGATCACGGTACCCGTCAGCACAAACTCGGATTGCGAGACCCCAAGCGCCTTATTTCGAGGCCCACGCGGGCAAAGGGAAAAGCAGACCCGCACCAGATGTCGGGGCAAAGGAGGCGACGACGAGTTCCCGAACCCGACGCCGCTTTATGATCTTGGCGGGCGGCAGGCTACGCCGACAAGCGGCACCTCAAGCCGCTTCCGCGAGGTCCACACGCCGACGACGCAAGGCCTAAGTACCTCGGTGGTCTGAGTTCCAATCACCTTTGATCGGACCGATCACCCCGACCACGCCCCGCTTTCGGGGAGATATCCTCGTCGTTGCGTTTTCGTCGTGGGGCCAAAGCGCCGTCTAAGGTACTCATGGATGCGGCGGTAGCCTCAACATCTCAGAGATGTTGAGACGCTAGACGCCATGGGAATACTCGCCGCGTCTCCGCCAAGCAAGGCGCCTTTCCTTTTTCTCCAAGATCCAAATGCAATTCTTTGAGCCTCAAGATGATCAACACATGATCAAACACCCGTGCAAAACATATTTGCACCACTTTAGCCCATGCTCAAAGAACTCGACCAAATTCACGAAAACACATTTCGCCGACAATTCAAAATCTATTTGCAAAACGTATTAAGCAAATCAAACTCGAGTTTATGAGATTAATCCCCCTAGCCATGTGAAGGTCAACACAAGACCCGGTCAACTTGCCAACATCCGTTGCAAGCCCCACTCACATGCTCTCGGGATTCCGGACTCATAAACCTCAGTTTATTCGCACAACGAACTTGCAAATAACACATTAAACCATTTCATGCTTGAGCACTACTCTTTGCAACACATGCAAAAGTCTAGCTCCAAGCAACACAAATTCAAGGTGCATGAACTCTCTAATTGCAACACATGCAATTCTCTAGTTCAATGCAACACCAAAACCAAACTTCACACCAAAACCGATTCAACCGTATGAGCTCTCTACTTGCAACACATGCAAGCCTCTAGCTCCATACGAGCACACAAACACTAAATCATGCTTGAGCTCTCTCCTTTTGCAACACATGCAAAACTTAGCTCCAAGCAACCACACAGTTTTAAGAAAGATAGTTTTGCGAACCAAAACGTGAAGCTTCAACTAATGCAACACATGCAAAAGTGAACTCCACGCCAAAGCCAACGCGATTAGCTTATCCCATTTGCAACACATGCAAATCAAAGCATTATCGAAAACCAAATCCAAATGGTTTGAGCTCGAGTGAACGCGAATGAGATCACCAACACATGATGAAGCTCTGCGAAAAAGGCAAGCCCTTCTTAATAGTACGGCGATAAATAACTAGACACAAAGACTAGAAAGTCCTTAGCCTATCTACTTATACCTTCGCCGCCGCAGCAAGCAATCCCTTTGGGGTCTTTAAGATCATCACTTGATACTCCCAGGATCATCACTCTTCTTTTCTTGGGATACATCCTTGGCGTCCATCAACTCTTGATGCCATCCAAGTCCGTTCTCATCCATCTTTGGACCTAACTCAATCACAACTCATAAAATTGTTAGTCCAAGATGCATGGTTGTCTCAATCATCTCTTGCACTCCATTAACACATAATGGATGCCTTTAGATCAATTCGAGCACAACCCTAAATCACTTGAAATGATTTATGTATGTCTTAAGTACAATAATGCAACTCATGCCTTATTATACTTAAGAACTATTCATTGTCCTTTCTTAATCACGAAACACCATCAACACATGATGAAGTGTTCTCTAATGATTAACACGACAAATGAACTCAATTTAAATCATCATTTAAATTGATTCTTCAAGTTAGGTGTGAACTCCCCTAAATATGTGCATCCATGTAATATATGGATTGGGAAACATGATACACATTTTGTGGTTAATATAACGGGATATTCATACTTTAACTTGACTCCAAAGTATGCAACTAATATTAAGATGAATATGCACGCCCGAACCCCCTTACGCCCTGGCCTTGCGTCTCGTCGATACAACACCAATGACCAAGGGTCAAGCGGTCTTCGTTCTTCCCCCTTGACCAAAATGTCGCATGGCCGTGATCTTTGCCGCCATGACATTCAGCGAAGCCGGAGGCCAAGGCCATGTACCAAAACCTCCGGATTTGGTGGAAGCGTCTTCGCCGTCTGACACATCTGAGACTCCGGCTCCCATCACTCGGGGCTTCTTGAGCCACGGGCCGTGCCATTGCTGCAGGACCAACAAGGTCCGGCGATGTGGTATTGCTCCTCGGCGGCCCCACACCTCGCACTCGGTCTTGGCGCTGGCTGACGATCGCGACACCCTCGAGGCACGGAGAAGGGTGATGGACGAAGCGGCTCGATCGCGAGTCGTGGGCGTGATCGATGCCACGCCATGGCTCGAACTACACGGCCGGGGCCTCGGGCATTTCTTGGGACATCCGCAGCGCGAGTTTCCTGCCGGTTCGAGCACCGTCAACATAGCCAAATACATTGGGGCGACAAACCCTAGTGTTTGGCTGGAAGACTCTGCGGCTCGCATCTTGCGGGAGAACTCCGATGATCTTTTCATCATTCAGTACCTCCCCATCTACCTCGCAGACTCGGCTCGAGCCTGGCTCGAGTACCTGACTGCGAACACCATCAGGAACTGGGCCAACTTGAAGAACCTCTTCGCCGGCCTTCGGGGCACCTACAAGCGCTTGGAAACTCACAGGACTGAAGGCGCAGCAGCGGCTTCGGGAGACTCTTGGGACTACATCCGCGCTTCTCCCAATAATGCAAGAGCTCCACGACATTTGCGGCCTTGGCGTCGTCGGGCGTTCATCTCTGGCACCACCTCCAAAGCTCGGTCCACAAGTTGGGGTGCGCCAAGCCCAGACCACCAAGGAGCTCTGGACATCGCCACCAACCACGCCTCTGGCGAGGAGGCTGTGGGGGCCATCTTCGACAAGGGGAAGGCCAAGCGCGAGTCCGGTGCCGACACCGCTGCCCCCTCCGACCGTTCCGACAAGCGAAGCGGAAGGGCGGCGGCATGAAAGGCCCGTGGTCATGCCGCCGACCGCCGCTGCCAAGCAGCGGCCAGCGGCGATCGCCAAACCACCGAGAAGGCGATGGATAGCCGTATCCGCATCACGGGTACCCGTCGAGCACAAACTCGGATTGCGAGACCACAAGCGCCTCATTTCCGGAGCCCCCCGCGGGCAAAGGAAAAAGCGAGACCCGGCACCGGATCTGCGGGGCAAAGGAGGCGAGACGGCGAGTTCCGGAACCCGGCGGCGCCTTATGATCTTGGCGGGCGGCGTGCTCGCCGACAAGCGGCACCTCAAGCTCGCCTTCCGCGAGGTCCACACAGCGACGCCTGCCGCGCCCAAGTACCTCTGGTGGTCGGAGTCTCCAATCACCTTTGATCGGACCGATCACCCTGACCACGTCCCGCACTCGGGGAGATATCCCCTGGTCGTTGCCCCCGTCGTGGGGCCAAAGCGCCTGTCCAAGGTACTCATGGACGGCGGCAGCAGTCTCAACATCCTGTATGTTGAGACGCTAGACGCCATGGGAATACCTCGCTCGCGTCTCCGGCCAAGCAAGGCGCCTTTCCACGGCGTCGTCACGGCCAGTGAGCCCACCGCTCGGCGGTCGATCTGCCGTTACCTTTGGGAGCAGGACAACTTCGCTGAAACCCTAACCTTTGAGGTCGTGGGGTTTCCTGGCTCCTACCACGCCATCATGGGGAGGCCGTGCTACGCCAAGTTCATGGCCGTCCCCAACTACACCTACCTCAAGCTGAAGATGCCGGGGCCATGGGGAGTGATCACCGTGGCTGCGTCCTTCGACTCACCTAGCTGCGAGCACGGCGATTGCGGTAGCGTCGATGCTCATCACGTCCGCCGAGCTTGAAAACCTCTGGAGGGAAACCTCCGAGTCTGCCTCTGACTCCGGCATGTCGGGGCCAGGGTCCTTCAAGTCCACCGAGGACATGAAGGCGGTCATGGTCGATTCCAACGATCCGGCCAAGACCATGCGGGTTGGAGCCACGCTCCCCGCCAAATAGGAAGGCGCGCTCATCAACTTCCTCCGCGCCAATCGAGATGTCTTCGCGTGGAAGCCCTCCGACATGCCAGGCATTCCAAGGGAGGTCACCAAGCACTCCTTAAATATCCGGCCTGGCTCAAGGCCGGTCGCCCAACGCTTGCGCCGCTTCGACTAGGAGAAGCGCAAGATCATAGGAGGAGAGATCGCCAAACTTTTGGCAGCATGGTTTATAAAAGAGGTGCGTCACCTCGAGTGGCTCGCCAACCCTGTCCTTGTGAAAAAGAAGTCTAGGCAATGGAGAATATGTGTTGATTACACGGGCCTGAACAAGGCATGTCCCAAGGACCCTTTTCCATTGCCTCGCATCGACCAAGTCGTCGACTCCACCGCAGGGTGCGAGTCCCTATCCTTTCTGGATGCCTACTTGGGCTACCACCAGATAGCGATGAAAGAGTCCGACCAGCTTGCGACTTCTTTCATCACTCCGTTCGGCTCGTTTTGTTACGTAACGATGCCATTTGGTCTAAAGAACGCGGGTGCTACATACCAGCGATGTATGCAAACGTGTTTGGTGACGAGATAGGCGTAACTGTCGAGGCGTCACGTTAACGATTTTGTGTCGTCAAGACTAAGGAGGCCGGCGATCTAAATCGCCGAGCTTAGACGAGACTTTGCGAACCTCGGCGGTTTCACATCAAGCTCAACCCGAAAAGTGTGTTTTGGGGTCCCCAAAGGAAAACTACTCGGCTTCATCATCTCGGCGGCGCCGAAGCCAATCGGAAGAACATCTCTGCGATCATGAAGATGGGCGGTGGACAACGAAGGGAGTCCGAGCGGCAGATGCCTTGCAGTCTTGAGCCATTTCGTGTCTCGCCTTGGCGGCTGCGAATCTTGATTCTAAGCTGCTCAAGAAGTCCAACCACTTCAGCTGGACCAAGGAAGCGCAGGAAGCCCTCGACCGACTCAAGGCGTTCCTAACTTCACCCCTGTTGTTGGTCGCCCCAGCACCAGGGGAGCCGTTCCTCCTCTACATCGCCGCCATGACCCAGGTCGTCAGCCCGGCGCTTGTGGTGGAGCGAGCCGAAGAAGGCCATGTGCTCAAGGTACAACGGCCGGTGTACTTCATCAGTGAAGTACTCTCGATCAAGGCTCGGTACCGCGGTGCGAAGCTTCTCTATCGCGGTGTTCATCACGAGAGGAAGCTGGTCCACTACTTGGCCAAGCATCTGTCTCGTGGTGACCTCTTCGCCGCTTCGGCGAAATCATCCTGAATCGCGACGCACGGAAGAATAGCCAAGTGGGCACTTGAGCTCAACGGCCACGACATATCCTACGTCCCTCGGACAGCGATCAAGTCGCAGGTCTTGGCCGACTTCGTCGCCAAGTGGACCGAAGCGCAGGCGCCACCGGCGCTAGAAGACCTCGAGTACTGGACGATATACTTTGACGGGTCCTACACCAAGAACGGAGCGAGTGCTGGGGTTGTCCTTGTTTCCTCGCTTGGATACAAGCTCCAGTACGCTATCCGGTTACACTTCGACGCCACCAACAATGTCTCCGAATACGAAGCACTTGTCAACGGTCTCCAGATCGCTGCCGACCTCGGCGTGCACCGACTCTACATACACGGTGACTCTAAGCTTGTCGTCGACCAAGTCATGAAGGCCTCGGAGCCTCGTGACGCCCGCATGGCGACTTCTTCTTGTGTGGTCGCATAAGCTCGAGAAAGGTTCAAGGGTTTGAGTTTCTCCATAGCTATCGGCCTTCTAACGCCGAGGCCGATTACCTAGCCAATCTCGCCTCTAGCAGGGGACCGATCCCGCCTGGGATCTTCGTCTCCGACCTCCACAAACCCTCAGATTCATTGGACTCGCCCGAGAAATGGCGGCCGACTCTCGAGCATAACCATCCCATTGCCGGACGGTCGAGGCAGGACCATCCGGGTCGAACCCACGGCGTCTTGTTTCTGACTCGACATTGGAGAAGCCCTTCATCGACCGGTTGGTGACGGATCGCTCCCCACAAACCCAACCGAGGGCGGCGCCTGCGCCCGTGAGCAAAGTCCTTCGTCCTGGTCGGGGAGGACCTCTACAAGAGGAGCCCCTCTGGAGTCCTCCAGAAGTGCATTCTGGCGGACCAAGGGAAGCAGCAGCTGCTCGACATCCATGCTGGGATCTGCGGCCACCACGCTGCGCCGCGTTCCCTTGTAGGGAAAGCCTTCCGTCAAGGCTTCTACTGGCCTACCGCCGTCGCTCACGCCGAGTAAATTGTTCACACCTGCGAAGGGTGCCAGTTCTTTGCCCGGCAGACACATCTTCCAGCGCAAGCCTTGCAGACAATCCCCATCACTTGGCCATTTGCCGTTTGGGGACTCGATCTGGTCTGTCCCTTCAAAAAGGCGCCCGGGGGCTTGACCCACCTGCTTGTCGCGGTGGACAAGTTCACCAAGTGGATAGAAGCCAAACCGGTCGCCACCATCACTTCGGTGCAGGCGGCCAACTTTTTTCGCGACATCGTTTATCGGTTTGGAGTCCCGACCTCCATCATCACTGATAACGGAATGCAGTTCACGCGGAAGGAGTTCCTCGAGTTCTGCGACGACTTCAACATCCGCGTCGACTGGGCTGCTGTGGCCCATCCGCGGACCAACGACCAGGTCGAGTGGGCGAACGGCATGATCCTCCAAGGGCTCAAACCGCGACTCTTCAGCCGACTGAAGAAGTTCGCGGGACATGGGTAGCCGAACTGCCCTCCGTTCTCTGGAGCCTGCGGACCACACCAACACGGTCGACTGGGTTTACACCATTCTTCCTAGTGTTCGGTGCTGAAGCCGTCCTGCCGACCGACCTGGAGTACGACGCCCCAAGACTACAAGCCTTCGACGAGACTCGAGGGCTCGACGCGCAACAAGACGCCATCGATCAACTCGATGAGGCACGCGATGTGGCCGTTCTGCGATCAGCCAAGTACCAGCAGACGCTGCGACGCTACCACAGTCGTCAGGTCCGCGGTTGATCCTTCAACGTTGGCGACCTGGTCCTGTGCCAGGTTTAGTCCAACAAGGACAGGCACAAGTTGTCTCCTCCGTGGGAAGGGCCCTTCACCGTCGTGGAGGTCCTCCGACCCGGCACCTTTCGACTCAAAGATGCTGATGGCAACATTGTACCCAACGCGTGGAATATTGAGAAGTTATGGCGATTCTATCCCTAAAACTTTTCTTTTATTCCTGCGTCTCCGGCAGAACCTCCGAGTTCGAAGTGCGGTGTGTCGACCACATCCTGGTCCTCACGCGCCACTCGGGGGATACTTGTTCGCATTCTCACCCAAAACGGCACCCCGACCGGCCATCGCGCCCCCTCTAGCAGTAACCCTTTCGGCCCGAATGCTACGGCCTACGCCCCAGCGGCTACGGTTGTGAAGTAGCACTTTGCGACAAGAGGAAGTGCCCGTGCGGAGTGGTCCTTGGTCGATCTGGGACACGCATTTGGGCAGTCACTTCTATTGCTATCTTCATGGCTGAGCGCTCGCGCAAAGCGCGAGGCGGTCGACAAGCGTCATTGCTGGGTGAGGCAGCGTCTTTGCGATGGAGTACGCTCCATCGGCTCGTTCAGCCTCACCCCCAGCGGCTCCAAGCTCCTGCCCATGCTCTCGAAGGTTGGGCGGAGCATCGCCAGGAGGTTCTCGCGCGAGGACCAGCGGTCCTCGTGCATCTTCGCCAGCTCCGCCTCGGCGGCCTCGACGCGAGCCCACAGGGCCGACACCTCCTCGCGCGCCCTCGCGAGCTCCTCCCGGCAACCGGCCCGAGCTGCTGCTGCCGGCGCCTCCTCGCATGTCGCAAGCTCCTCCTCAGCGGCCGGACTCGAGCAGCGCCTAACGCCTCCGCCTCTTGGGGCGGTATGAAGGCTTGGAGGTGCGAGAAGCCTCCATCCGCGCCACCATGGCGCGGCCGGCTCCGTCACCGCGCGCTACTGGGCGGTCGGGGAGTGTCGGGCGGCTCGGCGGCGTCGCCTCCCCACCAAGGCGACCACCGGCGCGGCCGTGGCTGGAAGCGAACCCGGGCGAGCTGCAAGGAATAAGGAACAACCCGACGTTAGTAAAATAAAATCAAAGCCATCCCGACGCCAAGCAAAGGATACTCACTCCTGAAGAGGATTCCGGATGCGAAAGGTCGCCGAGGGCAGGGTGAGCCTACCCCTCGCCGCGGCCGCGGATGACCCGACGTCGATGTGGGGCCTTTTGTCGGCCCTCCGGTCGCCGGCAGCATCTCGCCCTCCGCTCGTCATCCTGCTCTTCAAAGGGTTAGAAACGGACGCAGAGGGGCGGAGAGGCAAAAGAAATGGCCGGGCGTGGTCACTCTCACACCCCCATGCCATATTTATAGAGGCGGGGCGGAGCGGTCCAAGCGAGCGCCGCGTCGGGCAGGGCGCCGCACGTGCATTAAATCCACCCCCTACGTGACGGGACGTGTCCTTTCATTAAAATGCGACGGGAAGGCAGGGCGCGGAAGGACACCGCTTCAAACAAGGCCCGGCGTGACCTTTCGGTTTTGGCTCCTGGGCCGGACCAATCGCACCGCCTCGGCGAAGAAAGGCCTGACCAGGACGCAGCGACCCCGAGGTGGCGAAAGGCCCATCAACTTGCCGCCCTTGTGGATGGCCAAGCAATGGCCCCGATTGCCACATCATCTCCAAAGGTGAAAAACTCTCTGGCTCTTTTTGCTTTCTTTTCTCAGGCAAGAAGATGTGGAGACGGGGAAAGCAAGCGTAAGAACTCGCCCGAGCACCCCCCAACGCCGAATTTATAGGCGTCGAACAGGCACCAGCCGAGCGAGCATCGACTGGGCAGACGCCAGTCAAGCGGACATTGCTTCGGTTGAAGCGTCGCGCGTCCCGTCAAACCGCCACGCCACGCCGCTGGTGAGACGCATCGGACCCCAATCATTTTGCTTCGCATTAAATTCCTGCACGCGCATTAAATGCGGCGAGAGCGCCAGGAACACCGCCCGGCGACACACCCGCAACCTCTCGATCTCCGCCTCCGGGCCGGATCGACTGGGCCGAAACAGGTATGAAAAGTCCACCGGGCCGCATCGGCCTCGAGGTGGCGAGAGGGCTCAATAGCTCGCGCCAGGACCTGATCCGGTGCCGCGGGTTCCAAAGCCCTAATCCACCAAGTGGATTCAGGGTCGCCCGACACAAAATGAGCGAGGGGCGAGGACAAGGCGAGCCCCTAGTGGGCCTCGAGTTGGGTTGGCGGACGACCCAATCGCCTTAACTCGTGTCCGAGACCATACTTCACACTCTCTCGCGGAACCCATCGATGGGTGGCAGCCAACTGCGCCCCGGGTTGGCGGACAGCTCGGGGTCCGATACGGGATCGAGTAAAGAAAGATTTTTTATGGGTCGCTCCCAGCGGGTCGGACACCCGACGTAGGGATCGTCCGCTCAGAAAGGATCCCCCTTGGGAGGGATCTCCAGGGCCCACTCGGATAACCCGTCAAGCTCCGCGAGCACGGTGTTCAAACCTATGCTTGGTAAACACGCGTCTGCTCACCCCCTCCAGGTCCCACACCCGCGGACCGGACGGGCGTCGCGTGGGGATGACGGCGGCTACTCCTCCGCGAGATAGCGTCGCTGAAGCGAGGACTCGGGGCGGGCGCCCTCCGCTTAGCTCGGCGTAAAACCCGCCACAAAGCGCGTCCAACTACGATGTAAAACGAGCACTCGAGAACCAGAACCTCGCTGAGGCATCTGGGCATCCCTGCCGACCAAGGCCGCGCCTAGCTCCGGCGTTAAACCAGCCTTACTAACACGTCCAGCTACGACGTAAAACGAGCACTCGGGAACCGAACCTCGGCGAGGCATCGGGCATCCTGCCGACCAAGGCGGCGTCCGACTCTGACGTAAAAGCGAGCACTCGGGAACCGAGAACCTCCTTTGAGGCACACAGGCATCCTGCCGACCAAGGCCGCGTCCAGCTACGACGTAAAATGAGCACTCGGGAACCAGAACCTCGCTGAGACATCTGGGCATCCCTACCGACCAAGGCCACGTCCAGCTGCGACGTAAAACAAGCACTCAGATACCCGAACCTTATCTAGGGCATCCAGGCATCGACCAAAGTAACCCCCCGACCAGCTCTCCGACCCGCTCAGGGGCTCGGGGCCTACACCCACCGGGTGCGCTCGCGCGCACCCGGTTGAGACCGGCCAACCAAGTTGGTCGGGCTTCGCAAACTAAAGCAGCCTTCCGATTCACTCGGAGGCTCGGGGCCGATCGGGTCCGCGCTCGCTTCACTCGGTCGGATTTTTGCCGACCAAAGTAACCCCCCGACCAGCTCTCCAACCTGCTCGAGGGCTCGGGGCCTACACCCACTGGGTGCGCTCGCGTGCACCCGGTCGAGACCGGCGGGACAGGTCGGTCGGGCTCGGCCGACCAAAGCGGCCACCCCAGAGAGCCCGTCGCTTCGGCCCCTATACTTACAAATTTACTGGACGTAGGGACATTCGGCCCGAACCAGTATACATCTTGGACTTCTGTAGTCTAACCATTCAAGGAGAGGGAACGCGCGGCCCCTATACTTACAAATTTACTTGCCAGTTGTACGAAACACCGACATGCCCCTTTACCGATCTACCGGAGGGGTCTTTATAGATGATCGAAGTAACTGCGACTGAATAATGCGCCATTACTGCATTAACCGTAACTGTAACCACATCCTTGATTCTCGCCACGCCCCAACGTGGACATAATGGTCGCAGATCGTGGCGTAATTATCGCCACGTCGTCGTTATGGGCCGAGCACGATCCTTTGATCATGCTCGGGAATTCACCTCAGCTCTGACCGACCGATTCGCGCCCCCGAGCGAGCATGCTTGGGGATTTATGACGCATGTTCGGGGACGAGCTTGGGTATGGTCGGGGCGGACCCACTAACCAGACTATCCGAGGGTATTCCTTGGGGACACCATCCAAGGGTATGTATGGTTGGCCAAAACTGAATGCTAGGGTATATTGGTCATTACGGAAATTATCCAATCCCCGACAGCTAGCCCCTGAGGCTCAAGTGGAAATCTAATTGGCAGGGCTTTCCCCTTGAGCCTTCAAACTCAATGGAGGGATTGAAATCTTGCAGCGAAGCACTACTGCAACATCCGAGCAATGTCCGCTCGCAGACAAGCATGGTCGACAAGAGTTGAGCTACCAGCTCGGTCTCCAACCAAGAGATGCTCGGGCAAGGAAGTGTCAAAGGTCACAGCGGTTCCTTCTTTGTGAAGCCTCGCGGGAGCACTTTGGACAGTTTGTTTGGAAACCGCGTTTTTCTTGGACAGTTTCGAAGATTGCGCCTCCACGCGCCGGTTTTCGAATAGGCGGGAGCAACTTTTGGCCTCCGAACGGTCGTGTCCGTTTGGCTTCTCTGCTCTATATATAAGGCGGGAACAGTGATGTGAAACTCTTCATCCGCATCTCGCAATCAAGCCCTTAGAATCTTCTAAGTCCCGAACTTTCCCGCTCTTGCACCTTCTTCCTCCACCGATCCTATGGCGAAGTTTGGGGCAAGCAAAATCAGCAAAGAGATGCTTCAAATGCTCGAGGATCTTGGCTACCTTGTAGCGGGGTCCTGGCTAGTTCCTGATGAAGAGGGAGCTCCGGTGCCGCGGAACGACGAGATCATCTCCTGCGACCTCTACACCATCAACATGCTGAGGATGCCCGAGAGTGAGTTTCTTGAATCCGTGCTCGTCCAGTGCGAGTGCGAGATTTCTAATCTAAACCCCAATTCCATCCTTGTTTTGGCCATCTTCTCACATCTTTGCGAGGAATACGTGGGCACCATGCCCACGGCGAGCCTTTTCTTTCATTTTTACTCCTTATTTCGCACCGATAGGACTTCTCCTGCCGGTTGCATCTATTTCTGTCTCCGGTCCAACCGACCATACGAGTACCCGATCTTCACGCTCAAGAACTCGGTGTCAGGTTGGGCCGATTTTTTGTTTTACTTGAAGAAGGCGGAGGGAAGTTTTCTCCGCTACACCAGAATAGTGACTCCGGATGTCGATACCCCACGCCCCCCCGTGCAAACCGAGGAGGAGCGGACGCTGATGACAATCAGTGAGCTCATGAATATGGGGCTCACTGGTCGGGACATCGCCCGGGACTATCTTAGGAATCGGGTGTCTCGCTAAAAAGGAGGGAGCACCTCTTCTTCGAAATCTCCGGGTAGCAAGACTTCACCCGAAAAGCTGACTCTGGTAAGCTTCTGAAATTGCATGAGTAACTTTTGCTCTTCGCACATAATTTTGCTCGTGCTAACGTTTGTGTTAGTCAAATGCAGCCCCGAGCACCCCCTTGGTGGAGAAGCGAGTTGCTGAAATGTTCGGCACTCCAAAGGGTAAGGAGCTTGAGCACGGGTGTCAAGTTCCAAAGAACGTACTCGAGCAGGGCGACGCGGTAAGTAACTTCGCGATCCATATTCGAGGGAAGACATCCCGAGCACCTCTGACGTTTTTATTGCCTTTGACAGGAGAAGGTTGCCCTTGAGGCCGCGGTGGCCGAACTCAAGCCTTTGTCGCGCGACCAAGGGGGAGCCATCCCCGCCACCAAGACCAAGAAGACGAGGGGCAAGCGACAAGCGCCACCGCCACCGCCGCCCTCTACCCGGCTCCTTAAGAGACGGGCGACCTCGAGCAAAAGCCCTCCTCGGCGACATTTGGAGTATGCCGATAAAATGGAGGTAAGAGACTTGAAGAAATGCTGAAAGAGTATACCGAGCAACACCCGGATTTGATGGCTCGCTTGCAACAGCTCGCGGAGTAGGCGAGACGAGCAAAAGCAGCGCAGGACGCCAAGCACAAGAAGCTGGAGGGGATGATCGCCACCCTCCAGGCCAAACTAGCATGGGCAAATTCGGGTTCCTCAGCAAGAGAGCCTGAGGAAGAGGACGAAGATCTGACGCCCTTCGTTGTGAAGCTTCGGATGTCGCTAGGCGCACCGCAAGGCGCCCAGAGCTGACTTTGGAAGTGGTCGATATGGACGAGGTCGATCCTTTGATGGCGAGGGCCAGCCGCGCTGTTGTGGAGAGATCCGAGCTTATAATCGGGGCCCAGACATCCATAGATGCAACTTCCATGGTGAAGACAGAGGCCACCGAGGGCGATGGCGAGAGGCTCAACAAAGGTAATTCTTCTTCTTCATTCCTCCCTTTTCTTCTTTTTACTTTGCTTTGTACGTCCGAACTAACCCCACTCTATCGATGTGGGCGTGATAGCTCATAGGAGCATTATGAATTTTAGACAAATGGCTGATGAAATCCTCGACTATATAGTGGAGAGAGAGCTTACCTTCACCGCCGACATTGTGATGGCGGAAGACATCACCGCCGAGGCCTACCACGACCAATAAGTCGTGGAGCTTCAAGACCTGGAGGGACCAACTCCCCAGGAATGCCAACTTTCCCGGGAGGAGCACATTGCACCCCCAAGCATGTTAGATGCTCGGGATCAAGGAGAAGACTATGCGCCACTGAGCGAAGCGCCTGCTCGGGAAGAAGGTGCGAAGCCTCCGAGCGAACTACCTGCTCGGGAAGAAGGCACGAAGCCCCTGAGCGAATTGCCTGCTTGGGGGGAAGACAGGGAGATCCCGAGCGAAGAGCATGCTCAGGAGGAGGATAAAAACTCCTCGAGCGAAGAGCATGCTCGGGAGGAGGATGAACACTCCCAGCCGAAGGTCACCGCGGAAGAACTCGCAGACCTTCTATCGGAGGATATCTCCAAGACATTCTAGGAAAACCTGAATGATCGCCTCCGCTGGGTAAGGGCACTTGCATTTTAAAGCCTTCTTCTTTGCTAGCGACCAAGAACTAAGGCCACCTAGCTTGCAGGTGCTCCGAGCAACCATGGTGGACTTCCATTCGGCGATTGTTCCTCCTGAAGTCCTAGCCAAGCACACCGCCGAGCAAGACGCTAAAATAGTGGAGCTCGAGTGAGCATTGGCTGAGCTTAAGGTCTCGAACCAGGAGAGACAGTGCCAAGCCGAAGATTTTGCTATGGAAAATAAAGTGCGAATATTCGAGCTCGAGCTAAAACTAGAGCAAGAGCGGCAAAGCTCTGAAGCATTGGAGAAAAAGGTTGGCGAGCTGAGCAAGTCTGCTCAGGAGGCCACCAAGCTGGTTAACCAAGGCAAGGAGGAGGTGAAGAGACTCCGCCAAGAAGCCCGTGAAGGACATGAAGCTCGACGGCGGGTCCTCGACCTCGAAGCTGAGTTTGATGAGGCGAGGGAAGAACTCTCGACACTCAAATAGGCGAAGCTCAACAGCAAATAGCTTCTTTGTATCTTATTTGTAATCATCTTGGTAAATAAAGGAATAGCTGTTTTGAAACGCCTTGCCTTCACTGCTCGCTTTGCTTGACTTTGCCCATTGTCAATGAATGGCCTGACAAGATAAATAGAACAAAACGAGCAGAAAGAAAAAGGATAACATAGGCAGAATCGTGAAGGATGAAAACGTAGGCGCGCGTTTTTTTAGAAAATCACGGTAGTTCGTCCCTACTAAGCCCCCGCTGTGAATGAAGGTCGTGCACCTAAGTTGCGAGCACGAGCTGTTCACAAGAGAGTTAGAAAAAATCGCGCATACTTTTCCCTTAACGATCCAACGCCATATCTCCGAGTTGCGATTATGGTTTAGGTCGGAGGAGATTGGTAGCATCTAGACCCCCTAATCATTTACTTCATTTTATTAATATGGTTTTGGTATTGATGACTAAGTCAATAATGTCTGAGCTATGAAGAATATTAAGTGAAGCATCAGGAAGTCTACTGAAATGACAAGGTTAATATCTTTTATTACTAGTTTTTGGCTTGTGAGGTGATTTAAGCCAAGTAGCTAGGTTATTTTAGTTTGGCCGTACTATAAATGGGGATTGTGCTCAAGCGAGTTAATTGGTTCATAATGCTAAGACAATTTAGAACTGCTTGGAGTTAAAAACTATCTTTTCTTGAATCAAAAATCCCTCCGTCAACCTAAATATTTCCCCGGATTCATATTTGTCATAGCTATTTTAAATCTAGAGTAACCTTAACCCAAAACCCTTTACCGCCGGACTGATCCTTGGTTTTAGTCCGGTGCCAAAACCTTCTTGTCTAACCGGGCGTTTCCCTTTCACGCCGGATCGATTTCCACCTTCTCCCATTTTAGTCCGACGCAGTTGTAATTCTCTTGGTTAATTCCTCCTTGTCCCAAAAAAGTTCTCATGATTAAAACTCTGTGAAATCTCATTTTCGACGGACCAAATTTTTCAGTCCGGTGCACATATAAAAGTCTTACCTTTTTTTGCCGGACCAAAGTCTTGTCTTCTATTCCTTCAGTCTGTGACAAGTAAAAATTCTTCACTCAAAATCAAACCGAGCATACTTCATTCACGATGGACTAAATTGCTCCTTCACTAAATTCAGTCCGTGGCTAAAGCAATTATCTCGGTTAAACTTATGCCATGTCAAAATGTCCATTACTACTCTTCATGCAAAACCCATGTACGATGGACCAAATATTTTGGTCCGGCGCTCATGTTGAAATCTCATTTCTTCACCGGACCAAAATCCGCCTCTATTCCCATATACGACAGACCAAATTTTTTGGTCCGGCGTAAATAAGCCATATTGGTCCGGGGCACATAGGGTCAGTATCGCTAGCTTATTTCACTAAGTCCGTGGCAAACGTGTTAAGCTAAATTTTGACACTCTGACACGTTGCAACGGTCACAGTGATAGGTGTAGCGGCTATTTTCTATCCAAATGCCTATATAAGCATTTTCTGAGCCATCTACCATAGAACTTTTTGGTCTCCTTAATATTCTAGCATCCTTTAAGCATTCCTTCTTACAAGGAGATTGTGCTTCACTCTTGAACTAAAAAACTTTTCACTTTCTTAAGTCTTTAGCTCCAAGCTTAAGTCTAGTTGTGCTGTTGCGAGTAAACCAAGAGACAGGGCTTTCGAGCATAGTTTTGACGAGGACGGGAGAGAATGTGCGGTTGCTCAACAAAGCGCTCGACGACCGAGCATGCGTGAATCGAACTAGTACTCCGGACCGACCGAGAGGGTGCCTGTATGCGATTGTAAAACTTGCAGCGAAGAACTACTGCGGACAACAATCGGCTTATGTAGACTGAGACCTCTGGTGGTGAGCTTAGTGATCCAGCGTTGGTCACAGCACTTTGATCGTTCTCGCATACGCTAGCCAAACCTTGGGATAATGCGATTGAAACGAATGTTCTTGCCCGCACGCGCTTATTCCATCATCAAGACCATGAGGAGTAGAGTGTGCCTGTGTAGTTATATATACTCATATCAATTTAAATGAAATTTAAATTGCGATTCGGATGTTATTTAATCAATTAAAAAACTAATCATGTGTTGATGGTGCTCTTTATTGATTAAGGACAAACAAAAAGTTATTGAGTATATTGAAGTGTTAATTGCATCAATGTACTCAAGATATAATTAATAATTCAAGTTGATTTGGGTTGTACTGCGTCAATCTTGTTACATCTATTATGTGTTAATAGAGTGCAAATTGATGATTGAGACAATTGTGTTTATTGGACAACAATCTTCCATAAGTTGTGAAGTAGGTTGAGTCTAACGATGATATAGAATCGAGAAAAAGAAGTCATCTTGTGTTGATGAGTTTAAAGGAAATCCTGAAGAGAAGAAAAGAAGAAGAGAGAAGTTTTTCATGTGTTGATGAATATGAAGAAGACACGTACTAGGACAGAAGATGATGTGAATCATCAAAACTCCAAATGGATGTGTTAGAGACAAAGGTATAACTAGCTAGGGCTAAGAATACGCTCTTAGTCTTTTACTAGTCTCAGCATTTGGATAGGAGACCAGGTTGCTAGTTAGGTTGCCGTATTATTATGAGGGGTAGAGTCATTTAGCTTGAGTTTCATCATATGTTGATGGGATCAATCTGATTCACTCTGACTCACTCTTTTATTTGGATTTTGCATAAGCTAAGTATTTGCATGCGTTGTAAGTAAGGGAACTCGTGCTTATTTCTTATTGCTTCTTAATCGAATTGGTGTTTGCATGGAGCTTTGGATTTGCATATGTTTCAAAAAGGAGAAAGCCCATGCAATTTCATTTAATGGTTGTTTGCATGGAGCTATTGTAAATAGAGAGCTCATACATTAGAGTCTTAGTTTGTGACTTGATTATATGTTGATCTTCATAAGGCTAAGAAAAGGTTTATGCTTGTGTTTACATGTGTTGCACGAAGGAGAAAGCTCGTGCATTAGGTTTTAGTTGGATTTGTTATTTGCAAATGTGTTTTGCAAATAAGCGGGAGGTTATGGGTTTCGATCTTAGAGCATGTGAATAGGGCTTGCAATCGTGGTTTGCAAGTTGACTTCATCTCGTGGTGATCATCACATTGCTAAGAGGATTGATCTCATAAGTTCTTGGTTTATTTGCAAAAGCGTGTTTTGCAAATTAGTTAGAGTTTAAATGCGATTCTTTGGAGCATGTGAATAGAGTTTACAAATGTGTTTTGCAAATTAACTTGATCATGTGTTAATCATCATATGGCTCAAAGAATCAATCTTTGTTGGTTTGGAGAAAAGTTTTTTTTGTAAAACTTAGTTTTCTCTCTGTGGCCGGCACTACCGCTCATTGAGGCTGGTAGTACCGCTGAGTTGACAGTACCACTTATGGAAGCTGGTATTGTTGATCGATTGGTGCTACTATTAATGAGGGCGGTAGTGATTTTCTAGTGGGCATGTTTTGCGCCCAACTCTTGGCCTGCACTACCAGGGCTCAAGGGTGGTACTACCAAAGGTGCATTAGTACCAACCCCAAGCTACCGGTAATTATTTTTCAAAGAGGCTGATCTAGAGGTTGTGCTGAGGCTGGCAATATCTCTCGTGGGGACTGGTATTGTCGCTCTAGCGGTACTACCGGGATTTGGCCTGTGGTAGTACCAGGTTTTCTACGCAACAGGTAGTTTTCTAGTTGTTGGCCTAGAGACCAGTACTACTGACCCTAGTAAGGCGGTAGTACCAGATTTGCTGAGTTTTGACCAAAATGCTCCAAACGGCTAGTTTTCTTTGGATATGCTATAAAAGGAGCCTTGGGGCTGACATTTAAGGTGGCTGCTTTGTTGAGCATTTGGGTGGAGTTATGCATGTGTTGCACTTCTACATTTTGTTCTTGAGCTAAGAGTGAGTTTCAAATTGCATGTATTGCAATTAGAAGAGGATTAAGAGCCTCTTGTGCAAGTGTTGCACTTGAGGGGATCCTTATGCATGTGTTGTACTTGGTGATCACCATTGTATATGTTTTGTACTTGGTGAAGTTTAAACTAGCGGGCTTGATTTGTTACTCTTGGTGTTTGCTGACACCTAGACGGCTTATGGACGTGTCGTTCGCGGTGAGCTTCTCAACAGAGGTTGTGAGAAGCTCCGGCAAATTTGTGAAGGTCGATGCTCACCTACTTGGAGGGGAAAAGAGTTGCCACTAGTGGAATTGAGATGGATGCTCAATTCGTGGAGCTGGTCCAAAATGGTTTGAGCTTGCCTCAATATGGATTAGAGGAGACCGGCAAGTCTTCGAACACCACGATAAAATATCGGTGTGTCTCTTTTGTATTTGCTTGCAATTCTCTATTTACATTGTTGCAATTTACATTCCTAAAATTAAATTAATTGATTATCTTTAGGATTGTATATTCTTAAGTAGAGACATAATTAGCTAGTATACTTAGTGAGCCTAATTGATTTAAGCTTAAATTGTCAAAACCTTAGTTTATCGCGTCTGCATCAATTATTGTTTAGGTTTTGAAATAGGGGTACTTAAGCTAGATTTTAATTAATCATACAAGAAATTTTTATAGCCGCTTATTCACCCCCCTTCTAGTCGGTATCCTCGAGCGGCTGCCTCCAAGCAACTGGCTGGCAGATGCTATGCCACGTGTACATACTACCTTTATTTCATAATATTTAACACCGTTGATTTTTTTTTGCCTTTAGGATTAAACTTTGACATGTAATTTTACAATAATATATTAATAAAAATTTGTTGAAATATAATATTATCACTACAATAAAAACCTTACGTAGAGGCACTTTTATAGATATTTTTTTATTTATCTCTATAAATTGTCATAACATATTAAAAAGACATTTGTTGTGATATTTTAGAAGGTGCCTCAAACATAGAGACACTATTTTGAGATATTTTTGAATAAAGAACTTGGATTGTGGACCGTGGAGACATCTTTGAGGCATTTTTAAATTGTCAAAACCAAAATCATATAAAGACATTTTCTGAGACACTTCATAAATAGATCTTATGTTGTAAAGACGTTATTTGAGGTATTTTTGCTTCTCTAGAAACATTTTTCAAATGTTTAAGATATATTATGTACTACTTATAAGAATTACAATATGAGTATAACCCAGTTGTGATGTGTGAGTAAGATGGTTAGTCAGTCTACTTATTTATCCATAAGGTCTCGAGTTTGATGATTGATTTCAACATATTTTTAGAATACATTTCAAAATGTCTTATATAGAATGCGAAAATATTTTAATGAGTGTCTCTTCGCTCGTTACGACACGTTACATATCATTTACACAATAAAAACATCTCTACAGGATGTTTCTCATGGAGCGTATGAAAATATTTTTCATATTAAATCTAATAATATCACATTAATACAATCAATTTAAATATTTAGAAAATAACTATTAGTCGAAGATTACAAAGTCTGATAGGTCAGCCGATTGGACATAAATTATTTGTTTTTTTCACACCCCTGCTAGGGCAATCAGAGCAGACATGAAGAGACTAATCATGGATATATCTAAAGAATACTACTATATACCCTCTACATGCTCAGATGGGGTAATCCACCTATCGTTTATCCTGTTTCTAAGCAAAGTTACGACAAGCTTTTTCATAACACATGACATTCAAATATATGCAAATAGATACCAATTATCATGTATCGTATTCTGTTTTTTTTTTCTCAGGATCATGATTGTAGAATGACGTGTATAGGAAACGGAGGGTGTAGTCCGATTTGCAAAGTTGCTAGACATCTCCTGTAGCTGCTCGGTACTTGCGCGTGTAACTGTTGCGGAAGGGGGTCAGTGATAACTGCTCCAGTCAGCAAATTTTTAGTGCTGAAAACTATCAGTTTTTGTTTCAGGTGACAAAAGCTGGGAATTGTAATTACACTAGTAGCGTCCTTTCTCCCGTGTACACTGCCTAAATGCCAGTATGTACTCAGTGTGTTTCAGGAACAAGCATCATTAAGCAATGTGGTTGCTAGCATATGGAGTAAATAAAAGTTCTTCTGCACCAGTGTAAGGCATGCCAGTGTCTTCTGCCCTGATCGGCTGCAGTTTTCACATGCTACAGAGAGAGCTGCATTTCTCAGGGTCAGGGGACAGTCACTGTTTGGCCAGATGAGAGCGCGCAGGCAGGCCTGCCTTGTCACTGTGTCGAACGCTAATTCAGGTTTCTTTTCTCTGCATTTTTTCAGAGCAATATTTTTCTCTGAATTAAGACACTGGCTTACTAGGTACTGGCCATTTCCTACGCAATGACACCGACCTACAACCAAAGCACGGTGATAATCTAAGATGCGAGGGAGACCTCAATCATTAATGTACCCATCTGTAAAAGCATACGAATTTCTTGGTTTTTTAGATCAAAAGAATATCAAAAACTTGATATCCCAGTTCCATTCAAGAAACTTGAAAGGAGTAACATTGTAGCAACAAAACCACCAGAACAACATTCCAGACCACATATCATCTAAAGAAAATAGCGGACCCAACCACAGACTTAATCACCAACCACAGAGCACAAAGATTACATCTTACCACCACCAGGTAATTAACAAAGCTAGAGCGAAAAAAACCTCAATTCTGCATCATACTACCATCACCCTGAGCTTCCTTCACTGAGTGGTTTCCCTGTGAGAAGATGTCCCAGACTTCAAAGAAAGCGGCGCCCGAAGCTTTAACTCCAACTCTTTGCAAAACCGGTCCATCCTGACCCTCATGTCCTCCTTATACAATGGTCTCCAGTCTTTCAAAGCAATAAGCATTTTCCTCCATACTGTTTTGACACTTATCCAACACTGACAACGAAAAATCATGCCATTCCTAATAATCCAAATACTCCACATTGCAGCAGCACAAATTGTGTTTAAAGTAGCATTCTTATTATTACTAAGCCAGAAACGAGCGACAGATTCATAATTATATCCAATGGACAGATTGAAGGAATTACCAATCAAATTCCAAATACTTCTAGTAACAACACACTCAAAGAAAAGATGGACAACAGATTCTGAATCATCACAAAAGCTACAGCAAGAACCTTTATCTATACCTCTTTTTGCCAAGTTATCTTTAGTCATGGTTTTGTTATAAGAAATAAGCCAAAGAAAGAAGCTGAAGTTTAGGGGAACAAAGCAGGACTTCAAAGCTGCTGGAATGAACATCGACAACACACCTCTAAAATTAAGAATCACATACAGAGATTTAGCCGAGTAGAATCTGAATTCTTGTTGTATTGCCAAACGAGCATCATCCTCATCAGTGAGCCTAATAGTATTGGCTACTTCCACCAGCTCAAACCATCTGATTAACAAGGCATCAGAGAACGTTCTCCTAAACGTGCATTTAACATTAGAGCCATCCCAAATCTCAGCAACTGTAGAGCCTTTTTCATTTACTAGCATATAAAGATCCTAGTATTGCACAGCCAAACAAGAATTGCCAAACCAAATATCCTTCCAAAACCAAACCTTAGAACCATTCCCAATATACCATTTGTATCCAAATTTAGTAGCTTGCATAGCCCAAATGACCCCTTTCCAAAAAACTAAAGCATTATTAGGACCCGAAAGGAAGATGTTGGGACTCTCAGTTTGATATTTAAATTTGATCAACTCAATCCACAACTTATTCTCATCCTTACAGAATCTTTTAATCCAAGAAGTAAGAAGGCATATATTTAAATCTCTAATATTAGGAATGCCAAGACCACCATAATCTTTCTCCATACAAACCAGATGCCAGTTAGCAAGATGCAGCTTATTATGACCCTCGTAAATTTAAAAAAGGAAAGCAAATAAATAGGAATACTAGCTAAACAAGATTTGATAAGCACCACACGACCACTATAGGACAAAAGCTTGCCTCTCCAACCTGCAATTCTATTCAGCATTTTGTCAACAAGAGGTTGAAAATCCTCTCTCTTAATTTTATCATGATGAAGAGGGATACCAAGGTATTTAATGGGGAAAGAACCTACCTTACAACAAAAAATACCCGCAAACTTATCAATTTCATTCTTGTCACAGCCCATAGGAATCAGTTCACTTTTATGAAAATTAATTCTCATCCCCGACATTTGCTCAAAACAAATAAGGATCCATTTAAGATGCAAAGCAAAAACCTCACAGCTCTTCAAGAACAGAATAGTATCGTCAGCATACTGCAGACTCAAAATACCCCCAGGACAGAAATCCTCACACAACCCTTTAATCACCCCATTGTCAGCAGCTTTATGAAGAATTCTAGAAAAAATATCAACTACCAAGTTAAAAAGAATAGGGGATAAAGGATCGTCTTGCCTCAAGCCTTTACCAGCTTGGAAGAAATTACTTTCAACATTATTGATTTTCACCCCCACAGAGCCTTTATTCAAAATAGAATGAATCCACGTCTGCCATTTAGCCCCAAAACCCCTTTTATCTAAGATATCAAGCAAAAAACTCCAATTAACCATATCATAAGCTTTCTCATAATCTAGCTTAAGGACCAGCCCTCTTTTTTTCCCGATGAATCTTATGAATCACCTCATGTGCAGTAACCACACTCTCCAAGATATATCTATTCTTAATAAAAGCAGTTTGATTATGCAAAATAATCCGATTATAGATAGAGCCAATCCTATTAGTCAGAACTTTGGTAATAATTTTGTAACTACAATTCAAAAGGCTAATAGGTCTAAACTGTTTAATACTTCTAGCATTGTTCTCTTTAGGGACAAGGGAAATCATAGCAAAGTTAAGACGAGAAATATCCAACTCACACTCATCCAGACTTTTAAACAAGGCCAGCAAATCTTCTTTAACAACATCCCAGAACTTTTAATAAAACAAAAAAGGAATACCATCAGGGCTAGGAGCCCCATCTGAATAAGAATCAAAAACAGCTTTTTTAACCTCCTCTTCAGTAAAAGGAGATTCTAACTCCCTATTTTCCTCAATATCAATCTTCTCATCCTCACTAAAAAAATTATCACAAAGATTAATGTTAGGTTTAGCTTCAAACCCAAACAACGATTTGTAGTAATCACAAGCATTATTGAGCATTTTATCAGTATCATGAACCGGCCCATCAGGGCCATCAAGAACAGTAATAAAATTTTTCATTCTCCTTTGATTAGCAATTGCTTGGAAGTATCTAGTATTCCTATCACCTTCTTTCACATGTTTTTCCCTAGCCCGCTGTCTTGCCTTAGTTTCTTCAACCTCCCAAATTTTCCCCAACTCTTGCTTAATAGCAAACAACCTAAGATCCTCTTCAGAAGTAAGGGGGCGAGTCTCATAAAGAATGTCAATAGCATCAAATTCATTCAACAACTCAGTTTTCCTTCTTTTGATTTCAGAACACACATTTAAGCTCCACCCTTTAGTAACTTTCCTGAAGTTACGAACTTTATTTTGCCAATTTTCAGTGGCATTTCCTTTCCTAGGAATATTCTAGGCTTTATTCATGATATGTATAAAATCCTCATGGAGAATCCACTATTTTTCAAACTTATAACTAGACTTAACGTGACACCCATGTTCCTTAGAATCCCATAAGATGGGAGTGTGGTCACTACCGATACGAGCAAGAGACGAAACAATAGCAAACGGAAACTTTTTCTCAAATGAGGTACTACAGAAAACCCTGTCAATCACTGACATAACTAAATTATCTTGATTATTAGCCCAAGTAAAGTGTCTCCCAGTCAAGTGCAGCTCCATAAGCCCCCATAAGTCAATCCAGTCATTGAATTTGTCACACCACTTGTGATCAACTTTACCGTTATTCTTATCTGTTTGATATATAACCAAATTAAAGCCCCCCCTAAAAGAATTGGGGTATGATTATCATCTACCATAATTTCATGAAGCTCAGAAATAAAATCCTGTTTCCCTTCATCATACGGCGACCCATATACAGCAACAAGCCTCCACACAAAACCATCCTTCTTACTCTTAACTAAACATTGAATCAAAAAGTTCTTCACTCTAGTATGAAGGATTTCCAACACATCAGAGTTCATACCAACCAAAATACCACCTGCAGTGGATTTGGATGGAAGCCAATGCCATTCAAAATTCTTTGAACCACTAATAGTATTAAGAAAGGAAACACTAAAATTTTCCCTCTTTGTTTCTTGAAAACCAACAAAATCTACATTATGATTTCTAATAATATCCATCAAACATTGCGTTTTCCCAGGCTGACCTAAGCCTCTAATATTCCAAAAAATACCTTTCATTAACTTTTCTTCTTCCCGGGGTGCTTGCCCCGTTTATTCTTACCAACAGTTATCCAACCTTCCGACTCTGAGCATTCACCACCAATCTCCTTCAGAGGATCGAGTGAAGAATTGTGACAATTACCATTCGAAGTAGTCTTTAATAACATCATTTGAAGACACACAATTACTACCAGATCCATCTCCCACAGAGATTTTATCATCAAACTTAGCAATTCGCATAGCATCCATTTCTTTGCAGATAGTAATATTATCATTATCATTCATTACGTCATTATCACTTGTTCAATGACAGTGCCAAACTGAGAGACTAAGGCCCTATTTGGATGGGTGGTAATTCTTTGAAAGGTTTTAGATTTAGTTCAAATTTGATCTATATCTTAAAATATTTTAATAAAATACCCTTAATCTAAACACTCCTAAAGAGAAAAAAAAAGGCAGGAGATTACCCAAGACAGCAAGGCGTCCAATGATAGACTATGCAGGCAATTGCAGCAAGTAATTGCCCAGGAAAAGTCACATGCTCTCTGCACTAGAGCTGGTGTGGGTAGGGGTGAAAACGGTATCGGTAATTCCAGAAATTCCGAAAACCGTTTTCGAAAATTTTCAACCGGACGTGTCGGTATCGGTAATTTCGAATCGAATCGGTAATTTTGTCGGAAACGATAACGATAACGGTTTTGATCGGTTCCGACCGTTTCTTCGATATCCGGAAAAAATCGGTAAATTCCGTCGGTAATTACCGGAATTATTCCAGCCCACAAATCACACTCCTTCGGTCACTAAAACGCCCATAACTTTTTACTCGAACTCGGTTTAGGTGATTTTGGACTCTATGCGAAGCTTATCACGAGGGCTACAATCTTCACCCATTTTCATGATTTAACCAATCATAGATATTTTTAAATATCATAAAAACAAAACTCTAATGTAGTCATTCAAGTCTAAAATTTGATGTGTGTTCATCGTAAATTTGTGAATATTTATTAATTACTAATTTCTATGTGGATGTACTATTTGTGTGAATTTTTGAAGTCAATTGGTGGTACATGTCCTTACGACGTTCTTGGTCTCTTTTTCGGATTCGATCGTTACCGATATATATTTTGTATCGAATTTTCGTTTCCGATATTTTGAATTACCGATGCCGTTTTCGTTTCAGTAGTTATCGATTCCGATATCGTTTCCGAGAAAAAATATGAAAACAAAAATGGTTTTAGTGTTTTCCGACCGTTTTCACCCCTAGGTGTGGGAACTGGGAATCGCATCAGCGATTTTTTTACCCATGCGTAGACACCGTGTTGGCACTGTAGCGTCAAATCTGAGCTTTCCAATTCGGATCCAACAGACAAGATTTAGCGAGTGGCAAGGAACTGTACTCCTCTGCCTTTGCTTTTGGAATGGCAGAGGATCATGGTTCAAATTTTCGCGGTTTTCGGCCCCTCCCAAATTTATATATCCCGGCCGAATCGAAAATTTGAAAAATTTGATTTGCTACAGTAATTTCTGGAAATTTCGGCGAGCTTTCGGGAAATTTCGCCGAAATTTCGGGTTTGGAGTCCGGATTTTCAATTTTTTTGGCTGGATTTGAACGGAATGGGTGCAATAACCCTTAAGAAAGTCTTGTTCCATGAAAATTTGATGAAAAACTAATTTTTTGAGATTTTTTAAAATTTGGGTAGAAATGTTGTCAGATTTTTAAAACATTGTAAAGTCCTGATAATCATCTGAAAAAATTATGATACCATCTCTTGTTTCTTGGAATCATATATAAAAATTTTCAAAATAATTTAACATTATTTGTTATCTTAAAAAAATCAAAAACAGAATGGACATAATTGGGACAGTAAATTTTTAGATTTTTATAAATTTTCTCGAGTGTGATCATCATCTAAAATTTTTATGACAGATTAAGAACTTCCTCAGTACCATTCTATAAAATTTTCAAAAAATTTAAATATTCTTCGTTTGCTCAATAAAATCTATAAATGCAGTAAGCACTAAACTTAATTTGCTGTATTATATTTTAAAAATCAAAGAGAGAAAGAACATAAATGGCACTGTGCCTACTACGAATTTTATAAATTCACTGGAGCATGATCATGATTCCAAATTTTTATGAGATATTAAACATTTACTTGCCACCCTTATGTAAAATTTTTAAAAAATTTAAACCTTTTGTATTGCTAAATTAAATCTATGTATTGATCATCAGCCTGTTAACAGGATAATAGCACTGTTTGCATTTTTTAAAATTAATGACACTTGATCATCACATGAAAATTTTATGACAATATTATGGATGTGTCAGGACCATACAGAAAAATTTTCAAAATTTTACAAGCGCGTTTGTTTTAATTTTCATTCGAATGAAACTTGCCGCTCAGGGCTTTACCAAGACAGTACCAATGTTTGAATTTTTAAAAATTCCCCACATTTGATCATCATCTGAAATTTTTACTGAAATATCATAAGTGTGTCAGGAATCTCCACAAAAAATTTCAAAATTTTATAACTTAGTTTGTACTATTTTTCATCAAGTTCAAACTTACCGATCAACGTTTCATCGGGACAGTACCAATTTTTCAATTTTTTAAAAATCCACAGAACTGATAATCTCCTGAAACTTTTATGAGAACATCTCTAATGTGTCAGGAACCTACAAAAAAAATTTCAAAATTTTTAGACATCGTTTGAACTAATTTCCATTCAGTTCATTTCAACCGAAATTTCGCCGAAATTTCGGGAAATTTAGCCGAAATTTCGGGTATTTTCACCGAAATTTAGGAAATTTCGGCCCGGAACAAACCGGATTTGAATTTTGAATTTTGAATGTCCTCCATCCGAAAAAACTTCGGAGGGAGCCGATTTTTTTCTTGAAACGAAATTTTGAACCCTGCAGAGGATACGCTTCCGGAGTTCCGGTGGTGTGAATCAGGACTCACGAGGCATCAGCGCAGGAGCAAAGTCAGACGGCGGCGACGGCGAAGATTTCGACATCACGTCAATTTGACGGGCCTTGGATTAGCCTGCAGGCCCCACCCCCACAGTACTGCATCGAATGCCGAAGACATGTAGCGAGACTGCGAGAGGGACAAGCTTGGACAGTAGAAACGGACATGATTCTTTTGTCTTATATTATGGTACGGCCGTGATTCAGAGCTTGTTTTCTTTGAAACAAATTTTGTTACTTCTAAATTTGGTTGTGCTATAAATTTTTAGATAGAATGTATGTATCTTAAGATGCAGAGGCCGAAAGATTAATATGTTCTTTCATTATCTGAAAAAATAGATTTTTGATAGGTGTTTAGTTTGTTTTCATAACTGTGGCTTGATATGCTTTTCTAGCTCAATATCTCGCATGCATTAGACTTAGTTTTTTTTTACTAAACTTTTATATATATATGAAGTTGATCGGTTATGGCAAAGTTGGTTTTAAACCAAACAGGCCCTTATTTTCATGTGTGGTGAATCTATCGAGCTGTGAGCAGGGTTCACTTTGTCGACGAAAACCAACAGATTTTCACGAAAACCAACCTTGCCGAGCCGGTTTGGCATTTCAAACTGAGCGGTAAACCGTGGAGTTCAAATATAAATTTAAAAAATTTGAAGAGATTTATCATAAAGTGTTAAATATTTTTGTGTAAGGTCCTGAGGCAATACTAATGATGCTATAAAATTTTCAGATTATTATCAAATCTGTGTATTTTTTAAAAATTCTGACAGTGATACTGACAGAATATATGCTCTTCAGTTTTTTATTTTCTATGGGCACAAAATGAAGTCTAATACTTATTAAAAATTTTATGTGATGTTATAATTGTAAAATTTTTAGATGATGATCAGATGTGTGTATTTTTAAAAAAATTTGAAAGTGCTATTATCACTGTATATGCTCTTCTGTTTTTGATTTTATATGGGTACTAAATGAAGTCTAATATTTATGAAAATTTTCGTACATAATCCTTTGGCGCAAGTTATGGTTACAATAAAATTTCAGAATATAATAAATCTTTTAAATATTTTTAAAAATCTGACAGTGTCTTTGTTCCTTTTCATTAATTGCTATTTTAGATTTTTTAGAAGAAATAAATTATTTCAAAAAAAATTTAAATTTCTCAGAGGTGTTTGATAGATTAATTGGGATTTTTTTTGTAATTGTTTCAAATTTTATCTATTTTTCCATGCATTTTCACCATTTTTCCTTCTATTGTCGATTTTTTACGAAAACCGATTGGTTTTTGGTTTTTTGAATCAGTTTGACCACCTAGTTGGACTTTCACAAACCGATTGGTTTTTACCGAATTTCGGTCAAATTTCACGAAAAACCGGTGCTGACTAGATACCGGGTTTTCAAATGCAAAACAAAAATATGAACCCTGCTGTGAGTCGCTTTGATTGATGAGATGTCTACGCCAAAAGAACCTGTTCATTCAGCTTTGGCTCATTTCTTGTGCATACTCTGTTTGAAACGGAGGGGCTCCATAAAAATCATGCAGAAAATTCCCAGTATGTTTAGGAAACTCACGTGTTACAACACTACGTAAGCCTGCAGGAGACTTGACAATTTTGCGCTTGTTCGGCATGATTATGGCGTATTTACAGTTTTGCACTACTCATTATTGCATCGCAAGTGAAGAATGATAGGGTCAAACTACTCATTTTGCTTGTAGCATGATTGAATTTTATAAGAGATGAACACCGCACCCAACTAAGCGAGCATTCCCCCTTTCCGTTTCCTGGGCACATCCGAAGCCTATCCACACCTGTTCATGGCCTGGCCCTCGCGATCATAATAATCCATAAATTAATCATCGTTGTAGTAGGCAAGAGCTAGTCCGTTTCTAATTTCCGATGCTACAAGAATATTTCAAATGGTACTACAAGATTATTATTGTACTACATTGCTCATCTGTAAATGGCCACTCGCAAGTGCGCGCAACAATGGCAATAAGCACTGATATGAGTCGTCAGAAAGTCTTACATTTGAAGTACCGTACGCGCACAACAAATTACTAGTGCCTTCCTGCCCCAGGTTAACATCACTACAGCGGAAGAGGCACCGGCTCTAACGGTACATATAAGTTATTTATGAACTTTGTCATATAGGATTTTTGATGCTATAGAGAAGAGATAGTATAATTGTCATCATTATGTAAGTAATCATCTATAACAAATATTTTTCTGTATAATTAAAAGATTATAGGATTATATAGAAACAACTTTACAATATCATCCACTATAGAAATTATTTTTTACTAGTCGGTAACCCAGGCATCCGCACGGGCTACATTCTTAGATAAAATCACTTGGATCTGCTAATTTGGATTGTACTTGATAGCTGTTATAATCTTGGTATGTTAAATGGACGCTAAATCTTTTTTATTTTCTTTATTAATGTAAAATTTTTCTAATAGTTCATATTTAGTATAGTTAACAGATTATATTATGAATTTTATTAAATTTTTTATAATTTAGCATTGTAATTCACATACAAATCAAATTTTTAAGCATCCTTTAATTTATTTCTATTTGTATACTTCTCGATTATACTTTGTTAGATTTTTTTACGAATTAGTATAAAAAATCTATATTCTATTTTATTTATTATTACTCAAAATTTTATTTTTAGGTTTACTCTCAAATTACAATGGAAATAAAATTGCTAATTTTGAATTTCGAATTTTAGTTAATTTGGCTTGTACTTGATATAAACTCGCTGCGTCAAAAAAAGTATATGACGTATTTTTTAATGGTCTTGTGCATAAATATATATTGTATTTTATATTTCAATACAAAATTAGTGTGGTCTCCCCTCTATACCACTAATAAATATCTAACTTTACTTTATATCCTCTACATATATGCATTGAATGTAGCATAGCGAGTATGGATAATAATTAGGGATTGTGCAATATCATTGAATGATCATTTGCAATATCATCTTAGTTTATGTTCAAAGAGAAAATACACCCTATAAACTTAAACAAGGTCGACTTTACGTATTTTTTATTGTATCTAGGGTGGATTTTTTTAAGTTTTAGGTTAGAATTCATATGAAAATTTATATTTTCATTTATTACTATTCTCAATTTATTTTAGGGTTTACTTTAGAGTTTGTATGAAAATCAAATTATTTATTTTATTTTATTTTTATTCTAAATTTTTCTTAATTGGCTTTGTGCTTGAGATAGACTCATTGTTTTAATTTACTAATTTTTAATTATTATGCTAAATTTTAGTTATTTATCTTGTTCTTAGTGCCAAAAGAACCCTATAAAATTGAACGGATTGAGTAATTATTATTCAAAGTTTGCATATTTTTTCATACGTGTGGTGGGATTTTTTAGTTTTAGGTTAGAATTCACATGAAAATTTATATTTTTATTTATTACTATTTTGAATTTATTTTTAGGGTTTACTTTGGAATTTGTACGAAAATCTAATTGATTATGTTATTTTATTTTTATTCGAATTTTACTTAATTTATCTTGTACTTGAGATAGACTCATTGTTTTAATTTGTAGTTTTTAAATTATTATTCTAAATTTTTAATATTTATGTATTTACTTTGAAAATCGCATGGAAGTCGATTGCTATTTTTCTTTATTTTTCATTCGAATTTTAGTTTACTTAATTTGGCTTGTACTTGAGATAGACTTATCGTTTTAACTTGCTAATTTTATTTAATTATTATTTCAAATTTTATTTATTTACGGATTTACTTTGAAAATAGTATGGAAGTCAGATTACTATTTTTTTAATTTGTTATTCCGAATTTTTTTAATTTATATTGTACTTGATATAAACTCTTTCTTTTTAATCTAAACTGTTATAACTCGAGTCCAATAAATAAATAACCCGATTTTTCTGGTTAATATAGAAGTTTTTTTTATAGTATCTAGCTAGTATAGGTATAGATTTTATATATAGAAGGCATAAATATATATGTAATTGGCGGTCGTCTCTGCATGTTGTCGAGTCCCCACAAGTTTGTGACGAAACCAGCTCGAGTCGAATCGAATCACACGTTTGCTTGCGTCCTCGACGCTAATGTTTTCGGGATACCAATGTTTTCACCTGCCACGCCCAGCCGCATCCCGCATGACCTCAGATCTCTCAAGTGGGGCCATAGCCCACAGACGTAGGGCCCACCGTTGTCCTACCTCCCCTACGCCCCACGGCCGCGGCTTCCCGCTATAACGCGCTCCCCACCTCTCCGCAGCGAAAGCGCCATTTCTCGCCACTCGAGAAGCTAATCGCTCCCCGCACTCGGACACAGAAGGGAAGCAGGGAGGTTGCAAAGAGAGTTGAGACTGTTGCAATGGTGGACGTGGACCACCAGATGGCGGGCCTGGCTCCGGCGGCGCACGCGGCCGGCCTGCGCCGCCTGTCCACGCGCGCGGCGGCGGGCCCCGCGTCGGCGTCCGCGTCGCCGCGCCACGGGCTACACTCCTTCCACGGCGTGGCGTCGGCCGTCCTGTCCCACCTCCGGCCGTTCGGGGTGGCTATCCTCCCGGGGCTCTCGGACGCGGAGCTCGCGCGCGTGGAAGCCGAGATGGGGTTCACATTCCCGCCCGACCTCCGCGCCGTGCTGGCGCTCGGGCTGCCGTCGGGGCCGGGGTTCCCGGACTGGCGCGGGCGCGCGGGTCTCCGTGCGGCGTTCGACCTGCCCGTCGCGGCGGCGTCCCTGCAGATCGCGAGGGGCACGCTGTGGCCACGGTGCTGCGGGCCGAGGCCGGCGGACCCTAACCGCGCGCGGCGGCTCGCGCGCTCCGCCATCCGCCGCGCGCCGCTTCTCGTGCCGCTGTTCGACCGGTGCTACCTGCCCTGCCGCCCCAGCCTCGCGGGGAACCCCGTGTTCTTCGTCACCGACGACCGCGTCCTCTGCTGTGGCCTCGACGTCCACCACTTCTTCACCCACGAGTCGTCCTTCCAGCCGCTGGACCTGACGTACCCATTGGTCACTCCCTCCTCCGGCATGAGCACGCCGTACACGCGCCGGAGCCTCGACGCAGTCTGCGGCGAACAGGCCCCGCGCTGGATCGAGTTCTGGACTGACGCAGCCTCCAACCGTCGTCGCCGGGACTCATCATCCTCTGAAGCCTCCTCCGCCTCCTCGTCGTCCTCCTCAGACTGCCCCTCGCCACCTCTGAGGTCGATCCCACGCTGGGTCGACAGCTACCTCGACAAGCTCGGTTCGGTGCTCAAGAAAGGTGGCTGGAGAGACAGAGAGGTGGACGAGATGGTCGAGGTGGACGCCTCCGGACTGTTCGACGGCGACGAGGCGCCCGTGGCCGACGCCGAGGCTGTGCTCGACGCACTGCTGCTGAAAACGGACCGGTGCTCAGACTCGCTCAGGCGAGCCGGGTGGAGATCCGAGGACGTGTCGGACGCGCTCGGCCTGGACCTCCGGCGGGGCATCGAACGGCCGCGGCCTGTCGTGCGGATACCGCCGGAGATCGCCGTCAAGGTCCAGCGCCTCGCGCAGGCGGTGGCAAGGTCGTGACCTCACCGGCGACGGCCGGACACATGGTGGCGCCTGTCGTTTCCTCTTCTTTCATTTTTTTTATTCTCCCCACATAGAAGGGATTAAACAACACTTGTATGTGTAGTGAAAAGTAAACTAGCCCATGTTCGTGTGCATGAATACACAAGTAAATTAAGCTTGTTCATGTGCGTGATGAACAGTAATCGTAAGAAACAGTGTCCCGGAAGCGAAAACTATTGGCAGATTAACACAGAGCAGCCACCCTGCTCTCCCCCTTCTTTCTCTACGGATATCTTCTCTCTTTTTTGCATGTGTTGGATACCGTTAGTCAGTGGCGTATGCAGCGGTGGGGCTAAGGTGGGCTGGAGCCCCACCCTTGCCCCCCCCCCCTCCCCTCCCTTCTCTCCTAAGTTAGATAAATTTAAAAAAAAATCATCTACAAATTTAGAGAAGGTGCAGTTAAATAATCAGTTCAATAAATTTTCGATAGAGCTTTTGAGATGCATTACTTGTCTAGACCCAAGAGATTCATTTGCAAATTTTGAACATGGTAGGCTTTTTCTTTCGAGAGATTTATTCGATGATTTCTCATCATATGATCGTGTGGTTTTGGAAGCACAACTTGACTTATTCATTGATGACTTAAGAAGAGAAGAATTTTCAAGTTGTGATGATCTTCTAGTCTCGGTGATGATGGTTGAAGCAAAAAGTATGTTGTTTATCCATTAGTCTATAGGTTTATTGAATTAGTATTAGTTTTACTTGTGGGTACATTTCTGATTAAAAGGGCTTTCTCGACAATAAAATTAATTATCAAGACAGATTTACGTAATAAGATAAGTGATGACCGTTAAATGATTTCATGGTATACTACATCGAGCAGACATATTTTCCAAGATAGACATGAAAATATTTTGTAACGTTTTCAAAACATAAAACCCGTAAATATCAACTATCAACTCTTAGAAGCAATGATCGATGCGTTTTTTTCTTTGTAATGTTACGTATTTATATTATATGCGATTGTTAGATAAGTGTTGGTATTTTTATATTATATATATCATTCGTCATGTTCTATATTCGAAAAATACTATATATATTAATATATTATATATATTAGTTTAGAGGTCTTAATTTTAGCCCTCCTTTCTAAGTTTCGATACGCCACTGCCGTTAGTTTTGTTGAATCTTTACCAGTCTCGGACCTCTCGTGGGTGGGTGCTGATGAATTCTGCTTCTAATATACTGAGTGAGCGTATCCGTAAAAACAACGAGATCATGCGAAACTTACATCAATCCGAACGTAAGGGATCATGCGAAACTTCGATGCAAGATTTGCCTCAAAATGTTAATACATAGAGGAATTTTACATTGTATTATACTAATACTATATGGTGCATTGTAGAAAACAGATAGCTATTGATTTGTCAAGTTTATTTCTACTGCTCTGTCATGGGAGGAAATATAAACACACACTCGCTAATATGATTCGTTAAATCGAAAAATAAAGAATCTACGTTAAATTTAATGTAAGCTATATATGATGAAAAAATCATGGATGTACATATCAGCTTAACATCTACATATAAATTTCATGATCAAAAAATAAAGACATCTACAGTTGAAAGTTTTTTTAATGTAAGCTCTGTATATAACCTAACCCCTCGCATGGTTGACCAACGACCAAGAGTTTCAGCTACGTTTCAGACTGTAGCTTGTGTTTCCTTCAGTGTTCAGAATACTCCCAACTGCCTCTCGAATTAATCAATATATACAAAGCTCTCTGCTATTCTTTTCTTCCTTTGCGAACTAAGCTTCGTATGGCTAGCTCATTGCTTAATGCAGTAAGAACATCATTCGTGCTGTACCCAGTAACTAATTAACAATCCCTCTCTCGCACTAACTTTCCTTCATCAGAAGGGAAGGGACATTGGGGGATGATTGGGGAAGCATCCGGCTTGAAGTTAGAAGTTTTTAAAAAAAATGCAGTTGGCCATGGCCATGGCCATGCACGCAGGCAATCGCTCTTCCTGTCCGTTTCCTTTCCTTGTGCCGCGGTGTACTCGCCCAAAAAGAAAGGCTTTGTCCCTTGTTCTTGCTGGGGCAAGTTGCTGCAGCACACGCGCGGGTAGCTTGTGTGCATGCAACTTTAGCCCCGTGATGGCGTCGTACGCGAACAAGGCTGGCGCGCCTCCCCGCTTTGCTTGTGATCGACAGCTTCGGGATCTATCCATCGATCAATGTCTGAGGGAGGGAGGGAGGGGAGGGTGCGCCATTAATGCACCGGCGTGCTCACCGCCGGGCACGAAGCAGGTAAAAGCCGCTTGCGTCGCGGTTGGCGCTCGCGCATTCCCGTGTGCATGCCCGACATGCACGTAGTTGTGGTCCTGTGCTGAGTTCTGAAAAAAAAAAAGAAGCAGAGGGGGCTCTGCACCTCTGCAGTCTACAGTGATGCCATGCAGCCATGGTTGCGTTTGCAGCAAATCTTTACCAGCAGTAACCGAAAAATAAGTTTGTAAAGATTTTCATGTTAGTTTTCCATATGCAGGGTCTATCTGATAAACATATATTTGTCGCTGTCGTCCTGTCACCATCCTTCACTTTCGTAGTTTATTCTTACCCGCTTGTTTGCTACTAGGCAACGATCGCGGTCAGATGTTCATGAAACAGATGGACCGTTGGTTAAAATACGTGCCCATGCTACGATGTTCGCCATGAAATGGTGGCTGTCGTCCTCCCCCAGGGGGATCTATAAACTTAAGCAAGCACGAAAAGTCAATACATAGTTGATCTGATCTCATCTATTTGCAAGATCAATAATCATCACAGAAACTTGTGACGAAAATTCTTGCTGTCGGCTACTCGGCTGATACCTGATATATACGATCTTTGGGCCATGGGTTTAATAAGAAAATGTTTAGTGTACCTTTCTGCAGACAAATTCAGGACTTAATACCCTGTCGCACTGAACACTACTGGGCTTGTCTCTGAGCTCTTGGCGTTGCCCCGGAAAGAAATGTACCTACGAACTAGCTGCAACCACTGCTGTAACGAACGCGGAGTAAACATTAGTTTGGCGGACGTAATCGAAACGGGCCATGATTAATTCCAACTCTAGCAACTGACAAAATCTTGTAGCTTCTTATCTTACCTCAAAAGTCATCAGAAATCGCATTCTTCTGTTGTCCTTCACCCCTTATGTTGCCTCTCTCTCTCTAAGGAACAGCTGAAGCTCTGCAGTTTAATTCTTTAAGTAAAGAAAAAATATACTTTAGCTTGCTCTATATTTGCCTTTTCAGGCTTGGACAAAGTCTTACATCGACAGTTCACACCCGAGACAAGAAGAGGGCTCCAACAGTTTATTTTATTATTTCTGTTGTAAAGTACGCTGCGGTTTGGCTCATTTTGCTTGGCAAGGGAGCGCACGCCGAACAAAGTATAGTTCATTCCACTGGACAGTATACTAGTGTCTCGAACAAATTCTGATTATTCAGAGTGCATGCATGGTACGTACAAACTATATTAGTCACGTTGTGTATCCCAGGACCACAGTCACCAGCTGTTGCAAGTGTCAACACCACCACCAACTCCACGCAATGAAATTGCAATGCGATTGCAAGCACACATTAACTCGCGCCTTCGTATTAAAAGCACCCGAGGTGCATCAGACAGAACACGTACAGCCGCGAGTTCGTGCACGGGCTCTGGTTGTCAAGTACCCCGCCTCTGCTCCCCTGGGGGCACACTCGACTTCGCTGGGCCACAATAATACTACCATTTATTCGTGCGATTAGTGTAGTATAATGACCATTACTGCAGCTAATTAATCACGATCTGATCTTATTCATGCCCATGCCTAAGGCCATTCTCAGTGCATAGTTTCATTTTCCAGTTTCCAAGAGTACCACATCAGTTTTTGTCTAGGTAACTGTGTATCTCAGGTTTCATCTAGATGAAACTCTCTCTATCTTTCTCTTCATAATTACCTTGTCATGTCACCAAACATAATGATGTGTCATGTCATTTAATGAGAATGAAACTCCCACTGAGAATGGCCTAATCGTGGGAATCGAGCAAAGCGTGCGTGAAGCATCGGCCGGACAGTACCAGATCACGAAACCAAACATTTTTCTAGCCTCTTCTTCTCATATATATATATATATTTGCAAATTTAGCTCTCACACAAAATGAATTTGTAGAATTGATCTCGTTTCTAATCGCGGAAACACCTGAAGGTGATACGTGTCACCTTCTGCACTCTTTTATCATGGAAAAAGCCTCCCAAGCTCCCTGGCCGTTACATTGGCTACCCTTCTCGCGCTACCTGTCCACGATAGTCACTGCTCCTACGCTAGCACACTTGTACCCATGACTCGCCGGCCGCGCTCCCCAAATGCAAGAGTGTTTTTTGCGCTGAGAAGAGGGTTAAATCTGTAAATGACTTCACAAATATGCTAGATTAATTTTAAAAAAAAAACTTAGGAAGCTAGAAAAAGGATAATGCCCCTGATCACCCGTGCCGGCCAATTAATATTCCCTGCGGGTGGACAAGGCAAGGCTACTTTTAAATGTCCTAACGAACGACCGTGATATATATGTGCTGGTACGGAGCATATAATATCGAATCACGGGCACGTACGTCCGGCCGCTGTAAAGCGTGTGTTCCCCGGGGCCCCGGGGACGCCCTCACGTACGCCGCCCGAGCGATCGGAGCTGGGATCCTGCAACCTCGTCACCCTCCAACTCCAGCGGCTTCCAAAGCTCCCGATCCGATCTTGATAGCGATGCTGTACCGCTGTAAAGTACGCTCGTGGTTGAATGGCGGCATGGGCCGTATGGCACGGTTGCTTCCGACCGTGAGGAGACACCGAACGGCCAGGCGGGAGTAGTTTAAGCCGTTTACGACGCGACACGATCTTGGCGCAGCGCCGTGCGCTGATACGGCGCGGGCTCGGCGACACCGCGCCAGCCCACGGCCGCCGCTGTAGCTTCGCAACTGCTGCGCGTACGCCCGTACCAGAAAGGCAGGAAGAGCCTTCCGCTCCGCTTGTAGCCGCGGTGCAACGTGCGACGACACCGCGGCCTTGTTGGAGTTTTGCTTCGCGTCCTGCCGCGGTCTCGCGCGAGGAGCCGTGGGCGCACGTGACGGGGTGCGGGCGGGCCGGACATTCGCGGTGGCCAATAATGAAGGGCCAGCGGCAGCAGGTGTGATTTGATTCGGTCACAGCTCGGCTTTGTATGAGCTTTTGGGGGCGGAGCCACCTGGTGTTTTTTGTTGGGGCCTCCGTGGCAAAGGCTGCCGTGCAAGGGAGGCTTGCCGATGCTGGTTTCCTCCGAAATTTCATCGCGATCGGATGCCTGCTGGCTGCTGCACTGCATGCGCCCACACAAAACCTCAAGGGACCCAACCAAAATAGAACCATGGAGGCGAAATTGGGCGCAGAATTGAGGATCGGCAGAACAGTACAGCTGCACCTTGATCCTAGTGCCACATATGTACTGCCTCCTCGACCGCTGTAATATTCTGCGCAAAGATTGTTTGAATCTGGCAGGCGGCTTGCTTCGCTTAGCCCCAGCCCCAGGGTATTTCACTACGAATCTCTTGAAACGTGTAAAGTATACAGTAGGCCTCTTCTCCAGGGTTTCAAAACCGTTTGAAATTCAAAAACCGCTTAAAAACCATTAGAAACCAAATAACTAAGAAATTAAAAAAGTTCAAAAAAATTCAAAAAAATTCAAAAAAATCGAAAACCATTCGGTTTTTGGCGAGAAACCAACAGGCCAATTGAATGTTCTTAAAAAGCGGTTTTTAGCAAAAATCGTGGTTTTTCAACGGTTGTCGAGCGGTTTTTAATTTATAATTTTTTTTAAATTTTTATATTTTTTCAATTAAACTGATTTTTTAATCTTAAACCGTAGCGGTATACTCAATAAGTAGTCCGTTTTGTAAACCCTGCTCTTCGCCATGGGTCCCGTTTTGCTGATCTCCAAGAGCGACCTCTTGTCTCTTGCACGTTGACAAGAGATGCCTGTCTCCCCCTTTCTTGCTCGAATCCGAGGGAGATACCGCTGTTTCATCAACCCCGGCACCTGTACTGGACTACTAGTAACACGCATGTCAAATCTACTCACTGTTATGGGATCATCCGCTTTAAAGTACTAACGAAAGAAGAAGGGTATTTCTCTGGTCTGTGTATTGCGTTATCTTGTTCCGGCCGGGCGAGGAGCTGCATACTTGGTCCGAATCTTGCTGTGCAGCTACTCGTATATTATCGTCGTGCACGTTTGGGTCTGGCGCCACAGTGTCCTATTATATTCGTTGCATGTCTCTACTACTTAAAAGGAACTTAACCTTTTTCGATAAAGGAAGCTTTTATTAATCTTAGTAAATTATATCAAGTTGATACAATTATACTAAGAAGACTTTCGGTCTCTACACAGTTAGGATGTACACAGCCAAACACATACACACAAGAAAAGACAAAGGAACCGTCGCGGCAAACTACATCACGCAATATTGTCTTCAAGGCTATCCACCATCATAGTAACACTTGAACCACGATAAAAGCTCTCCAATGACAACGGCTCCAAGAAAGACTCGATACGCACATGCACCGCCATTGCCATGATCCAACCAGTGAAGGCCAGACCAAAGATTTTCACCTCGGAGAGTAAATCCTCAGACTACAAAACAATGCCTTCAACAAGGCCATTGCCAGGCATAACCAACTAAGATCGCCATACCTAGGATTTCTAGCAACGGCCACCCCAAGGCGACAAACAATTTTAGATGTTCGACTCTAGATGATGATTCGCGAGTTGTCATCGCCTAAGAAAGCGAATCCGCGAATCGATGCTAAGATGACATAGATCAAAAGAAATGTATGAACAACACTAGTAAGAGATGAAGACTCTGAAGCTGTCTTTGACTTTTTTAGAAGAATGAAATATTGTTCCCAGTTTATGGCAAGAAACCACCGAAGGACCATCACAACAAGACGACTAATTTAAATGGCTGCAATCTTTTTACTTAATATGTTCATTTCACAGATAATTTTTAAGGTATTTTGAAGGGTGTTTTCGCGGGATTACGATGAACTTTCCTATGAGTCATTCTAGATTAGGTCATAGATTAAATCTGTCGGTGTTTCGTATACTGGCAAGTAAATTTGTAAGTTAAGGGGTCGCGCGTTCCCTCTCCTTGAATGATTAGACTCGGGAAGCCCAAGATGTATACTGGTTCGGGCCGAACGTCCCTACTTCCAGTTCGTGTGGTTATATATTGCTTTGGGTGCAGAAGACTGCACGATATTTACAAGCGAGGGCTAAGAGCAGGCCTTGAGCACCTCGTATGAGTGGGTGAGGTCGGAGTGAGCTAGAACTGTTCGTTCGCTCGTAAGTGCTCGTGAGTGCCTCTGGTCTGCTCGTATATGCTCGTGTGTCCTTCCCTAAGGGTCCTGCCTCCCTTTATATAGGCGGAGGGGGCAGGTTACACTGGAGTTTAGAGAAAAAAGGATGGGGTGTCCTACATCAGAGAGTCCTGGTCTTCGGTCCTGATGACTGACAGATTCCTGTTCATCCCATGCCTGGGTTGGTAGACACAGCGAGCAGCCTTCCGTCGGGCAGGGGCGCACCTGCCCTCTGTGCGCCTATCAGATGCTGACGCCGTTACGCTGTGCTCTGGTGTCGCCTCAGGAGGGAGCACGTCTCTCCACTATGCATGACGGGGTGAAGGGACTGACGCTTAACTTTGGCGGCCTCCTAGCCACCTTGAGAAGGAGCCACCTGCCCTAGTATGGCCGTCGTGTCCGCGAGGGAGGTGACCAGCTTGAGGTCGACCGGCGACGATCTTCGTCCCTGTGGCGGAGGTCGCTGGGTCGGAGCTCGTTGGGCGCCCGACCTGAGGCCAGGTCGGAACGCCCCCTGGTGGGCTTGATCGGGGTCGAGGGCCCTTCGCGACCCAACAAGGCCTTCGGCCAGAGCTGGGCCTAAGACGGCCCATTTGGTGTTCCGGCCTGCTGGGGGTATCCCTGGTATGAGTATTCGTCAAAACCATTGCTGCTAAGGACGAAGATACTGAATAGTAGCCTACTTCGTAAAAAAGATCTCTGCATTGTAAGACTCTCTGTACTGTACGGCAGAATTTTTTTAGAATTAAGCCTTTTTTACCCGTCTCTTGAGAGTTTTTTTTTTGGTTCTAAATGTAAGGATGGCTGAAGCTCCATTGCGGAGAATGTATAACAGTGTGTGCTGAATGAAGTATGATATCATCTTTATTCCTCTTACTTTGCTATATTATTGTTATTCCTAAAGCAGATTTTATTCCATCTTGTTGCCCATGTAATCATTGTCATATCTTGTGTTTATTCTTGTCACTTGATTCCTTGACGGTGGTTGTTTATTATTAGTTTATGACAAATTTAAATATAAAATTTTGTTTTGTAGATCCTGTTCTGCCAATTTGCAGCTATAACCTAGATATCATGGAGCACCAATAGTATTAGGGTTGTTTGATTACAAGGATGTGGATCCAGCAAGACTGGTTTGTTTGTGGGGGGAGCGGCACAAGGATGGTGATACAGGACAGTCATGCTGCCATCCCTGTGGATGCGGTACAATTCGGGCATCACAACATAGGTGCAACACATACGGTAACATAGCTCGACATGGCATAGCGGTGAAACTAAGGGAACAATGTAGGCCGAACATGATGATAACATAGCTCGACATGGCATAGCGGTGAAACCAAGGGAACAATGTAGGCCGAACATGATGACAGAGATGCTATGCAGGCACAGACAAGGCTCAATAGGAGCTCCTGGCGGAACCGACGGTGTGGCGTAGACCGAATCTATTGACACAATCCGGAGTGACATGGTAATATGTTTTTTTTATTCTTAGCAATGCACATATATTTAATTAGTGATATCATACCTTCTCTAAATCTTGGAGACTTCCCGACAGCACATTGATTTGAGCCGTGATTTGAGCCGAGCCGGCCGGCCGGCTCGGCTAAAAAAAAAATTGCGATTTAGTTCTTTTGTAAATTACAAATAGGTCCTTCGCGATTTTTTGAGTGAGGAAGATTTTTTCCTCTAAATTCGCGTTCAGGTCCCTCGAGCGCCATTTTACGAAAAGAACCTCCCGTTAAATTCAAATCGCGAACAAGCCATTTTCTAATTTTTAAGGATAGCGGACAGGTCCAAAAACGTAACATTCAGGTCCTTACTCTTTACGTCTAGGTCCTTTCTCCGTTTTTCTCGGGAAAAAATGTTTTTGTCACTAGAAATATATGTGCAACTCTATCTCTAGACTTTTTCCCCACCTCGATTTCCCATCTCGATCTCTAATATTTTTTAAAGCATGTATTATTACTCCACGGACGCATCGGCCTCTGATATTTTTTAAAACATGTATTATTACTCCGTGAACGTGTAGAGTGTTAATCTCAACAAAAGAAGGTTGTCATCTCTAATAATTTTTCGCCCTTTTCCCTCTAGACTTTTTCCCCACCTCGGTTTTCTAGCTTGGTCTCGAGTCTCTGATATTTTTTAAAACATGTCCTTTCTCCGCTTTCCAAAAAAAAAAAAATTTGTCGCCAGAAATATTTGTGCAGCTCTATCTCTAGACTTTTTTCCCAGCTCGATTTCCCATCTCGATCTTTGATATTTTTTAAAACATGTATTATTACTCCGCGACCGCGTCGATCTCTAATATTTTTTAAAACATGTATTATTACTCCGCGAACACGTAGAGTGTTAAGCTCGACAGAAGAAGGTTGTCATCTCTAATAATTTTTCACCCTTTTCCCTCTAGACTCTTTCTCCGCCGCGGTTTTCCATCTCGGCCTCCAATATTTTTCAAATAATTCGTTGAAAGAGATATTTCTACAACTCTATCTCTCTATTTTTTCCCCATTTTGACGATTTTAAAATAAAAGCGCGAGAAAAAATAAATTTTTCCTACGGAGAAACGACACGCGCATGGGCGTATACATACGAGTTTTAATACTTTTTAAAAACATGTATTATTACTCGGCGAACGCATAGAGTATTAAACTCGACAAAAAAGAAGGTTAACATCTCTAATAATTTTCCGCCTTTTTCCCTCTAGACTTTTCCTCCGCCGTGGTTTTCCAGCTCGGTCTCCAATATTTTCCAAATAATTCGTCGAAAGAGATATTTCTACAACTCTATCTTTCTATTTTTTCCCCGTTTCGCTCATTATTTTGACGATTTAGAAAATCAAACGGCGCCGAAAAAAACATTTTTTCTTCGAAAAACGGCCTGCGCGGCGTGTTACGCCGCGGAAAGTTTTCTAGTAGTATACACAGACTTAAATTTCGAGTCTACGTGCTCCCTTCTTCCTGCTAGAGCGCTAGTCTGTCAGTAATTTCCAACCAATTCATCGACGGATCTCGCTGCGTGGGGGAGTAACATGCACAGGATCTTCGCTGCACCACTAACCAATTAATCGACCAAGCGGGCGGTGCGGTGCAGAGGCGGTACACGCGGTCACGGCGCGACATGCGGCGCACGTCCTCGGACTCCGTGCATGGCGGACTCCAACGGTCGGTCTTGCCGCATCCTCCGTTGACATCCTCCTCCTCCTCCTCCTCTGTTACTTGGCACAAGCACTGCTTCCGCGGCGTGTCGGTGAGATGGCACATGCGTTCCATTCGTGGACCACGGAGCCCGTACGTACGCACAACGACGTCCACTGCGCCTGCATGCACCGCTCCAACATGCACAGTTGCCCACGATTGGACGTCTGCGCCTGCACTATCTTTTGCCAGGGGCATCCACCGCACGTGAGCTCGACCGTTGCCGCGCCGACGCTCTCTGCCTTCGCGTGCGCTTCATTCGTACTCCCCCCGCATGAAGCCGCCGGCCGTACGTGCGCCTAATGAGCGGTAACCCTGTGAGAACTCGCTGAGAAAACTCCTCCAGTCAGTGAGAGACTGAGACCTCCGTTGTGATAGGTTAGCCTGCCTGGCTCGGTGGCTCGTGCATGACGCCACGCCCAGCAGCTTAGTCTTTGATGGACTCTTAAGCCTAATTTGGATCGAAGGCACTTGTAACGATCGGATCAAGACGCGTTCAGCGCCACGTGCGATTAAATGCCACTTCGATTCTTCTCCACTCTACACGTACCAGGTCTTCATTCAGAACGAGGTGTCATGTCCTGAGATTTACCCCTCTCTATGCAGCTCGGCGTCAGCTTGTCCACGTCGAACATTTATCATGAGCTTTAATGACCTAACTAGCATACGAAATGTTCAATTCAGGCAAGGATCCAATGGAGATCTTGTGAAGATCTTGCACTGTACTGGGTAGCTACTAGGCTGCTAGTTAGGCTGGACAATTGGAACCTGGAGGCGATGGGCCGTCGTACGGGCGTGCCCCGATCTCCATGACAAAGTTACCACTTCCCATATCACAGCCGGGGGCGGGCTCGGCTGACCGGAGAACAGACCCGAACAGATATTTCAGTCCATGGATCGGCCATCTTTAACCCATGCTGTGTTGGCCAATGGGCTGGTCGCCTGGTCCTGTATTGGCCATCTCGACCAACAGTCAATAGATGAGGCTGGCCATGTCTCTTCTTTTGGAAAATCGGACAAATGCCACTGCAGTGATATGGCGGCTTTGAAAATATTCATCAGCTGTGTGATGCTGATAAGTCGGTCCGGTCCCACATGTTGATGAGATATCAAGTGGCATTTCTCGAACTGCGAAACTTCACATTTTGTTTGAGAGGCCACGTCTAAATGTGACTCTGATCCAATTCAATACATACATGAAAGGATCGAGTTGGCCTAAAGACGGTGAATAGATAATTTTTAAAATTTTATGTTTAAGTACAAGCTTTTAGTACTAGTTAAAATGAATCCTAAGTGCTTAAATAATAGTGAGCCAAGATATTCTACAAACAAGTACAGCTAACACAAATAACAAGAATTAACACAATTGAGAGCAAAATTCAACAGTAGAAAGTAAATGGTGAAATGTAAATACTAAAAGTAAAAGGGAGACGCAGAGAATTTTTCCCGTGGTTCAGAGTCAAACTCCTACTTTCACGTTAGAGCACTTCCTTGGAAATATTGCTCCCCTAAAGTTAGTCGCAATAGCCTTGGCCTTCACTAGGGTAATTCTTTCACCACACTGGTGAGGTGAGACTCAACTTCTCATAACTATGGTGGTCTTCCACAAGCACTTTTAGACAGGTCGCACCAAAAATCTCCTCCAAAGATGTCTAGGAACGCCTAGTTCCAAGAGTAATAAATCATCCACAAGCCCTATCCCTTGGTTCACTAGCACAACACTTGCTAGATTAAGCTTTGAGTAAGAACACTTAGAAAATTTGGATTTTAAGTTTAGAAGTGAAGCACGGTCTCCTTGATGGTTTGAGAGCTCTAAGGTGCTAAAATATCAAGGAGATCAAAATCTTACTCAAAGAATACCCTGGATGAGCTTTTATAGCCATTGGAGTAAAAGCTAGCCGTTGGAATTGGCACAGTAGCCGTTGGACGTGTCAAAGTGTCAAAACAAGCTAATGCTCAATTGCCCCGGACTGAATTTGATTAAGCTTCACAGACTGCCCTGTGTACGCCAGACTTAGATTACAGATAAGCACATTCGCGCCAGACTAATCCAGGTAGGTCCGTCGTACATAGGCTTTGGAAAGAAACTGAGTCCGGTGTGAAAATTTAGATTTGCACGTTTGTGCTAGAGCAAATTAGATTGGTCTGCTGTAGACGGGATTTCTGGAAAGGCTCGGTTCGGCAGACTTTTAGAATATAAAAGGAAAAGACCCGAGTGTTTCGCATTTGCGCCGGACTGAAAAAGAGATCGGTCTGGCATAAACAGGAGATAGTGTCGGACTGAGTTTGTGTCAACGGAAGTCGGTCCGACGTAAATGACATGCGCTCTGTTTGATTATTGTGTGAGTCCCTTCAGCGTCGGGCTGAAAAGAAAGGATGTCCATCATAAACTTAGTTTGCGCTAGACTGATTATCAAAGTAGACTAGGTTGGTTCGGCGTGAATAGGGTTGAGCTAAGTGAGCGCTGGACTAAGGAATAGAGGTTAAATTTTGAGTCTAGCATGAATGGAGAACTGTCTGTTTGGGTGTATGATTGATTTTGGTGGGAATTTTTTTATATGACCTTGACTCTAAGCAATCTAACTGACTTAGCCCATGAACCAAGTTTCTAACTTAAGCATGATCCCCCTTTATAGGACGGCAAATCTAAAACAACCCTAGCTACTTAGCTTGAATCATCTCCCAAACCAAAACTAGTAACAAGAGTCCTTAATCTTGACCTTTTTGCTTGATGCCGACTTAGATACCCAATCATGAATCTTAATCACCAAGGAGTCATTGACTTGATTATCAACACCAAAACCCCATAGTCATATTAATTAAAAATTAGGGGGCCTAAATGCTAACAATGCCAAAAACAGATTCAAGCAAGGGACTGGAGTTAAACAAGTCTGCTTATCCCATTACATACAGCAGCAACACATACCTCAAGTACAACCATCAGGTATATACCTAGCTTTAGCTAGCATCAAGCCGGGTGCAGGATGTCTCATGGATCCCATGACTTACGTTGACCTCTGAAACTCATCCAGGCTCTCTACTTCTCTAGTCTCTCTAGGATGCAAGCTAGAAGGGTGGCATGATGCAAACCCAGACAGCTCTACACAAACCTTGCACGATTGCTAAATTAAAGCGGTTCTTGCGGCTTCACTCCTATACTACATAGTCTATATGTCAGTCTTTGAGGCTGCTACAGAAGCAGCAGAAGAAGGAAACTGGCAGATCAATCAAGCCCAAGTCTGTTCATCATCGGTTTACAACAGAGGAATTGTATGTACAGGCGCCACTGAAGGTAGGCGTGTGGCATGTCATCGACGATTCGATCATCACCAGGGACCAGTCAGTGTTCTTCGCAAGCAAAGTCTTTTCTTCCGCCCGAATGGATCCTTCACCATTTCGGCTACCTGTTAGCAGTGAAACAAATGTCCAATCATTACGTATATAGGTGGTTATTATTAGGATATTTACTGATACCAATGACACTGTAACCTTGTACTGCTGAGTGCTGACAGTTACAGTTTGCAAGAAACCAGGCTCCAAGAACCGAATCGTTTGGTTAATCTTGCCAATTATAGTAAGTTACTCGAGCTAGCCATTAATGTTGCGTCCCAATGGAAATTCAGTCAAACGAAATATCGTCCATGCAGTGTGGAGTAATAGGTAAACCAACAGCATACACGACACTCATGTTGTCAGTATTTCCAAAGTGTAATAATGTTAGTGAGTAATAAGTCGATTACCACAACAGAAATGAATTAGCAAACCAAGCAGTATAGAAGCATAAAACATTATAACTGGAAAGTATGTTGACCTAAATATGCCGGAAAGAAATTTTTCTGCGATGGTAAAACAACTCTCTTCCTACAATTGAACAAATCCAAGCCAAAATCCTGCAAATTTACCAGTTCAACAAGAGGTCGCTTATCTAGAGTTACAAGTGCCAGCGAGTTGCATTTACCAACTTGACAGAAATAGTACAGTTTACACACGAGGTAAATTTGGAATTCTCCTAAAAATGGAACATGCAACTATTGATGTTATAAAAGCATGTTTAGCAAACTAGCCTCTAACTCAATCATCCTAACGAAAATGACATGTACCAAACTAGGGCGATATTGTTGGAGATATGCCCCAGAGACAATCATAAAGATGATTATATTTCCTTATATTCATGATTATTTATTTTATTTCTTAAATATTATCATTATTATTTATTAGCAAGTATATGACTTGTTTGTAAAATTCTATATATGACTTTGTGATGATTATTCTAAAGTGATCACTAGTCGATAAATATATGAGGACATATATGAATAGACTAGCATATGTATTGGTTGGTGACCATGTTTCACAGGTCATAGTTATGAAGATATCAAACCAATAATATGGACATATGTTAGAGAACATGGAGTTGAATCGACCCACCTTAAGGCACTGCGAGAACGTTGTAATCTTCTTGTCATCAGTTGGTCTCATATACAATGTATATGCTATATCCTTAGACTTGAGATTGACGCATGTACTCGAGATGTGTAATGACTTACTTAGGGGGTTGCTAAACGCTACTCCGTAACTAGGTAGTTGTAAAGGTGACTTTTAGGTTTGTCATGAAGCATGCTGCGAAGCATGGTCGATTAAGATAGAATTTGCCCCTTCATTCAATGGGAGAGATATCTCTTGGGCTTTCGAGTGGTTGGATTCCAGAAATACATGGCCATACTATTTGCGGTTAAAGAGTTAACCATAGTTGGGGATTTCAAGTCACATGATCAAGAAAGAGTGGTCGAGCTAACTAAACAAGGATGTCATATACTCGCCTTGGATTCGACCGATATCATGAGGCAAAAGGAAATGCATATATCTAAGCATTGTTTAGATTCGCCCGATGTAATCTTTACATATACTTGGAAGTCGACACGTCTTGCTAGAGATCGCTACTCATTAATGGTCGAGTAAGAGTACACAGGCCATGTCTAGGTATACGTAAACCTATAGGGGTCGCACGCTTAAAGGGCTGAGATTTAATTCAGATGGTGATCCGAATTCTGATGGGTTTTAAGTTCCTAATAGGCCTTTAATGTAGAGCCCATTATGGGGTGTCTATTTAAAGGGAGGGGGTGCTGGCTTTGGGGGTAGACACAATAGGAATTCGGAATTTTCGAAACTCTAGCCGCCACCCCTTCTCTGCCTAGAATCGCACAGCCAGCCCTAGCACTTTAGTGCATGGTGTTCCTACCTTGTACATGTGGATACCTTGGAGGCGTTGCTGTGAAACTTTAACGCTAGGACGATCCGCAACCTGCGGCGCTCACAAGAAGCTGTTGGAGGAGGCACGAGGCTAGTATGACTACATCTGCACCACCGCGCTACATCGACTCTATTTCCACTATGGGTCTGTGCGTCTAGTGGTAATTCTGTGATCTATAATTTGCAGTGGTTCTTTGGTTCCGTGGTAGAAAATTTTTGATTTTTCGCTAGAATAGTCTACCCGTTTCCCAACAAATATTTCTAGTAAAGTTTTAGCAAAGTGGAGACATCATATTGATATACAAGTGAAGATAAGAGTTTGACGTTGGCAAAAGGCACAAGCAATTACCTCGTTTTTCTGCATTTCCGTAATCTCCGCCTGCACGGTGAAGACAATGAAAAAAGATCAGGACTTTTAATAGAATAGCTCATATTCGTATTCCAAGTATGGTATTGTAATGCTGTTCACTGGGATGTTTCCTGGTCAATAGCAATGCTAGGAGCGTAGGATCACCACCACAAGTCTACAACTATAGGACGTGTGAACAGGATATCCAGCCTGTTGATATGATGGTAGATATGAAAAATGTTCGCACAGAAAAAAGTAATGGTCCATGATGTGTTGACAGGTGCTCATATTCTTGATATACATGTAAATATATTGGGTGGAATTAGATTTGCATTTATGAATATTGTACTGTAGCCATCACCCTGAAAATAGATAGGGAATGAGAACTACTGCTGCATCAAACTGGTGTGAAGATGAAACACCAAAAAGTTACTGCAAAAGATAAACACTGAATATTTCGCACTCCGGTTTAAAGACTGGATAATGGATGGATGCACTATACTTTGGTTTCAGAAACAGAGGTTATACTTAGGCCAAGTCATAGTGAATGCTTCAAAGTAGTTCTCTGATTGTATCAACATGGACAAGATTAGCAAAGCAGCCAACAGTAGGGTCTACGAGCCAAACATATCGACTTCAGAATGACTAGTACAAATCCTCCTTTTAGATGGAACATTCTGAAGTAGCACATTTAACATGTGCAACAGCAGGGTTTATAGAAAAGCAACCTGCTTACTCTCCAGCTCCTTGTTCAGCTCCTTGAGTTTCTGAACTTCAGCTTCCAACTCCATTGTATAAGCCTATGCAGATAAGAAGATTGTTACCAAAATAAGAAACTTGGCAATTATCTGCTTAAAAGAAACACACAGAAGCAAGGAAGGTCAGACTGCACTGACTAATGACTGAGCTTATAAATTATAACTTTACCATATCAGGAACAAGCCCAACACATTGAGTTAATATTTTCTATGATCATATTTTCAGCTCAACAACTTTCAGTCTTGCATTAACAAATGGCATATTTCTAAGAAGTAAGACATGCATGGATTCATTAGGTAATGTTATTACCTGCTTGCGAGCACGGGACCTCGCGGCGGACTCCCTGTTCTTGATCATCCTCCTCTGCCTCCTCTCCACCACCTTCTCCACGCCGCCACCATTTCTTCTCCCCCTTACTATCCCCTCAAACGAATACGGCATTGGCTCCGTCGGTGATGACAGGTCCCCGTTCCCCTTCTCGCCAGGATCAAGCTGGTTCACCGCTGTTTGCACAGTCATGGCGCTGCCACCCAATCCCACTGCCCTCGGCATGAGCCCATTGCCCAAGGCAAAATCTCCCATTCCGACCGACGCAAACCCCAGCCCCGCGGGACCGGCGTCGTTGGCACTCGGGAAGTTCCCGTAGAAGGCAGTGCTTTTGGGCGCAACAGGGGCCGGCCGCGGTAGCACGGGCGGCGGCGCAGACGTGGGGTTCTCCCGGACCACGCCGGCTCTGACCAAGAACTCCTCCAGGGTCATCTCCCCGAGCGTCGCCTGCCTCTGGGACTGCGGCTTGCCACCATCCGCCCCCACCGGCGGCGGCTCGTCGCGCACAAGGTTGCGCCACACCTCGTCGACAGTCTTGGAGCTGAGCGTGCGGGGCAGGGTGAGCGAGCCCTGGCGCTGCAGTGGCGTGGGCGGTTCTCCCGCGCCGGCGGCGGATGTGGAAGCAGAGGCCATGGCCTGGCTCTCCTCGGCGGTCCAGATGCTCCGGAGCAGCTCGTCCATGTTCATGGAGCCGAAGTCCTTCCCGAAGCCGCTGCCGCCGGCGCCCCCGAGCGCACTCTGGAACTCGTCGAACGTCAGCGAGCAGACCGACCCCTGCCTCGCCAGCGGCGCCCCCTGCGCCACCGCCGCCCTCCGCCCCGACGACGACCCAGCGTTCCTGAACTCCATGAGCCCCTCCCTCCCTCCCCACCTATCCGTCAGCATCAAACTGCACGGACACCAGGAGAGAGCTCGAAGCAAAGGCGCTCAAAATCGCCGCGAGTCACATGCGCTTCTTGGAAAGGCCTTTAGGAGAGTGGCAGGCGGCGAGGCGAGCAGGCGAGTGGGGCTTGACGAGTGTGGCCTCTGTGATTGCGAGTGATGTGAGACCGGGCGACCAATGAGCGCGCGACGCGTTGAGGCGTTGGCTCCGTTAATTGTTTCGATGGCGGCTTCCGGACAAAAAAAATATCCTCCGAGGCCGAAATGGCTCATCAGCTGTGGCCCCGGATGGTCAGCTTTCACTGCTGGGAGCCTGGGAGGAGGGTGGTTGGTGTCTGGCTGGCCATTGACCGGCCGGCCAGTGTGCAGCAAAAATTCAGAGTCTTATATGATGAAAGGTTTTATCCAACCTACTAGTGAGATTGTGATTTGTGAAAGAAAGAAAGAATGGATGATGATGGCATGTTGATCAGATATGGCTTAAGTTTACTTGGCTACACGAGTTGGTCCTCAGACTCGTGTGGAGTAGTTCAGCTTAGATAGCACGTAAGTTTTCTTTGAAAAAAAACGTACTTGTGATTTTCAGCGAGGTTGCTGTAGAAAAGCTGAAAAGATAATGGCTTGTCAATGTTATCATATGGCTTCGTACAAAACTTGCGGAATGACCGGTAGTAATCAGAATTTTGTGTCCTCTCAGAAGTTAAAAAGAAAAATCAGAATTTTGTGAAGTTTCAGCAATGAGGTTTAAATGCGATAACATGTTTTTATGCAGAGTGGATGACGCGGTGTATGCTTGTTTCACAATGGTTCAATGGCATGACACCCTCCTCCATCTATCAATCTATTGTGACCTATCCTGCACCAAATTATGGTCAGCCCACGTCCACGTGCTTTCCCAATCAAAAATCAACTCTCAGCCACATCCTACAATAGCACTACGTGTCCTAGACCTATGTATGTAAGATGGCTAGGATTATTCGAGCTGGACGGTCACCCAGTTGACTTAAAATCAACAACCAAGATTTGGGACTAAGTGGCAGGTATCCAGTATCCACAACGTTGGACGTGCTGTGGGCTGTTCGGCTTGATTCCAAAATTTGACATTGCTAAAATCAAAGGCATGATCAAAACTTTGATAAAGTGGAGATGTTTCGAATGCGAGCATGCCAATAGCTAAAAAGATTGCCAAATTTTCCAAGTTGTGAGTATGAAACAAGGGCCCCACATGGTATATAGTTGTTTTTGCACCAAAATGCAGTCAATATTGGTCTTGTTTTGTTTCTTAAATCACAAGAAATACAATGATTCCAATGGATAATAAATGGGATAGATGATTTAGAAGATATAGTCATTTGAATTTTGTTAATTGTAAAACTGAAGCATTTGATGCATCCATTTTAGAACTTGCCACGTGAAGGAAGCAACTCCTCGATGCATTACCAATATTGGGGTGGGCGATTTGCTTGCCCAAGGAACGCCCGCAATATTGGTTGCCACTGCCGCTGTCAAATTTTGAGGGCACACTAATATTTTTGTATCGATCAAAACGCTAGCTAGATCATTAGGGTATTACTAAAATTTGATTTGGAATGTTAGAGCTACAGTCCAAACAGTCCCTAATTTTTTTCATATCACCAAGCGTATATCCTCTAGCTAAATAGCGAAAGTAAAATGCTACAATGGCTACTGTTGCTATAGTACTGAAGGTTGACTGGAATTTCCATCAAGTAGGTCTTCAATGTTCTGGCAACTTATTAGTCTCTTTTACCCTTCGATCTGTTGTTACTATCGTTGGCATTATGATCATCCAATGTAATATTCCCCGTCCTAAATATCGTATTTCAACTCTCTAATATAATGCATGACAAGCTCCTACCGTTCCTTAAAGAAAAAAAAAAGTTGCTGTAGTACACGGATGGCTCTGAGCATACGTCTTTGATCCAGTACGGCTCAAATTGCAAAAGCCATTCTCTCTCTATAAAGTCAGAAGATGTGTTTCCCAATTCCCACCCAGATGCTAAGATTGTTTTTTTTTCTCCCTCTTCAACTAGGTGATTGACCTGTGCAATTGCACTTTGTATTGTAGTATAGTATAATGTAGGAAGTTTCCTTTGCACAGTTTTCAATTTTTGAAACTCCTATTTAGCAAAAAGAATAGAAAACCGGATCATATATCTCTAAACCAACTATCAAAACCTAAAGGGTCCATCAAAATAAGGCTACATGTTTTCCTCCTTATATTTCAAAATTTCTAGACATTTCTCTCTTCTAAGGAGAGTACATGGCGAACACTCACAACACACTTGGAGAGCGCTGGAAAAGCAATGCCGCGCTACCCGAGCATTGCAAACCAAAATACACAAAACAATGAAAAGAAAATATTCAATGGTAAATCACTACAGTACCACATGTACTATAGCAGTTTTTTTGGTGCCGCTGAATGGATGCACAGTATTTATCATCAGTGGTGCGATATGTTAATTTAAATATAGTTTATTATATATAAATTATCGATACCACATATTTAAAATAGTAATATATGTATATATAATATTATATTATATTAAACCATAACGTGTAGTATAGCACATATTGTTAATAATTTTCTTACTCTATCTCTATATTATCTTTCTTTATATTGTCATCCTTCCTCCTCTTATTTAATTGTCATCAATAAAAACCAATGATATGGCTATCAACATGGCAAAAGTCATATTGATTTGGATCCTCGTCAGCAGAAACCTCCTCCAAAGCTACCTTAAGGTGTAAGTTTTTTTATTGTAATATCAGGATGTAAGTTGATTTTTTTTAAAGTTTAGAGTGTTTTTAAATATATACTATCGATAATTTATATATAATAAACTATATTTAAATTTAGATACTGCACCACCGGTGATAAATACCGCACAACCACTCCGCGGGAAAAAAGCTGCTACAGTATGCATGGTACTGTAGAGAATCTAACGCTACAGTACCACTACCTTTTTTTTTTGTGTGTGCGTATTTTGGTTTCCAGCACTCAGGGAGAGCGGCATTGCATTTCCGGCACTCCTCGAACGCAGGATTTGACTTCGGAGGAACTATATAAGCACTAATTTGTGAAAAAAAAATTAGAGTCTATAAAAGCGAAGATTCCCGGAGTAACGTGGTGCGGCTCGCAGCATGACAAATTGGTCATGTCAAAGTATCTTATCCGAGCCGGCCAGAGGGCCCACGAGATATTGTAAAGTATGCCATCCAAACGCGTGAAAAGATCTTCAAATGCTGCATGACGTTCCGAATGATTTATGCACCGGCCACGTGGTAATCGGATAAAAAGAGGAGAATGATAACACAGAGTGGTATAATAGTCAGATCCAACGTTTAATACTCTAAATAAAAAACATATTTTATATTCTAATACAGAAAAAATACGTCCTTTCCTTTATACTTCTAATAAATATCTAGTTTTACTTTTACATTATATATACGTATTAAATATAGTATTTAGAGATCATAATTATGGACAATCTAGTTATTCCTATCTTTTTGTCTATGTGCAACATAAAATACGTCGTAATCTTGGACGGAGAGAGAGAGACTCGTTAGTTGCCAAAAAAAATGATGATGGGTAGTGAGGAAAGGAACCGTGGACGAGTGGGAATCTACCAACGTTGTCGTGATTCGCGAGGATGGTGTGCACCTCGGTCAGAAACGAAGAAGACGGTAGTGTTAAGGAAAAAACACTCATGGTGGCGGCGCGGTGCGGGAATGCCAGATTTGGCGGTAGCATGGCCGAAAACCACCAGATCCAGCTCTAAAGAGGTGAGGATCGTTGAGTTCCGGAGTCGTTAACGTCTTCTTCCTCTCTAATAACCATCGTCGTATTCTTCGATACGCCCGGTGAAACTGGTGGTATGGTGCCTCAAGACTGTATCCGACGGCGGCTAGACCAAAGGCCACTAGATATGGCACTAAGACAACGAGGGAAGGTGGCGTTGTGGAAGGAATGATGGGTGGAAAAGGACAAGAGGACAGAAAAAGAAATGAAGGGGGCGTAGGAAGACATTGACTGCACCGGATAGATCATGAGAGGAGGCGAAAAGAAGGGGTAGTATTTGATAATGGACTGGTGGATCCTAACAATGCTGGGTTCTACCTGCAAGAGCCACGTAGATGAGGTGGTCATCCAAGTTAGCAAGGGCCAAAGGGCAGGCGAGCGGTTTGCTTGGTCCACATCATGCGAGATCGATCAATGGAAACGGTATGCATCGACCTGTCCTCCTTTCGTTCTCTTTGCCCTACATAATGGCGTCGTCCTTCCCAACATCAGCGTCGACAACAAAGAAGCAGGAGGCGCAAACGGCAGCAAAGAAGAGAGATGCGGCATTGGCAGCAAACAAGCACCGGTCAAAGAACGTCGAAACAAGCCCAGGAATGGGCCTCATATGCGGCCTGCATCTATGCATAAAACACACACCATGAGGGGGAGCTCCATCGATCCCGTCCATGGCCATGCCGTCAGGGCAGAAGGTCCAAACCCTGGTGGGCTCTAGCCGTGCCCCCTCCTGACCTCTTTTCCGCCGGGAAGACCTCCTCCACCAGCTCGCCGTCAAAACAATGGCTGGCTGAGCATGAACTTTGCCTCCCACCTCAACAAAATCGGGAACATGGGTGGCAATTCCCCTTCAACACCTCAAGTGTTATTACCTTTGCTATTGCAGTTCAAATCTACCCAATCTTTATCTTTTATTCTCTCTGGCATTGTTTGCAGGGGCAGTACCGGGCGTGCCAGGTATGTCTTACCCGGCACCCCTAAAATTTTGAAAGTCATATAAAACCATCTTTTTAATATGCTAAATTTGTTTATTGAATTGGTTTTGATTTTAGTAGTTTAGGATTTTTAAGACCTTAGAACTATTTATATTATGTTTTTAGCAGATTTCAAATATATGTGTTGGATTTACGATATTATGAAATAATTGTAAAAGACTATAGAGTTGTACGTGTGAAGCGTGCACCCCCAACAAAAAATTTCTAGTTCCGCCATTGATTGTTTGGGAGGTCTATTTCCGATCGAGATTTCTATAAATAGACCGAAATTTTAGCCTAAAATCTAAGATCATCTATAGAAATCTTAACCGAAAATGAGCCTTTCAAACAAGACCCCAGAGACGGATAAAACATGGGCCAGAAGAGAACATTCGTGGGGATAACGAGAGGTCAATGCATTTGGTTCCTGTGGATGGGTTCGGCTGTCATTTATGCAGGTCCGATCCATTTGCAGGTGAGCCCTGGTGCAAAATGCAATGGATTGGTAGGTTATACAGTGTTATGTGCCAATAAAGATTGTCTCGTGTTTTATGCAACGGAGGTTTAATTAAGGATGAAAAGCAAAATTTACTTTTAAAAATGGTAACTAGTCAGTTACTGTTGTAAAAATTAGGGATGAAAAGCACAATTTACTTTTTAAAAAAACTATGGTAAATGTCAGTTACTGTTGTAATATATTTTTCCCAATAGGCTTGTAGTGAGAATCTTGTTTTTGTTTGTATGCGAATTATTGGTTCAACGTGGTACTACTATCTTTCAACTAAAGGCTGAGGGGCACGTCACAAAAGAATCTAACCTGCAGGGCACTTTTTATCTGATCGTTGGAGAGCTCAAAATATGAGAATATTTACCTCAAGTAAAATTTTCATAGTTTACTAGAGTAACGGTAAATCTGATGTCACGAAGGAAATGTGACAAAAAAACTTTTTCTTTTTTTTTAAAAGATGGCAGGGTCTCTGCGCTTCATTCAAGAGAGAAGAAGAACAAAAGTATCATTCCAAACTGCCGGTCCAAACCACGGCAAGGTTGGCCGGACGGGATAACACACAACCGAAACACTGGGGAGGAGAAAAACCATAAGAAACCTAGGTTTAAGAAGATACCACACAGGCACAGATGACCACACCCCTGAAAAAGCGTATGATTTGGCATCCGGGTAAGCTTCATCAAATTCAGCCCGATTGTACTGATCCTGCACAACTGCATTAGAGCCATAACTAGAAGGAATTTGATGTGCTTTTGCAGGTGTGACAGCAGCTTCTCCAAAACCCCGCTGGCTTTTAAAGAGACAAAAACCGTTTTTTATGTGTGTTGATTGAAGTTTATGAAATTCTACTCGGGCTCACAGTTCCGTAGGGAAAAGCAGGAACTGGAATTAAACTTCCTGAACCTCCTATGTTTGTTTTGCCTGTTCCCATGTTTTTCTTTCTGATACGTGTTTTAAGCAATTTCATTCTAGACACCGACTCTTTAGTACCATATTATCAGTTTACTTCAGTTACACTAGTATATAATACTTGTTGGCCTAAGTTATAGTACATTCGAGTTAACCTTATTAAACGAAACGAGAACAAAAATCCAAGTAAGATGCTAATGCATTCTGTGGCCTGTGGGTGGGCAGTGGACTATTTGGTGAAATGTAACATATTGTTATCCCCATATATACACATACAAGATATCCCAATGTTTCCAGGACAACATCTCTCTTATTTTACAAAAAAACTTGAACCAGGGTGTAGTAATGCAGAAAGCAGCTGTTACTAGTGACTATTACATATTATGCTAGAGCAAACAAAAACAACAAAGCTGCATGGTTCGCTTCCACAGTCCAGCAGCGGTCCTTGCACAAGCAGCCAATGCGTTCTCCTCACGCTTAGATGTTCCTTGTCCTCTTGAACTGGAATTGCAAATCATCTTTGGTAATATCAATCACAGGCTCACAGACACAGAACCTAGAAGGTTGGTAATGGCTAGTGATAAAGAAGGCCTTTATCATTATACTGAGGTATCAATCGGGTACATGAGCATTCCTCCTTTCCGTCGTGGCTCCATCTTCTTTTGTCCCCTTGGCAGAATCGAAACTAACACAAAGCAACACTGTACAAAGCCATATCATGATAGCGCATGAATGCATGACTACATGGTCCCCATTGTGGCTGCAGCATCTTCTGAAAATCCCCGGGGCACTGGCAGGTCTCTGAACTTCACTCAAGCTTCCATGTTGATAGCTTCAAGAATTACCTTAAGTCCTGATCCCTGAACATAACAAAATTTCGATGTTAAGAGCTAAACATGCATGGAATTGTTGCGTATAAAAGCTGTCTAAGCTGTCTAATTCTATAGTCCAGATGGAAGTTGAAGAGCAGCACAAAGAAAATTCAGAGGTAAAACATGTGAAATTGCTAAGCACCAGATTGTTAAAAATATAGGAGCAACGGATGCCAGTATGCGAGGCATTTCTGTTATCATATTAGTATCAATTTTGTCAGTATCAAACAGTTCATGTAAGAATGATATCAATGTGCAGGATAAGGGTAGCATACCATAGGTTCCTTAGTCTGAAATGTCATATGGAATACTAATGATTATTCATTTATGGAGAAGTTAAAGAGATTCGAGGCAATCTACAAGCTCAAGGACAATACTGCGCTGTTCAGGCCAAACTGTTACCTCAACAGGAGGTGACTGGGCCAGTTGCATCAAATAACCTCTGAATAATTAGATCCTTAAGGACTTATACAATCTGAATAAGTGCCTGACCATACATAGAATATGTTACAGAAAGTTCAATAATTCTGGAAAATTGGATGAATTATGTGTTATTATAAAAGCTACTGATACACCAAATTAAGTGAGATAATTTTGAACAAACTGCAAACATCATTGACGCACCAAAATTAAATGTAATTGCTTTACAGGATGATGTTGAGAAGGGGCACTCACAATTTCATCATTTATATTACTATGCCTGATACAACAGAAAAAAAAGCATAGTATAGATGCTACAGCAATGTTGACTTTGTTAATAACAGAACGTCAAAACTATGGGAAAATTCATCACCAAAAGATTCCATGCACCACAGGAATCAGAATTCAACTTACTCGGTTGTGGAATTACATGATACTAGAAAGCATGGCAAGTGAAGCAACCACTTAGAGAACTGATCTGGCCATTCTTGGTAAGGTGCGATGTCTTTTTGGCCTTCCTGGAAAATTGTTCATCTTGGCTTGCTGTTGCTGCATCACGCATCACGTGTGCTTTTTTTTGAGCAGACCTGAGGGTGTTCAAAATCTTGTCCAGAGAAGATAATCTTTTCTTCTCGAGTTTCATCTGAAGTAATAAAATTATGGATGCAATGGAAGGCCAATTAGACAGCACAAGAAAAGAATGAAGCATCATACAGCAAATAATACAAGAATCAATTATGAGCATCAAGGATAGACATACAAATATAAACTCTTCCACCCAAAAAATGACATCTAGAAAAGGGATCTACATAAGGAGGCAAAATATGATTTATATTTAACAATTAGAAATGAAGCGAAGAACATACCACTAACTTTTGAATTGCTGCCTCAGCTTTGGCTTTTTGAAGATTCTCCCAAGCAGTAATTTTTGCCTCCTCTCTCTCAATCCTTTTGACATTGTGCAGAGTGATTAGCATTTCATGGTTTGATGGCATAAATTTACATTGCAAATTCTTTGGTACCAGTAAAAGACTTGGATAATTTGCATATTATAAATGGATAAGCAGGAGATGTTGCAATCTTTCGAAAATGAAGCTTCAAGTATTACTTTAGTAAGTGGTTATGCCTGAAGAAAACTCTCACGAAACAGTTATTTCATCGTAAGAACCGAAATAAGTTTTAGTCACTTACTTTGATATGCACTTTGCTTCTGTTAATTCCCAGGAAGAAGATTTAGACTCCACCGTCTTTTTCTTCCACTCTATAATGTTTGTTGAATTCTTGTTAGAAGTTCGTGTTACATGTTTCTTGGACCATCTGGTAAGAGTCACTCGGTCATCCATCTGCACATCCCTGATCTCAACATCAGAGAAACAGCTCTCCCCCTCTTTGACTTGTTGCATTGATAGTGATCGGGCAAATGGAGGCCTGACGCTGGATGAAGAGGACCTACTTAACTCTGGGCTAGTTTGAGTTGCAACATCCTTCCTCGAAATTATAGGGGTAATAATGGAGGCTGAATCTTCTGTGATTTCAACCTGTTCATCTGAACAAAACCGAACAAAAAGGTACTGAATATACTGAATTTAATCACATACAGCTGTCTTCAAAAAAAATCACATATGGCATAAGGTTATGATGTTCTGCTAAAAGCCTAAAAATCACCAGGGCCAAATCAATTATCAAGATACTAAATGCCAAAAAACTAAAGTTTATAGTTGCAACTCATGACGAACTTCATAATGTTGACGATGCTTCAACAAACAGAGAGCATATCTCAAACTAAGTGTTGTTGTCTGCACATTTATAGACCATAATTCAACACTGAGAAATAGGTTAACAAGGGATGGATAGCAATTGTGGATCTGAACATAGAAAACACCTTGTATAGATTCTTGGGTGCTAGGCAAGGAAGCAGATGACTCAATTGCAGTATCTAGTCGCCTGCGAACTCTGGTAGATTGAATAGAATGAGACCCACCATTTGCTAGATAAGACCTGCCTCCAACACCAATACTGAATTCGTCACCAGCTGTTCCGCTCATATACCTCCCAACGTTATTTTTCCTCCCACAATAATCTTCCGGTATCAGTACTCCCGCCAGGAAAGGTGAGTTTGCTGTTAAATGTCCAACTCTTCCACTGTCAAGCAATGACACAGATGAAGAAACAGATGAATATTGTCCACCAAGTCTTCCAGGAGGTCCCAGAGGACCACTTTTGGACTTCGGCGGCCTAGCATGTGGGAATGAGGTCCTTCCCGGCACATCACCGGAATTCGGACTGAAGATCCACCTCTCTGCATCCTCCCATTTTGAGGGCAATGTCCTCCCATTGCTGAAAGGAAATGCCATGCTGCTGCCTGGGTACCTCCTATTACCTTTAGAAGGAAGGGGCACTCTCTCAGAGCTCCACCCTTTTTGGTAACCCAATACTGATGAACGATGCCGCGGATAGCTTGGTGTACCGGGACTAGGAAACAAGTCTGATCTGATGTGGCATGACACAAGCCCCTTGTTCATCAACCCCACACCTGCAACCACAAAGCCTGGAGAAAGAGGAGTTCCATTGAACCCAGGGCTACCAAAGTCGAGCGAGGCTGGCCGCTGCTTCAACCCCTTCCTACCATGCAGAAGAACAGCTTCCGACCGACATCGTCGCGGGTTCAGGCATTCTGCCAATTGCCAAACAACATACAAGCATACAAAATTGATAGCCTCGTACCATCTAATCCATGGCAGAATTCAAAATTTGTACCTCGGGTGGCACTGGCACGGCTTGCCAGGTTCTTGGCCGGTTCTTGCACTTGTGCCCACTCTTCCGTCACCACACACACCACCTCCTCCCCCTCCTGCTCATCGTGTGGCTCCGTGAAGGCTGCAGAAGCTTCAGATGACACAAACTCCTTTTAAGGTCCGTAAAGTTGCGCTCCAACCGAGCAAGAACACTAGTAAGAATACAAAAACTGTGAGCTGTGTGCAAAATTATGCTCACCATTGGAGGATGAAGTGGCCAGCCCCCCGTCTGTCTCCAGATCTGTGTCCGGGTCGCCGTCCGCTCGCACGAACCCGGCCAAAGGCTGCAGCCAACCATCACCGTACCCTCACCGATTAAAAGTTTTATCCCAAAATGAGAACAAAAGCCGAAGACTGAAGAGAATCCAAGGGTGCCCCATTTTCTCATGTCAAGAAAAAGCACCCTCCTTTTCTCTTGCTAAGGATCCAAGATGGCGATGATGATGCCTATCGCCAAGTCTCAAAAGTCTCGGGCCCTCCTGCTTTGTCTCGATCACTAGATTTACCGACAAGAGTTTCGCTATTAATCTATAGTTTACTTCTACTGTTTTCTCATCCTGTTGTTTCTTGCTTCTACCATCGCATCAAACAAAGTGGCTTCCGCTTTCTGGAAAGGTTGCGGTCACCTGAGACAAGTCATGGGCTACCTAGATCTGCATGGCACCGTGCCACCACCATGCGAAGTACTAAAATATTGCCATTTCTAATCATATCTATGAGCTCAAAGTTCTATCTTTTCCTCCCCGAATGTGATTACCTGCTCGAAATTACTCAAACTTTTTCTCCCTGATGGAGCAAGATGCATCGTTTTGATATGAAGAAAAGATAAAGTCGCCCATGACTATTCTAAAAGAAATCAACAGAAAGAACCAAGAAGCTTAGCAACGCAGGAAAAAGACCAACCGAGTCGCAGCCGAAGGAGCCGCAGACGCTGCTCCCGCCGCCGCCGCCGGTCGAGCTCACCGGGTAGCCGTCGTCCTCCTCCTCTCCCCACCGCCGCCGCCTCCGCCGCATTGGCCTCTCCGACGCCGACACCACCGCCGCCTCCTCCTCCTCCTCCTCCTCCAGCACCACTACGCCGCGAAAATCCAATCCGCAATCACCACCACCCTGCATTTTTCTCCAGGACTGTAATCTTCGCCCGTCTCGTCAGTGAGTGAATTGGTTTCCCTCAATCGGCGTCCACTAAAAGCGGAGGGTTTGGAAGCGTGACTGATGAGGAGCTGGCGTTTAATATACGTGGCGGAATGGATTGGGGCGTGGAGGCAGGCAGGGTGGTGGCACGTCGTACAGCATCACGAGGGGTGAGACTGACGCGCGAGGTGAGACCGTGAGAGCGAGTGAGCTGCTGAGCTCAAGAACGTGCGGCGACGCTGAAATTAACGCGCTGTTCTCCGGATTAAATTTCGTTTGGCTCGGCGCTTCCGTCCATGTTGCTGTGGCGTCGGTTCTAGTACGTTGCTTCTGCGGCGAAGTTGTTGGCTTGGGCTTGCACCGCAGGGGCCACTCACACTCACCGACCAGCCTGTATTTTAGTAGCTGTAGCAGTAAACCAAACTCTAGTCTTCTTGGTTTGGAATTGGGGTACTTGACATCCTTACTGCTCAGTCCTCGAGCGAGTTTGCACTTCACTGCTTGTTACGCGAAGTACGTGAAATGTTAGGGACGGTTCTTACAAAGGCACCGTCTGAAACACATTTTTTTTAGATGAAGGAAGATTTTATTAATTTCAAGAACATTACATCAAGAAATCTAAAATTGAAACACATGAACTTTTCAGATTTTTTTTTACGAAAATTGAAATGTAGAATACAAAATTCTTGCGTTCCATGCAGGCCATAACATGTAATTCACTTGAGGTTGTATGTAAATCCCTGTGTCTGTGAGTCACGATTCTGTCAAAAATTGTTGTGCGCGAGAATCTTCGCATGAGGTATATGAGCTGTGCTTGCACGGTGGGTGTAGTGTACTGTGTACCTGCACGCACCAGGCTGCGTCACCATTTGGGATTTCGGTGATAATAACACCACCAGGTCCAATGGTCCATCACAGCCAGCACGCTCAAGTGCTTAATCACCGGGACTATAACTTAGCACAAGAGGTTAGAAGGAAGGTACTTCCCCAATAAACAACGGCCAGCCGATGACGTCCTGAGGAGTAAAAATGGCTCGGTGCACGCGCAGGCAGCAAGACGACGAAGGCCATGCGGTGGAAGTAATCGACGGTGGCTTCAGGCGCGCGCGGTCCCCTCGCCTCCCTAGGTAGCTGCAGCTGGAACGACGGCAACCCCTCCGTGCAGCTGGTGCGGTGCGCTCCGTATCTGCCGATCTACCATGGTGCGTGCGCGTGGACGGTGGAACGGTGAGGTTTCTGGTTGAGAAATTCAGTAGATCTAGCTATCGATTTATTGAGAGAATTTTACTACTCTTACTATTAAACAAAGTATAAATAAATAGTAATTAACCTAATCTATTTTTTTTAGATAATGGAAAAATATATTTCCGGCTTCATCCCCCCAGGAGAGAATCAGACCACACTTATTACAAACTCAAATGAAAAAAACGTTGCAACAAGGACACCAAAACATCAAACATTATAACCAATTCTAGCCACCATAGGCCAACCAAAATTTGCAAACTACTACAAAGCTACCGACTCCAACTGACGACAAACATCAATAAGATCCTCCTTTGTCGATTCACTTCGCTGTAATTTGGCCCATGTGCGAAGCCAGTGCGTTCCTCTGAACAAGACCTGCAAGGAAGATTTTGGTACACACTTGTCAAAAACGGTATCATTCCTGGTGAGCCACAATGCCCAACAAATCCCGACAGCGCCTAATAGTAATACAGGAACCTGATGGGACCCCCCCTATTCACCCAACCATTAAATAAATCTTTGAATGGTTACAGGTGGTTGAATACCCAAAGTCACGTAAACTATTCTCCACAAAAATTTAGCGTTATAACAATCAAGAAAAAGGTGTTGTATAGACTCTGTTGTACTACAGTAACAGCAAGATTTATCACCAGTCCAATTCCTCTTTATTAAGTTATCTTTTGTCAATAACACACTCTTCTTGATGTACCATAAGAAGATTTTAATCTTCAATGGTAACCTAGTACGCCAAATCTCCTGAGAAACTGGAATTCCATTATTCACCAAATATCTATACATAGATTTGACCGAAAACACCCCACTATTATGGAGATGCCACTTAAAATAATCAGTCCCTCCTTGTAAACTCACGGTCATCAATTTCGCAACGAGCGTCCCCCAGTTTCGCAGATTATTCCCCACTAAGGATCTCCTAAAAGACACATTTAGCAAGGGCGAACCAAGAACCTCAGCCACTGTTGCATGCTTCTTTCTCACAATATTAAACAGAGAAGGAAATTGAGATTTGAAAGAGGAATTCCCCAATCACAATATTAACCTAATCTATTAGGTCGAAAAGAATAAACGACCTACGTTGAATTCAACGTGCCGCAAAAGAGTTCCTCTGTTTTTATACGTGGGGTCAGACCGGCGGAAGGGAGCACCGGCAGGTTGTTGGAGGTGTGTAGCACTGTTTAGCGTGTTAGCAGCTGCTGACAGATGCTGTATTGTTGTGTTGATAGTTGATTCAATAGCCGCTGACAGGTGCCGTATTATTGTGTTGATAGCTGATACGGTTCGTTGAACATTGCCATAAAACTTTATAGATTGATCAAATAACATAAGCATCGATCTCTCGTTGGTACGAGTAGGAAGCGGGAACGTGTTTCTAACATGTATACAAGCTCACATACATGGGAGGTTGCACGCTCAAGTTTGTACGACAACTAACAATATTGTAGGCTGCTTACTAGCTAGTATTATTGGCAACACACACACTGACACACCGAAGGGCAAAACAGAAAGAATAAAGTATTGGCAAACAATTCACTACTTGTGTTGCACCGATGCTAATTATCTGATATACTAATTTACGTGTGCCCATTGCAAATGTTTGCCACGAGCGGAGAGCAAGGTTGGAAATCTCGTTTTCACTTGTGTCTACGATTCGGGAACCGGTCCTCCGCGAGCTTACTTGTTGAATGAGAGATCAACCTAGGACCCTTTTTCCACGGAGGGGATAGCATCTGAGAGCCTGTCGAGCTATAGGGATGGTCGAGATAGTCAGGATTACACAACAAACAAGAGCCTTTTTTGGCCTGGTTCGGGCCTCTCACGGGGGAGATAACAGCCCTACGTCCAGTAGTTGCACTAGAGCTTGCAAAGATGAATTACGGAGTGCTTGCTCGGGGGCCTAGGCCTCCGTTTTCTCTCTACTTCCTACAGGTGAGTTTGGTGTTTCTAATCTCTCTGGAGACGCTGGGTGGTTCTGGGAGTGGCCCTACTAGCAACCAGCAACCATTGTTACCAAGGGGAACCGAACCCCGATCATTACATGCGACGGGGTATTTATAGGCGGTTACAGTGTTACAACATTTATTACAGAGTGACGCGCCACTACTGCTCCTGGACGTGGGTGAACTATTTCCTTGCTTTTCTCCATACCGCTACGTGGGCGTAGGGGGCTCAGATTGTGGCCGTACGGTCCTTCAAGCCGCCGAGTGATTAAATGCCACGTCGTCTTCGTGGACCGTACCCGGCTTTTTGCTATGCCCGAGGTCCCTTCTACGGACCTAGTCGTCGGCCGTGTACCCCCGAGCAAGCATGCTCGGGGGCGAGCTTGACTGAGGACGGGGTAGGCCTGGAGGTCGGGCTACCCGAGGATCTTCCTTGGGGACACCATCCAAGGGTGAGCATGGTTGGCAGCTGACTAGCCGCCGAGGTATGGTGGCCGTCATAGGAAGTACCCAATCCCCGACAACTTGATATCTCGAAACTAGACGGAGAGCGAAATCTCGTCGAGATCTTGGATCCTAGACGAAATAAAAATAAAAATTCAAATTCAGATTTTTTTTCTACCAAGATCCCGGCCGGTTTTACCGAGATCTCGGCGAAATTGCACCGAGTGAAAAATGATTCAAACAATGTTGAAAAATTTTGAATTTTTTTGTGGAGGTTTTTGACATATTAGTGATGTTCTCAAAAAAAATTCAGATTATTATAAAATCTGAGAAATTTTTTAAAAATAAAATATTACTACTATCTTGATAAAATACTGACCGGCAAGTTTACTAAATGAAAAATGAAACAAACCACTTTAGAAAATTTTAAATTTTTTGTACGTGGTTATGATGCATTACTAATGTTCTCACAAAATTTTTAGATAATGATCAAGCTTCATAAATTTTTACAAACGCTAAAAGTGATACTGTCCTAATAAAAGCCTTACTGACAAACTTCAACCAAATGAAAAATAATACAAACCACCTTATAAATTTTTGTAAATGGTCCGATATATTGTTAATGTTTCTATAAAATTTTCATATGATGTTCAAGCTTCAAGAATTTCCAAAAGTTCTGACAGCGCTACATTCTAATAAAAACCTGATGATTGATACATAGATTTGTTTTAGCAATAAAAAAAGATTTAAAATTTTTAAAAATTTTGCAGAAGGTTTCTAAGGAAATTATTAATATCTCATAAAAATTTTGAATCATGATAACACTCCATTGAATTTATAAAATTCTTACAAATGCATTATACCATTTATGTTCTTTCTGCTTTTTTATTTTTAAAATATAATAAATGAAGTTCAATGTATACATAGATTTGATTCAACAAACAAAAAATTTTAAAATTTTTGAAATTTTATATGATGGTAATGAGGTAATTATTAAGCTCTCATAAAAATTTTGGATCATGATCACACTCAAGAAAATTTATAAAATTCTAACAAGATTACTATCCTAATTATGTTCATTCTATTTTTGATTTTTAAAGATAACAAATGATATTCAAATATTTTTAAAATTTTTTGTATGATCCTAAAATTCTTGGGATGGTACCATAAATTTTTAACATCACGATAAAATATGTACCATTTTATAAAAATTTAAAAGTATTTCTACAATTTTTAAAAATACTTTATTAAGGGTTATCGGATCAAATCTGGTAAAAAAAAGAGATTTCGACGAGATTTGGTGAAATCTAGCCAAGATTTATGATATTATTGTAATAATTTAATTTTTTTGCATTTTTTTACTCCAACTGACATTTCAAAAATGGTCCACATCTAGAAACCGAGATCTCACATAATTTCGACAAGATTTTAAACTTTGGCGGAGAGTTGGATTGCACATGCATGGAGCTCCTAATTGTCGATCTTTTTCTGCTTCGCGCGTTGAGTGGGTCGAGGCCTCGAGGGCTTTTGGCAAGAGTGAGTTGATGGCTTCGAATTCAGGTGACTGGTGGTTCGATGGTGGCGCCGAGGCCGGCAAGACGATGATGACATTGCCAATCGAGAAATCAGTGGCAATGGTGGTGACAAGGATTAAGGGCCTGTTTGGGAGCATAGTATTTTTATGGTTTCTAGGCAATACTATGGTATATGAGAATACCATGGTATTTTATACCATAAGGTGTTTGGTTGTACCTCAAAAAACTTTGTTTCAAAAACCATGGTATTGCTAATACTGTGGTATTTTTGGAGTATTGGAAACTCCAGTCCAGACCAAAGTTTTCTCACCGAGTGAGCGTTGCTGGCTCCGTCACAACCCCTTTTTTCCAACTCCCGCGAAATCTGGCTCCGTTGTGACTCTGTACCGCGCATTTTCTTTCCTTCTCCCACCACCGCTGGCTTCGTGATACTTATCCTGTCTGCCGCATATTTCTCCCCAATCCATCGCAAGAAGTGGAGGACCTAGCCCCGTCGCCACCGATGTCGTCGTCGCTGGTCACCGCCAATTCCATGCCCCGCGAGAAAGGTACACCATTGCCCCTCCTACGCTGTCGCATTCATCCTCCCCCACCGTCCCATGCAACAAGGCGAGCCCATGCCGTGGTTTGGAGCTTAGGGACATTAATCTACGGTACGTCAGGCACAGGGTCGCCACCCAGTCGTGGTGCGCGCGCGTTGCCAGCGGCATGGTATGTGGCATGCTCGCCACCCCCCTCGCGTGGTGCGCTCACATCACCAGCAATGTGGTCTATGGCATGCTCGCTCGTCCCCCCACCCTTGTATATGAAGGTTGCTGCATACTATACATAAAGATCAAAGAACTAACAGGAAACGATTTTTTGCTTGCTTTATTGTGAAATGTGGTAATTAGTGGTGAAAGAACATGACCATTTCAAGTTTTGATCATTTGCTCGTCAATTTTCTGATGGAATGGCTATGATCCACGCAACACCAGGATCTGCATCCCATTAGTGCCGGTAAAATTAGCATACAATCCAAATGAAAAGAACCCTAAAAAACAGTAGCATTCAGTCACTAAGATCTACGGCCTGCTTCAATGGATTCCAATACTTGGCTCATGGTTCTAATCTGCATTCCAGCGGGTCCTGGAGATGAGTCAAGCCCCTTCGTGCCAGTCCTCCCTCTTTCTCTATTGCTATTTTTCAGTGAAAACTACTGATACTTGTTTTGTTTTGTCCCAAGGACAAAGGACATGAGGGCATTATGGAATGAAACACAAACTAGGTTTTTTGTGAGCATCCTCAAAGAGTACAATTCACTAAGATATCGTGACCAGAATGGTTGGACCAAAGAAGCTTGTAATAGCATGGCACAACATATCAATGAGAAATTTATATCAGCAAACTTTACGGTGTCGCAATTGAAGGATAGAGAACAAAGGCTAAAGAAGGATCATAATGCAGTGAAGCTCATCTTGTCAAAGAGTGAATTTTGTTGGGACAACGATCTAAAGATGGCTACTACGATTGATGAAAAATGGGATGAGCTACCAAAGGAATTGCAGAAATGGAAGAATAAGGCCTTCCCTACTATGACGACCTGCATGAGATTTACAATGGTATGATAATTCAGCTATGTGTGTGAATTAAATATACCCATATCTCTCATTGTTAAACTAATTTATTTGTGTTGAATCGATAGGCAAAATAGTTGAAGGGAAGCACTGTAGGTGATCTTCGGAGAAGACATATAAATCTGAACTCAATTTTTTGGAAGAGGATTATGGACAGATGAATACACCTAGCCCAACCATACCTTTTTTGCAAAGTGCATGGGTTGATTTCCTTCATGAAGGTATTGATTTGAACACTCAAAGTGGATTTAGCTATGATGCACCTCAGAGTTAATATAGAGCAATGGCTGAAGAACAAGCTACTAGGGAGGCACATGCTTCTAGTCAGGCACAAGCTTATATGGAGGCACAAGCTGCTACGGAGGCACAAGCTTCTAGTGATGAAATACCAGGGAGGCAAAAAAGACAAAGTGAAGCACTTGTTGTACCTGTTTCAAAGAAATGTAAAAGAAACAACGACACTTCAATGAATGAATTGCTTGCTTTGCGAAGAGCTAGAGGCTTATAAGGAGCTTACGGAGAGGCGAATTCAATTAAAGCTTAAACAAATAGAGAAGAGTGATCCCAACAATGATCCTTACAGTATGGCAAAATGCATGGGTAAATTGAAGACTCTAACCCTTCCTCAAGCTGAGCTACTTAAAGTAATCAATTTTTTGAAAGGAGATAGAGACGCTAGAGAGATATTCATGTGTTGTGATAAGGTGGACCTTGTGGATGCTTACATCAAGGGGTCAATTTCCAACTAATGTGCTTTTATTTTATTTTTCATGCTTACAAGCAGTGCTTTCATTTATTTGCATGCTTACAAATAGTGCTAGTTATTTCTTTGAAAATGAGCAACATAATCATTCCACATAGCCTACGCAAATTGGTTCCTTCTCAAATTTTCTGCACGTCGACGTTCATTGAGAGATAGCACATCATCTTCATATTCCTCATCTCCATCTGGAACATCCACTATCTTGGACAGATTAAGCCATTAATCAGAACCATCATTCTTTTTGATGAAGTTGTGGAGAACACAAGAAGCAAGCACAATTGTAAGTTCAACCTTCATTAGTTATGGTTTTGGTGTTAATGACAAATCTAATATTGAGTTAATCCCCTAATGCGATATTGTTATTAATGTCAATCTTATATCGAGACTAACTTGTTTTGTTTAGAATATCTTTGTTTAGTCTCATCGCATTGAAAAATGGAAAACCCAAGGTATGTTTGCATATTCATTCTAGTATTAGTGCATACTTTGGAGTCAAGTTAAAATATGAATATCCCCGTTATATTAACCACAAAACGTGCATCATGTTCCCAATCCATACATTACATGGATGCACACACTTAGGGGGAGTTCATGATTTAACTTGATAGTTTCGTTGTATTGATCGAGTCTTTATTGATACACATAAGGATCAAGACAAAGAAACTAAATCATTGAGTATATATTTAAATTGCCTAGTTATAAGTATACTCATGGTAATATAGGATATACTCCAATATGATTAAAGTGAATATGTGCATATTATCTCTAAGTCAATCATATTTATGCACATATACATGTGGGTGTATTCTATAGTTGATGATTTAGAGTAATGATCATTTCCATACAATTTACATATAATGGATCATTACTTCTCATCAACATGAGTATATGAAAACTTGTGTAGTTAATATATACTCATATCAATTTAAATGATAATTTAAATTGAGTTCATTCGTCTTATTAATCATTAAAGAACACTTCATCATGTGTTGATGGTGCTCCGTGATTAATTGAGGACAATGAATAGTTCTTAAGTATAATTACGCATGTGTTGCATTATTATACTTAAGACACATTTACAATCATTTCAATTGGTTTAGGTTGTGCTCAATTGATCTAAAGGCATCCATTATGTGTTAATGGAGTGCAAGAGATAATTGAGACAACCATGCATCTTGGACTAACAAGTTTCTTGAGTTATGTTTGAGTTAGGTCCAAAGATGAATGAGATGATGAAAACGGGACAAGGACGGCATCATGAGTTGATGGGCGCCAAGAGTGGATCCCAAGAGGAGTCGAGTGATGATCCCGGGAGAAATCAAGTGTCAATCATAAAAGACCCCAAAGGGATTGCTTGCCATGCGAAGGTATAATTAGATAGGCTAAGGACTTTTGTAGTCTTTGAGTCTAAGGTTTTATCGCCGTGCTATTAAGAGGGGTCGTTCCCTAGCTTGAGCTTCATCATGTGTTGGTGATCTCATTCGCTGCTCACTCGAGCTCAAACCATTTGGATTTGGTTTTTGCATGAGGGTTAACCATTTGGCATGTGTTGCGAATGGGTTAAACTTATGCTTGGTTGTATTTGGTTTTCAGATTATGCTTTGATTTGCATGTGTTGCAAATAGGATAAGCTAGTGCGTTGGCTTTTTGCGTGGAGTTCACTTTTGCATGTGTTGCATTAGTTGAAGCTTCACGTTTTGGTTCGAAACAAATCTTTATAAAACCTTGGCGTTGCTTGGAGCTAAGTTTTGCATGTGTTGCAAAAGGAGAGAGCTCAAGCACGATTTGGTGTTTATGTGTTTGTATGGAGCTAGAGGCTTGCATGTGTTGCGAGTAAAGAGCTCATACGGTTGATTTGGTTTTGATGTGGAGTTGGTTTTGGTGTTGCATGGAACTAGAGAATTGCATGTGTTGCAATTAGAGAGTTCATGCATCGTGAATTGATGTTGCTTGGAGCTAGACTTCTGCATGTGTTGCAAAGAGTAGTGCTCAAGCATGAAATGTGTTTATTGCGTTATTTGCAAGTTCACAGCGTAATAAACCGAGGTTTATGAGTCCGAATTCGAGAGCATGTGAGTGGGGCTTGCAACGGTGTTGGCAAGTTGACCGGTCTTGTGTTGACCTTCACATGGCTAGGGGATTAATCTCATAAACTCGAGTTTGATTTGCTTAATACGTTTTGCAAATAGTTCTTTAGTTGATTGCGAAATTGTGTTTTCGCAATTTGGGTTGAATTCTTTGAGCTTGGCTAAATTGGTGCAAATGTGTTTTGCACGGTGTATGATCATGTGTTGATCATCTTGAGGCTCAAAGAATTGCATTTGGATCTTCGGAGAAAAAGTTTGTGAAAAATCCATAATTGTGCGGTGTGACCAATCTTTGAGTGGTGCAACCAATTGTCATGTGGTGCAACCGCCATGGTGTGCTAACCCTAATTGTGGTGCAACCAACCTCAGCGGTCCAACCAACCATGGTGTGGCTAACCCTAATTGTGGTGTGACCAATTGTTGAGCGGTGTGACCAATCGTCATGTGGTGTGACCAATTGTCGTGAGGTGCAACCGACCTTAGGGTTTCAGTGTATTTTCCAATGGTTGTTTTGGTGCGCTGCGGGTGGAGTTGAGCGGTGCCACCGAGCCTTCCGGTCGGACCGGCCATGGTGTGATTTTTTCTCGCGTGTGCCTCGGCTGGTGAAGGGCGATCGATAGGTTAGGCCATGATGCGACCGGCCGGTTGGTGCAACCGGCAAGGAATGGTGACCTGCCCGTGATCACACCGCCGAGGTTTGACCGGGTTTTTGGTTTGTGTTTTCCAATGGGCGGTGCGAGTGGTCGGTAAGCGGCGACTGGGTCGGTCCGGACCGGCAAGTGCCACCGCCCGTCGGCGTACATGTTTTCAGAGAGGGCATTTGCGGTTGCGTTTTGGTTTTTGTCTGGCGTTGAATCGGCGGTCGGACCGAGGAGAGGCGGTTGGACTCGCCATGGTGCGATCAGAGGTCAGGCGGTCCAACCGCCATTATAATCGTCGCTTGCGCCCGACCGCTGGTCAGGAGGTCCGGCGGACGGATGAGGTCCGGCCGGACTGTGTTTTTCTTTGCTTCGCCTGCTTGTCCCAACGGCTAGTTTCTTTGGTGGAGGCTATAAATACCCCTTGGGGGCTTGGGGCTAGTGTGGTTGCTGTGTTTTGAGGTTGTGGGAGTGAAGTGCATGTGTTGCTCTTCCCATTTGATTCTTGAGCTAAGAGTGAGACTTATTGCATTCGTTGCAATTAGGAAGTGGTTTGGGTACCTCTTGTGCATGTGTTGCACTTGAGGAGGCCTTGTGCATGTGTTGCACTTGGTGATCACCGAGGAGCGCATTCGTTGTGCCCGGTGAAGTTCAAGCGAAGGAGCGGCTTGTTACTCTTGGAGGTTGCCGACCCTAGACGGCGAGAGGGCGCGGCGCTGGAGCCTCGAGGTGAGAAGCCCCGGCAAGTTTGTGAAGGTTCGGGTTGAGCCTATGCGCAAGCGTGAAAAACCACGACTAGTGGAAAGAGGCGGGTGCTCGAGCGGGAGCCGGTCCGAGTGGTCGGGCTAGCCTCAACGTGGACTAGGGGAGACCGGCAAGTCTCCGAACACCACGGAAAAATATCGGTTGTCTCTTGTCTCATTTATATTCAAGCACTTTACATTATTGAATATTTATCAATTGCTTGAATGCATTATTATTGAATATTTATCAATTGCTTGAATGCATTAGAATTGCTTAGTATAATTTGTTTATTCAATATAGCAATTCTTGTTTAGAGACATAAATTAGTTAGTGCACTAGTGAGCCTAGTTGATTTAGGCTTTAATTGTCAAAACCTAGTTTATCGCTCCGCATATATAAATTGATTAGGTTTTGACATAGGGTTGATTAGAGCGAATTGAATTAGTGAGCGATCGATTTTTATAAACGCCTATTCACCCCCTCTAGGCGCATCCTCGACCCTACAAGTGGTATCGAGCCACGGTCACTCTCATTTTAGGCTTAACCGCCTAGAGAGTAAAAGGATGGCGCCTAGCGGTTTAGTGCACTCTCACGATCCACTCATGCTAAACGAATCAAATTATGCTCAATGGAAATTATTTATGATCGATCATTTTAAATCCATGAGCCCACAAATTTGGTGGATCGAGATGTCGGCATTTCTTCTCCACTAAATGAAATTGCTCCAACTAAAGGAGAGGAGAAATGTCACATCTCGACGCCAAGCTACTAATGCTTTATTTAGTGTTGTGAGCGAGAAATATTTAATCTCATATGCAACCTCTCAAGCGCTCATGAAATGTGGATCAAACTTCAAGATAAATTTGAATCATCCACAACAATTGAGGATTGCAATGAGGATGAGGAAGTGTCGGTTGATGATCATTCAACGTCTACATCAATTGATGAACCGACAACTCCATCAACTCAACCTCCGCTCAAGCTTACAGCATTTATTTTTCAATTCCATCAAAATTCGTTGCTTTATGGCTAAAGGTAAGAATGAGGTAAGTGATGATGAAGGTGAGCCCTCATATGATGATCTTATGAATTTATTAGAGGAGCTCAATGAATTTCTTGGAAAGGAGAAAAAGAAATACAAAGTTTTGAAGTTAGAACATGATTCACTTCAAAATGAATATAATGTTCTAAAAGAAAATCATGAGAAAATCCTTTTCAAGGAATTCACTAAAGCTAGTATGGATATGGGCATTCAATGTAATTTAGTTGATGAATTGCCTCACTCAATTCCTATCACAAACAATTCATCAAATAAATGCATATCCACTTCTAGCGATGATTTGCCTTGTAGCTCCAATTCAAATTCTATCGCTATTATTTCCTCTATGTCTTGTGAGGCTAACCTTGTAGAGGAAAACAATAAGCTCAAGGCTCAAGTCATTAAGTTGGAAAATGACTTGAAGAGATGCGTTAAAGGAAAAGCCCTCCTCGACGAAATCTTGAGCAAGCCAAGGGCGCCTCAAGACAAGCGAGGACTCGGCTACAACTCCAAGAGGGAGAATAGCAAGACGAGACACAACGCGCCACTCAAGACCATCAAGTGTTTTGCTTGCAACAAGAAGGGCCACTCGCCTCTATGTGCCCTAATCAAGTGGATAACAAGGCCACAACATCAACCATGAGGCAAACCGGCGTTGAGCACAACAAGAAGGTCAAGAGAGGACCAAACGCGAACGTGCTTCAATTGTCGAAAAGGGACACTTGTAAGGATTGTCCCAAAGGTATAACTCCTAAGCCTATTCGTAAATGAAAATTATTTGCTTAGGAAGGACAAGAATGGCAATGTGTTTGCCAAGCTTGTCAAGTCCCCTATGCCCGCTAAAAATGATATTCATTTGCATAGGAAGAGTAATTCTAGAAATGTGTTTGCTCAAAATGCTAGATTTCCTAAGAATAAGAAAAATCATGATGATCATATGCTTAGGAAAAATAATTATAGCAAAACATTTGCTAGAAATGCTAGATCCTCTAAGCCAATGTATAATTTCAATAATCACATGCTTAGAAGAGATCAAACTAGAAATAATTTTGCAAAGTATCATTGCCTCCTAAGCCAATTCATAAAAATGTCAATTATTTGCCTAGGAGGAATAATTCTCGCAAAACTATTTCTAGTAATGTTAGTCAATTTAAAAATGCTAAAATTAGGACCATTTGGGTTCCTAAATCAATTATGACTAACATTGTCGGACCCAACAAGGATTGGGTACCAAAAACCGCATAAAAGAATTTTAGGCAATAAAGAGATGGATTGGACGCTTGCACATCAAGAGGAGAAGGATTACATTCGTCTACAAGTGGTGTCAAGCAAGAAAATTATCAAGTCCATCATGAGCCAATGTTATCTCGGGTAACAAGTATTTAAATTGATTATTATTTAAACTTATAGCCTTGTGTAGGTTATAATGCAATATTAATGAATATCAATTTAGATTACTTGTTATGGCCACTTGCTCTCGCCTCTTATCTATTCTCTTAATTGTAAATCTTGAGCAAGTTATGTAGTGGCACATTTAGGGGGAGTGTTAATTCATATTCATGTGTACCACATCCCTACGTGTGCCCATATTAATATAAGTGCAAATATATATAATTTCAAAATCAACCATTTAGCCAAAACCAAAATTTTGTATACTATTAGTAAAATTGTGAAAAACTAGTTGAAAAGTGTATACAAATGCTTTCAAAAGGTTTTTCAATGGTTTTGGCTTTACAAAACTAATCTCAAAAGAAAACAAGTTTTAGCCCAAAATCTAGTTACTAGTATCTTGATTTTGATTTAAACTTATAATTTTCATAAAAATAAAAGTAAAAGGATTTTGAAAATAACTCCAAAATGAAAATCCTAGAGTTGGTCATCCTTAACAATTTTCGTGTTCAAAAGATTTTCAAAAGACCAACTTATCAAAAGATATTTGATTTTGAAACTCATTAGAAAAACTATACTTGACCCAGAATGGTCATACTATTGCACTTAGTGAGTTTCTCCATTTGGATCCATTCTTGTGTAGAATTATGATTCAAAATGGTATTTTAGACTCATACACAAAATTCAAATCCATATATCTTACCCTTGCTTTAATTGAATTCTTGTGTTGTTGATTTTGACTTGTTCTCTTATTGCTTCTTCAAATTGGACTATTTAGGACAAAAGTCAAAAATCATATTTAAAAGACCCAAATTTGCGAAAAGCTTTGAAAAGGTATTCTATTAAGTATTTCAAAAGTTTTACAAGCTTTCAAAATGAAAACCTATATGTTGAAATCGAATTTGGCTCAAAACGATTTGAGTTGATCCAAAATAGCCTAATTGAGCAATATGTCAAAATGATGGCATTCAAGTTGGATTTCATATCAAATCTTGGCTATAAACAATCTTGATATACCTAACTAAGCCATGAAAATCAAAATTGCATGAAATCCAAATTGAATTGCATTTTGAGGCTTTTCGTGAAAATCAATTTCCTTTTATGCCTCAAAGCGTAAATTGCCATAACTTTCAAAATAAAATTTATTTTGAGAAAATTCTTTTGCAAAACCTTTAATTAGTCCAAAGTTCATCTCCTCAAAATTTCAAATTTTTGGACTTTGTTTGAGTCAATTTTGACAAAATTTGCAAAAGTCGGGTTTTTCACTGTCAGGCCTGGCCCAACCGCCTCATGGCCAGACCGCCTCGTGGCCGGTTGGACCGGACCTAGAGCGGTCACACCGCCATGGCATGCTGAGCTCTGAAATTTCAGATTTTTTCGAGTTTTCTTTTGGGATATCTTTTGATTGGAACCTCCTTTTTCAAAAAAATTTTTTGGAAATGATTCTTGCTATCCCAAAGTTCATTTGTGCAAAATTTAAAAATTCTAAAAATTTATTTGATCGCTTTTCAAGTGGTATCAATTGAGCATTTATTCATCCATATGCTTACAAGTGGTATAATTGAGATTCTTTTCTCCAAGTGGTATCATTGAATTCACTTATTTCCTACAAGTGGTATTTCATTACCTCGTTGTAGCATTATTGCGATACCCACATTATTGAGTAAGAGTTTCCTCTCAAGCTAAAATTGTAAGTTCAACCGCCTAAGACTTCTCTGTGTGAGAATCTTTATGTGTTGAAATACTTAAAAGAGGAAAATCTATCGTTGAGCTTTGTTCTTAAATCAAAATTTGAAAAGGCTCATTTCCTTTGGATCTTCAAGCAAACCCTTGAGATTAACTTTTACAAGTGGTATCTATTGTCTCAAGTGGTATCTATTTCCTTTGGGTTCCTCGTTTGTCCCTATTAGGCAAAGTGTTGGATTCTTTAAAAGAATCATATTGAAATTTACAAAGCCTAATAAAATGAGGAGTGAATTATTTGAATATTTTTCAAATAAACCGTTCGATACCCTTCTTTGCTTTTCATGCTTATTTGTTTTTACAAGTGGTATCCATATTTGCAAAATGCTTAATTCTTTTAAAGTGGTATCCAAAATCCCAAATATGGTCTCTTTTCGAAGTTTTCTTCTTTTGGTATCGTGCCATATTTCAAATGAAAACTTGTTTTATTCCTTGTATATCCTTTTCATTTGGGATTTTATTGCCTACCTTTTTCAATTGGTATCTAAAATCTAATTCAACGCTAAGGTCATTAGTATCCTTCTAATTCTTGTATGACCTTCATTAGATTAGACCCCTAAAAGAAATTGTTAAATGCCAAAAAGGGGAAGAATAATTAATTTATTAAAAAGGGGGAGAGTATTTAAATATGTTTGCCAAAAAGGGGGAGCATGTTTTTCAAGTAAATTTTATTGTTTTCCATTTTTGGTGCTTAATGCCAAAAGGGGGAGAATTAGGAAGCTTAATGTCATTTGGTTTAAAAAGTAAGCTTAATATGATTAAGGGGGAGAATTAATTCTCATATGCATTCCAAATTGTCAATGCTTATATTGTTTACAATATGCATATGTATTCAAATGGCTTAAATTCTCTCGATATGTTAGTTTTAATCCAAATGAGCTTATTAAGCTTGGATTTGTCATTAATCACCAAAAAGGGGGAGATTGTAAGTTCAACCTTCATTAGTTATGGTTTTGGTGTTAATGACAAATCTAATATTGAGTTAATCCCTAATGCGATATTGTTATTAATGTCAATCTTATATCGAGACTAACTTGTTTTGTTTAGAATATCTTTGTTTAGTCTCATCGCATTGAAAAATGGAAAACCCAAGGTATGTTTGCATATTCATTCTAGTATTAAGTGCATACTTTGGAGTCAAGTTAAAATATGAATATCCCCGTTATATTAACCACAAAACGTGCATCATGTTCCCAATCCATACATTACATGGATGCACACACTTAGGGGGAGTTCATGATTTAACTTGATAGTTTCGTTGTATTGATCGAGTCTTTATTGATACACATAAGGATCAAGACAAAGAAACTAAATCATTGAGTATATATTTAAATTGCCTAGTTATAAGTATACTCATGGTAATATAGGATATACTCCAATATGATTAAAGTGAATATGTGCATATTATCTCTAAGTCAATCATATTTATGCACATATACATGTGGGGTGTATTCTATAGTTGATGATTTAGAGTAATGATCATTTCCATACAATTTACATATAATGGATCATTACTTTTCATCAACATGAGTATATGAAAACTTGTGTAGTTAATATATACTCATATCAATTTAAATGATAATTTAAATTGAGTTCATTTGTCTTATTAATCATTAAAGAACACTTCATCATGTGTTGATGGTGCCCGTGATTAATTGAGGACAATGAATAGTTCTTAAGTATAATTACGCATGTGTTGCATTATTATACTTAAGACACATTTACAATCATTTCAATTGGTTTAGGTTGTGCTCAATTGATCTAAAGGCATCCATTATGTGTTAATGGAGTGCAAGAGATAATTGAGACAACCATGCATCTTGGACTAACAAGTTTCTTGAGTTATGTTTGAGTTAGGTCCAAAGATGAATGAGATGATGAAAACGGACAAGGACGGCATCATGAGTTGATGGGCGCCAAGAGTGGATCCCAAGAGGAGTCGAGTGATGATCCCGGGAGAAATCAAGTGTCAATCATAAAAGACCCCAAAGGATTGCTTGTCTTGGCGGCGAAGGTATAATTAGATAGGCTAAGGACTTTTGTAGTCTTTGAGTCTAAGGTTTTATCGCTGCGTTATTAAGAGGGTCGCTCTCTAGCTTGAGCTTCATCATGTGTTGGTGATCTCATTCTGCGCTCACTCGAGCTCAAACCATTTGGATTTGGTTTTTGCATGAGGGTTAACCATTTGGCATGTGTTGCTAATGGGTTAAACTTATGCTTGGTTGTATTTGGTTTTCAGATTATGCTTTGATTTGCATGTGTTGCAAATAGGATAAGCTAGTGCGTTGGCTTTTTGCGTGAGTTCACTTTTGCATGTGTTGCATTAGTTGAAGCTTCACGCTTTGGTTCGAAACAAATCTTTATAAAACCTTGGCGTTGCTTGGAGCTAAGTTTTGCATGTGTTGCAAAAGGAGAGAGCTCAAGCACGATTTGGTGTTTATGTGTTTGTATGGAGCTAGAGGCTTGCATGTGTTAAGCAGTAAAGAGCTCATACGGTTGATTTGGTTTTGATGTGGAGTTGAGTTTTGGTGTTGCATGGAACTAGAGAATTGCATGTGTTGCAATTAGAGAGTTCATGCATCGTGAATTGATGTTGCTTGGAGCTAGACTTGCATGTGTTGCAAAGAGTAGTGCTCAAGCATGAAATGTGTTTATTATGTTATTTGCAAGTTCACAGCGAATAAACCGAGGTTTATGAGTCCGAATTCGAGAGCATGTGAGTGGGGCTTGCAACGGTGTTGGCAAGTTGACCGGTCTTGTGTTGACCTTCACATGGCTAGGGGATTAATCTCATAAACTCGAGTTTGATTTGCTTAATACGCTTTGCAAATAGTTCTTTAGTTGATTGCTAAATGTGTTTTCGCAATTTGGGTTGAATTCTTTGAGCTTGGGCTAAATTGGTGCAAATGTGTTTTGCACGGTGTATGATCATGTGTTGATCATCTTGAGGCTCAAAGAATTGCATTTGGATCTTCTGGAGAAAAGTTTGTGAAAAATCCATAATTGTGCGGTGTGACCAATCTTTGAGTGGTGCAACCAATTGTCATGTGGTGCAACCGCCATGGTGTGCTAACCCTAATTGTGGTGCAACCAACCTCAAGCGGTCCAACCAACCATGGTGTGGCTAACCCTAATTGTGGTGTGACCAATTGTTGAGCTGTGTGACCAATCGTCATGTGGTGTGACCAATTGTCGTGAGGTGCAACCGACCTTAGGGTTTCAGCAGTGTATTTTCCAAAGGGCTGTTTTGGTGCGTTTATACGGTGGAGTTGAGCGGTGCCACGGAGCCTTCCGTCGGACCGCCGGTGGTGATTTTTTCTCCGCGCAGTGCCTCGGCTGAAGTGGCGATCATCGCTAGGTTATGCGACCGGCCGGTTGGTGCAACCGGCGTGTGAAGGGCGGTGTGACTGCCCGTGCGGCCACACCGGCCGTAGGTTTGACCGGGGTTTTTGGTTTGTGTTTTCAATGGGCGGTGCGAGTGGTGGTCAGCGGTGGCGACCGGCCGGTCCGGCCGGACCGGCCGGCGGTGCCACCGCCCCGTCGTGTACATGTTTTCCAGAGAGGGCATTTGCGGTTGCTTTTGGTTTTTGTCGGCGTTGAACTGGCGGTCGGACCGAGGAGAGGCGGTGGACTCGCCATGCGGCATGCATCAGAGGTCAGGCGGTCCAACCGCCATTATAACTGGCTTTTCCGACCGCTGGTCGTGGAGGTCCGGCTGGACGGATGAGGTCCCATCGGACTGTGTTTTTTTGTTGCCGTTTGCTTGTCCCAACGGCTAGTTTCTTTGGTGGAGGCTATAAATACCCCTTGGGGGCTTGGGGCTAGTGTGGTTGCTGTGTTTTGAGGTTGTGGGAGTGAAGTGCATGTGTTGCTCTTCCCCATTTGATTCTTGAGCTAAGAGTGAGACTTATTGCATTGTTGCAATTAGGAAGTGGTTTGGGTACCTCTTGTGCATGTGTTGCACTTGAGGAGGCCTTGTGCATGTGTTGCACTTGGTGATCACCGAGGAGCGATTCACAGTTCGGTGAAGTTCAAGCCAAGGAGCGGCTTGTTACTCTTGGAGGTTGCCGACTCCTAGACGGCAGAGGCGTCGTGCGCGGAGCTCTCGAGGTGTGAGAAGCCCCGCAAGTTTGTGAAGGTTCGGGTTGAGCCTATGCAAGCGTGAAAAACCACGACTAGTGGAAAGAGGCGGTGCTCGAGCGGAGCCGGTCCGAGTGGTCGGCTAGCCTCAACGTGGACTAGGGAGACCGCAAGTCTCCTAACACCACGGAAAAATATCGGTTGTCTCTTGTCTCATTTATATTCAAGCACTTTACATTATTGAATATTTATCAATTGCTTGAATGCATTATTATTGAATATTTATCAATTGCTTGAATGCATTAGAATTGCTTAGTATAATTTGTTTATTCAATATAGCAATTCTTGTTTAGAGACATAAATTAGTTAGTGCACTAGTGAGCCTAGTTGATTTAGGCTTTAATTGTCAAAACCTAGTTTATCGCTCCGCATATATAAATTGATTAGGTTTTGACATAGGGTTGATTAGAGCGAATTGAATTAGTGAGCGATCGATTTTATAAACGCCTATTCACCCCCTCTAGGCGCATCCTCGACCCTACAAGTGGTATCGAGCCACGGCCACTCTCATTTTAGGCTTAACCGCCTAGAGAGTAAAAAGGATGGCGCCTAGCGGTTTAGTGCACTCTCACGATCCACTCATGCTAAATGAATCAAATTATGCTCAATGGAAATTATTTATGATCGATCATTTTAAATCCATGAGCCCACAAATTTGGTGGATCGAGATGTCGGCATTTCTTCTCCACTAAATGAAATTGCTCCAACTAAAGGAGAGGAGAAATGTCTACATCTCGACGCCAAGCTACTAATGCTTTATTTAGTGTTGTGAGCGAGAAATATTTAATCTCATATGCAACCTCTCAAGCGCCATGAAATGTGGATCAAACTTCAAGATAAATTTGAATCATCCACAACAATTGAGGATTGCAATGAGGATGAGGAAGTGTCGGTTGATGATCATTCAACGCCTACATCAATTGATGAACCGACAACTCCATCAACTCAACCTCCGCCTCAAGCTTACGCATTTATTTTTCAATTCCATCAAAAATTCGCTGCTTTATGGCGAAAAGGTAAGAATGAGGTAAGTGATGATGAAGGTGAGCCCTCATATGATGATCTTATGAATTTATTAGAGGAGCTCAATGAATTTCTTGGAAAGGAGAAAAGAAATACAAAGTTTTGAAGTTAGAACATGATTCACTTCAAAATGAATATAATGTTCTAAAAGAAAATCATGAGAAAATCCTTTTCAAGGAATTCACTAAAGCTAGTATGGATATGGGCATTCAATGTAATTTAGTTGATGAATTGCCTCACTCAATTCCTATCACAAACAATTCATCAAATAAATGCATATCCACTTCTAGCGATGATTTGCCTTGTAGCTCTAATTCAAATTCTATCGCTATTATTTCCTCTATGTCTTGTGAGGCTAACCTTGTAGAGGAAAACAATAAGCTCAAGGCTCAAGTCATTAAGTTGGAAAATGACTTGAAGAGATGCGTTAAAGGAAAAGCCCTCCTCGATTTAAATCTTGAGCAAGCCAAGGGCGCTCAAGACAAGCGAGGACTGGCCACAACTCCAAGAGGGAGAATAGCAAGACGAGACACAACGCGCCACTCAAGACCATCAAGTGTTTTGCTTGCAACAAGAAGGGCCACTCGCCTATGTGCCCTAATCAAGTGGATAACAAGGCCACAACATCAACCATGAGGCAAACCGCGTTGAGCACAACAAGAAGGTCAAGAGAGGACCAAACGGCGAACGTGCTTCAATTGTCGGAAAAGGGACACTTCGGTAAGGATTGTCCCAAAGGTATAACTCCTAAGCCTATTCGTGTAAATGAAAATTATTTGCTTAGGAAGGACAAGAATGGCAATGTGTTTGCCAAGCTTGTCAAGTCCCCTATGCCCGCTAAAAATGATATTCATTTGCATAGGAAGAGTAATTCTAGAAATGTGTTTGCTCAAAATGCTAGATTTCCTAAGAATAAGAAAAATCATGATGATCATATGCTTAGGAAAAATAATTATAGCAAAACATTTGCTAGAAATGCTAGATCCTCTAAGCCAATGTATAATTTCAATAATCACATGCTTAGAAGAGATCAAACTAGAAATAATTTTGCAAAGTATCATTGCCCTCCTAAGCCAATTCATAAAAATGTCAATTATTTGCCTAGGAGGAATAATTCTCGCAAAACTATTTCTAGTAATGTTAGTCAATTTAAAAATGCTAAAATTAGGACCATTTGGGTTCCTAAATCAATTATGACTAACATTGTCGGACCCAACAAGGATTGGGTACCAAAACCGCATAAAAGAATTTTAGGCAATAAAGAGATGGATTGACGCTTGCACATCAAGAGGAGAAGGATTACATTCGCTCTACAAGTGGTGTCAAGCAAGAAAATTATCAAGTCCATCATGAGCCAATGTTATCTCGGTAACAAGTATTTAAATTGATTATTATTTAAACTTATAGCCTTGTGTAGGTTATAATGCAATATTAATGAATATCAATTTAGATTACTTGTTATGGCCACTTGCTCTCGCCTCTTATCTATTCTCTTAATTGTAAATCTTGAGCAAGTTATGTAGTGGCACATTTAGGGGGAGTGTTAATTCATATTCATGTGTACCACATCCCTACGTGTGCCCATATTAATATAAGTGCAAATATATATAATTTCAAAATCAACCATTTAGCCAAAAACCAAAATTTTGTATACTATTAGTAAAATTGTGAAAAACTAGTTGAAAAGTGTATACAAATGCTTTCAAAAGGTTTTTCAATGGTTTTGGCTTTACAAAAACTAATCTCAAAAGAAAACAAGTTTTTAGCCCAAAATCTAGTTACTAGTATCTTGATTTTGATTTAAACTTATAATTTTCATAAAAATAAAAGTAAAAGGATTTTGAAAATAACTCCAAAATGAAAATCCTAGAGTTGGTCATCCTTAACAATTTTCGTGTTCAAAAGATTTTCAAAAGACCAACTTATCAAAAGATATTTGATTTTGAAACTCACCGAAAAACTATACTTGACCCGTAACGGTCATACTATTGCACTTAGTGAGTTTCTCCATTTGGATCCATTCTTGTGTAGAATTATGATTCAAAATGGTATTTTAGACTCATACACAAAATTCAAATCCATATATCTTACCCCTTGCTTTAATTGAATTCTTGTGTTGTTGATTTTGACTTGTTCTCTTATTGCTTCTTCAAATTGGACTATTTAGGACAAAAGTCAAAAATCATATTTAAAAGACCCAAATTTGCGAAAAGCTTTGAAAAGGTATTCTATTAAGTATTTCAAAAGTTTTACAAGCTTTCAAAATGAAAACCTATATGTTGAAATCGAATTTGGCTCAAAACGATTTGAGTTGATCCAAAATAGCCTAATTGAGCAATATGTCAAAATGATGGCATTCAAGTTGGATTTCATATCAAATCTTGGCTATAAACAATCTTGATATACCTAACTAAGCCATGAAAATCAAAATTGCATGAAATCCAAATTGAATTGCATTTTGAGGCTTTTCGTGAAAATCAATTTCCTTTTATGCCTCAAAGCGTAAATTGCCATAACTTTCAAAATAAAATTTATTTTGAGAAAATTCTTTTTGCAAAACCTTTTAATTAGTCCAAAGTTCATCTCCTCAAAATTTCAAATTTTTTGGACTTTGTTTGAGTCAATTTTGACAAAATTTGCAAAAGTCGGGTTTTTCACTGTCAGTGGTCTGGCCCAACCGCCTCATGTACAGACCGCCTCAGGGCCGGTTGGACCGGACCTAGAGCGGTCACACCGGCCATGGCATGCTGAGCTCTGAAATTTCAGATTTTTTCGAGTTTTCTTTTGGGATATCTTTTGATTGGAACCTCCTTTTTCAAAAAAAATTCTTTTTGGAAATGATTCTTGCTATCCCAAAGTTCATTTGTGCAAAATTTAAAAAATTCTAAAAATTTATTTGATCGCTTTTTCAAGTGGTATCAATTGAGCATTTATTCATCCATATGCTTACAAGTGGTATAATTGAGATTCTTTTCTCCAAGTGGTATCATTGAATTCACTTATTTCCTACAAGTGGTATTTCATTACCTCGTTGTAGCATTATTGCGATACCCACATTATTGAGTAAGAGTTTCCTCTCAAGCTAAAATTGTAAGTTCAACCGCCTAAGACTTCTCTGTGTGAGAATCTTTATGTGTTGAAATACTTAAAAGAGAAAAATCTATCGTTGAGCTTTGTTCTTAAATCAAAATTTGAAAAGGCTCATTTCCTTTGGATCTTCAAGCAAACCCTTGAGATTAACTTTTACAAGTGGTATCTATTGTCTCAAGTGGTATCTATTTCCTTTGGGTTCCTCGTTTGTCCCTATTAGGCAAAGTGTTGGATTCTTTAAAAGAATCATATTGAAATTTACAAAGCCTAATAAAATGAGGAGTGAATTATTTGAATATTTTTCAAATAAACCGTTCGATACCCTTCTTTGCTTTTCATGCTTATTTGTTTTTACAAGTGGTATCCATATTTGCAAAATGCTTAATTCTTTTAAAGTGGTATCCAAAATCCCAAATATGGTCTCTTTTCGAAGTTTTCTTTTGGTATCAGGCCATATTTCAAATGAAAACTTGTTTTATTCCTTGTATATCCTTTTCATTTGGGATTTTATTGCCTACCTTTTTCAATTGGTATCTAAAATCTAATTCAACGCCAAGGTCATTAGTATCCTTCTAATTTTGTATGACCTTCATTAGATTAGACCCTAAAAGAAATTGTTAAATGCCAAAAGGGAAGAATAATTAATTTATTAAAAAGGGGGAGAGTATTTAAATATGTTTGCCAAAAAGGGGGAGCATGTTTTTCAAGTAAATTTTATTGTTTTCCATTTTTGGTGCTTAATGCCAAAAGGGGGAGAATTAGGAAGCTTAATGTCATTTGGTTTAAAAAGTAAGCTTAATATGATTAAGGGGGAGAATTAATTCTCATATGCATTCCAAATTGTCAATGCTTATATTGTTTACAATATGCATATGTATTCAAATGGCTTAAATTCTCTCGATATGTTAGTTTTAATCCAAATGAGCTTATTAAGCTTGGATTTGTCATTAATCACCAAAAAGGGGGAGATTGTAAGTTCAACCTTCATTAGTTATGGTTTTGGTGTTAATGACAAATCTAATATTGAGTTAATCCCCTAATGCGATATTGTTATTAATGTCAATCTTATATCGAGACTAACTTGTTTTGTTTAGAATATCTTTGTTTAGTCTCATCGCATTGAAAAATGGAAAACCCAAGGTATGTTTGCATATTCATTCTAGTATTAAGTGCATACTTTGGAGTCAAGTTAAAATATGAATATCCCCGTTATATTAACCACAAAACGTGCATCATGTTCCCAATCCATACATTACATGGATGCACACACTTAGGGGGAGTTCATGATTTAACTTGATAGTTTCGTTGTATTGATCGAGTCTTTATTGATACACATAAGGATCAAGACAAAGAAACTAAATCATTGAGTATATATTTAAATTGCCTAGTTATAAGTATACTCATGGTAATATAGGATATACTCCAATATGATTAAAGTGAATATGTGCATATTATCTCTAAGTCAATCATATTTATGCACATATACATGTGGGTGTATTCTATAGTTGATGATTTAGAGTAATGATCATTTCCATACAATTTACATATAATGGATCATTACTTCTCATCAACATGAGTATATGAAAACTTGTGTAGTTAATATATACTCATATCAATTTAAATGATAATTTAAATTGAGTTCATTCGTCTTATTAATCATTAAAGAACACTTCATCATGTGTTGATGGTGCTCCGTGATTAATTGAGGACAATGAATAGTTCTTAAGTATAATTACGCATGTGTTGCATTATTATACTTAAGACACATTTACAATCATTTCAATTGGTTTAGGTTGTGCTCAATTGATCTAAAGGCATCCATTATGTGTTAATGGAGTGCAAGAGATAATTGAGACAACCATGCATCTTGGACTAACAAGTTTCTTGAGTTATGTTTGAGTTAGGTCCAAAGATGAATGAGATGATGAAAACGGACAAGGACGGCATCATGAGTTGATGGGCGCCAAGAGTGGATCCCAAGAGGAGTCGAGTGATGATCCCGGGAGAAATCAAGTGTCAATCATAAAAGACCCCAAAGGGATTGCTTGCGCGCATGGCGAAGGTATAATTAGATAGGCTAAGGACTTTTGTAGTCTTTGAGTCTAAGGTTTTATCGCTGCTATTAAGAGGGTCGCTCCTCAGCTTGAGCTTCATCATGTGTTGGTGATCTCATTCTGCTGCTCACTCGAGCTCAAACCATTTGATTTGGTTTTTGCATGAGGGTTAACCATTTGGCATGTGTTGCTAATGGGTTAAACTTATGCTTGGTTGTATTTGGTTTTCAGATTATGCTTTGATTTGCATGTGTTGCAAATAGGATAAGCTAGTGCGTTGGCTTTTTGCGTGGAGTTCACTTTTGCATGTGTTGCATTAGTTGAAGCTTCACGCTTTGGTTCAAACAAATCTTTATAAAACCTTGGCGTTGCTTGGAGCTAAGTTTTGCATGTGTTGCAAAAGGAGAGAGCTCAAGCACGATTTGGTGTTTATGTGTTTGTATGGAGCTAGAGGCTTGCATGTGTTAAGCAGTAAAGAGCTCATACTGTTGATTTGGTTTTGATGTGGAGTTGAGTTTGGTGTTGCATGGAACTAGAGAATTGCATGTGTTGCAATTAGAGAGTTCATGCATCGTGAATTGATGTTGCTTGGAGCTAGACTTTGCATGTGTTGCAAAGAGTAGTGCTCAAGCATGAAATGTGTTTATTGCGTTATTTGCAAGTTCACAGCGAATAAACCGAGGTTTATGAGTCCGAATTCGAGAGCATGTGAGTGGGGCTTGCAACGGTGTTGGCAAGTTGACCGGTCTTGTGTTGACCTTCACATGGCTAGGGGATTAATCTCATAAACTCGAGTTTGATTTGCTTAATACGCTTTTGCAAATAGTTCTTTAGTTGATTGCTAAATTGTGTTTTCGCAATTTGGGTTGAATTCTTTGAGCTTGGCTAAATTGGTGCAAATGTGTTTTGCACGGTGTATGATCATGTGTTGATCATCTTGAGGCTCAAAGAATTGCATTTGGATCTTCGGAGAAAAAGTTTGTGAAAATCCATAATTGTGCGGTGTGACCAATCTTTGAGTGGTGCAACCAATTGTCATGTGGTGCAACCGCCATGGTGTGCTAACCCTAATTGTGGTGCAACCAACCTCAAGCGGTCCAACCAACCATGGTGTGGCTAACCCTAATTGTGGTGTGACCAATTGTTGAGCGGTGACCAATCGTCATGTGGTGTGACCAATTGTCGTGAGGTGCAACCGACCTTAGGGTTTCAGTGTGTATTTTCCAAAGGTGCTTTTTGGTGCGCTTATACCGAGTTGAGCGGTGCCACGGAGCCTTCCGGTCGGACCGCCATGCAGTGATTTTTTCTCGCGTGTGCTCTTGGCTGAAGTGGCGCGGCGATCATAGGTTAGCGAGGCGATCGTCGGGTTGGTGCAACCGCGTGAAGGGCGGTGACCGCCCGTGCGGCCACACCGCCGAGGTTTGACCGGGTTTTTGGTTTGTGTTTTCCAACGGGCGGCGAGTGGTGGGTAGCGCAGGCGACCGCCCGGTCCGGCCGGACCGGCCGGGGTGCCACCGCCCCGCGGCGTACATGTTTTCCGAGAGGGCATTTGCGGTTGCGTTTGGTTTTTGTCTGGCGTTGAATCGGCGGGTCGGACCGGAGGAGAGGCGGTTGGATTCGCCAGCGCGGCGCATCAGAGGTCAGGCGGTCCAACCGCCATTATAACTGGCCAAGCCCGACTGCTGGTCAGGAGAGGTCCGGCCGACGGATGAGGTCCCGGCTGACCTGTTTTTGCTTGCCGCCTGCTTGTCCCAACGGCTAGTTTCTTTGGTGGAGGTTATAAATACCCCTTGGGGGCTTGGGGCTAGTGTGGTTGCTGTGTTTTGAGGTTGTGGGAGTGAAGTGCATGTGTTGCTCTTCCCATTTGATTCTTGAGCTAAGAGTGAGACTTATTGCATTCGTTGCAATTAGGAAGTGGTTTGGGTACCTCTTGTGCATGTGTTGCACTTGAGGAGGCCTTGTGCATGTGTTGCACTTGGTGATCACCGAGGAGCGATTCACAGTGCCCGGTGAAGTTCAAGCCAAGGAGCGGCTTGTTACTCTTGGAGGTTGCCGACTCCTAGACTGCCAGAGGCGTCGCCAGGCGCGGAGCTCTCGAGGTGTGAGAAGCCCCGCAAGTTTGTGAAGGTTCGGGTTGAGCCTATGCTAAGCGTGAAAACCACGACTAGTGGAAAGAGGCGGTGCTCGAGCGGAGCCGGTCCGAGTGGTCGGGCTAGCCTCAACGTGGACTAGGGAGACCGCAAGTCTCCTAACACCACGGAAAAATATCGGTTGTCTCTTGTCTCATTTATATTCAAGCACTTTACATTATTGAATATTTATCAATTGCTTGAATGCATTATTATTGAATATTTATCAATTGCTTGAATGCATTAGAATTGCTTAGTATAATTTGTTTATTCAATATAGCAATTCTTGTTTAGAGACATAAATTAGTTAGTGCACTAGTGAGCCTAGTTGATTTAGGCTTTAATTGTCAAAACCTAGTTTATCGCCCCGATATATAAATTGATTAGGTTTTGACATAGGGTTGATTAGAGCGAATTGAATTAGTGAGCGATCGATTTTTATAAACGCCTATTCACCCCTCTAGGCGCATCCTCGACCCTACAAGTGGTATCGAGCCACGGCCACTCTCATTTTAGGCTTAACCGCCTAGAGAGTAAAAAGGATGGCGCTTAGCGGTTTAGTGCACTCTCACGATCCACTCATGCTAAACGAATCAAATTATGCTCAATGGAAATTATTTATGATCGATCATTTTAAATCCATGAGCCCACAAATTTGGTGGATCGAGATGTCGGCATTTCTTCTCCACTAAATGAAATTGCTCCAACTAAAGGAGAGGAGAAATGTCTACATCTCGACGCCAAGCTACTAATGCTTTATTTAGTGTTGTGAGCGAGAAATATTTAATCTCATATGCAACCTCTCAAGCGCCATGAAATGTGGATCAAACTTCAAGATAAATTTGAATCATCCACAACAATTGAGGATTGCAATGAGGATGAGGAAGTGTTTGTTGATGATCATTCAACGCCTACATCAATTGATGAACCGACAACTCCATCAACTCAACCTCCGCCTCAAGCTTATTTACGATTTTTCAATTCCATCAAAAATTCGCTGCTTTATGGCTAAAGGTAAGAATGAGGTAAGTGATGATGAAGGTGAGCCCTCATATGATGATCTTATGAATTTATTAGAGGAGCTCAATGAATTTCTTGGAAAGGAGAAAAGAAATACAAAGTTTTGAAGTTAGAACATGATTCACTTCAAAATGAATATAATGTTCTAAAAGAAAATCATGAGAAAATCCTTTTCAAGGAATTCACTAAAGCTAGTATGGATATGGGCATTCAATGTAATTTAGTTGATGAATTGCCTCACTCAATTCCTATCACAAACAATTCATCAAATAAATGCATATCCACTTCTAGCGATGATTTGCCTTGTAGCTCTAATTCAAATTCTATCGCTATTATTTCTATGTCTTGTGAGGCTAACCTTGTAGAGGAAAACAATAAGCTCAAGGCTCAAGTCATTAAGTTGGAAAATGACTTGAAGAGATGCGTTAAAGGAAAAGCCCTCCTCGATTTAAATCTTGAGCAAGCCAAGGGCGCCAAGACAAGCGAGGACTCCTGCCACAACTCCAAGAGGGAGAATAGCAAGACGAGACACAACGCGCCACCAAGACCATCAAGTGTTTTGCTTGCAACAAGAAGGGCCACTCGCCTATGTGCCCTAATCAAGTGGATAACAAGGCCACAACATCAACCATGAGGCAAACCGCGCTGAGCACAACAAGAAGGTCAAGAGAGGACCAAACGGCGAACGTGCTTCAATTGTCGGAAAAGGGACACTTCGTAAGGATTGTCCCAAAGGTATAACTCCTAAGCCTATTCGTGTAAATGAAAATTATTTGTTTAGGAAGGACAAGAATGGCAATGTGTTTGCCAAGCTTGTCAAGTCCCCTATGCCCGCTAAAAATGATATTCATTTGCATAGGAAGAGTAATTCTAGAAATGTGTTTGCTCAAAATGCTAGATTTCCTAAGAATAAGAAAAATCATGATGATCATATGCTTAGGAAAAATAATTATAGCAAAACATTTGCTAGAAATGCTAGATCCTCTAAGCCAATGTATAATTTCAATAATCACATGCTTAGAAGAGATCAAACTAGAAATAATTTTGCAAAGTATCATTGCCCTCCTAAGCCAATTCATAAAAATGTCAATTATTTGCCTAGGAGGAATAATTTCGCAAAACTATTTCTAGTAATGTTAGTCAATTTAAAATGCTAAAATTAGGACCATTTGGGTTCCTAAATCAATTATGACTAACATTGTCGGACCCAACAAGGATTGGGTACCAAAACCGCATAAAAGAATTTTAGGCAATAAAGAGATGGATTGGACGCTTGCACATCAAGAGGAGAAGGATTACATTCGCTCTACAAGTGGTGTCAAGCAAGAAAATTATCAAGTCCATCATGAGCCAATGTTATCTCGGTAACAAGTATTTAAATTGATTATTATTTAAACTTATAGCCTTGTGTAGGTTATAATGCAATATTAATGAATATCAATTTAGATTACTTGTTATGGCCACTTGCTCTCGCCTCTTATCTATTCTCTTAATTGTAAATCTTGAGCAAGTTATGTAGTGGCACATTTAGGGGGAGTGTTAATTCATATTCATGTGTACCACATCCCTACGTGTGCCCATATTAATATAAGTGCAAATATATATAATTTCAAAATCAACCATTTAGCCAAAAACCAAAATTTTGTATACTATTAGTAAAATTGTGAAAAACTAGTTGAAAAGTGTATACAAATGCTTTCAAAAGGTTTTTCAATGGTTTTGGCTTTACAAAAACTAATCTCAAAAGAAAACAAGTTTTTAGCCCAAAATCTAGTTACTAGTATCTTGATTTTGATTTAAACTTATAATTTTCATAAAAATAAAAGTAAAAGGATTTTGAAAATAACTCCAAAATGAAAATCCTAGAGTTGGTCATCCTTAACAATTTTCGTGTTCAAAAGATTTTCAAAAGACCAACTTATCAAAAGATATTTGATTTTGAAACTCACCGAAAAACTATACTTGACCAGAATGGTCATACTATTGCACTTAGTGAGTTTCTCCATTTGGATCCATTCTTGTGTAGAATTATGATTCAAAATGGTATTTTAGACTCATACACAAAATTCAAATCCATATATCTTACCCCTTGCTTTAATTGAATTCTTGTGTTGTTGATTTTGACTTGTTCTCTTATTGCTTCTTCAAATTGGACTATTTAGGACAAAAGTCAAAAATCATATTTAAAAGACCCAAATTTATGAAAAGCTTTGAAAAGGTATTCTATTAAGTATTTCAAAAGTTTTACAAGCTTTCAAAATGAAAACCTATATGTTGAAATCGAATTTGGCTCAAAACGATTTGAGTTGATCCAAAATAGCCTAATTGAGCAATATGTCAAAATGATGGCATTCAAGTTGGATTTCATATCAAATCTTGGCTATAAACAATCTTGATATACCTAACTAAGCCATGAAAATCAAAATTGCATGAAATCCAAATTGAATTGCATTTTGAGGCTTTTCGTGAAAATCAATTTCCTTTTATGCCTCAAAGCGTAAATTGCCATAACTTTCAAAATAAAATTTATTTTGAGAAAATTCTTTTTGCAAAACCTTTTAATTAGTCCAAAGTTCATCTCCTCAAAATTTCAAATTTTTTGGACTTTGTTTGAGTCAATTTTGACAAAATTTGCAAAAGTCGGTTTTTCACTGTCAGTGGTCTGGTCCAACCGCCTCATGGTACAGACCGCCTCAGGGTCGGTTGGACCGACCTAGAGCGGTCACACCGCCATGGCATGCTGAGCTCTGAAATTTCAGATTTTTTCGAGTTTTCTTTTGGGATATCTTTTGATTGGAACCTCCTTTTTCAAAAAAATTCTTTTTGGAAATGATTCTTGCTATCCCAAAGTTCATTTGTGCAAAATTTAAAAATTCTAAAAATTTATTTGATCGCTTTTCAAGTGGTATCAATTGAGCATTTATTCATCCATATGCTTACAAGTGGTATAATTGAGATTCTTTTCCAAGTGGTATCATTGAATTCACTTATTTCCTACAAGTGGTATTTCATTACCTCGTTGTAGCATTATTGCGATACCCACATTATTGAGTAAGAGTTTCTCTCTTAAAATTGTAAGTTCAACCGCCTAAGACTTCTCTCGTGTGAGAATCTTTATGTGTTGAAATACTTAAAAGAGGAAAATCTATCGTTGAGCTTTGTTCTTAAATCAAAATTTGAAAAGGCTCATTTCCTTTGGATCTTCAAGCAAACCCTTGAGATTAACTTTACAAGTGGTATCTATTGTCTCAAGTGGTATCTATTTCCTTTGGGTTCCTCGCTTGTCCCTATTAGGCAAAGTGTTGGATTCTTTAAAAGAATCATATTGAAATTTACAAAGCCTAATAAAATGAGGAGTGAATTATTTGAATATTTTTCAAATAAACCGCTCGATACCCTTCTTTGCTTTTCATGCTTATTTGTTTTTACAAGTGGTATCCATATTTGCAAAATGCTTAATTTTTTTAAAGTGGTATCCAAAATCCCAAATATGGTCTCTTTTCGAGTTTTCTTCTTTTGGTATCAGGCCATATTTCAAATGAAAACTTGTTTTATTCCTTGTATATCCTTTTCATTTGGGATTTTATTGCCTACCTTTTTCAATTGGTATCTAAAATCTAATTCACTGCCAAGGTCATTAGTATCCTTCTAATTCTTGTATGACCTTCATTAGATTAGACCCCTAAAAGAAATTGTTAAATGCCAAAAAGGGGAAGAATAATTAATTTATTAAAAAGGGGGAGAGTATTTAAATATGTTTGCCAAAAAGGGGGAGCATGTTTTTCAAGTAAATTTTATTGTTTTCCATTTTGGTGCTTAATGCCAAAAGGGGAGAATTAGGAAGCTTAATGTCATTTGGTTTAAAAAGTAAGCTTAATATGATTAAGGGGGAGAATTAATTCTCATATGCATTCCAAATTGTCAATGCTTATATTGTTTACAATATGCATATGTATTCAAATGGCTTAAATTCTCTCGATATGTTAGTTTTAATCCAAATGAGCTTATTGTTGGATTTGTCATTAATCACCAAAAGGGGAGATTGTAAGTTCAACCTTCATTAGTTATGGTTTTGGTGTTAATGACAAATCTAATATTGAGTTAATCCCCTAATGCGATATTGTTATTAATGTCAATCTTATATCGAGACTAACTTGTTTTGTTTAGAATATCTTTGTTTAGTCTCATCGCATTGAAAAATGGAAAACCCAAGGTATGTTTGCATATTCATTCTAGTATTAAGTGCATACTTTGGAGTCAAGTTAAAATATGAATATCCCCGTTATATTAACCACAAAACGTGCATCATGTTCCCAATCCATACATTACATGGATGCACACACTTAGGGGAGTTCATGATTTAACTTGATAGTTTCGCTGTATTGATCGAGTCTTTATTGATACACATAAGGATCAAGACAAAGAAACTAAATCATTGAGTATATATTTAAATTGCCTAGTTATAAGTATACTCATGGTAATATAGGATATACTCCAATATGATTAAAGTGAATATGTGCATATTATCTCTAAGTCAATCATATTTATGCACATATACATGTGGGTGTATTCTATAGTTGATGATTTAGAGTAATGATCATTTCCATACAATTTACATATAATGGATCATTATTTCTCATCAACATGAGTATATGAAAACTTGTGTAGTTAATATATACTCATATCAATTTAAATGATAATTTAAATTGAGTTCATTCGTCTTATTAATCATTAAAGAACACTTCATCATGTGTTGATGGTGCTCCGTGATTAATTGAGGACAATGAATAGTTCTTAAGTATAATTACGCATGTGTTGCATTATTATACTTAAGACACATTTACAATCATTTCAATTGGTTTAGGTTGTGCTCAATTGATCTAAAGGCATCCATTATGTGTTAATGGAGTGCAAGAGATAATTGAGACAACCATGCATCTTGGACTAACAAGTTTCTTGAGTTATGTTTGAGTTAGGTCCAAAGATGAATGAGATGATGAAAACGGACAAGGACGGCATCATGAGTTGATGGGCGCCAAGAGTGGATCCCAAGAGGAGTCGAGTGATGATCCCGGGAGAAATCAAGTGTCAATCATAAAAGACCCCAAAGGATTGCTTGCGCCATGTGCGAAGGTATAATTAGATAGGCTAAGGACTTTTGTAGTCTTTGAGTCTAAGGTTTTATCGCCGTGCTATTAAGAGGGTCGCTCCTCTAGCTTGAGCTTCATCATGTGTTGGTGATCTCATTCTGCTGCTCACTCGAGCTCAAACCATTTGGATTTGGTTTTTGCATGAGGGTTAACCATTTGGCATGTGTTGCTAATGGGTTAAACTTATGCTTGGTTGTATTTGGTTTTCAGATTATGCTTTGATTTGCATGTGTTGCAAATAGGATAAGCTAGTGCGTTGGCTTTTGCGTGGAGTTCACTTTTGCATGTGTTGCATTAGTTGAAGCTTCACGTTTTGGTTCAAACAAATCTTTATAAAACCTTGGCGTTGCTTGGAGCTAAGTTTTGCATGTGTTGCAAAAGGAGAGAGCTCAAGCACGATTTGGTGTTTATGTGTTTGTATGGAGCTAGAGGCTTGCATGTGTTGCAGTAAAGAGCTCATACTGTTGATTTGGTTTTGATGTGGAGTTGGTTTTGGTGTTGCATGGAACTAGAGAATTGCATGTGTTGCAATTAGAGAGTTCATGCATCGTGAATTGATGTTGCTTTGAGCTAGACTTGCATGTGTTGCAAAGAGTAGTGCTCAAGCATGAAATGTGTTTATTATGTTATTTGCAAGTTCACAGCGAATAAACCGAGGTTTATGAGTCCGAATTCGAGAGCATGTGAGTGGGGCTTGCAACGGTGTTGGCAAGTTGACCGGTCTTGTGTTGACCTTCACATGGCTAGGGGATTAATCTCATAAACTCGAGTTTGATTTGCTTAATACGCTTTGCAAATAGTTCTTAGTTGATTGTAAATTGTGTTTTCGCAATTTGGGTTGAATTCTTTGAGCTTAGCTAAATTGGTGCAAATGTGTTTTGCACGGTGTATGATCATGTGTTGATCATCTTGAGGCTCAAAGAATTGCATTTGGATCTTCGGAGAAAAAGTTTGTGAAAAATCCATAATTGTGCGGTGTGACCAATCTTTGAGTGGTGCAACCAATTGTCATGTGGTGCAACCGCCATGGTGTGCTAACCCTAATTGTGGTGCAACCAACCTCAAGCGGTCCAACCAACCATGGTGTGGCTAACCCTAATTGTGGTGTGACCAATTGTTGAGCGGTGTGACCAATCGTCATGTGGTGTGACCAATTGTCGTGAGGTGCAACCGACCTTAGGGTTTCAGTGTGTATTTTCCAGTTGGCTGCTTTTTGGTGCGTTATACCGAGTTGAGCGGTGCCACGGAGCCTTCCCGCCGGACCGCCGCGTGTGATTTTTTCTCCGCGTGTGCCTCGGCTGAAGTGGGCGGCGATCACAGGCTAGGCATGCGACCGCCGGGTTGGTGCAACCGGCGGTGAAGGGCGGTGTGACCGCCCCGTGCGGCCACACCGCCGAGGTTTGACCGGGGTTTTGGTTTGTGTTTTCCAATGGGCGGGCGAGTGGTCGGTAGGGGCAGGCGATCGCCCTGGTCCGGCCGGACGGCCGCGGTACACCGCCCCGCGGCGTACATGTTTTCCAGAGAGGGCATTTGCGGTTGCGCTTTTGGTTTTTGTCTGGCGTTGAACTGGCGGTCGGACCGAGGAGAGCGGTTGGACTCGCCATGGTGCGCATCAGAGGTCAGGCGGTCCAACCGCCATTATAACGGTCGCTTTTTCCGACTGCTGGTCGTGAGGTCCGGCCGGACGGATGAGGTCCTGGCCGGACTGTTTTTTTGTTTTCGCCCGTTTCTTGTCCCAACGGCTAGTTTCTTTTGGTGGAGGTTATAAATACCCCTTGGGGGCTTGGGGCTAGTGTGGTTGCTGTGTTTTGAGGTTGTGGGAGTGAAGTGCATGTGTTGCTCTTCCCCATTTGATTCTTGAGCTAAGAGTGAGACTTATTGCATTCGCTGCAATTAGGAAGTGGTTTGGGTACCTCTTGTGCATGTGTTGCACTTGAGGAGGCCTTGTGCATGTGTTGCACTTGGTGATCACCGAGGAGCGATTCACAGTGCCGGTGAAGTTCAAGCGAAGGAGCGGCTTGTTACTCTTGGAGGTTGCCGACTCCTAGACGGCAGAGGCGCAGGCGCGGAGCTCTCGAGGTGTGAGAAGCCCCGCAAGTTTGTGAAGGTTCGGGTTGAGCCTATGCTAAGCGTGAAAACCACGACTAGTGGAAAGAGGCGGTGCTCGAGCGGAGCCGGTCCGAGTGGTCGGGCTAGCCTCAACGTGGACTAGGGAGACCGCAAGTCTCCTAACACCACGGAAAAATATCGGTTGTCTCTTGTCTCATTTATATTCAAGCACTTTACATTATTGAATATTTATCAATTGCTTGAATGCATTATTATTGAATATTTATCAATTGCTTGAATGCATTAGAATTGCTTAGTATAATTTGTTTATTCAATATAGCAATTTTGTTTAGAGACATAAATTAGTTAGTGCACTAGTGAGCCTAGTTGATTTAGGCTTTAATTGTCAAAACCTAGTTTATCGCTTCGCATATATAAATTGATTAGGTTTTGACATAGGGTTGATTAGAGCGAATTGAATTAGTGAGCGATCGATTTTTATAAACGCCTATTCACCCCCCCTCTAGGCGCATCCTCGACCCTACAACAATATCTCTCTATGCATCAATAGGGTAGTAAGATGCACATTTTAGTATAGGAAAACATATTTTCAGAACACCGATAATGCGTTCAACATGGTTGCGGAGTTGTGCATGTCTTAAGTTGAATAGTTCTGTCGCATTACTTGGTCTTTGATTACTCCTGCCTTGCTCTTGCAAATGATATCAAACATTACGGAATGGAGTAATGAAATTTGGAGTGTTAGCGTATCCCGCGTCCACTAAATAAAATTTGCCAGTAGGAATATAAAAACCATGAGCTAATGCATCCTATAATAGTCGAGCATCTGAAGCTGATCCTTCCCATCCCACGCTGACATGCACAAATTGACAATTGAAGTCACATGTAACCATTACATTCTGTGACAAACTACCCTTTCTGTTACGATATGGATCTTGCAAACTAGGAGAAATAGTAATAGGTGCATGAGTTCCATTAATCGCTCTGATGCAGTCCTAAAAAAAGATGTTACTAACAGTAGTACACAATGCAAAAAATGGCGTACACGTTACTAAATTACCTTGAAATATGGCATAAACTTGGGGTTGCTAGATATCTGGAATGGAGTGTTGATTGGAGGCAGTTGTATTATCTTCGATGATAATGAAACAAGAGCTTCCAAAACAATATTGAAATACTGACTAATAGTCTCACCACTATGTTGAAATCATTTTTGGATCGAACAGTTGCTTGCAATTGTTGAAAGGCAAAATAGAAATATAGCCAATTGTTCTTTAACTGAAACTTCTCTACTATTTGTAAGGAGATTGTTGTCACGAAGGACCTCTACGAGCTTGCAAAAAATTTCCTTCTCCACGCAAAGTTTTTGCCTAGCTCGTACCTTATGACTTTGGAGAAGTTCCTCAACATGCTTCTTTCCTAAAAGGATGGAAGTGTGCACAGGTGTACACTCATGAGAACAATTGCTAGCTAACCACCGGTTGACAATCTCCATTTCTTCATAATCTCTTCTCTTTCTACTGAAGAAATTTATCCACATCTCTCTTGCTACATTCACCTCACAAGTTGCTTACTCACCAGATTTTACACAAGATCTATTTATATACACCAAAGTGAGAGAGAGAGGGGTGGAAGAGTATTTCACTTCTCTTCTTCCTTGGTCATAGTCAATACTTTGGTAACTATGCTATCTAAAAAATCAAACTAATGGAGCTTGAACTTTCAGTCGCACCGTCGGCAGCGGCCACCTAAGCCTCGGACACCGCTGCTGCCTCCACCTTGGTGCTATCTGCCTCCGTCATCGCAACCTACCACCAATTCCGCAACAGCAACAACAACAACGTTAGATCAAAACCAAATCGACAAGAAACCGGTAGTGCAATGCACGGGGAGATCCGAACCTTGGTGCGCTTTGTGGGGTGGCGCCCTAACTCCTACCCACCGAGAACCCCGCCTCCTCTGTGGAGGCGTTCTCCTGCTTCAGCTGGCACTTTACCGCAGCGATCCGCCTCGTGTCGACCATCTCCTCTGTCTCTTGGTAGGAGGTAGGGGATAGGGCGGCCAACGGTAGAGGGTAGGCCGTAGCACCGTCTCCTGGTACTCTGGAAGGCGGCAGGGCGCAAGGGGTAGGGGAAGGGGCAGGCCAGGGTTTAGATCGGGAGATTGGGGAGATTGAGGAAAATCGGGAGATTGGAGATTGGGGAAATTTTGGGAGATTATGGTTGGAATTAGGAGTTGTCACTCGACTAACTAGGGGCTGGGTTGAGGGATGGTCTAGGGTTTGATTTAGTGTGGCCCACCTGTCCATGGTTGAGGGTATACAGGCGTTACGGGTACAAGTGGAACTCACTCATATTTGTGCGCTCGTTTGCTCGATAGATAAGAAATTGCTTCTATTTCTAAACCTGTAGGGAAAAAAAGTCATATACCCATCTTTATTAAGGATTTACGTGTAGGCACAGAAATACTCGAACACAATTGCCATCTCTAACCTAGAGCACCTTTAGTGCGGAGTTTTATCGGTATCTCGAGAGATGGTTTGGGACCTGTGTCCCACAATGTTTGCTATTGGTACTAGAAATTGTTTATTTGAACCGGTACATCACCTGGTACCCGGTACCAAGCAATAAAAAGTGGGGACATATCCAATGCAATTATGATTTTGGTGCAATCACCGTGCAATCCAACTAAGAAAAGTTTCAAAAAATTTTGAAAAAAATCATGGATGTACATCTCATCTTACCCCATCTACATATAAAATTTCATGATCAAATTCGTCCTATGCTAGAAGTTACAAAAAAGAAAAATTTAGGGTGCATTTGAACTATTCAAGTTTGTCAGAAATTTGTCTTTTTTATTACTCTTAACATAGGACGAATTTGATCATGAAATTTTATATGTAGATGAGGTAAGATGAGATGTACATCCATGATTTTTTCCAGAATTTTTTAAAAATTTTCTTAGTTGGATTGCACGGTGATTATACTAAAATTATAATTGCACTGGATATGTCCCCATAAAAAGTAGGGAGGTGGTGAGTGTGTGAGACTGTGAGGATGGGGGAGAGAGTATCGATGGTAGAGAGGTGTTATATTTTATTTAGCTATGGATTCCACCTAGAGAGGCAAGAGGTACCAAACAAAGCAAGAAAAAAAAAATACAAACCTAGCGCTCAGGTGATACATGTAGCATTTTTTAACGCTAGTGAGCGTACCAGCCATTGTGGTGGGGCGGCGAGCTAAGAGCAACTCCAGCAACACTCTCCAAATCTCACTCTTCAAAAGCCAGATTTACATAACTCTCCAAAAAAATGCCTCTTCATATCTTCTTCCTCTCCAACAGCACTCTCCATATCACACTCCCTATCTTCTCTCTCCTATATTCTAACCATATTCCACATAACAGTCATAACAGCAACCGTTTTTTTACCGATAAATTCAAACAACTATATTTAAATACGAGAATTTAAAAATTAAAATTTATTGTGACGATCACATTGTAATGGACGTTATCTTCGAATTGGTAAATTCGAATGGCTATATTTGAACGTGGGAGTTTTGAATTTGAATTTTCCTATAACGGTTATGTTATAATGGTCATTATTAAAATTATTGTACTGAGTGAGTCATGTCCTAACGGTCATCGCAACGGCTATATTCAAACGGTCATCTTAACGGCTATATTCTAACGGTCATCGCAACGACCACATTATTCTCGTCTATATGTACATACCCATTTGCAGTTCCAAATCTTGCAAGTTTCTTGTTGTTCACTACCTACAATATCTCAATGACCCCATCTACCCATAACAAATTGTAAACCAAAAAGAGGACATCTACTTCATCATTTAGAGTTTCTCTTATTTCACATAAACTAAGAAATGAACACATGCCATTCTAGCTTAAATTAATAAAATTTGATGCATGCAAAGGAGCACTTTCTGAAGAATATTGTGATCAAAATTGATGCGTATACAAGATGCAATTTCTATAGAAAATAAGTGTGCTTAATTTGTAGAAACCGCCACCAGCAGATTGTCTGAATTTCTTTTTTCAAAGAACTCTAACGCAGCTTTCTTTGTTGTCGGGTGATCAGGTTCGTCAGCCAAGACACAAAGACGAAGTATTCGGACTGACTTCTGAATATTGCCGGACCTTCTGAATAGAACCTAAATACCTAGGCACAGCAGATGAAACAACAGACGGCAAAGAATAGATACAGCCAAAACAATTTCAGAGAGCTATTTGGTGCTGCAAATCCTTCCTCGCACTTTTTCTTTTTCTTCTATTACATATATAGTCGAGATTACAAAGACATAATCAGACTTAGTTACGTAAGACATCCGGATTGTATAACCAACTGAATTCTAACTTTGACTTTGAACCTTCCGTAGGAAAACAAAGTCTTGTGTCTTGTCCGACACCAGACTTCGAGATCAATACAAACTCTAAATCAGAAAACAAAGCCAAAACGACCTGGACTCTGAAGTAAATAACAGAATACTCCGATCAAAACAGAAACTAACTGGACTCCTGACCGAAACTGATATTCTTATGCACAAGATTAATCTCAACATAATTGAGGTGTAACAAAATATTTGTATCCAACATTCCACTATCAGAATCATGGCAGAAAATAAATAAGCTTTTTATCACTCCAAATATTGTGTCTGAACTCTGAACAGCCTCAACTCCTAATCTCCTTGTTTCTAAATTCTACATTTCGCTATCAGAATTACACCAGAAAATACATAGGAATAAACTTTTTAGTACTCCAACATCTGAACTGCTTCAACTACTACTCTCCTTATTTCTAAATTCTACATTCTGCTATCAGAATCATGTCAGAAAATACATAAGAATAAGCTTTTTAGCACTCCATCTTCCGAACTGCCTCAACTGCTAATCTCCTTATTTCTAAATTTTACTCACATCAAATCTGTGCATTCAAGTAAAAGATAACTGCATGCATAGAGTGGAATCTTGCCCATGAAAAAAGTTTATATAATCAAGCATTGGAATGCATACCTTGTAGCTGTAATGACCAATTAACATTTATAGTTGCATCAGCAAAAGCCATATCGGCATATTGCAATTTGCAAGGAAGATATCAATGGATACTACAAATTAGCTGTCACTTGTCTCAAACAGAATTGTGCTAAATATGTAACTGGTCCTTGCTATCACAACAACATACAAATAAGAGCATCTCCAAAACAAGATAGAACCAGATACTGAGTCTGGGTTTATGATGAAGTAGTATGCCTGAAATAGTCCATTCTACCATAATAAGTTTTCTACCATAATAAGTTTTCTGCCAATCCTGCTTGTTGTTGTGAATGTCTTCTAATACAGAATTGAGGGGGATACAAAACTGAAACTTATTTGCTAAAGTTAGTGAAATATTTATCGATTATAAAGTTGAATACAAAAGAATAGCTAATAAAGCACGACATCATCTCAAATGCTTCAGATCATGTCGATAAGCATCCAACAAGCCAAACCCACCAAAAACTAGATCATATTTTTCCTAACTAAATATGCAATGATACACATATTAAAAGTTGGAGAAATTATTGCTACAAACAGAAGTATAGTCCATAGCCTCTCTTGTTCTAAAAAATCCATTGCTCTCTTCCATGACAATAATGTATTAGTCTGCCCTATAGATAAATCATACTGAACAAGAAAGAACTCACAAGTAAGAAACAACAAAGAAGAGCCGAAGTTGGCATTCCTCCTCAACTCGACGCACATGAGCAAAGCAAAATCGCATGGAATGCCATCAGCACATCACCATGGCTCTCAAACCGCCTCACGAGCACAAACAAAATGCACGCCAATTATTAGTTCCGAATGAGAGAGAGAGAGAGAGAGATAAAGGGCATAAATTGGTGGCAATGTTGCGATCCCCACTGGGATCGGAGTACCGCCCAACGACGGTGTGGATGAAGGCGAAGCAGTGTTGTCGGCGGGGGTCGATCCTGGCGGAGCTCTGAGGAGAGCACTCGACAAGGCCCGACACTGGTCCAAAGGACACACGGCGGCCCGCACCTCCTCCATTGGATGGGACGCTGGAGGAGAGGCGAGGGAGACGGCGGCGCCCGGGAGACGGGCAACACAAAGTGGTGGGGAGACGAAGCCTCACCGCGATGCCAGAGAGACGGAGCTGCACAAGGCCACCGCCTGCTTCCGCGTCCTCTCGAGCTGGATGTCCTAGCGGACGCGCGAGCTCAACAGCAACGACGATAGCGAGCGGAGAGAGACTCGCCAGAAGTAGCGAGCCTCTCTCCTCTCGCTAATTTTGGCGAGGCCGATAGCGAGGCTGCTGGACGGCGTTTGGTGATGCGATTCGCTAAATTTTGGAGATAGCGAGCCGGATGGAGAGCCTGCTGGAGTTGCTCTAAGTGCGCGAAGAGCGTATTACTTATCTAACGGGTGATGGTAAATTAGCCTTCGCCACTGAAGCATGAAGGCATTGGTTGCAACTTGCAACTACTGGTGAATAAATTTTACTACTCATCAACCATGGTGAGTCTAGTTTGCAACAGGCATAGACCCTTAGCTATTTTTTTTTAACAAAAATGGCCGTTGTCACCCATGTAGCCAAATCCAATGGTTGGTTTTTGCTGAATGTTTTTATTTATTTTCAGCGCTCCCTAACCATTGAATTTTTTTTTTGTTTTCAGTGCATGGTGAAATTTTTTTCCAGCAGTCGGCTTCTGCTGTTTATTTGTTTCATTTATTTTCAGCGGTACCAAACTGTTAGATTTTTTTTACATTTCAGAGCGCGGCTGGTAGTTGATGCCACACTTGAATCAAGTAGGACACCTTCGTAGCGTTAGCATAAATCGGTTAGGTAATCCAGTGTCGACAATTAAGTGGATAGATACCGCTAAAAAAAATCCAGCGGTTTGGTACCACTGAAAATAAATGAATTAAAAAAACAGCAGAAGCCAGCTGCTGAAAAAAATTCGCCATGCGCTCAAAAACAAAATAAATAATTTCCAGCGGTTAGGGAGCGCTGAAAATAAATGAAAAATACTCAACGAAAGTCAACGGCTAGATTTAGCTGCAGAGGGCAGTTCCATAATTTTATCGTGACAACGACCATTTTCATTAAAAAAAAATGAAGCCTAGTACAGTAAAAAAATTCCGCAGGATGGGCATCATATCTATGGCCCGAGCTATATATCAATCTTGGCACTAGAGCGGGCCAGTGAAGCCGACAAGTACTGCATGATTTAGCACAGCACACATGGCAAGTAGACAACCACAGCTCACTGCATAGTCCTGTTTGCCCCTATCGAATTCCCTTCCCAATTGCACCGAAGTGAGAACAATAAAAAAAGTTCAGATGAGACAGGGGCATGCAGGCGTGTACTAATTGGCAGCAGCAATCTCTGACTCTGAGGTGGTCTGAGCTCTCACCTAATACTAACCCGAATCCTCAGTTCCTCAAGGCCTCACATATCCTACTAACCTGCTCCACACCGCAGCTCACTTTGCTCCGATCGAGTATTAGCTTGCTGTGCGCTGGACTATGGATTCCGGCAGCACCGAGATCCTTGTTGACACCGGCAGCTTCCGATTATACAAGGACGGCCACGTCGACCGTCTCGGCGGTGTGGACACCGTGCCCGCCGGCTTCGACGCAGACACCGGCGTCACCTCCAAAGACGTCGTCATCGACGCTGTCGCCGGCGTCTCCGTCCGCCTCTACCTACCAGACATACAGGCGGCTCCATCCGACGACAGCAGAAACAACACCAACACGAAGCTCCCGATCCTCGTCTTCTTCCACGGTGGCCACTTCGTCGTCGGGTCAGCCGGCTGCCTTAGGTACCACCGCTACGTCAACTCGCTCGTCGCCAACGCCCGCGCCATCTCCGTCTCCGTCGACTACCGCCTCGCGCCCGAGCACCCGCTCCCGGCAGCCTACGACGACTCCTGGGCTGCGCTCAACTGGTCATTGTCTGGCGCAGACCCGTGGCTGTCCGAGCACGGCGATACGAACCGTGTCTTCTTGGTCGGCGTCAGCGCCGGCGGCAACATAGCTCACAACATGGCCATCGCCGCGGGTGTGAGTGATTTGCAAGCCGCGGCACCGGTACGCATAGAAGGTGCAATCTTACTCCACCCTTCGTTTAGCGGCGAAGAAAAAATGGAGACTGAGGCAGAAGAGTACTGGGTAAGTGTCAAGAAGAGGTGGACGGTCATTTTCCCAGATGCAATATATGGGCTGGACGATCCGAGGATGAACCCGCTAGCCGCCGGCGCACCGAACTTGAAGAAGCTGGCGTGCGAGAGGATGCTGGTCTGCGCGGCGGCGGCGGACCCGAGAGTGCCGAGGGAGCGGGCGTACTATGAGGCCTTGAAGGCGAGCGGGTGGAGCGGGGAAGCGGAGTGGTTCGAGTCGGAAGGCGAGGGGCACTGCTTCTTCGTCCACAAGCACGGCAGCCGCGAGGCAGTTGCGGTCATGGCTCGAGTGGTAGATTTCATTGCTGGCCATTAATGGCATCAATTGATTACTTCCTCCATTATTCCTACTTGCACTGTAGAATCCGTCTTTCCAAACTTTTCAAAGTTTAATGCATCTTGATCTTGATGTATATTACACCACTTACAGCCCCTGGATTCCCCGGAAGCAGCCGAAGCCACTTGTTAGCTTAGGCATTTTTGCGAAAAAGTTCCTCTATTTCTTCAAATTACAGATAGGTCCCTGGAGATTATGGATAGGTCCCTCGTGCGGTATTTTACGGAAAAAGCCTCCCGTTAAATTCAAATTGCGAATAAACCCTTTTCTAATTTTTCAGGATAGCAGACAGATCCAAAAACATAACAAATAGATCCTTACTCAGTACGTCTAGGTCCTTTCTCCGTTTTTTCTCGGAATTTTTTTTTCGTCACTAGAAATATGTGTGCAACTCTGTCTCTAGACTTTTTCCCCAGCTCGATTTTTCAACTCGATCTCTAGTATTTTTTTAAACATGTATTATTACACGGTGAACGCGTAGAGTGTTAGGCTCGATAAAAGGATGTTATCGTCTCTGATAATTTTTCACCGTTTTTCCTCTAGACTATTTTCTCACCTCGGTTTTCCAGCCTTGGCTCCAATATTTTCCAAATAATTCAATAAATAAGTATGTGCAAATTGTCTCTAGACTTTTTCCTACCGATTTTCCAAATTCGATCTCGGTATTTTTTAAACATGTATTATTACACTGAACGCAGAGAGTGTTAGGTTCGACAAAAGGAGGTTGTCGTCTCGATAATTTTTCGCCGCTTTTCCTTTAGACTATTTTCTCACCTCGGTTTTCCAAATTCGGGCCCAATATTTTCCAAGTAATTACGAAAGAGATATTTCTACAGATCACGAGCAGATCCTTTCGCAGTTGTTTTGCAAAAATACCGTAATTCGCAAATTCAAAGACGCACCGATTCTTTCGACACAATAGACCGGAATTACGATTTTTGCGTGAAAATTTAGGTCGATTTTTTTCGCCGCAAGAAGATCGCTTTCACGTCCACACAGTACGGCGTGCAATAGCACGCTACCATATCTAGTACCACTAATGCTGGATAAGGAGGTGGAAGGGAGGGAAAGGATCAAAGGGCAAAATTGTCACAGTAAATGGCAGGACGCCTCAAGTAGACGGAAATGGTAAACAGAGAACGGAGGGAACCCTGGGTGGATGATATTAAAGTGTACCAAGAGAATTCGATGGTATTTTACTAAATATGTGATCTTTCTGGTATACAAACCAATTTTTCCTCTCTTTTTTTACTATTGGATACTCCTATCTGGACAGTGATAGATGTACACGCATTATCGTGGAACAGTGCAAGTAATCGAAACAGAACAGTACAAAAAAGCTACGCCATACACCTTAGCATAGAGATGGAAGCATATGTACCGTTATGGAGTCTGGAGTATATTCAATCTCTTGACTCTTCCAAGGCTTGAAGCCAATAAAGCTGGTATGCCGGACGCCAGTAGAGCTGAAAAAGGGAAATGAGATGAGATTTCAGTGACCTTGATAATTGCTCAGAGTAAAAAGGTTGAAACGTTTTCACTGTACCAGAACAGAAGCACAGAAATCACATGCAATGGCACAGGATAAGATCCCCCGCGGCCCGTCTCTCTCTCTCTCTCTCTCTCTCTCTCCAGCTCAGCTGCACCACCTTGCCCAAACATATTCTCTGACTAGGGGCGACAAAATTCCATAACAACGAAACAGGTCATTAGATGCGTCATAAAAATTTGACGACTAAACATGACTACGACCAAAACAACAACGTCGAATCATCGCAGAATTAGTGCTTCTGACTAAAACCCACTTCCCTGAAGGAAACATGATAAAAGTTCTCTGATCACAGAGATTCTCCTTGTCTTCACAAAAACAAAGAATTCCTGAAGAAAAGGCTTCAGAGTTTTACAAGCATATCACCTGTATTCTTACCAACATTGATGGCGACGGGATAAGTAGTAACAGATCGTAGTATAAAAAGCATGGAGCACGCCTTTACTCAGAAACCGACATTGTAGAGTGCACAGCTGTAATCCATCACACAGCAAAAGGTTTCCATTATAACTGAAACATGACAATATGATAGATCCATTTCCTTGTACTGTCCTGAGAGAGAAATATGTCCTAAATACCAGTGTACTTACAAAGAAAGGAGGGAGCTTCGCACCTGCTGTGTCGTCACTCATCAAGTAACAATAGTAAGACCTTACTGTTTCCACATAGGTAGACAACCGTCTTCAATTCAAATATGGAATGGCATTTCAACTTTCAAGTACAAAGGTGGCATTTCATCACCACTACTTGGTGATGAGTTCCACTATATAATACAATGCAATCATAAATATCAACAATTTCAACCAAATTTTCATCAATCATATATCCTTCTTTTTATATAGCTTCTGACCCATGGGCTTATTAACAATGATCATCCAACAATGATCATCCTCAGAATGCTATGTCCTGAGAACTACGAGATCGAAGGGCGAGTGGCTCTGCCTGAAGTACCGTAGCCAAGTGCTCAATTTTTGCACCTGAAGATCCAAGTGCTCTCTCTTCCAGAACCTCATTCCTAAGCAACCTGAAACAGACAAGAATCAGAGATGGATGGAGGAACATACAAGTTTTAAGATTTTTCAATCCTGAGGTGCTTATCCTAAGAAATGCAGTGCAACTCTTGAGCATCAGGCACGAATGCCACCAATGCCAGGGTGAAGGAAAATAATCAAAAGGTCAATGGAAAAGGATCGACTGAGAGAGAAATTGTCAGTCTTCTTTTTAGCATCCTTTTGTCTTTTTTCAGTTAAGGAATTGTCTTAGTAGGTTAGTGATAGTAGCTTATTGGGGCTACAGCTTAACTTTAAAGATGAACAAAACAGTCCCCAAAAATATCTCGAGACATGACAGTAACATAAACGGCCAACAAATCTAGGATCAATGGCACAGAAGCCCTTATATGTCACCACTATCTATCATTTAGAAGTTAGAAAACCACCGGAGGCATTACAATCACATGATATCAACTGGTAACTAAGGTAACCCATCCTATGTTCTGAAAGCATCAAACAAATTCTGCTTGCAGTTAAATTGTAAGAACTTATGTTGCATTTTCTTCATGAGTGTCCAAAGATCCATGTTAAGCTTGATTCACATCATGCACCTATAGTCCAAGTGCTTGACTGCTCCCATCAAAAGAAAGCATGTTCTTTTGGCCACATGGTACCCCAGAAACATATGCTTCTTCTTTAAGAAACTAAGACCTTATTTTGGGAAGTCAAGCAGCAAAACTCATTAAGGATAGTGCATCTAAAAGTTACAGCAGAGTGAGCATGCAAGACACCACTTATCATCATCAAGGCAGGTGGCAGAAACAATCAATTATGCAGATGTGTACAATAGTTTCAGAACTATTGTTCTTCTCATCATCACCTTCCTCGTTTCTGTTAAGTGTTAATAAGCTCATTCCTCCATCTATCATTGTCAGTAAGTTGCTCTGTCAGAACTCAGAAGTCAAAACCCCAACTAGCATCTGAATATCATTATCAAGCTAATCCTTTGACGATTCCGCCGTTGTTAATTTTTTTTCTCTTTGCATAAGAAATTCAGAATATGCAAAGGATCTGAAGCATCAAAAGCATGATATGCACCACTATCTATAGATACAAGCATAGCTCTAATAAGAACATAAAAAGAAGCTGTAGATAAGGGAACCATGAAAGAACAAAACATAACATGCGATGTATGCATGTGTTCTCTCAAGATCGACATTCTCACAGCATTAAGTTTATGATCACTGAGTCAACAAGCTAAGCTACGATGAACTGAGTGTTTTATAGACTACAGAATTACCTTCTGCCCTCAGAGTATGAGGTTTGGTTGGAAACCTACTCGCAAACTCAACTCCAAAATGGGCAACTAAACTACCAAGTTCGTTTCACAGGTGTCAATGACACCTTTTCATCATATAAAATGACTAAAGAAGGTGTGCAGCTCAATTACGCCCACGTTCAACTCTGAAATATGTTCAATGCAGGTAGAACATTGAAAATGGACAATAATACTAAAATTCAATGATTTTCTAAGCCAAGCAAGTATGACCGGAATGTCAACATATGATGCTCTACATTATCTGTCACCAGATACACCGACGATTAACATCATCTAATTTCAGTGGCTTACAAGTTAACACTGTCTCATGACTAGATACTGCAAATTGAGTCATCATATCGCACTTGAACAGTGATCTTTCGCATGTCAACGAGACATCACGGGGCAAATGATCAATGGCACAAGTAAGTGAGGGCAAATCATCAATTATTCCCTGAAATCCATCGGGCTAGAGTAGTCAGAGTCAGACTGCTGATCCTGAATTTATGTTCATTGCTAAGGGAGCTACAGCCTACAGATGATCCAGAGTTAAGACAGTGCAAAGTCCATTTCCACACACTAGGATCACAGAGATACGCCAAGCTAATTTACTATGGAATGAGCAATCAGATATGAAATCGACAACGGTCAGTGAGCAGCCGCATACCTCAATCGACGTGAGGGTGGATGCGATCCCCGACCTCGATGTCGCCGTAGTCATCGTCATCCTCGTCGGACGATGACGAGGAAGAGGAGGAAAGGGAAGGAGAGTAAAGAGGTAGCACTAGTTCCGGAGGCGGTAGGAGGATGCGGCGGGTGGTGGTAGCGGCCAGGGAGGGAAGCGGATGGCGGTGCGGGCGGGGAGGAAGGGGACGCAGAGGAAGGCGGCGAGGCGCGCGAGGAGGTGGAGCGGCGCGCAGCAGAGGAGCGCGAGGACGCAGTCGGCGGGGAGCGTCTCCGGGTTGCACGCCACGCGCTGCCACGCTGCCGCCGATGCCCGCGCCACCGCCACCACCCACCCCGCCCGCACCGCCATTCCCCAAGCGACCAACCAACTCGAGGCCCCAATTCGCCTTCCCCGTCCGTCGGGTGGCGTGCTCGCGGGGGAAGTCGATGCTGGCACGCTACGAGCGAGCGCGCGTGATCGACCTCGACTCCGCTTCGCCGGCCCTCGCCGGCGGGTTTGGATTTGCTGCCGCTGCGCTTCGCTTCGGTTGTTCGATCGATCGCGGTTGGGTTCGCGAAGCCGCGGGCTTTAGGGATTGTTTGGTCAGAGGCCCTGTACAACCTGCCACGGGAAAAAGCGTTGTCCGTACTCCGTAAGAGCATGCAAGTTCGGCAATGTACGACATTTTAAGATTTTCTAGTGGTCCTAATTTTTTTAATTATATGATGAAAAATATTTATAATAGATAGTAATTTATACAATGATGATTTATGTTGTTTATATGATCATCTCTTCACAAGGAGAGAGTTATACGGGGGCATATCCAGTGCAATCAGGGAAGTGGTGCAATCACCGTGCAATCCAACTAAGAAAAGTTTCAAAAAATTCTAAAAAAAATCATGGATGTACATCTCATCTTACCCCATCTATATATAAAATTTCATGATCAAATTCGTCCTATACTAGAAGTTACAAAAAAGATAAATTTCTGACAAACTTGAATAGTTCAAATGCACCCCAAATTTGTGGATACGTCGCTGCTATTGCATATTTAGGACTCAAGTTAAAGGATAAAATCTTCCATTGTTTATACATCAAAAGATGTGCATTATGTTTCCAGCTTCATTCATGTCACATAAATGCACATATCTAGGGGGGAGTTCATAATTTAACTTGATGTTTCGATAATATTGATCTATGTCCTCTTGCCAAACAATATATAGGATCAAGACTTTGAAATAATCATTTGAGTATATGTAACTTGTGTAGTTGTAGTATACTTATGTTAATATAGGATAAACTCAAATGCTATCTGTCGACGATTCGGGACAGGGTTCCCCACCGAGCTTACTTGTTGAATGAGGGATAAACTTGGGACCCCTTTTCCGCAAGGGTTATACGTCTGAGAATGTGCCGAGCAACGGAACGGGGTATATGGGACAAACGTGAAGCACAGGGGGTCGTTTTTATCCGTTCGCCTCTCATGAGGAGATAATAACCCCACGCCCGGTGATTGCACTAGTGTGCGAAAGTGGGTTACAATGCACTTGCTCGTGGGGCCCTAAACGACTCTAAGGACTCCCGTGAGCAAGCGAGATGTGTAAGTATGTGCGTAGTACAGAAGGACCCGCCCCCAATCCATCGAGGAGGGGTATTTATAGGAATTACAGAGACAAATCATTTATTACGGAGGCGCTGCATCAGAGAGGACGAGGGCGGTAAAGGGGCGCGCCACCACGGTACCACGCGACGGGGGTGCAGTGGAGCGCAGATCGAGGCGGCGCGGATCGTGGCAACAGCGGATCCCGGCGCGGCGATCTCGAGCCGCAGATTTAATGCCACGTCGCTTTAGTCAGGACCCCGAGCTTGGCTTGCTCGGGACGATTTGATGGGGCGGGGTAGCCTCGTGAGCGGGCTACACGAAGATCGGCCTTGCGTGCACCATCCGGGCAAGAGCATAGTCGGTTGGCGCCGGGCTTCGATGGTCGTCTACGGGAATTTCCCAATCCCCGACAGCTAGCCCCCGAGGCTTTAAGGGGGAAGTTGCTGAGATCGGGCCTTCGCCTTAAGCCTCTAGACACATAGGGAGGATTGGGACTTTGCAGCGAAAAACTACTGCAACATCCGAGCAACACTGGCTCGGGGAAGAGGATCTTGCAGCGAAGAACTACTGCAGCATCCGAGCAACACGACTCGGGAACCTCGTAGCGAAGAGCTACTGCGGCATCCGAGCAATAGGGCTCGGGGATCTCGCAGCGAAGAGTTACCGCGGCATCCGAGCAACAGGACTCGGGGATCTCGCAGCGAAGAGCTACATGCATCCGAAAGCAACACGGCTCGGGACGAGGATCTCGCAATAAGAGCTATCGCGCATCCGAGCAGCAAATAGGCTCGGGATCTCGCAGTCAAGAGCTATCATGCATCCGAAAGCAACACGGCTCGGGACGAGGATCTCGCGTCAAGAGCTACCGCGCATCCGAGCAACAGGCTCGGGATCTCGCAGCGAAGAGCTATCATGCATCCGAGCAACAGGCTCGGGATGAGGATCTCGCAGCGAAGAGCTACCGCGCATCCGAAAGCAAAGCGAGGCTCGGGGACCTCGCAGCCAAGAGCTACCGCGATCCGAGCAAAGCAGGCTCGTGGATGAGGATCTCGCAGTCAAGAGCTATCGCGGCATCCGAGCGGCAGGCTCGGGGACCTTGCGCGAAGAGCTATCTGCGCATCCGAGCAAAGCAGGCTCGGGACCTCGCAGGCAAGAGCTATCGCGCATCCGAGCACCACCGCCGGGACGAGGATCTCGCAGTCAAGAGCTACCGCGCATCCGAGCGGCAGGGCTCGGGACCTCGCAGATGAAGAGCTATCGCGCATCCCAAGCATGAGTCAAATGCTTGAGGAATCGGCGACGAGACATGCTCGAATCGCCGATCTCGACATGGACTAGACGCCAGGGGAACTAATCGGCGCGAAGGGACTCGCGACTCGAAGCGAAGGGCTCGCCATGAACGGAACACGGCGCCTCGAGCTAAACGCGTGCGTTTCGGGAAGAGACTCACGCCGAAGCGAAGGACGGTTTCGGCCATGAACATGGATGCCCCGAAGCGAAACTCGTGTTTCGGGAAGAGACTCTCGCCGAAGCGAAGGACGTGTTTCGGCCAAGGAACATGGTCTCTTGTGGCCTTCCGGATCAGCCACACCGCCACGCCACGGGCAGAGCACACGCCGTCGCCCTCCACGCCGCCAAGACGCAGAGGTCTCGATTGACTTGAGAATTCGCATCCTCGTGGATTCTCGCGAAGGACTCGGTCGGTCCCCACGGACGGCGCCAGCTGTCGACGATTCGGGACAGGGTCCCCCGCCGAGCTTACTTGTTGAATGAGGGATCAACTTGGGACCCCTTTTCCGCAAGGGTTATACGTCTGAGAATGTGCCGAGCAACGGAACGGGGTATATGGGACAAACGTGAAGCACAGGGGGTCATTTTTTATCTGGTTCGGGCCTCTCGCGGAGGAGATAATAACCCTACGTCCAGTGATTGCACTAGTGTGCGAAAGTGGGTTACAATGCGCTTGCTCGGGGGGCCCTGAACAACTCTAAGGACTCCCGTGAGCAAGCGAGATGTGTAAGTATGTGCGTAGTACAGAAGGTCCCGCCCCCAATCCATCGTAGGAGGGGGTATTTATAGGGAATTACAGGAGACAAATCATTTATTACAGGGGCGCAGCATCAGAGGACGAGGGCAGGCAGAAGGTCGCGCCACCCGCCGGGTACCACGCGATGTGGGTACAGTGAGCGCAGACCGAGGTGGCGCGAATCGTGGGCAGCGGATCCCGGCGTGGCGATCTCGAGCATTGCAAGATTTAATGCCACGTCGCCTTGTCGGGCCCCGAGCTTGGCTTGCTCGGGACGATTTGATGGGGGACGGGTAGCCTGCGGAGCCGGGCTACACGAAGGTCGGCCTTGCGGCACTATCCGCAAGAGCATAGTCGATTGGCGCAGGGCCGATGGTCGCTTCACGGAATTTCCCAATCCCTATTAATTATCTAAGATTGATTATATGCATATTGATACCAAGTTCAATTATTTATATGCACATATTTAATGTAGTTTATTATATTGTTGATGGTGTTAAGAGTATTAATCCATTTCCACCACTCCATATAAATTGGATTGTTACTTTTAGATTCCATCGAATTGAGTATATGAAACACGTATAGTTAATATATACTCACTTCGGTTGTTTGTTAATCAATCAAAAAATGCTTCATGTGTTGATGGTGTTTCTTAATTGGTCAAGGACGAGCGAAAAGTTCTTGAGTATAATGAAGCATCAGTTACATCAAAATACTTAAGACACCTTTAAATCATTCGAATTGATTAGGGTTGTGCTCAATCGATCATGAGGCATCCATTATGTGTTAATGGAGTACAATTAATGATTAAGGCAACCGTGTTTGTTGGACTAACAATTTTTCTTGAGCTGCGAAGTAGGTTGAATCCAAGAAAATAAAGAAACGGGAAGAAGAAATCATCATGCGTTAATGAGCTTCAAGGATGAATCCTGAAGTGAAGTTAGAGAAGGTTCATTATGTATTGATGAACAAGAAGAAACGATCCAACGTGGAGAGAAGATGATGTAAATCATAACAACTCCATGTGGATGTGCTAGAGGCAGAGGTATAACTAGTTAGGGTTAAGAATGTGTTTCTAGTCTTTTACCGATCTCGGTGTTTGAATGAGAGACCAGGTTGCCAGTTAGGTGTCGTACTATTAAGATGGGTTGAGTCATTTAGCTTGAGCTTCATCATATGTTGATAAACTCAATCCGGTTCACTCTAGCTTACTCTCTTGGTTGGTTCTTGCATGAGCTAAGTATTTACATGTGTTGCAAATAAGGGAGCTTATGCTTGCTTTTTATTGAATCTTAATCGATTTGGTTTTTACATGGAGTTATGAATTTGCATGTGTTACAAAAGGGAGATAACTCATGTAATTTGATTTATATGGTTCTTGCATGTAGCTAATATATTTGCATGTGTTGCAAATAGAGAGCTCATACATCGGAGTCTTAGCTTATGATTTGATCATGTGTTGATCATCACAAAGGTTAAGATAGGTTTATTATTTGTGTTTCCAAAATGAGTTTTTGCAAAATATAGTTTAATTGAATCTTATTTTGGAGCATGTGAATAGGGTTGTAAATGTGTTTGCAAATTGGTTTGATCATGTGTTGATCATCACAAAGGCTAAGATAGGTTTATACTTTGTATTTGCAAAATGAGTTTTTGCAAAATATGGTTTAATTGAATTTTATCTTGGAGCATGTGAATAGGGTTGCAAATGTGTTTACAAATTGGTTTGATCATGTGTTGATCACTACATAGCTCAAAGGTATGATTTTGATTGCTCTTATTCGTAAGATTTATATTTGCAAATGTGTTTTGCAAAATATTAGTACTCATGCATTTGATATTGGAGCATGTGATTAGAATTTACAAATATATTTTGTAAAATTATTTTTATCATAAGTTAATCATCACATGGCTCTATATTTGATCTTAGTGAATCTTTCTAGTTTGTAGTTGCGCTCGTGATCAAGTCTACGTAAGGGATTTCGCGAAATCAAATTTTAGATTTGAATGACTACATTAGAGTCTTTGTTTTTCTGATATTTAAAATTATATATGGTTGCTTAAATCTTGAAAATGGGTAGAGATTGTAGCTCTCTTGATAAGCTTCACATAGAGTCCAAGATCACCCAAATCGAAATTCGGAGTAAAAAGTTATAAACGTTTTAGTAGTTGGAGCAGTGGTATGACCGAACCACGTGCGGTTATATCGGTTTGCGGTATGACCAGACCCTCTCCGGTCATACCAACCTCAAGTACGACTAGGGGTGAAAACGGATTGGATACGGACGGATAATAGCTGTACCATATTTGTTTTCATATTTTTTCGGATTCGGATTCGGATACGGATACGGATAGTCCGGATACGAATACGAATACGGATAATATCGAATATGAATACGAATCGAATCGGATACGGTCACGAATATTTATCGGAACACGATAACCCCTTAAATTGTACACAAGAAATCAACAATCAAAGCTTACAACCTTTCATTGCGTACTTGTTTTTTCTCGAAAACCTCACAGGAACCAAGGACCTTTCAACAAAAAAGAACCGTGACAAACTTAATCAGCTTGTGTTTAGTAGCAAGCAACTGACATAAACCACATATGCTCCATATCCAATCACACTACTGACGAATACTTATACCAGGGGTATCCCACAGTAAAGTATACATCTATTTCAAGATCATTTTTCTCTCAATCGTACGGACGTGGCAGCAAGACTAGCAGCGATGCAAAGTGCTGAAGAGGGTATTACCAAAGTCTCCATCTCTCACAGCAAGATAGGGCTATCACCGGATATTGGATGGAACACCAAATGGGCTATTCCAGGCCACGTTCTGGCTAAAGGCCTCATCGGGTCACGAAGGATCCTCGGTCTCGGTCAAGCCCACCGAGAGAACTCCGACCTGACCTCGGGTCAAGTGCCCCTGCCGGCTTCGACCTAGACCCAGGTCCGATGCCCCCGCCGGCTCCGACCTAGACCCGGGTTCGATGCCTCCGCAGGCTCCGACCTGGCCTTAGGCCGGGGCCCCAACGAGCGACCTCCGCCACGTCGACAGTCGACAGCGAGCTGGTCACCTGCCCCACGGACATGGCGGTCATGCTGGGATGGGTGGCTCCTTCCCAAGGCGGTCAGGAGGCCGTCAGAGTCAAGCACCCGTCCCTTCGCGCCGTCACTGTCTGACAGGCGCGCAGAGGGCAGGTGCGCACCTTCCCAACGGAGTGCCGTCCGTTGTGTCTACTAACCCAGCGTGGGATGAACAGGAACCTGTCAGTCATCAAGACCAAAGACTAGGACTCCCGGGTGTAGCGTACCCCTATCTTCTTATTCCAAAATCCCGTGTAACCTGCCCCCCTCCGCCTATATAAGGGGGGGTAGGGCCCTCAGGGAAGGGCATTCGCACTCGACTCACTTAGGCATCCTCAATAACCAATCGACATTCGCATCCGCCATCGATCCGAAGCCGACCCACGCTTGATCCGCAGTCGAGCCCCTTCACTCGGACGAGCGCTCAGGGCCTGTCCTGAGTCCTCCCTTGTAATCCCGTGTAAACCACTGCACCCCGAGTAATACAAACCACCACCACGAACTGGACGTAGGGATATTCGGTCTGAACTAGTATATATCTTGGGCTCCCTGGATCAACCATCAAGGAGAGGGAACGCGTGGCCCCTTGACTTACAAATTTACTTGCCGGTTATATGAAACACCGACATAATATAATTCTAAAGCAAATGGAAAGCAAACAAGATAACTAGAAAAAGCAAGTACATTTCTTTTAAAAAAAAGATGCAGAAGAGCACAACACAATAAACTGGATACATCTTTCAAGTAGATTCTTCATGTACAAATAGGAATCTTCCGTTAGCATGATACTTGGTTTTTGGAGAAGGAATTAGTATCAGGCCTACTTATATGTAAGTTAAGCTACTCACATTTTCTGCTCTCAAGAATTTTCGCTTCTCTTGGCTCCAGTGGTTGCTCAAAATCTTGCACATCGAGATGTTGTAGCGGCCAAGACCAAAGACTAGGACTCCCGGGCGTAGCGTACCCCTATCTTCTTATTCCAAAATCCCGTGTAACCTGCCCCCCTCCGCCTATATAAGGGGGGGCAGGGCCCTCAGGGAAGGGCATTCGCACTCGACTCACTTAGGCATCCTCAATAACCAATCGGCATTCGTGATCCGCCATCGATCCGGTTTACCCACGCTGATCCGCAATCGAGCCCTTCACTGACGAGCGCCAGGCTCGCCCCGAGTCCTCCTTGTAATCCCGTAAACCATCGCACTCGAGTAATACAAACCACCACCACGAATCGGACGAGGGATATTCGGTCGAACTAGTATATATCTTGGGCTCCTCGGATCAACCATCAAGGAGAGGGAACGCGTGGCCCTTGACTTACAAATTTACTTGCTTGTTATACTAAACACCGACATAATATAATTCTAAAGCAAATGGAAAGCAAACAAGATAACTAGAAAAAGCAAGTACATTTCTTTTTAAAAAAGATGCGTAAGAGCACAACACAATAAACTGGATACATCTTTCAAGTAGATTCTTCATGTACAAATAGGAATCTTCCGTTAGCATGATACTTGGTTTTTGGAGAAGGAATTAGTATCAGGCCTACTTATATGTAAGTTAAGCTACTCACATTTTCTGCTCTCAAGAATTTCCGCTTCTCTTGGCTCCAGTGGTTGCTCAAAATCTTGCACATTGAGATGTTGTAGCGGCCATTTGGATGCTCTGAGCCCAACTGCAGAATGAGTAGCTCATTTAAGGGTCGTTCATCTTCACCACATCTGTCTAAAAGCCCAATGGGCCGAGTTCTCTTCCGGATATCCAAGGCTACTGTTCATCGGATAATCCGTATCCGTATCCGTCGGATAGTATGCTACCGAATCCGTATCCGTATCCGATAAAAAATATCCGTATCCGTATCCGATCCAAAACTATCCGAAAAATATCTAATCCGAAACTATCCGTATTCGAAAATTATCCGGATCGGTCGGAAACTATCCGATCCGTTTTCAAGCCTAAGTACGACAGGAGGTCTTCCGGTAAGGCCCGAAATATTGAAAATAGGCCCAGTATGACTGGACCCTCTCCGGTATGATCGGATTTCCTGAGTAACGACTAGTTTTTTAGCCGTTGGCCTCTAAGGAGCGGTTATATCGATCCTAGGGCGGTATGACTGGGTCACCTGAGTATTTTTGCCTATTTTGCCCTCCAACGGCTAGCTTTTCTTGTGGAGGCTATAAAAAGAGCCTTGGGGGCTCGCATTTGGTGGTTACTGGAATTTTAGAGAGTTCATTGCTCTTTGTTGTTGAGTTGTGCATGTGTTGCACTCTCCAATTTGGTTTTTGAGCTAAGAGTGGGCACTGATTGTATGTGTTGCAATTAGAAGTGGATTGAGAGCCTCTTGTGCATGTGTTGCACTTGAGGGAAACCTTGTGCATATGTTGCACTCGGTGGTCACCATTGTACATGTGTTACACTTGGTGGAGCTAAAGTTAGAGGGCTTGATTTGTTACTCTTGGTATTTGTCGACACCTAGACGGCGTGTGGAAGCGTCGTGCGCGATGATCTTCTCAAGGAGATTGTGAGAAGGCCCAGCAAAGTTATGAAGGTCAGAGCTCACCTATCCGGAGAGAGAAAGAGCTACCACTAGTGGAATCGAGGCGGGTACTCAATTCGTGGAGCCGGTCAAAAGTGGTTTGGGTTAGCCTCAACGTGGATTAGGGGAGACCGGCAAGTCTCCGAACACCACGGTAAAATATCAGTGTGTCTCTTTGTGGTTGCTTTCAATTCTTATTTATATTGTTGCAATTTAAATTTCTAGAATTAAATTGATTGATTGTCTTTAGGATTGCATATTCTTGTTAGAGACATAATTAGTTAGTGCACTTAATGAGCCTAATTGACTTTGGTTTAATTGTCAAAATCTTAATTTATCGCTTCCTCATTGATTTTTGTTTAGGTTTTGACATAGGGATAAATAGGCGAGATTTTAATTAACCATAGAAGAAATTTTTAAAGCTGCCTATTCACCCCCCTCTAGTCGACATCCTCGATCTTATAGCAGCATTGACATAATTTTTAAAAATCTTAAAAGTTTGATCATGATCTAAAATTTTTACGGTAGTGTAGGTATGCTCTAAGGATCTTCTTAAAAAATTTCAATAATTTGCAAATTTAGTAGCTTAACTAAATCAGAGAAGTTGGTTTAAATGTATTAGTAACATTACTAGAATTTTTAAAAATCGCACAAGTTTAACCATGATCCAAATTTTTTAGGGTGTGTTAGGCATGCTTTGAGGACTATAAAAAAGTTTTAAAAATTTACAATATAATTTAATAGCTCAATCAAACTAGCATGCAGCTACAGTACCTTTAGCCCCTCTGGATTCGTAGCCCGGACCGGCCGGTAAGCGCTTTAACCAAGTGAGGAACTGCTTTTCTTGTGAAATTGGAGGGATAATAAACATATGAGTATATATTGAAGGCACTGTAGAAAAAGCTCCGCATGTAGGATTCGCGTGAGCTGCTTCGTAACTCTACAAGAATAATAGTATCTATACGATAAGGAGGGAGTATTGTCGTCTTGCGTGTTCCTTATCGGCTCTTGATTGTGTTATGTGAGTTCTTGTAAGAAAGATGCTGCCATGGATGCAAAATTTATGAAGAAAGGTATGGTTCTACATGTGCAAGTGTGATGGAATCTCAAGAAAGCACGTACACATATATCATGGGGATTGGTCACCGTGGTATGATCAGGGAAACGGTGACTTGTTCAGCATCACTCTTGAGTTGCTGCCTTCGGTCACTGTTCTACATGTGACCATTAGATCAACCTCAAGAGACTGTCACCGCATGCCTGCAGACAAATGGTTCCGCTGTTCGAGAGACCTGAGGTTAGTTTGGTTGGTGTGCAGCTCGTAATCCTGAACCGAATTTGCATTCATGACTTACGCTGATAGAACTAATCAATCACAAATGTTCAATGTTTACAAAACAGTGAAACAATATCCCATCCGTTCCCAAACACCAAAACATACATATAAAAGACTGTATTACTCTATTTATTAAATCACTCATTGTTCTTTAGATGGTACATCTTACTATTGTAGTAAATAATATTAGAAATAGCTAAAGGAGATGATATATAAGAAAAAAAATGGTAAAAGGTTGCCTCAAATTTATAGAATAACATGTATTTCTGAACAAAATTTGCAAGTGATAAAATTATATGTATTCAAGAATGAAGTACTACTGAATTCAGTTGTGCACACGCACAAGCTGCCCTGACTCCTGACGTGGGACGCTCTTATTCTTCTTATTCTTACTCTCTTGTTTTCGGGGCGCGGCTCCATTTTATAGTTGCTTTGTTAGCACCAAATCGCAGCGGACCACGTCTCCTTCCTCGCAGCGGGGAAGCTCGGCGGCAGCTTATGGAGTCTCTTCCCGTTGTGGACTTGGCGCAAGTCGCCGATCTTACCGGTGTGCCGCCTCTTTCCCGGCCGCGATTGGATTCTCCCCTTTCTCTCCCCGAGTTACATATTCAGTCCCACCAACATCACTCGTTACACCCAGATTCAGCCATTCCAGGGCTTGTTACCTCATTTTGGGTGTCAACGGTAATGTTTCCTCCACCACCTTACCTTACCTCCAAACACGGGTTCGTCCCAATGTGAAGGCTTACAACTACGGCCGTTCTTCAACCGATGTAGGCTCAGGGTGGTCGACCGGCAGCCTCGCTGCGATCAACACCTCACGCCCAATAGAATATTCACAAGGTTGTCACCGGCCGTCATCCTTAACTCCGGTGTCGTGGGTCAGAGCCGGCCTTCTACATCATCTCCAGCATGCTTCCATCCAGAGAGGAACAAAGGGAGTCATGGTAGTGCAGAGTAGTCTAGTCCACTTGGACTGTGTTGTAATTTCAATCTTTTTCTGGACTTCTGTAATTATTGGGACTATGTACTGTGTTTCTTTCTAACACAAATCAGGGCATTTCCTTAAAAAAAATCAGTTCTGCACCAATGAACTTTAGGTGCCAAGCTATCAAAATTACCTCACAATGGGATACCCGTCACCTGTAAACGGTTACTCCAGACTTGAACGATACGGGCAGCAGCTAGATATCAAAAAAGCAAACACATGTACAAACAGTGCATGTCCACAAATATGACTTTTATGTGCCAACAAAAAATTTAGCATGCTAAAGTTTGTCACCGATATAAATTACATCATAATACTAGATGATGGTCAAAATCGGATGAAAGATATTATATATCCACCAGGGGCAAGTGAAAATAATTTTTAATTCTCAACCAGAAATGTGATGATCAACCATTTCAAAAAAAAAGGGCGTGATGATCAATAATGCCAATCATGCATTATAGGAAAGGGTATATATCCATAATCAATTAGTCAATTCAACATGCTGTATGCCCATTTGCCCAAACCATGTATCGATTGACAACAGTCTTAAGTCAACATGCTATATACCCAAACAAAGTATCAACAACAGCCAGCAACTTCCCCATGAAAGAGCACAAGCACTGCCCATAAATGAGTAATGATAAGTTAGGCTAAGCTGTTTCATCATAATCCTTAATGTAGAAAAATAAGTGTACGAATATCCAGTATGCAAAATTGATATTGACAACTTAAAGCTAGATTAATATTACTACGGTAAGTGAAAATGAGTTGAAGCTGATTTAAAATCTATAGTCAATAATGGCATGTAACATCTTAAATAAAGCAATATACCTGCAGGACACTGCTAGCTGATCGCATACATCATGTTAAAACATTCATTTATCATGTTAAAGCATTCATCTTATCTTATTTACAAGAGAACAGATCATGGGAAATGATTTCAACTTTTCTCGCCGGGAGATGCCCATAACGATTAAAATTTAACAGGTACAGTTGTTGCTGTTCATGGTTGATTTGAAATAAAGTTAATGACTAAAACCCATATTTGCATACAGCAAAACAAGGATCCAAGCTACTCGGTCAATCTCAATCATGTCCATGTGATGACCACATGCATACTGCAATGATCCCATGACAAAGAAAATTTTCAGTATAATTGCTACAAGTTACGGTCTGTTTGGATAGGTAGGATTTATTTTCGAATCCTTAGTCCCAAAAATTCCAAAAGCATCCAAACACCCCTTAGAAGTTGCAAGTTACAACTATCCTTCCTGACCCTAGACTATGTTAGTTTATATGCATCGGACATCGGTACTGTCTTTAACATCCACAAATGCAAATATCTTACACATTCTATCTTATGATCTTATCATTTCAAGCAGTTTCGGAAGAATCATCTTGTGACTAATCAAGCAGCTTGACAAACACAGCAGCAAGCATAAGCATACAAACACATTGTGTAGGATAATAAGCATCATAATTCAAATACAGTCAATACAAAACAGAAGTTACAAATAAGTTCCACAAAGCACCATTCACATGTAATGTCTGCATAAGTAATTTGCAGCAAAACTAAGCAAACTCAACATCACTACTCAATACTATAGGAACCGCAAACAGGAAAAGCGTGCATAACGAATAGTGGCAATCATTTCTTTGTATAATAGCCAGAAATCATTACTCAGCCATCTGCAGTAGCAAATGGATCATGTGAAGGTCCAACGTCATGGCCAATGGTTCTCTGAACCAAGCGCTGCAAGTCAGCCATAACCTTGTGCTCTCGCTTTGACTTCTCCTCATAGTTAAACATAGCTAGCGCCCTCTTATCCTCTGCACTGTAAACCTGATTTTCCTTCCTTATACGGATAGCATTCATCCTCTGGTGCCTACTCCCACTCATCACATACCCCAAATCCTCAAACTTTTGAATCTCATCAGCAGACAGACCAACCTCACCACGCCGTGGGATACGCTTTCCCTGTTGTACATACTGTGCAATAGCATCACCCTCTCCAGGTCTCAGTGCACCACCATAGCTAATATGACCTTCTGCACGCGGAAGTGGCATCGGCCCAACAGGCATCTCATTCTCCAAGGAAGCCTTCTTCTGGGCCTCGAGCATTTCCTTGAACTTGATTGCTTCTGGGTCAATCTCTGGCACATTTGTCACATCAACTTCCTTCCCATCAGCGTTGGCATCAGAAGGGACCAAATCTTCGGAATCAGACCGCTTGCTCCTCTTCCTCCTCGAGCTCTTGCTCTTCTTCTTACTGTCCATTGGACTAGGGCTAGAGCCAAAAGCCTCCTCCTTCTCCTCCTCAGAGCTTTCCTCAGAGGCTGTACCATGGCTTTTCCTCTTCTTCCTCCTGGAGCTCCTTCCCCTTCTCTTAGACTTCTTGTGCGTCCGCGATCTCTTCCTGCTCGTCCTATCCCTAGAGTCATCAGAATCGTAAGAGCCCTCTGAATCTACATCGACCTTGCTGTCGCTCTCACTCTCCGTATCAGAGGAGCGGTGGCGATGGCGGTGGCGGCTGCGCTTGCTGCTGCGGTGACTGCCCTTGCGCACCTTCTTCTTCCTCCTAGAATCATCTGATTCGCTGGAATCGGTTAAGCCATCTGACTCACGAGACTCTGATTCCGACGAATCCTTGTTCTCCTCCTCTTCGCTCCTATCAGAAGAGTCCTTCTTCCCCTTTTCCTCCTCCTCGTCGTCGCTGTAACGGTAATCCTCCTCTTCGTACTCGCCCTCGCGGCGAGGGGGGCTGGGCGTGATGTTCCAGATGCACCGTTTCAGGCTCTTACGGAGCTTCTGGCGCTTGAGGCGGCGGTACTCGAAGTAGCTGAGGCCCTTTAAGTCCTCGTCGTCGGAGTCGGAGCCAGACCAGGCGCCGCCTCCCCCGCCGCCACGTCGGATTGGGGGGGCCCGGTCCCGAACCAGGTCCCGGTCCAGGTCCCGGCCTCGGTCACGGTGGTAGGGCGACCACTGGCGGCGGCGGTCGCGGTACGGGCTTGGGGACCGGTCGCGGCGGCGGTGGCGGCGCGGGGAGGGCGACGGGGACGGGGAGCGGCGGCGAGGGGAGGGCGACGCGGAGACCCTGGAGCGGCTGGGGACGCGCACCACGGACGCGAGGCGGCTCTCCGCGCGAGCCATGGCGACGGATCGCCGGCTAGGTCGGGGTCGGGGATTTGATTTGGGAAAGCGAGGATGGCGTGGGGAATTGAACCTGCTGAGCCCGGAGGTGAGGATTGGGTAATAAGGCGAGGTTTTCTCGTAGTCGGTTCGGAACTTCAGGTCGGTCGGTGTGTGCGGCTTAGGTCTTTATGGGCCTTCATGCAGGCTACGGCCTGGTGAAATAATCTTTTTCTTTGGGCCTTAGCAGAGTGATTACGTGGGCTATTTCCTGTTTTGATGGTTAGTTTAGGCCGGAAATAGATTGTGGGTCATCTGGGTCTGTTAGTGTCAGCAAGGAAAATTTGGACTCGTGGGCTTCTGTTATAACGCGAGAGGATGTTTTTGTTCGGCCTGATTTGGGCTTACTCTGGTAGGAAGGTTCAGGGTTAACAATATGGGCTTAGAGAAAAACGTACCAAATTGAAATTTTGAAAATTAAAATTATTGAGCTAAAAATTGTAGAGTTTCAAAAACAAAAATTTTGCAAAAAAAAATCAACTGTTTTTATGGAAAGTCGGCTAATTTCCATAGAAAATTGACATACTAGTTGAATTTTATGGCGTCAATTTTTTTTTAGCGATTTTCTTTTAAAATCGAGTGATTTACACTAATTTTCGAACAGTTTACGTCACATGAATTTTTTAAACTTTGAATTGGATCGGTTTACCGAGCGGTTTTAGAAGCCGAGCCACACCGATGAAGTTGAAAATCATAATTTTCTAGCGATTTTCATTGTTTTTGCAAACCATGGGAAGGTTGTAGCTCATCAACTCAAGGTGCAACTTCTTTCTCAAAAAACACACACACTCAAGTTGGAACTTTTGCGTTGGAGGATATGGAGTTTGTCTGCATTTTTTTTCCAACTTGTCCCCTCCGAAGGGAGATAAGTCGATGGTGGAATGCGTGTTCTGTCATCTCTGCAAAATAAATAAATAAACAAATAAAATAAAATAAAATAAGCATTGCGTGGTCGAGCAATTTCAACTCTAACCTCGGACTGGAATCTGGAAGCTGCTACTCAGCCAAACAGAAATTCACAGTCCTGTAGGACGAGCGATTCTTTAAAAAAAAAGACCTGTAAGGCCGGCCTCAACCCTCGTTTGGGTCTTTTCATATCCGTTTGTTTGACAAAGGTCCACGCTAACTGTGCGAGAATTTTGAGCCATGTAACTTAATAGAAATTTTATAGTGTATTACACTAGTAGTATATTTTAAAGAGTAAAAATTAGATATAGACATTGATTTGTTGAAAATATTTTTACTACCCAAGGAGTATATATAATTACAAGCTAATGTAATCTATTAAATAAAAAAATAGACAACCTATTTTAATTTTACTCAATTTACAAGATAGCGCCATCTTGCACAATGCTCTTCAGTCTTGAGCCCTTCGCTGTGCTGTGCGGGGGTTCAATCTAGTCAAGCATGGGAGGACCAAATAGCCGCCAAGTCCCGGCCCCTTGTCAGCTGCGTACAACGGTACAAGTACCGCCACACCCCCCAACCGCTTGTACCCGCCCGTCAGTCCGCGCCATGAGCGGCATCACCCATGTTGGCGTGCATTCAATGCCGCGCGCCTTAATTTCTAACTACCGAAAAACGCGACGCTCCCACTACGCAGCGGCCAGCCGCGCCCGCGACTGCACCCCCGCGTTGCATGTCTGCCCCCACCGTCGGTTGCTGCCGTCGCGAGCTCAGCTCAGTACGTGACGTTGGGGTCAGCCGGCGGAGTGGCCGCCGCCCAATCGAGAGCCAGCCGGCCCATGTGGCCCTTCGCTTGGTCGGGCAGCAACGCTGCTCGGCTCGCATCCCCCAACACTGCACTCGCCCAGTGAACTGAGAGGGCCAGTGCCATACACCGAGAACAGAAAAAACTGACATGGAGGAATTGCCCCCCGGTTGGATTGAAATTACAACTAGTGCACGCCGAACATATCGGGTGGCGATTACATAAGTGCATAGTTGCAGTTCAGAGTTGACAAAGATTAAATAATGCTTAATATATAGATTTAATGTACACAGTAACTATTAGATAGAGAATTATTCTAATAGTTTCTTCAAGTATCTGAAAGAATATACCCGAGTATCGATCGCCCCTTTGTCGGAAGGGTATGTAATCAAGTATATGGACCCTATCCTCTGATTGGATGCGTATTAACCGTATGTATCCTGCCGAAATGAAGGAGCTAGCACAGTATACTTGTCCGGACAGAACTTTATGGTTTATCGCCGCTCAAAACAATGATTGCTCATTGACACTAAACGATGGCCGCATATATTGTACTATCCTGGGGAAAAAAATCTGAGTGACATGAATGTTAGGTCAAATCACCAATCTTGTTTACCGATGGACGCCATACAGTAGGTAGAGACGGAATTATATGTTGATGGGAAGCTCACGGTTATAGACAACTAAACACAAGGTTGCGAAGTCCTTATTACTATTTTGGTGTCCTTATTACTATTTTGGTGGTTATGTTTGTCCTTGTACTGTTGTAAAAATAGCTGTGTATAATCTTAAAGTGATTTCTTGATCTGTCCTACGCTGCGTCGTGCATCGACCCCTCTGGTCGTCTCCAAGCCAACAATATTCATTTATTCAAAGGGATATATAGCTTTTCTGGCCAGTCCATTTCCATGGTGGTTAAGGTGCATGCATCCTGCACAACATGTTCTTTCTAGAGGGCAGCATCCAACAGCCTTCCTCCCAAAACATTTCCAACAAGGGTTGGTGCACAGGCCGGTATCAGGGGCCGGCCCCCACAAATGATCACGAGAGGGTACTTACAGCAAGGCATTATTTGGATGAGAAAACTATAGGTGCTAAAGCCAATAAGCATATATAGAATTGCCCACATGTCATTCCTCGCAAGATCCAAACCGCATATCTATCTCAAATCAGACAAACGTCACAAGCACTTCACACGGGTCTGATGTGACATGTTTTGTTCCCCGTTGTATGTTCCTATCCACATCCCGTTCGACAGCATATACAATGATGTGACGTGTGTATATATGTATATGTATATGTATATGTATATATACACACATATATGTGTGTTGTGTTACGTATGATTTTTACTAATACGAAGAAGAAAAAGTATAGTTGTTTCTTAGTAAAGAAATTAATGACCATGTAGACAACATAAATATCTTTAGAAAGAGTATAGTTGTTTCTTTATAAAGAAACAACTATATAGACATCATAAATATCTTTATATGAGTTATTATCTATAATAAATATTTTTCTATATCATAATTATAAAATTATAGGATCTAATAGAAATAACATTAAGATGTCATATAATGTAGTTCTGTCTTTAGATGATATAAAGAAATATATAGACAACACTTGCCTCTACTATTGTACATCCTCTTATACATTCCACAAAAATTATGAGGGCTCACATGTCATATAGAAACTAGCATTGGCAGTCCGAACAATGGTTTCAAATCACGATTTTCGCGGCTTCGGGGCAAGGTTCTAAAAAGCTATAGGAACTATCGTGGAAGCTATCCTTTATCGTGTTTTTAGTATTAAAAAAATTTAAAATTAAATATGTATATAATATAAGTCACTTCCAAAAAAAAATAAAACCATGATACTTTAAAGGTATTAATATTTTTATTATAAGAATATGAGTCAAGTCTGGAATAAAAAATGCTAATACATTTAAAAGACCATGATCTGATAATTATATCATAATGTTCTTGATAATAAGTGTTTAATTACTAAGAAATATGAATGTTGGATTGTTGAAAAAGAGTGAAATGTGGTCTTCTAGATTTCTTCATTGTTCAAGCTTATAAAAAATGTACTTGAGCCTTCTAGTAATGTTGGATTTGAAAATGTATCTAATGTTTTGGTATATGGGTACCTATGTAGGATATCAAAACTATCGCTGTTAGATTAGGCTAAGCACTAAGTTCATCATCTAGCCTAGATCATGATCACAAATGCGGAAATAGTAGTGAAACTAACCCGGTGAAGAGAGATTCGCCATTGAGTCGGTAGTCGGTGAAGGAGTGGACGTCTTCGGTAGGTTACGGAGGCGTTGTGGGTGATGACGACGACCTTGAGGCGCCACCAGATCGTCCTTGAACCGCCTTCAAGTTCCTCCAGTACGGTGAGGATCAGAGAGTTTTAGGGTTTTCGGAGAGTCGAATCATCGGTGAGATCGTCACCTCAAGACGAGCTCATCTCTTCTCAGATATATGGCGCCGAGGAGCTCGGGGCAAGTTCCAATGGATGGAAAGCGCCCGATCATGGCGTGATTAAGAAGGGCTAATCACGGATTAGCCTTTAGTTAGGAAAGTCTTGATTAGGAAAGAACTGCGTGTATGGTAATGAGGGTGGCAATATCCATGCAAATTTTGCTCGAGATCAATCAACATTCTCCCACTTGATCGAAGGCTATCATAATGTATTCACTCAAGATAAAACAAGAGCCCAAGGTAATGTGTTATCAACAAAGAAATGAAAACGCCATTGAAACGCCGCACCTATAGTCCACCATAATACCTCGATAGAATACCGGCTTAGTCATAACAGTGTTGATTGCTTTAGTGCCCCTATGTCCGTGGATCATGATCAAAGGTCCTCCAATAATCCCATGCCTAAAGATGATCTTTAAATAAGTTAGAGGTAAACCTTTAGTGAGCGGATCCATGAGCATTGATTTAGTACTGATATGCTCAATTTTAATAGTTTGATCCTGGATTTTATCTTTCACAACATGGTATTTAATGTCAATGTGTTTGGCAGCACCACTTGACTTGTTGTTACTCGAATAGAAAACTGCGGCTTTGTTATCGCAGTATATGGTGAGTGGTTTTGCAATGTTGTCTACTACTCTTAGTCCCGGGATAAAGTTTTTAAGCCATACGGCCTGCCCAGTTGCTTCATAACATGCTACAAATTCTGCCTGCATTGTCGACGATGCAGTTAGGGATTGTTTGGAGCTTTTCCATGAAATTGCTCCTCCAGCTAGGGTGAAAATGTAGCCTAATGTGGATTTCTTAGTGTCTACACACCCTGCAAAATCAGCGTCTGAATAACCAAAAACTTCAAGGTTATCAGACTTTCTATATGTTAGCATGTAATGCTTAGTGCCCCGCAAATAACGCAGAACCTTTTAATGACCTTCCAAAGGGTCTAGACTCGGTTAGACTGAAATCGCCAAGCATCCCAGATCTAATGCCAAGTCTGAACGCAGCATGCACTTGAGCGCACATAAGCTTCCGACACCAAGTATAAGGAATCGTCTTCATTTGATCGATTCTAATTGATTCTCTGCTTTGGAATAATCCAAATTTATCGCCTTAACTATTGAGCAAAGTGGCAAGAGCACTTACTCATGTTATATCTTTTAAGTACTCTGTCAATGTATGACTTTTGAGATAATCCTAGTACTCCTTTAGACCTATCTCGGTGAATTTCAATGCCTAAAACAAAACAAAGCTTCACCGAGATCCTTCATATCAAAATTAGAGGATAAAATCCCTTAGTTTCATGCAAAGATAACTTTATCACTACTTGCTAATAATATATCATCAACATAGAGTACTAGGAAAATGAATTTTCCACCCTTACTCTTGATATATATACAGTTATCCACCTCATTCTCCTTAAATCCGAAATTTCTAATTATTTTATCGAATTTAAAGTACCATTGTCTCGACGCCTGTTTAAGTCCATAGATGGATTTCTTAAGTCTACACCCCATATGTTCCTTGCCTTCCACGACAAAACCTTCGGGTTGTGCCATGAAAACTTGTTCATGCAAATCACCATTAAGGAATGCAGTTTTAACATCCATCTGATGGAGCTCTAAATCGTAATGAGCAACAAGCGCCATGATGATTCTTAATGAATCCTTTTTAGAGACAGGGGAAAAGGTCTCATTTTAATCAATTCCCTCTTTCTGTAAGAAACCCTTTGCTACAAGCCTTGCCTTGAATCTTTCAATATTCTCTTTAGAGTCATGCTTAGTTTTGTAGACCCATTTACAGCCTACTGTTTTGACTCCTTCAGGAATTTCTACTAAATCCCAGACACCATTAGTGCTCATAGACTTCAGTTCATCTTCCATGGCCTCAATCCATTTAGATGAATATTTGCTTGTTATGGCCTCGTTGAATGAAGTGGGATCATCTGCCTTGCCAATGTCTTCTCCAAGAAAGACTTCATAAAAATCTGGTATGGCAGACCTCCTCACACGCTCTGATCGTCTTAAAGGTTCATTAGGGATCACTTGCTGTTGTGGAGGTTGTTGAGGCACTTCTTCAGTTACTTGTTCATGAGATGCCGCAGAAGTTTGTTGAGGTTCATTATCTGGCTCATTAAACTCCTCAACAATGGGTGTTACTCCAGAATTTTCAGTTGGAGGTACTACAGTCTGAGGCATTGAATGAGGAATAGGGCAAATATACTCTTGAATTGTTGGTAATGGGACATGAGCCCGAATTTTCTCAAGGTATATCTCCCTTTGTTGTGAGCTCCCACTGATTTCATTGTCCTCTAAGAAGACAACGTGTCTAGTCTCAACGAATTTAGTGACACGATCTGGACAATAAAACCGATATCCCTTAGATCTTTCTGGATATCCAATGAAATGGCAACTCACAGTCTTAGGATCTAATTTCTTTAGCTGTGGATTAAATAATCTGGCTTCAGCACGACAACCCCATACACGTAAAAATTAAGCTGTTGGTTTCCTCCCACCATAATTCATAAGGAGTTTTAGGTATGCACTTGCTAGGAACCCGATTAAGTATGTGGGCATTTGTTTTAGTGCCTCCATCCACAAGCTAATAGGCGGACTAGAATGACTAAGCATGCTCCTTACCATATCTATAAGTGTACGATTACGACGCCTCGCCACTCCGCTCACTGAGGTTATCCAGGGCATAGAGTATTGGGCAACTATGCCATTTTCCTGAAGGAATTTGGCAAAGGGCCCAGGAGTTTGCCCATAAGGAGCATGCCTCCCGTAATATTCCCCCCCACAATCTGATCTCACTACTTTGATCTTAATATTATGCTGATTTTCGACTTCAGCTTTATAGATCTTAAATTTATCTAGTGATTCAGAACGATCACGGATGGGAAAAATATAGCCATAGTGAGAAAAATCATCAATGAATGTAATAAAGAAATCATAACCATCCACCGATGTCACGGGAAGGGTCCACAAATGTCAATGTGGATTAACTCTAAAAGACCCGCACTCTAGTGGCTCCTTTCTTAATTTTCTTAGTGAATTTACCTTTAATACAATCTAGACAAGGGTTCGTGATCTCGAAAAATCTAAGGGTTGGAGTATCTCTTCTCTAATGAGACGCTCCATTCTCCCCGAGAAATATGGCCTAAGCGACAATGCCATAATTTCGATGACGTCTCACATGTCTTTTTATTTACAACAGTACACACATTCAACACAGATTCATCCATAGAGAGTAAATAAAGTTTGTCTTGGTCGAAGGCAAGACCAATAATGTCATTATTTAATTTGATAATGCACTTATTGTCCACAAACTCACATGAATAACCTGTTTTAGTCAATACAGAGACTGAAATTAAGTTCCTTTTAACATTAGGAACATAAAGAACATCAAAAGATGAAGATCAAGCCGCCTCCTAATGCAAGTTGAAGGGTTCCAACCGCTTTGACTTCAATCGTTTCATCGGTGACCCTAAGACTTCGTCCCCTCTTCTTATGGTCGCCACTAACGCAATCCTCGTAATGAATTAGTAATGTGCACAGTTGCACCGAGTCAATCCACCATGTATTAGAGGTAAATTCAAGAAATAGGGACTCATCAACGTGAGAAATGATTTCATTACCCTTCTTTGCTAACCATTGCCTGAATCCCGTACAATCCTTTTGCACGTGTCCAGGCTTCTTGCAAAATTTGCAAAAGAAGTTCCCTGAAGTTGGTGGTACAGGAGGTGCCTGAGCAACAGCTTTTCCCTTAGCATCATTTTTAGGAGGGTGATAAGGCTTTTTATTTGCCTTAAACCCACCAGACTCCCCCTGATTCTTCCTTTTGCCATTACTGACAAGATAAGCTTGTTCCTTCAGTCTTTTTGCCTTCTGACTCTCTTCTTCCTCAACAGAGTGGCTTATAAGCTCAGCTATGGAGCACTTCTCCTTCTGAGTGTTGTAATTTATCTTAAATGGTCCATACTCAGGTGGCAAGGAGCTCATGATGTGAAAGGACCGATATGTCGCCTAGAGGGGGTGAATAGGCGTTTTCAAATTTAAATGCAAGAATTAAAATTTACTATTCGATAGTCCGAAAATACCTTCTTGATCGTCTCGAGTGGTTCGATAGTCCGAATGTCTTTTCGATACTCTAACCGCTTCTTGAGAAATCCCTAAAAAGTAGATCCGAGTTATTTGAGAAGCTAGATTACTACCAAATAAAGTTTCTAAGCTAGGCAACTTCCAGATTAAGAGATCCACCCAATATCTACTGCATGAAGCTACCAAACCCTTGGATCCCCAAAAGATTAAGCTAAGCACAAAATGAGCAAGAGAGAGAATCAAGAACCAAGGAGACAAACCGATTTTTCCCGAAGTTCGGATCCTTGAGGATCCTACGCCTCCGCATTGAGGCGGCACAAAGCCGGGTCTCTTTCAACCCTTGTCCTCTAGGTGTTGCACCAAGCACTCACCCGTTAACTCTTTGAATCCTTCCTTGCAGAGGTGGATTCAACCTTCACAAACTTCCCGGCATCCCACACGAAGATTTGGGGCTCACCATGACTCCTAGCCGCCTAGGAGTCCTCAACCTCCAAGAGTAAAGAATCTCGCAAGAAATCCGCTTGAGGATGAACCACGTGCTCAAGATGAATCACAATCACTAGATCTTTCAATCTTCACTTAATCTCCTCCAAAGATTCAAGAACCACAAGCTTTGAGGGAGGAGAACACTAGGGCTTTGAGAGAGAGTGAAAAGAGCTGTTGGAAGAATTGAATGCACTAACTAAATGGTAGGTGGGAGTTGGGGAGGTATTTAAAGCCTCCCAAAACTAGCCGTTTTTCACTTCAGCCCGAGACTGTTCGGACAGTCCGAACCCATGTTTGGATAGTCCGAACCATTAGGAATCGTACACGGACACATTCGGATAGTCCGAACGACCCTTCGGATAGTCCGAACCAAAATGACTTAACCCTAACCGAGGGGGTTCACTCGGATACTCCGAACACATGTTCGGACATTCCGAACCAAAAGGACTTCAACCAACAGAGAGGGCTAGCTCGGATACTCCGAACCCATGTTCGGACATTCCGAACCAATTTGAACTGGACCAACAGAGAGGGTTAGCTCGGATACTCCGAACCGAGGTTCGGACATTCCGAACCAAATTTCGCCTAAGCAACCGAGGGGTCCAGATCGGACATTCCGAAGATTTGTTCGGATACTCCGAACCTTTTTGAACATTTTGCCCCTAAGACTTTACACATTGACTCATATTTAGACTAGGATTCATCATTGAGCACATTGGATCATTCTAAAACTATTTCTTGCCAAATCCCTCTTAATAGTACGGCAATCCTTAAGCTCAAATAATTCAAAAATCATATACAACCATTGAGTTTAACCGACGCCTTTTCTTCTCGAATTTGAGGGACCTCTTTCCTTAAGCGACTTTCCCATGAGCATATTTATCTGTCCACAATACTCATAAAGCTCATTAGTCACTTAATCTTGTTGTCATTAATCACCAAAATCACTAAGGGGCCTAGATGCACTTTCATGATGAAATGAACAAGAAAAACATCAGAAATGGCCATGTCCATCCCCTTCAGTCTAGCCGTCATGTCAGTCATGCTCATGATATGCTCCCTCACACCGCTGTTACCATCATAGCGGAGGTGAGCATGCGCATGATCAGGGTACTAGCATAAGTCTTGGAAGAGCCCTTAAAGTTATTCTCAACATTAGCCAAGTACTTTTTAGCATTTTTGGAATCAGGGATTCCTCCCTTAATCCCGACAGAAATGCTATTCTTAATTATCATTAGTGACATGCGGTTAGATTTCTCCCACCGCTCCGCCTTCTCATCATATTGCTTCTTGAGATTAGCGTAATTCTCAACATTAGGAGCGGGCTAATAGAGCATCCTCTCGTAATGCTAGGTCAAGGTCCAAGACCCTAGCGTAATGAGGATCTTATCTTTCCACGAGGAAAGTTAGTGCCATTGAGCTGTTCAATGCCATTGATCCGAGAAGCAACATTGTTAATTGCTGAAAAATAACAACAAAATTTCATTAATAATTGCTATATATGTAATTAATCCTACGTTGGTCCGATTAAATACATATAAATGACAAAATATTATAAGATTTCATTTCGCATCACCGTAAGCGTAAAACGAAATGAAATTTAATAAAGAAGATTAAGTCCTAAATTGCATCACCGCTAAGTAAACAAAATAGGCATTAAATATAGAAACGGCTTAAAATTACTAATAACGTTGGTTATACATAATTTTAAGCGAATTAATTCTCCAATTAAATTTCGCGTTGGTTCCATTTAATCAGAGATAATATGCAGAATAATCATCATGAAAGAATTAATTGGCAAAGAAAATTAATCATGAAATTAACCATGACATTAATGCCCAGGAATTAAACTAATTAACAATGCTAATCTGCTGGAAATTAAAGACGGAAAGAAATAAATTAAGACTAAGCTACTGTTCATCCAGGCCAAAACACACACGGCTGAAACCACGGCCCAGAAGCAAATCATTCGGCCCGGCGCACAACCGAAACATTAGGCATTGAAATGATCTCATCCACTCACCGAATCGGACGGCCGAGATCATTTCGATCGGAACAAAACCGACCCAACAGAAAACTCTAACCCTAACCTCATTTGGCCCCTTTCCAAAACAAAGAATGACATGCGCGGAAAGAAGCGGCGATCGGCGCGGAGGAAAAAAAATGGCGAGCTTACGGCGCGGCGCGAAGCGGGCGCGACACGCGATGCATCGCCAAGGCGACATGCAAGGGCGAAGGCCACGGTATGGCTAGCACGCACGCGGCAAGGCAGCGCGGCGGAAGCAGGCGGCAGCGCTGAAGCGGCGCCACGAGGCAATGCGGCGGCGGCATGCGTGCATGCGACGGCGACTATGATGCGGCGATGCTCGCGACGCACAAGGCAAGCCCAGATCCCCTTTTCTGATGCCATTAATTTCGTTGATTTGAGTTCTAAGGTTTCGGGATTTTGAGGATTTTGGGGAAAATCGAATGGGGATTAGGGGTTAGGGTTCGGATTTGATGGGAATTTCGGGGCTAGAGTTCGGTTTTGGCTCTTATCCTCTCCTTCTTCATGCTAAACCGAGAGAGACAGCCTCTAAACCAACTAAAACAAGATCAATCCGAAGCTAATCAACTCCAATCCGACAAGAACATGGAACAACCGAGACTAAACCGGGCTAATTGGAACATGATTAGGCTAGGATGGCTCTGATACCAAATGTTAGATTAGGCTAAGCACTAAGTTCATCATCTAGCCTAGATCATGATCACAAATGCGGAAATAGTAGTGAAACTAACCCGGTGAAGAGAGATTCGCCATTGAGTCGGTAGTCGGTGAAGGAGTGGACGTCTTCGGTAGGTTACGGAGGCGTTGCGGGTGATGACGACGACCTTCAGGGCGCCACCTGCACTGTCCTTGAACCGCCCTTCGAAGTTCCTCCAGCGCCGGTGAGGATCGGTAGAATTTTAGGGTTTTTGGGAGAGTCGAATCATGCGTGAGATCGTCACCTCGCGCACGAGCTCATCTCTTCCTGTATATATCGCGCTGAGGAGCTCGGGGGCAAGTTCCGATGGATGGAAAGCGCCTCTGATCATGGTGCGTGATTAAGGAAGGGCTAATCACGGGATTAGCCTTTAGTTAGGAAAGTCTTGATTAGGAAAGAACTGCGTGTATGGTAATGAGGGTGGCAATATCCACGCAGCCTTGCCTGAGATCAACCAACAATCGCTAGCTACAAATTATGGAGCCATTGCTAACTATAGTGTTTATAGCTGATATAGCGTAATATTATCATGTAGTTTCGTGTTTGGAGTTTGAAAATACTGTAGCTAAGCTAGTTATTTGGAATACTGGAAGACGGATGAGGGACAAAAATGAAGCGATAAACCAAGGTGATCTCAATTACACGCGGCTCAACCTTACTGGTCCTCTTCGTAGTACCTCGAAGCAGTGGTGCGAACTCAATGAGTGGTACTAGAGAGCTCAATAAACAACGGAAAAGTGCGTCGAAAGATCGACCGAACAAGCGAGGAACCGGTCAGAGAGGGCCAAAGGTGATCCCGAATTCGAGATCAGGTTCGTTGGACTGGGCAGATACGGCGACGGCTCGGCGTAGGTGGTGCGCGACGCGATGTTGCAAGTCCTAGTCCTCGACTCCTCGTTCCAACGCTTTTGCCTCCGTGTTCCGCGGCCAGGAGGGATGCACCTGCGTCACCGCAAGATCTCGCGCGAATCCTATTCCGGCCTCCCGTCCCTGTCCCGCGCCGTGGGTCCGAGGCCTCTCGCCAAGCCGACGCGTGTCGACGGCGACCGGCCGGGCGCTTTCTCGGCGATGGCAACGTGGCGCCGATCCGGCGACCGCAGCGTCGACTCCCCTTGATGTGGCGGCGATCCGGCGATCGATGACAGTGTTAAATGTTAGTAATTCATTCGATCTCGATCGATCAATCGCCTCGATCGGTTCTTTGTGATCAGCTGAGAGCTAGCGGACCGGGAGCTGTCGCCGACAGGTGATTGGCTGACTACTAGCTTGGAGAATATTCCAGCCGCTTACGTTAAAATTTTACGACGGGGCTTGGGGCTGTGGGTCACAGAGCAACTTCCCGGCTAGCTCATGGTCGTGTGAGGATCGAAAAGATTTGGATATACTCTAGATTAGTAGTATTATCTATTTTAGCTAATCCAATCAGTGGGCCACTAGTGCAGTACAGCAGTAGTGCTACTTTCTCCATCGTACCTGAACGGAAAACCCACTTTATGTTTGGACCCGATGCCGTGTGCGATATATCATGACGTACAAACTGATCTACCTTTTTTCTGGAAACTTACCTAGTAAACCACTGTACATTTCTCTGCTTTCAGCGTCAGTTAAAAGGTGGAACAGAAAAGTTGGAGGAATTCATTGAGAATTTTTACAATATATTATATTAATAGTATATGATGAGTAGTAGAAGTCAAATATAATCATTTATTTATTGATAATATAAAGTATAACTAAATTGAAAAAACTAACTATTCGTATTGAATTTAGTATATATGAAAGAAGAGCTCTTATATTTACAGTAGCGGATGGTCTCCATTGACTCTCTGCATGCCCATATAGATGTTACACACGTAAAGATAATAATGATCGCTTATAGACTATACATTGTCACACCCCCCCATCCTTATAATAAATGGCCAAGACCATCAAGGGGTCTTTCGCTGTTGTTTTCGTGCGGAGAAAACTACATCATGTGCCGTGAAAATCATACGAAAGCCGACTAACTAGACAGGGATTTATGGCGGAGGTTACAGCACCGGCGGTCCCGGCCGGAACATGGTTTGCTTTTGAGCGAACCCACACAAATCTACGTGCATGGATAGATGCTTTGTGCGTTTTACATACGTCGTTCAACGCGAATGACTATTTTTAGGTTAATATGAAACTAATAAATTTAGAAAATTCTTCGTAGGATGATGTGTTACAGTACCTTTTTCATCGGCCTAATGAATTATGAAGAGAGAGAGAGAAAGTTTCATGGGAGGGAGAGAGTTTCATCTAGATGAAACCCAAGATACACTGTTACTCAGATAAAACCGATATTTTTAAACCTAAAACGAACCTACTGATCAGTACTCACTTCTTCCACCCTCTTCTTCTCTTTCTAACACAAAATTTTAAAATTAGAACATTTTGAACGTTGAAAAAATTGAATATGAAGTTTCAATTATTGATCATCACAAGCCCCACCATGTATACGATCAGCGACAGGTATCTTAATGGTTATATATTCCGTGCTACAACCATGTGACGCTTTTAGGGAATGCCGGTCCAAGATGGTCGACCATTTGTACATGCTGCGAGCCAACAATAACGAACAAACACTGATCCATGGTAGACCACTGGACCATATATCCACTGGCTCCATCATAATTTTGCAACGGTTTCGGAACAACTACGACTCGCCTAGCCCAGCTCAGGCACCAAACTGTTGGCGCGCGCGTATCCAAAGCCGGTGGAAACACTGCCACATGCGGAAAGCACGCGGCAGGGAACGGTTGTACACCTGAAAAAATTTACATTCAATTATAATGATAGTATATAACTGGACACGATCAGTTGACCGTTGCCACTTGCAAAGTTTAACTTAGATTACCTATTTTCAGCTTGAAAAAATTTACATTCAATTATAATGATAGTACATAACAAGTAGCTAGTTAAAAGTATTAAATGTAACTATTTATTTGTTTAGTGTGTGTCTACTCTACTACTATACTATCAAAATAAATATAAATAAATACTAGCTAATATGGTTTATTGGATTGGAAAGAACTAACGATGTATGATTTGTTGAATCTAAATGTACCGTAAAATGCTCAGCTGATTTGCTTCACGAGTGAGTCAGGCCATGTGCGCGTACGTCCTATCCGGCCGGCAGTGCTACGGAGCAGCTGCCAAAAAGTCTCTCCCCTCCCGCGAGCAAAAAGTACGTACGATCCGAGCTGTCCGACGACGTGACGAGAAAGAAGCAGGAGGGGGAGCAGAAGAAGCAAAGGCACGGCACTCCGCTGCCATCGATTGACGGTCAACTTGCTCGATTTGCCAGGTCGGTTGTGCCGTACGTACGTACCAATGTACCGATCGAGCGGAGGAAAGCACAACGGTTCTTGTTGTTCCGGATGCACGCGAACGAAATTTGAGGATCACACTGTGTCTGTGTGAAGTCATGCATGAGAAATAATACTAAGTGGCAGTAGTACTGCACTGGCAAGGTAGAAGAAAAAAAAGTACAGCCTACGTAGGTGGGTAGGTACGTACGTACGCGCATGCACGGGGCGAGTCCAACAAAAGCTTGGAGCAAACCACGTACTAACGAGCTAGCATGCGGTAACACCAATAAAACGTATCAAGGTTCCTACATCTTTACACATGCATGTGATCATGCACACGGCAGCAGATCAGAGCAGAGAGGGGGAGAGAGAGAGATCATCCGGAAACTCCAACAGCGATCGACGGACGAGCTAGTGCGGCAACAATGGCACGTACGCTTATTGCATCACCACGCGGATGTGCCGAGCCGCGCGGGCGTGCTGCGTGGTAGCTGGCTAGCTATAGCTACCACGGCGCGTACTGCGGGGCTGCAGTGGGGTAGGCGACGCCGAGAGCGGCGGCTGCGCGCTCGAGGGACTGCACCTGGGACTTGAGGAACTTGACGTAGTGGATGGCCTCGTCGAGCATGGACGCTGTGTCCATCTTGGTGCCGCCCGGGACGAGCCGCTGCAGGATGCGGATGCGCTCGCTGATGCGCTCCCGCCGCAGCCGCGCCGCCACGCTCTGCGGGTCCTTGGATATCCGCACGTTGCGCCGCTTCGGTGGCCGCACCGTCTCCGGGTCGATGTTCACCGGCTGCAGCGCCGCGATGTGGAAGATCATCTCCCGCATCGCCTCCGACGACGACCGCTGGAGAGCGCGGCGTCAACGCCGGGGGACATCACGTACTCCTGGTGCACGCCGTCGCCGCCGTAAGCCGCCGGCATGGAGTACTGGTCCTGGTAACCGGCCGTGGTGGTCGTGCAGGTCGACATGTGCGGCGGAGGCGACAAGTGGTGAGCAGGGGTTTGCATGGGCGATATCGGCGGCGACGCAGCCGCCATCAGAGACTGGTCGGTGAGTGCCTGCTCCAGCTGAAGCATCGTGTTCATCAGCTCAAGCTGCGCCTCCGGGCAGGAATTCAGCAAGTCAAAGTCCATCAATCAGCTAGGGTTTGGATCGAGAGCTACCTCGCGCTAGCTAAGGATTGACGAGTCGTGTTCTTGCAAGGATTGCAAAGACGTACTACGAGCTTGGCGAGAAGAGCTTGAGCTAGCTAGCCAGTGGCTGTTTCACAGTTTTAGGAAGGTGTGAAGGTTTTCTGCACGGCCTGTGTTGTTGTCAAACAGCAAGTGGAGAGGCCTATTTATAAGCGTGCCGTCGCTACGATTTGGAGGACTGGCCGCCTGGCCGGTAACGTAGTAACGCGGCTTCCTCTGTAGCATCAGTGCTCCCTCTTTAATCATTTTCCCTTTTATTATCTCCATCTCTTGTTCTTTTAATTTGCTTGCTTTCTGCTCCTTCCTGGAATTACACAGCACAAGGCATGTCTAGATAAACTTTCGCTTTCTTCAATTTTCACGAAAACGACGTCCCAATAAAATATATCAAGGAATAGGATCAGCCGATATCATGACATATCGAAACGAATGCCGACTAATGATTTAGGATATGTTTGTTTCAGTTTTTGATTCTCTAAGAGGCTGTTTGGTTGTTTGGTTTCGTACGGTCAGACTCGTAGGAGCCAGTGAACCAATGTTTGGTTGCTTGTTGTATCGCGTGAGTATGCACTCACGCACGCATGCAGGATGGCTGTTTGGTTGCCTGTGCGCGGTGCGGAGCCAGACCAACACGATGCACAAAGTACTCGCAGCCAGACTCGTGGGAAATGAGCTCCATGACCGTTTTCCCAGAGGCAGACTGGGGCGGTGCAGGCTCCCGCAACTAGGCTCATGTGAGACGGCAACCAAACAGTCCCTAAAAGCTGATTCTGGATTGTGGTCGTAGAGAACTTGATTATCCAAAAACTGAAATCCAAAAATACATATGAAGTGGATTGGGGATTCTAGTGTATATGAGTGGGCTGGATTATGATAATCGGATTTTAGAATCAGACTGTTTATTTTTAATTCTATTTTTAGAGTCAAAATATAGAATCAAAAACTAAAATAAGGCCCTGTTTGTTTTAAGCCGATTCGGATTCGCTCCAAAAGCGAATCAAACAAACAACCGATTCTAAAATCGATTCTCACAATAGCACCCATATACACTATAATTAAATATGTCCTCTCGATTTCACTTTTAGAGAATCAACTTCTTTACAACCACAATCCAGAATCAGCTTTTAGAGAATCTAAAGTTGAAACAAATAAACCCTAAAAGTCCTTGGCCCTCAAATTAAAAACTCTCTCTCTCTCTTGCATTGAACCTTTGTAGCCCAGCTAGCATCAACGCTTCGTTGCTATAGGCGGCTAAGCTAGTGGGAAGGATTGACACGTTCACGGTGGCTTGACACGTGGGATTCGTATTGCTGGAAATCGCTTTTCACACGTTGCTGTCCGCGTATCGGCAGTGGAGCATAGCTAGCTTCGAACAGGAAAACAGTGGGGCATAGCCTGCTCCAAATCGGACTGATGGGTCTCTGGTTACGCTTGTGTGCGATGAATCGTGTGCGTTTTTCTACAAACACGCGTGTAGCTCTCTGCGTGGGTTGGTTCCGGTGGTGCTGTGTTTTGTTGCGTTATGTAGCAGTCCTGTTGCAAGAAAACTTAGAAAAGCCATCGTCATGTGACGAGGCTTCGAGCGAAGAAAAAAAAATGCGCAATGGTTCAAGCAAGTATTGAAATCTAGTTTTCGCTCGAAATCTTGGAACGTGACCAGAGGATAAAATCTCGGTAAGATTTATAAATTTTGTATAAATTCTGAACAAATCACAAAAACAAAAATTCAAATCTATAATTTTTTTCAACCGGTAGAGCTTTACCGAGATATCGGCAAAATTAGACTTAGCAAAAAGTGAGTCAAACGATATCAAAAAAATTTAAACTTTTTTGTGGAGGTTTCTAACACATAAATAATATTCTCAAACAAATTTCAGATGATTATAAAATCTGATAAATTTTTAAAAAATCAAAAATTGCTACTGTCATGATAAAACATTGACCAGCAAATTTGAACCGAATGAAAAATAAAGCAAATCACATTAGAAAATTTTGAATTTTTTTTGTGCATGGTTATAATACATCACTTATGTTCTCATAAAAATTTCAAATAATGATCAAACTTCATGAATTTTTAAAAATTCGGATAGTGCTACTGTCCTGATAAAAGATTTACTGGCAAACTTCAACTAAATGAAAAATGGTACAAACCATGTTAAAAAATTTTGAAAGTTTTTGTGCATGGTCCTGATGTGTCATTAATATTCCTATAAAATTTTTATATGATGATAAAGTTTCAAGTAGTTCCAAAAGTTTTGACAATGCTACGTCCTGATAAAACCCTGATGATCAATACATAGTTTTGCTTTAGTAATAAAAAATGGTTTAAAATTTGTGAAAATTTTGCAAAAGGGTTATAAGGAAATTCTTAAAATCTCATAAAAATTTTGAAATATGTTCACACTATAGTGAATTTACAAAATTCTTATAAGTGCACTGTACCATTTACGTTCTTTCTGCTTTTTTATTTTTGAAATATAACAAATGAAGTTCAATGTATACATAGATTTCATTGAGCAAAAAAAAGTGTAAAATTTTAAAAATTTTAGAGAATTATAATGAGCCAATTATTAAGCTTTTATAAAAATTTTGGAACATAATCACACTCGACAAAATTTATAAAATTCTGACAAGGTTATTGTCCCAATTATATTCATTCTGTTTTTGATTTTTTAAAGATATCAAATGAAGTTCAATTATTTTGAAAAAATTTCTTCATGATTCTACACTTTTTAGTATGGTACCATAAATTTTTCACATCATGATAAAGTACGTATAATTTTATAAAAATCTGACAGTGTTTCTAAAATTTCTAAAAAATATATATAAAAAATTTGGTTTTTCAACAAAATTTCATAGGAGATGACTTTATTAAGAGTTATTGATCAATTTATGGTCAAATCCAGTCATAAAACATGAAATTTTGGATTAAAAGTATGAGATCTCGCCGATTTACAGCGAGATCTCGCCGAGATGTACCGAAATCACTATAGCAATTTATTTTTTTTGAATTTTTTTCACTCAAACCGGTATTTCAAATTTCATCCATGTCCGATAAGCAAGATCTCAACGAGATCTCATGAGTAACCGGTGAAATTTTGAACCTTGGGTTCAAGCCGGTGTTATCTTGAGTTCGTGCTGCGCACACAGCCGACAGTGCAGTATATAGTAGGTGAGTCTCGTCAGCTGTATGCGCTAAGACAAGCTCAAGATGCCATGCTAATGCTACGTAACCAGCTTAAAATTGGTTCAAAATGTAACATTGGTTAGCCTTAGATGGTGCAAGATGAAACTGTTGTTTAAACCTGGTGAAATGAAACATAGGACATAATATCTGATGCAAAATGCAATTTACCTTTTTTACAAGAGAAAGAGAAACCTCAGATGAAAATTACTTCCCTTGTGGGTATTATTTTTGACATGTTGTTCCATCGAAAAAAAATATTGTTACATCGACCCCTATAATCACAAGTTAATTTTTATGTTGCCGCGAATTATTTAAGGCTACGAATCAAACAACTGTGGCGAACAAACTGTTGATGAAACATTGGTTAATTAAAACGGTACAAGCGTGAATATATATATAAGATGTGGATTAAATAATCCTTAATAAATAGATATAATATTCATAGTAATTATTGGATAGATAATTATTTTGATAGCTCGTTCGAGTATCTCTAGTTAGGAAAAATATACTTGGGTTAAGCCGAGCATCAACCACCCCTTATCGAAGAGGCTCGTAATCAGACACATTGACCCTACCTCAGATTTGGATACTAAATCCAACACAAGTAACTATATGCAGTGGTCAAAAGAGAACATGCATCTTTATCTCTCTGTGACATAACCCCATGTATCCAACCTCAACCTCAACCTCAGTAGCTAACAATAACCATTTAACTATCAGGCATGGGCAGAAGTCTTGTTGATAATGATCGGTGACCACATGTGGAATTCACGAATCAACAAGGAGCCTCCTTGTTGGCTATAACTACCACCCCTTTGACATTCTAAAAGGAGTACCGCTAGAAGATGGAGGGATAGAAGCATACAAAGTGCAAGACAACATCATACTTTTTTGTAGCTATGGCTTTGTGCATAGCATTGTAATCTCTAGCATTGTAAGAATACAGGAAGTATGGTTATTATTCTCTCTGGAGAAGAATTGAATCTGTCTAAAAACGCCTATTCTCTTCTTACATGATCTCGAGTATCATGTTTTCACAGTAACTTTGTAAGATCAGTGATAATTCACCAACAAATACATGAACTTCCAATAATACTTATGTAATAAGAACAGCTACCTCAAGAACGGATTGCGTAGAGAAAAGGCCCATCTCCTTACCTTTCAATGGATAAATCAAGTCTATCTTGTAACAAACAATACGAATAGCTCGGGTAATTTGTGTCAATTCTCTTTTGTAAGCTAATAAAAGATGAATGGATAATTGAATGTCTGAATCATTGTATATTGCTAGGGAAAAAAAACCACTTTCTAGGTCGTAGGCAATTTTTTTTAGAAAAAGATAAGTACCCAATTTTCGTTGAAAGCTAATAAGACTAAGAGTATTTACAAGTACAGACCAGGATCAACTGGTTATGATACAGAGCAAGATTGAAATTACAGAATCCAAATTAATCTCCAAAACAAGTTGTAAACCCATTTTGATATTTCCATTGTTTAGGTGGTGTTTGGTTGCCTGGATAGGATATGGCCATTCATGTATTAGATCATCCAATTGTTTGGATGAGTGGATGGATTAAAGTCATCCAGTTTTTGAGAATATTTTCTTAAGATGCTGAATAAAGCCATTAAAAAAGGCCGGACGGGCTCATCCTGTTTATTGCATGAAGATGTGTACTCGGTTAAATTCAAATTTCGTCAAAGTGTACTCGGTCAAATTATGGTCAAATTTTGTCTAAAAATTTAAATTTCATCCAAATTTTGTCCAAATGTTCAAATTTTCAAAAATTTCAAACCAAAATTCGAAACCTTGATTATAAGTAGCTCATCATCTAATCAAACAAAAAATTAATTCATCCTATTTAATTTTATCCATCAAACTAAACAAAAAAATCAACTTACCTTATATCCATCCAACTAAACAGTCCTCGTGTAGTCAACCAAACCGACCATTGAATGAGCTCTAAAAATTAGTGCAGTCGTTGATAGTTGTGTCCGGATTCAATTAGTGCATTGCTTCAAACCAAACCGAGGAGCGATTCTTACCAAAGGGAAGGAGATTTGTTGATTTCAATGTGTCCATTAGGCTATTGTGTACTTCGTGTAGTGATTGGATTAAATGGGTACTAGTGAAAAAATTTGCGTGATCAGGGCATGAACAGAAGACAGCATGCATGCTATTCGGTTTTCGACAAAAACCGAATGCCTTGCTATTCAGTACTTCTGCAGTTCAACTAGCATGTCAAATAGGTTGGAATTACTGATACGAAGTCCTAGTAATGTCCAAAACATCCGGTTTTTGTCGGTCCTGCGATTCTCATTTTTGGCTCACAGGAGCAGGGTAATGCTCCTGTGATTTTCATTATTGGTTGCTAACATTGTTCATTTTCATAAGTACCAAATTGCCAAGATTTTTCATAATGCTCACGAGAATAGTTAGAGATCCTCAATTATGATTTTCATAATGCTCCCGAGAATAGTTACGAATTGGCACAATTATTATTTCCATAAGTACCAGTTGGCGTAATTATGATTTTCATAATGTTCCCGAGAATAGTTACAGATCCTCGCAGGTAATAATGCTCTCGTGATAAACATCGAATCAATTACACTTCTTCGCTTGAACTTCAAAGACAAACAATTACACTTCTTCCGTGTCATATTTCCTCCGTCGATGTTTGATATCCTGTGTCATATTTGTGAAAATCAGTTATTCTGTGATGTCTGATGTTTGATATCCTCTGTGGGTCTTCATGAAAATGTTGATGATTCAGTACTTATTATTACTGATATTTTAAATGACTTGCAAGCCATAATGCTCTATATCGTGTCATTACTTATGGTTTGTGCGAACTGATCATTACACAGTAAGGGATAATGACTCAATTTATGGTTTCTTCCTCTGGGTAGCGTTGGTACTCACCTTATTTAACACAAGTGTGCTAAATCAGAGAAATATGCTATATGACATACGAGCAGATTTCATTAGTAGTATGTTGGCTGGCAGGAAGTAGCTTGTGTTTCTAGGTATCCTGTGGTGGTGATGACATCTCTATTTTGTCGTTCAAGTGCTGGCTTCCTGGAGCGCTATGTCCTGGTGTTAGGCTATCCCTGGTGTTCAAGTAATGTGTTTGGCTGGAGTGTGGTGGTTCAATGAATGGAAACTGAGACTGGCTTCCTGGAAACTGAATGGAAACTTCAGTTAACTACCTGGAACCACCACACTCCTGGAATCGAAGTCGCTTCTGAAACTGAATGGAAACTTCATTAACTTAGTGCAGTTCAATGAATGGAAACACGAAATGTGTTTGTGTTTGGGTGGAGTCTCGCTTCGGAGCGCTATGTCCCGTGTTAGGCTATCCTCGGTGTTCAATGAATGGAAATCGAAGTTAATCAAGTTTACTCGCCAATGATGTAGTTAACTGAAGTTTACTCACTTCTATATTTTTTGTTGCTTGCTGTTAGTTCATGTTCGCTGGGTCTTCTTGCTTTCTATATTTTTTGTTGCTTGCTGTCTGTTTGTGTTCGCTGGAGGCTAAAACACATGTAGTTAAGTGAAGGAGTTAACTGAAGTTTACTCAGTTTGAATGAATGGAACTGGTGCCACTTGAATGTTGTTTCCTGCCTGATGGACCGGTGAAATGAAGGAGCCAATTCGAAGTTGACGACGAGTACTGAGTGATTGGCTGCTGCTATGTCTTCTGTCAGCATTTTCAGCAAAGCTTACACATTTTCGTTTGTAGTACAAAGTGATATGCTACCTTTATATTCTTTGTTTGTGCTTACGGTCGCTTATACTGAGAATTCCAAATTTATTCGTGCATGCACAAGGGCCACCAACATTTTGGCTTGGGGACCTTGCATATTGGCATAAGTGTTCGATGAGGATCTCTAGGTCGAATAGACGATTTGTGACAATAAACTTGACAACTGTGATATATATACATTGTGATGTACTTGCTTAGTTTAATTGTCAATCACTCGATATGCTCATTCAGGCATTTGCTTATGTCATTTGCTACTTCCTGCTTACTGCTAATTTGCCCTGCTACATTGTTCTCCATTGCTTGTTTGGTACTTGCTGCTTACTAGTAATTTGCCATGCATATTTGCTAGACAATTGATGAAATTAACTGGTCAAGTATAAAACTGCAATTGTGGTAAGATTGTCACAAATCTGTCTGTTTCTCGTCTATTGTGGCGAGGAGGGCCTATTAAGGCAACCCGACATCTGAGAACACTCAAATAAACTTCATGTTTATTCTAGTTATCTTGTGTGATTACTTGTTTGTGTGTGAAGTATCTGTCCGAACTATTGTCCTGACGTGCTGTTTTAGATGGACTCGGAGACCCTTCGAGGCGTCCTCTCCGGATCACGAGATCTGCTGAGGAGAGAGCCGAGCACTCAGACCATCGCCGACAACTTCCTTCCAAGTGATGAGCCTTGGGCCAATGACATTAACAATAAGACTTCTTCAGGTCGAGTTCATAGCCGGCGGCTTGGAGAAGATGTCGTTGGACACTGTTGACTTTACCACTCCACCTTCTCCGATCAGTTTCGCTCACCTTGCATCTGCCGAGGGAGTTGATCCGGACGACGTAGTGCCAGCGGACTACACCAGCCCGAACAACTCCCCCCTCAGCGACTACTCCACGGATTCTCTACTTAGCGAATGTGGATTCGAGTCCGATCGTTCGGGCCACTATGTTTAGATCTTCATGTGTGTTGTATGCTTTAATTTGGACCATGTGCCTTTCAACTGCTAAGTGAGCTTTATTGTATTTTGGACCATCTAGCTATGAACTTGTAATCCTTACCGTAATTTCAATCAATGTGATGTCTGTTTCATGCTGAATCATATTGTTCCCACATTACTTTGCCATTATTCCGTAATAACAAACGTGTGTGTGCTTTCAATGTCTCGTTTATGTCAATCATATTGTTCCGCATTACTTTGCCATTATTCCGTAATAACAAATCGTGTGTGTGCTTTCAATGATCGGGGAGGACGACATGGACCCTTTCTACTCGAACTTCCTTCAGAGGACTTGGATCTTTGTGGTGCAGGTTATCTCCTCCTAAAGACCGCCGACCATGGGCACGACTCATGCTGCCTGAGTCGGTCCACGACGCGGAAGAAGGGGACCAAAAACAGCTCCAGAGTGAGAGGACCAAATGGATCTGCAAGTAGAGGATGAAGTTCTAGTCTCGGCTTGGTTGAATGTGAGCCTAGACCCCATTGTTGGGAAGGACCAATCATCGGACACGTATTGGACCGTAATTGCTGATTATTACACAACCTATAGCAAGGAACACATGAAGGCAAGATCGAAGAAAGCATTGGTTAACCGGTCATTGATAAATGAGTGTGTTAGCAAATATCTTTGGGTATCTCAATCGACCGACGGTTTACATCAGAGTGGGAGCACCGAGCGTGATAGGGTAAGTAATTGTCCCCCTCTGTAGTCAGCACTTGTGGTCATGTTGTAATTGTCTTCTCTTTTTGCAGATGGCCCATGCTGGTACGATGTACCAGGACATTGAGAGCAAGCCATTCGCGTTCCACCATTGTTGGGTACTACTTGCGGATCATCCGAAGTGGTCTTCGCACTTGTCCCACAAGAAGCAAAAGACGGACGGCATGAAGGGTCCAATGACATTCCTATCGAAAGCGATCCTCGCAAGCATCCTCTCGATGGTGGAAAGGCCACAAGGCCGGACGCTGCGAAGGCTGCGAGGAAGCGTGGTGGTACGCCTAGCATGTCATCTGTGGGTGCGTCTCGAGCAATTCAACAAAATGAATGAGTCCAGAGTCTGCTATGGTGGAAATACGTATGAAAAGCGGCTACTATGCTAGAAATACTGAAGAAAAAGCGCCATGTCGAGGAAGCGGAGAATGAAAGGATTATGAATATTGACTTGAACTCGTGTAATGGATTGCTTCATGAGTACTACGAGAGTCGATGAATGAGATTATGACGAGTCGTCGTGCAATGAACAAGTAATTGTTGCCTTCTGTCATCCCTGTTTGAACTATCTAGGTCGAGTTGTCGTCCCTCCAGTATTGGAGGACTTGTGTTAATGTTTGAACTGCCTTTATTTATTGTGAGAACTACCTAGTTGTATTGTGTGAACTATCTAGTATGTTGCTTTGTTGTGTTGGTTTGTTGTGTTCATGTGCGAACTATCTAGTTTGAGGGAGGGCCTCTACTTTTGTGTAATGTTGTGTTCATGTTTCAACTATCTAGTTGTATTGCAGACTTACCGGATTTGTAATGTTTGCATTGTCGGTTATCCTGTTTTGAGCTTTCCATTCCATTTCACGTACAGCCAAGTTCACTTATTTATTGAACCTTACATTGATACATAACACTCTCACAAGGAAACATAGCTTACAATTGCATTATCCCCCGTGCCGTGACCAAAGGTGTTCGACGAGATCCGCTCAAGAATCGACGGTGAAGTTGGCGATCCTCCGCTTTTGAGTTGCTTGTATGCGAAGGTAAGACCGACCGTTGGGTGACGTCCCCAGCGGCGGGAGTTCCCATATAGTCGAAGTTCATTTCTGTGGTGGCCCATTCCTCTCATCCTCCACGATCATGTTATGCAAAATGATACATGCAATCATTATATGCCTTAACGTACTCGGTGCCAACATCGCCGGGGCCCCGACAATGGCAAACCTACCCGAGCACTCCAAATGCTCTCTCGACATCCTTCCTTGCGGCGATCAGATCTCGCGAGAAGTGGATCCTCTTGTTTCCCATCTACAGCTGAAATCGCCTTAACAAAGGTACCCCACTCAGGGTAAATGCCATCCGCGAGGTAGTACCCCATGTCGTACGGAGTGCCGTTGACGACGTAGTTTACCGCCGGGGCTGTACCATCATTTTCCCTAGAAAATATGTTAGAACGGTGTAACACATTAATATCGTTCATGCTTCCTGGCATACCGAAAAAAGCATGCCAAATCCACAAGTCGTACGAAGCAACCGCCTCGAGGACTATGGAAGGTTTGTGAGTATGCCCGGTGAATGCCCCTTGCCATGCTTTGACGATTCTTCCAGTCCAATGCATGCAATCGATGCTACCAAGCATACCGGAAACCCTGTGCTCACCAACAAAGAAGGAGTCTAGCAATGTCTTCCGTTAGGAGATCGGAGGTACTCTCCCTAAAACCTCCACCACCGCCTTCACGAACTTCTTGAGAGCTACAAAGGCCGTGCTTTCCATATACGGAGGTACTCGTCCTGGCGTCAAATAGAACGCCAGACGCTTAGATGACGGAGAGTCATTGTTACTTTCAAGAGGATGCAAACCAAGCTTCCTTCCGATCCCTCCTTTGTCGAACCAAACGTCGTGTCCTTCAACAAAGATTCGTTATTCGCAAAAATAGGACCGGCTCATCCGAAACCTCATTATATTGAACGACTTACACAAAATGAAACCTTACAAGTACATCATTCATCTTTTCTTTGCAACTATCGGTTTGTTACCTCACTTTGAAAAATGCGTGGCGTGACACCTGGGAAGAAGTAATCACCATAAAGCCGAGCCGCCCTTCAGCGTGACCTCGGTTGATCACCGCGATGTCCTGGAACCGATCCCGTCGACGGTTCAGACCTCGCGCTTGCATCTCCTCATCCTCTGCGATTGCGAAGAGAAGGGTGTCCTCATCATCAAGAAAGCCTAGTTCATCACTTGAGGAAGAATTGACCGACTCATTTTGAAGTTGGCAATGGGTTGTGGGTGACTAACTCGATGAATGCAACCCTCAATATATAGAATGGTGGGTTGGATGAGAGGAGGAGGAAAAGTTAGGTATTTCGGGAAGGAAGGAATGGGGAAGGAATCGGTTGGAGTCATTCTTTGGGAAGGAAGGAATCAGGAAGGAATCCCTGAATCTTTGGGAAGAATGAAACCCTGGGAATCGGTTGGAGATAGTCTTACACACCTTGACGTCTGGATTGGATTTGACGTACGGAATAAACCGACAACAAGTAAAGCGAGCATTTTAAATTTGCGAGTTTCCATGATGCCATCCCATCAGATCCCAACACGGTCAACGGCCGAAGAACGTTGGTCAGTTGGTCGGTTGGCGTTTGGTACCCTCATAAATGACCCGGACCCGCCCGTGTTTAGACGCTCTCACAATCCGACCGCGCGTAGCACCCCACGTGGCGGTGATCCAGGGCAGTACAAACATGCTCCGTTCATTTGCCGTCGACTACTGGCCAGAAATTTACTCTCCCGTCTCCACGACTCCACCTCCATTCACACCAGACAGGTTACGCCCGGACAAATTCACAAGTAAGCACAGCACACCCTTAGGCCTTTACTCGTAAATGGTTGGTATTTTAGATATCGATACGGTGTTGAAACACAATTTTAACCACCAAACTTTACTGTAATATATTTATAAACCTAATAAAATTATAATATTATAAGAGTACTTTTCGAAACAAATCTACACATGCTTTTCATGTATCCAATTTTAATACAAATATATTGACAATAAAAGTTTCGAAAGTTTGACTGCATCTATCTCCAAAACGATAACTATTTGTGATCGAAAGAAGTACTTATGTACAGCTGTACAGGTCGATTACATTTTGTGTTGATGCTAATGGAGTGTAATGGTTGAGCAAAGTCTTATAAGTAATGCTTTTATGCATCACTATCTAAATACAAGTTGTATAAATTTTAAAGCAAATGAAGAGATAATTAATCGTTATCTATTCTTTATTTATACTTTAACAGTTGTGTAACTTTTAAATAATGATGTATAGTAGCACCTCCAAGCCTTATTTGGAACGCAACAGTTTCTTGATATTTCTTTTCTTAAACTGGGAATTTTTTTTGTAGAGTTCCTATCAAAACCATTTCAGTTGGGAGTCGGCATCCAGTTGGGCGCCATGACGTTAACCAGAATGCGTCAAGTTTAGTGTCCCTTACGCTGGTAGCGTTTCCCTTAACCCTATGTCAAGAAAAAAAGCATTTCACCTATTCTGTCCTTGGCAAGTGTTAGGCGCGACCCGTTCCAGCGTGGTGTCTACTTCTATTTAGGTGCGTGCGACTGAGAAACGGTCTAGGTGCGTTTCCGCGTGATACCAAAAGTTGTTTTCGGGAGCTGTGGCATCCACGTTATAACTCTTTGTTTTCGTATCTTGGTATGGTTGGTTCGTTTGGGTACCGCTAAATTCAGGTTATTCGACTCCAGAGTGCCTATCAAATCCATGTCTCTAGAGTGCATTTCTGGCCCGGCCCATGCAATATGCGTCGGATGGGAAAATACCCCCCGACGCTGTCGTCTAAATGGAAGCTACATAAATTTTAAAATAAACAAAAAAAGTCCCTCTCTATAAGATATGAAAGAACGAATGAAGCCCACTAGGCCCTCTCCATAGTTGGGCCGCATAAATTTATCCTGAAGCCGACCACACGGCTGCGCGAAGGCTAGCTTCGGCCCACGCACCGTCACGCCGGTCGTTCTTCGTGGGCCGTGGCTACGTCCCTGGGGCTCTCGCGCTCGTTTTGCTCTTTCCACCGAAACAAAGCGCCGCGAAAATATCCCGAGCAAAATCGTGGAGACGGGCCGGCGCAGCGTCGTGCGGCTCGTGCCAAATTTCAGGCTCAGATGGGATCAGCACGGTGAGAAACTGGAAGGAGAAAGATAAGATGGATGAATACGTAGGAGGGGAGATACGCCTTCCTAAGGCCCTGCTCTCCGGCTCGAGCCGAGCACGGTTGTCGCCGGCGATGCACGTACGCCATCTATCGGCGTAGAAGAAGACGATGTAACCGAAGTCTTAGTTACCAAGAATTCTAGCTAAAACGTGTTCATCCATCTTGGATAGAAATTTGGGACTGAATCTGCTTCACTTTTATCTACTCCTAGGGTTCTAAGATACAGTATTCTAGAAAATAGATGAGTGAAACAAAGAGTGCACATGACCTTGGGTTTGGCTCCGCCTCATAATATTCAACATTTATTTGATGGCTGGGTGAAACAAAGAGGCTCAGATCAGATTCCTGTACTACTTTCAGGTGTTGCCGGGATTTGTTGGGCCTTATGGTGTTCAAGGAATGACTCTGTTTTTGACAATTGCATACCTAAATCTTTCTTGCGTGTTTTGTTCGGAGGAACATACCGGGCCGCACTTGGGTCAAATTACAGCGAAGTGAATCGATCAAAGCGAGTCTTCTCCATGTTTGTCGGGTGCTGGAGACAGCTGCTTTACAGTTATTTGCTTCATTTGGTTGGCTTATAGTGCCTAGGATTGGTTATCCTGGTTGACTTGTTTTGGTTGTTTGGTCTAAAACAGTGCTTGGGTCTTAAGATTGTAATAAGTTTGGTCTGATTCTCTCAATGAGGGATAAAGCCGGAATTTTGTTTCCATTATCAAAAAAAAAAAAGAAAAGAAAATAGATGAGTGATACGTTTCATTACATGGTTCCAGACGTTACAAAGACTGGCCTATAGAGATGGCCAAACGGTAACTGGCAACCCATGGCACAGTATCGTGGGCACGGCCCGAATGTAAATGGATCGTGCTTGGGCTGGCTTGGTTCGGTCTAAGCATGGCTCTACACGGTAAGGCCTGTTTAACCCTTTTGTTTTTTTTTTAATTTACATAGATTTTTTAAAAGTTTTTCTATATTTCTTTGAGTTTTTCTAATTATTCTTGATTTTTTTCAAAATTTTTCTTCATTTTATTCCAAACTTTTACGATTTTTCAAACTTTTTGTTGAATTTTTCCTTTTTTTTAAATATTTGGCGCTAAATGGATCAGATTTAGGCCTATGTCAGCACAACATGGCCCGTGGCACGACCCACTTGCTAGCTAGCCCTAAATGGGTCGTGTCGTGCGTTAAATAGGCTATGTCTTGCTCAGGCCCATTTGGCCATCACTAATAGCCTATAAAGGAGCATGTCAACTACAAAACGAAATGATGACACAAGTTACAAACGAAGAAATTATCATTTTTCTAGCCTCTTCTATTTTTTTTTCAAATTTAGACTCTCTCTTGAATGCATTTATAGATTTAGCTATATCCATGAGAAGCAACAGAAGGTGACGTCGGAGCTCCTAAGACCGCGGCAAGGCACCTCCCGCGCTCCCTGGCTACTACGGCAAAACGGTTATACATTTGTAGATGGATAAATGCTAGTTTCCGTGCTTCCTAAAACGTTAAAGAGCTTTCGAAGTAGAACAACAAAGAACGTGCTTAAATATACTGTGCACTTCTTTCTGCTAAACCGTTAAAGAACAAATTTGCAACTGCTTCACTACTCACCACACTAATTTGAGATTGTACACTTATTTTCTGGTTGGAGCCCGGCCTAAAAGTTGCAGACTTTCCCCGTTACAAGTTACAGCACGTACGGCTGGGGCGCTGGCCTTGGCCCTCACGTGTAACCAGCACTGCACTATCATGGTAGGGATGATGAGCAGCGCCTGCCCCAGAGATCGCGTCGCTTTGCTTCCCGGCTGATGGAACCATTAAAATCCCTGCATGTGTTGCACTTGCAGGCTTTAGGGTGGGGTAAAGAGTGGGGAAGGAAAAGAGAACTTCTTTTGATGGAGCAGAATGAAAAGAAGAGAAGAGAACAAAAGGAGAGGCCGAGCGAGATGGAGGAGAAAGAAAGAAAGCCTCTGCGTGCTCTCTCTCTCTTTCTCTCTGTACATGGTACACGCATGGATGGATGGATGGATGGATAGGGGGAGCTAGTAGTGAGTGGCATGTGATGGGCAACAGCTTTTGTGCCCTCGCGGATGTCCCTGCGTTGAAGATGATGTCTGTTGAAATAATGGGTTCAAAGTTGAGCTCCCCTTCTTCGGTTCTTCTCTGTTACAGTTCCTTTTTTTCCCTCTCCTCACTGACTCTGATTGTGCCAACACTGTGCCAAAACACAGCAGCAGAGGCAGGTAGGACCGTAGGAGAATCATGTATGACTAGTTTGATCTATCTGCAGTTTCAGAGAGACTTGGGGGAAGGAAGAGGAGAGGTGTTCAGTTCCCATTGGAAAAACCTCAAAACTCTTTTGTGTCTGCAGTTACTCGTCGATCATTTGCCTCTCAAGTTAGATAAAACTTGCACTAACAAGCACGGGCCCAGTTTTTTTTTTTTTTTGAACGCTCACGGATCCATACTTGTGAGCTGAAAATCTGATATTCCCGGAAGCGTTTCGAATGTGCGGCTAGCTTTCGCTTTTCTCTGGGAATAGACGTGCGCTTTCTACCTAAAACAACGAAAGAGCTAAAAAGTCTTGTTCTCAGAAATTGCTTCTAGGATCCCCTGATTTAGTATTCTGCGACAAAGAATCTTTGGACTAGTGCCAAGACAATTTTCCTCTGACAGAATAGGTATTCTCGTCTGTCTTCTTCCTATTTGGTTACAGTTGGCTAGAAAAAATTACTATCATATACAAGCATCACCCCGATTGATGACAGCTACCGTTAATATCAGTGGATACCGTTTGGGAATAATGTTCTGATAGTTCCATGCACTCTGAAATTACAAGATGCAATCTAGGCGGGCAGGACAAGTTACCGATAAGAATTTGCTCCTCAAAAGTTAAAGGTTAATAAAGGGAAAAAAAGTGAGGAAGTTTCAGTTTACTTGAGGTGATAAGGTGCAAGATCTCAAACTTCCTGAGATACGTTCCCTCTACACTTTTGTGAAGACCAAAGCAATGATGCCACAGGGTAAAAAGTCCTTGCTTTTTTAGAAACAGAGCAAGTCAATTCTTCTATCATTTTCTTCATATGTTTTTTTAGGAAAAGCATTCAGGAGCTGCGGCAGGGACAGACTAGAAGGAAGACTGCTCACATTGCCCTCCCTCCTTTTCATGTGTGTGTAGGGCTACACTTGATAGCTTGCTCACTTCTAATTTAGAAAAAGTAAAAGCCTACCCAGGCCTTTTTCTGCTGGTGCATTCCAGGGCAGGGTATACCATTTTTCTCGAGATCTGTGCTAAACAACAAACACCTTTCTTTCCAGCGATGTTTAATGAGAAGTAGCCAGCTTTGGCTGATTACTCACTGGACATTTGCATTGTAATGCCGCAGGGAATCTTGTGTCAGATGCTGTGCGAGTCCGGAGCCATGAAAGTCTAGGACTGTTCTTCGTAGTGATTGGTCCCTGCAAAATACTTGATGATTCTGAGATGAAGTAATTTACAGCTTCCAGCTAAGGGTAGATTTGTTCCCGCAACTGAGCAGTTGGATCTCATTACTTCGTTCATTCAATGTGCATATATGTCGTTTGAGGCTACCCTGCAGGGTAAATCGGTAAAAAGAACTGGTCTGACTACCTGAGCATTTTTAGAGTGTACCCATGCCGAGCAACTCGAAAGAAGCTTAAATTGCATTAAATCATCAAAAAGAACGTTAGCACAAAGACAAATGAAAATTTGAAGTGGGCCGACTGCTAGGGAAGTGCGAATTTGAAGAACACCCCCTCTTTTTTCATTATCGTAATTGATTGTAGGTACAGGGATGAGTAGTGTTTTATACTCACCTTTCAATATAAGTTACATAAATTTTAAAGCCAACAAAAGAGTAAGCAATCATTATTTACTCTTCATTCATGCTTTAGTATTTATGCAACTTTTAAATAGTAATACATAGAAACATCTCTCAATGATGTAGATTCAACCCATGTACCATGGTGTTTGGGATAGATCATCATGGCATCCTAGTGAATTTGAGTGCCGTGGAAATTTGCTGTGTTTTATACTGCAGCACTCAGATCTTGACATTTGTAATTGTTCCTTTAGTCCATCTGGCTGCTGAAAATGAGTGAATATTAATAATCCCAAAAATAAAAATTAAATGAGAGTATGCATAATATATAGGATAATGAGATTATACAGCCAATACTAGGGTGGAACCAGTTGGAGTGTCGAGTATGTACGATATCCCCAAAATTTTTGAAATTTCTAGATATATCCTCACTGGTAGAGATTACAATGCATTTGGTTTTCAATATATTTTGATAATACTTAAAGGATGTAGATAACAATTGCATTCTATGCCTCAAAGATTGCTAACTTTTTTCTCAACTTAGCTATCAGTCATCTGGCACCGTATAATTGATAGATAAAATGCTTTGTTGTTTTATCACTTATGCAATTTTTTTCAGTTTGCAACTGAAAAATCGGGTCTTTGAATCTCCAATCATTTATGTTGCCATGATCATCACAATGATTGCATTGAATGAAGGCCAATATTGGGGTATTTTGGATGAAAATTCATCCTATACGACCATCGATACTTGCGTACTAAGCATTAGACAGTAAAAGATGGTTTACGTTTTTTTGCTAAAATAATAGGATACTATTGAGCAATTATATATTTATAATAATTTATTTATATTTGCTATCACTTTAGAAATATAATAAATATTTTGGCTTTATATAAACTTTTGCATATTGTATAAACAACCATACTGGCATTTAAAACTAATAAACTATTATCAGTTAGTACTATTCTTAATTGTTATCAACAACTGATAGTTTTTATTTATATAATACCACTCCATGCGGTCATAAATAGTTATCGTTTTGGATATAGATGAAGACAAACTTTTCAAATTTTGACTAAGAATATCTTTTTAAATATTTAAATAGGATTTATAAAAATAATATGTATAGATTTGTGTCGAAATGTACTTTTATAATATTATAATTTTATTGATTTTTATAAAATATATTATAATAAAAATTAATGGTCAAAATTGTGTTTTGAAGACGACATCGTTATCTAAAATAATAACTATTTGTAACAAGAAGGAGTATATTGTTTAAGCGTCCTGTTTATTGGCCAGTTATCCACTTCTGACTGCTATATATGACCATGCGATGGCAGAGATCGAATACCACTCCAAGGCAAATGAACATGAAATGAAATCTTTTGATAGGTATATATTTAACTAAACATTCACTACGTTTCACACACTAGGGTCAAGAATCAAGATGCACTGGAAGGATCATGGAAACTGGAGAGAGAGATACGGAATCGTGCGATACGAAGCTAAGTTGGACCATGCATGATGTGGTGCAGCCACTATATTGCGAACTACTCTGCTGTATTGTTTCTCCGTATAGCTCCAGTCCGTACACTATGTCCAGCGCAGCATTCGTGCGTCAAGTGTAAAATGGCACACGTAATGACGTAAAAGGTCGTTCTCACCTTTCCGTGGGCGACATAACCATTTTATATACGAGTACGTTTCGAACTAAATAGTCCGGAAATATATCATCGTCACAGTTCACAAGCTATGTACTTGCCTACACCGTACCATGCATTGATCAGCCATGCAGTCAGCTGAAGGAACAAACATAGTCCCAGCTCAATCATAGTAAAAACGTACGTATCGCCGTGGTAAAAACTCGAGCCAGCTAGCTAGAGATCAATATATTCCTGTCGGACCCGATCTGACTCGTAGCGACACCACACCACATTGCCCGCCGCCTGCCGCCTGCCGCCGATCGATCCCCACGATACACACAACGCGCCGCGGTGGTCCAAGCGTCCCGACGGTCCCGTCAGCCGTGCGCGCGCCGTGCCCGGCAGATGGGTCGCAAAAACCATGCATATATCCCCCGTCCGAAACCCCTCAAAACAGGCCTGTTCCGACCAGACGCCGGTCCACGGCGCCCAGCGACGGGCTATGCCGGCGCAGGAGGCAGACGAGAGCTTTGCGTTGCCGGACGGTGGTCCAGCCTCCCGGCCAAGGCGCCAAGCCAAATGTGACAGCCTCGCATGCCGCCACCACCTTTGATAGCATGTGTAAATCTTTGGCTTGTTATCCGGCAAAGATTCGTTTTACTGAGAAATATGTAGATCACAGTAGCAGAACAGGATTAGTTACAGTGGATTCAGTAAAAACGAAATAACGGAAATTAGCTTTACAACTTGTTAGCACCAAAATTTGGTAAGATTGGATTGATTTGTAAGGCTAAGTTAAAAACAGATATGTAGTTGATATCGGTTCGAATAAGGAATTTTATCTATGAGAGGTAGAGACTAATATGATTCATAGTTTTTATGGATCGGAGAAGGATACGATCGGTCTACACGTTATAAAAGGTGGACCTAAGGCGAGCCGAGAGACCAACCAACACAATCAATCAACTCGTATCTACTTTTTATTTACTTTCTGCCGACTAGGAGTCACTTTTATAATTTAAAATCTCTTTGTAATTCGTTTCTAATCAACAAAGTTGCGCATCATCGATTGTTGATCATCTTCGATTACACCAATTTATCCAGGTTTGCTTTTCTCTGATCTTATTGCGCATCGCCTTTTTCGAAAAATCTGTCTTTATCAAACCATCTGATTAACCATAATAAACTGTTTAGATTTATCATTACGTGTAATCTGATCGGCTAAAATAGTTGCTTAGTTCATAATTTTCTTGCCAATTACAGGATCAAATCGACTGGTATGCCCGTACCCAAATTGAACCTGATGTTCGCGTGTATTTGAGCCAATCAATTCTTCATCATATTTTTCAGTATCAACACAACTGCACTTTAGACATAACTAACATAACTTCAACTTACAACAAGGATTTCACCCAAATGCAAACCACTGATAAATGCTACTGTCTACACGTTGCTTCATCCTTCATCACCATCTCAAAAGATTTGGTTTGTCGCAGTAGAGCTTCTAGTTCCATCCTTCTCTTGACTGTATCCGGTCATGTATACTTATACTTATCACATCATTCGATTTGCGAAACGGTCATTTGAAAAAATTGAAATCACGTTTAAGTCCTCCGATCGGTTTTTAACAGAATAGACCCCAAAAACCAAAAATTACATTTAGATCCCTCTGCGGTTTACGTAACAAAAAAATACGTCTGCAGTCTCCTCCCTAAAAAAATATAGATTCGCCGAAGGTTTATAGCAGCATAGATTCGACAACGGATCCTAACGACCCTTTTTAAAAAAACATAGAATCGACAAAAAAACAAATAAATTACGTCTACGGTTTCCTCTAAAAAAACACAGACTCGCCGAAGGTTTATAGTGATCCACAGATTCACCAACGGGTCTTAGCGACCTATTTTAAAAAAAACATTAAAACCGAAATTACGCCCAAAAAAAGGAGTTTAAATCCCTCCGCGGTGTTCTCCAAAAAAAATTCCATAGATCTGCCGACGTTTCCTACCAATCAAATGGACAAAAAAAAACAAATAAATTACGTCCATGGTTTCCTAAAAAAAACGCAAGCTCGCCGAAGGTTTATAGCAGTCCACAAAAAAGGGAGTTTAAATCTTTCCACGGTTTTCTCCTAAAAAAATTCCACAGATCCGCCGACGTTTTCTAGCAATCCACAGATTAACCGATGGCTTCTATCAACCCATTTAAAAAAATAGAAAACCGAAGTTACGCATTTTTTTACAAGTATCTATCGGACCAAATTTCACGCAGCGTAGTGTCGCGCGACCAAATTTCTCAAAATCCGCACGGCGTAGGGTAGCACAACGAAATTTCACACGACGCAGCATAGCTTGCGACTCTGACTAGTTCCCTTTATCTTGATGTTCGGGAAAATTTTTTGGGACGTCTACGGTGTTAACAATCGTTCAAATTGAATTATAAGAAAGCTACTGTTCATAAGACACCACGGGGCAAAATCTCCTATATGTTTTCTTTTTTGCCACGGATGCAATTTCTACCCGAAACAGAGAATAATGGTCACAATTCATACAGTCTGCAGAGGTGAGTTACTTTACCTCAAATGTCTCGATCATTAATTATGCCAGATAAAGCATTTCATGAGTCCCCTCTACCAATATGTGTGTCCGGTCAGCTCGAGGCTTCTCGTTGTAGTCGGACATCATAGGGTACGCCACAGTGCATATAGCACACCTTTTCATTTCATCTAACCAGGCATCTAAGGTCCTTATAGGTAATTAACACATACCCTCGCGTTATATATGGATTACACTCCATGCAAATATACGACATTAAGACAATAATATTGAGCTTAGCCCGCCCGTAACAAATCTGCAGTTAACACATTGTTTACGATGTTTGAATGCCTTATGTAAATTGTTGTTTAATTAACCTTAAGGTGATATCCCATATGTAGGGTAGAGGCCTTGGCAACCACAATTCCATTCCATTCCTTGACCTCCCGCTACCAGCCATATAATATAATTCAATCCACCAGCTGATCAACCATTTAAACGTAATTCCATTATAATCAAGTATAGTTATTCTCTTAGAAAGTAAACTACTTTATCATTCGGATAATATTAAGTAAAATAAGTTGCAAGTGCTTTATAAGAAATTAATAAGACACAATCGAAGGATTAGACTTACCTGATACAAGAAGAATCGAAGACCGACAGTTCAAGCTTGAGTAGCAAACCCTTGGGTCAGTGAGATTCTAGAAGAAGGAAAAATACAAACAGGTCCAATAAGGACTAACACCAAATGAAAGCATGATGCATATGCGTATATACGATTCTAGTTGACTAAGGCTATCGCATTTCATCTACATAAGATACAATCATGTCTTGGCTTGAGGTACCCAATCCTTTTTTGGTTATTGAGAGCTAGTGCATAGAGTTTTAGGTACCCAAATGGTCTTCTGATTTTCATTAGGCGATATAACACCTATTAAGGGGGTGTTTGAGATAGCTCCAGTTCTATCAAAATTCGTGGAGATAGTGTAGCAGAGTATTCTTAGCTCCAGAAATTTATAAAGCTGGAGCTATGGATACATTAATGGCGTTTAGGTGGTTCATTTTGTTTATATTTTAGACTAAAAATATAAACTTAATTCACTTTATTTTAACCTACAAGCTTCAAATCTGAGGTGGAGTTAGGATCTAGAGTTCTGCCAAACAGGACCTAACTTAGGAACAAGTTTACCATCTTTGTCCTTTTGGAGCAAGTTGGTGACACTCTTTGTAGAAGCATTCTTGTATGAAGTGTCTAATGGGCTTGTGGCCTTGATAATGGAACTTAAAGCAAAAGTAGCGCTCACTACTATAGAATGATATATCACTATCGCTTTATCTCCGTCGGTTCTTAAGTTTTTCTTAAAAAAATCGATTTTGATAGATGACTTAGAAGAGGATGTTAATAATAATCATAATTAGTTCTCAGGTTAGAAACGATTGTGATGTAGTATTGGACACATCACTATCGGTTCTAACATTAGAACTGATTGTGATGTGTCTCGTTAGACTATTTATACCTTCGGGCTGAACTCTCCACTATTATTGTTCCAGAGGCTAAGAAAACCACCGCTACCCAAAAAACAACATATATTCTGGTTAGAAGCAAGATTTGGGTGAGAAATTTTGAAATCATCAAGGTTGAGTGTTAAGAGGGTAAATTTGAAACCCTAACTTGAGGAGATTTTCCCTCATTTTTTTCTCATTTGTGATTTTCTTCAAAATATGAGCATTCATTTAAACCCCTTCAATTTTACACTAGGTAATTTTAATATATCACAAAGAGAGTTTAGTTTGCACTGGAATTGTGTGTATGTTATCAGATTTTACATCCTTTATTTGACAAGCACACATCCATTTAATTATCTTTATATTGCTCTTATGTTAATCTAGAATTATTATTGCTGTCATACGATGAATGTTAGAGTTTAGACTGCATAACCTACATCTCCCGTTCGATGTTGCTTATTTATAAATATGCTGAAATAACATATTTGTAATCAAGTACTCTCGAATTGTCCATGTTTTTCTGACAGTTCAAGGAAATATGGTTCGGGCAAGTTTCTGAGTTGTTGTACAACTCCAGAGAAAGTTTCGGGAACATCTCCCTGGTGTTCTCTGGATACACACACCTTCTTGACCTGTTGTCGAGACGTGTATCTGGAAAACAGCAGAGAGATACTGTCGAAATTTTCTCTAGAGTTGTACAACAGCTTAGAAACTTGTCCAAAGCACATTTTCTCAAATAGGATTAAGACCTAACCTAATTAGAGATTAGGACTCATCGTTGGTATGTACTTAGTTGGTGAACATATAGACGTTTCTTTAAGATAATTCAATTTGTCAACTTTGTTAATGGTTGCACCCTTATTTTGTTTTATTGAAATCATAAGATTTGCATACTACTGCATTAATTAGATAATCCGATATCGTTGTTGATGTTTTAAATATATATCTCATAATTAGGAAATTAGAAGCTCTTAACTAGAGAAGAAGGTATTGAGAGTAAAATTATATATCTTGGAACCTGTCCTTTATTCTGCAAAGGTGATAAAATGATATCTCAATATTCGAAATAGCTTGCTAGCTATTTCTCTAGTTTTTCATTAATTTATTGCGCGTAGTTTAATTGCATATGGACCGTGAAGAATGGATATATCAGAAAAGCCCTGTGAGTGCTGAATTTCAGGGGGGTGTTAAGATGTTCAAAAAATTACAAAATAAGACATGGTGAAAAGGGGTGGAAACTTCACATATTATCCTTGCATTGATTGCACCAATCTCAGGAGATTTAACAATTTAGCTTAAATTGAAGACCACCTGATTCAACATGGCTTCGAGAGGAATTACACGTGTTGGATCCATCACGGGGAGATAAGTAGTACCCTTTCAGTATGCAACGAAGATATGGTGGAACTCGATGACGAGTTGCAGCGTGATATGTTTGAAAAGGACAATTTAGAGCAAATGTTACGGGATGTGGAGGGAAATTACATGGAAAGAGAGTTTGTAAATCTTTTATAAAAGATGATGCCAAACCATTGTTCTCGAGTTACAAATCGGAATACACCAAGTTGGGTTCGGTTCTTGCAATGTTCGAGTTAAAGGCAAAACACCATTGAATAGGTACAAATTTCAATGCGCTTTTAGTTCTTCTATCAGATGTGCTTTCAAAGGAAAACGAGTTGCCAATGAGCATTTGTGAAGCAAAGAACCTACTATGTCCTATGGGAATAGAAATAGAAAGGATACATGCATGTCTGAGTGACTGCATCTTGTACCGTAATGCGTATAAGGAACTGCACATTTGTCTAGTTTGCGGTGTACACGGTACAAACAAAAGGCGAAGCGTAATCTGACTGTGATAGCACTATCTCATCACTGTCTAATAACTTGGTATCGCCACCAGAATCAACTGTGATAACGAAAAAGAACTGATTGTGATGTATATTCCGGTAGTAGTGTCTCATTCACGAACTTTGTCTTGGGTTTTATCTATCCACTACATTGGGTACAACCCAAAGAATGTATCCCAACCCTTCCTTACCCATGATGAATCTTTGCTCCCTCGTGACTCCTATCAAGAATGGCACTTCCTTGAATTTGGAATTCAGAGAATAGTTGTTATCCAAAATAACCAGCAATAGATTTCCAGGAAAAACTGTTTTAGCTTCCTACAACAAAATTGTGTGCTCTAATAGTACACAGACATTTCCTTATCAAAAAATATTTTCAAAACATCATTTAAAATAGTTGATGCCATGCAATACCAATAGAGTTGATGCTAAAGGAAAGCATGACCTTTTATAGAGTTCAGGGTCATTTAGAAATTACAATGAGTCACTTATTCAAAGAACGTAAGTGCATGACAAATGAGTATAATGTAATGCTAAAAAACAATCGACTTAGATATAATAGGGTTTTCGCCAATACCATTGCTCGATCAACACCGCTCCCTAGCTAATATGACCTACTCAGTAGTGTGGCTAAACCTAGGTAAAAACTTTTTACGGTCAGTAGCGTGACTGTTTTCTAGTCAAAAAATCATGGTTGTTACTCCAAACTAGCAAGGTGCATACGTACTTGTGCGTGCATCATCTTTAAAGCATATTTAAATGGCTTGATACACATATGTCATTTTTCATTTTGGAAAGTAGATTGTTGCATAACTCGAGTTGTGATATTTTAATGGTATATATCATAGGAAAGGATATACTCATTCCGTTTCCTATCACTTGTCACATGTGATTAAAACTTTGTTTCCAAAATACTTGCATAGCAAAGTAGTAAACATAGAATTACATAACATTTTTCATTTTTATCATCATATCTTTATTTCATTATTGCATTGATCGTCTCTTTCTTTCGGTATTTCTTTTAATGCATGTCACATTTTTTATACCAGTATAGCCGAATGAATACTTATCGATGTATCAACCTCTTAATCCCTCTATTCCGTTGAGGTCCATCAAATATAGGATAAGAATGTTTTCTCTATTTTTTTAAATTTTTAGCATATTCTTTTCTTTTCTTAGCGAAATTAATAATGTATTTGTACACAAATTAAATTTCTTACTATATATATATTTATTCCTCGAATTAAAATAATTTTGGGATTTTAATTCTAATTAAAACCAAAATTTCTATTTTTCACTTAGTATGAATTAAAAAAACAATCCCTAATTTTCTTTTATTTTTAACCTTATGTTGTTTTGTTATTTTTTATTTAATTTTAAATTTTAGTTTTATAATAGAATTTGTATACAAATCCAACTACTAATTTTCATTCTAAACTTTAGCTAGTATGAGTTTTAATTTAGAGTTCGCATGAAAACGAAATTGTAATTTGGTTTTTTTTATTCCATTTTTTATTTTTATTTAATTTTGAATATTAGTCCTATATTAGAATTTATATATAAATTCAACAGCTAATTTTTATTCTGACTTCTAGCTGCGTATTATACCTCTATTGTTTCCTGCAAACTTCCCGGCCTCGCAGCGTTTTGAGCCGAGCCGGCGGCTCGGCTCAAGCCGGCCGGTCGGCTCGGCTCAAAAAAAAATTTGCGATTCGGTCCTTTTAGAAATTACGAATAGGCCCTTCGCGATTTTTTGTGAGAGGAAGATTTTTCCCTCCAAAATCGCGTTCGGGTCCCTCGAGCGCCATTTTACGGAAAGAACCTCCCGTTAAATTCAAATCGCGAACAAGCTCTTTTCTAATTTTTTAGGATAGCGAACAAGTCCAAAAACGTAATATTCAGATCCTTGCTCCTTACGTCTAGATCCTTTCTCCGTTTTTCTCAGGAAAAAATGTTTTCGTCACCAGGAATATGTGTGCAGCCCTATCTCTAGACTTTTTTCCCATCTCAATTTCCCATCTCGATCTCTAATATTTTTTAAACAAACGCGTAAAGTATTAGAATCAGCAAAAGAAAGTTGTCATTTCTAATAATTTTTCACCCTTCTCTCTAGACTTTTTCCCCGCCGCATTTTTCCAGGTCGGTCTCCAGTATTTTCCAAGTGATTCGTCGAAAGATATATTTCTACAACTCTATCTCTCTGTTTTTCCCCGTTTCGCTCATTATTTCAACGATTTAAAAAATAAAACGCCATCGAAAAAAGAAAATTTTTTCTATGAAAAACGCCACTCGTGGCGTGTACGCCGCAAATTTTTTTCCAGTATTGGTAGATAGATGATAGATTACTGGCCACGTGACGCCGGCTGAGCACACTGAACCGCTCTCGTCTCGATCTCACGTACGGCTCACGGCGACATGCATGCACGTATTTCGGTATTTGTACAGTATACTTGTACCTGTTTGCATGCACGCACGCACAGTACAGGTACGAAGTGCTAGTATTGTATTTTGTGGCTTCTTTATTTCGGTATTTGTACAGTATACTTGTACCTGTTTGCATGCACGCACGCACAGTACAGGTAGGAAGTGCTAGTGCTGTATTTTGTGGCTTCTTTTTTGCAATTTGCAGGTACGCGCATTAGCTTCTGGATCTATTCTCGGGGACGGCGAAGGGGGGCGGGGTGGGGGCTGGTAGGGAGAACGCATGGGGTGGACACAGTAGAGGAAGAGGACAGGGGAAGGAGCTTTTGAATTAAGGAGGGAGAGGCATGCAACGCATGCGCGCAGCTAGGAGCCAACCAGCTGCTAGCCATGCCGTCCATCTGCATGTAGCACTGGCCGTGGCCGCGTCTGCGCCCCCGCGCGGATGCGTCCGCATGTGTGCCGACGGAGAAAAAGCGAGCGCGGTGGCCGCTTTTGGTGGGATTCCGCCCGCTCCCGTCGTTTTCTCGATCGGCTCCAACGCGAAGCCCCGCTGCGCGCGGTGGTGGCGTACAATATTTTCGCCCCGAGCTGCCTTTCCCTTTGCTTTGCATGCACACGCCCAGCCCCCACCTTGTCGACGCTGGATCTCAGCGCTCTCTGCATCTCTCTCCCCGGTTTGGGCGTAGAAAACTCGCCGCTTTGCAGAAGTTCCCTGGAAAGAGATCCGTAGACCGTAGTTAAGGCTACAACTTTAGCGATTATGTCCAGATCTTTCATAGTGTTCGAGACACGGTAGCAAAACACTTCGGCTAAGCGCGGTTCTATGATCCGGATATCACATAGAAACTCTATCCAAGTTGTTTGTAGGAGTATTCTTTTTGTTTCTTCTCGGTCTTAGCGAAGCTTTCCATGCATTTAAAACCATGCTTTGTCGACGCAGTACGCGGGGATCGATGGTTATATTCCTGCGGTTGCTAACTAAAGAACTTCTATAAGCAAAGATTCGTTTCCGCGGCACGTTTACCATTGCTTTTTGTACTATCTTGTAGCCTAGCTAACATGCATGTGCGATCTACTGCAGATGCTTCTTCTTGCGAGCGCTGCTATGTGCCTGCAAGGACGAAGTTGTTTTTGTAAGATTGTCGGTAAATAGTTATTTGGCCACCTGGTGGACATTAACATCTTTCAGCACATTCACGGTGAACAGCAATGTGCAGGGGCTGCAGGGTAACACGAAGTTCTAGACGTGCTAAGCTTATAATATCGTTTCAGATGTTAATGTCTGATGTCAGTCTTCCTCAGTGTTTCTGTAGCCATCCATGGTCCGCAAGGCTGGAGACGCTGGACGACCGGAAGAGGCGTCATTCACAATCGAGTTGATAAATGTCCAATAAATTTTACACAGGAAAGATGCGTCCCTCCAAATGACTTTGTTCCGTGGTGTCCTAATAGTCAGTTTGTATTACAACAGTCATAGAGTCATCAAATGTTAATAGTTTTGTGCAGCTGACTGAAAATATCTAAAACGGCGATCAAAATTTTCTCACCGTCGCATGCTGCCATGGTTCGTGCTACAATTGGCGACTGTGGCTGATATCACTGTGGCAAGGTTTACTTAGATTAAAGTTTTTGGGTCACTTTTTTTTTCAAATATTGCTCTCCTTCAAAAATAATTTTAGATTTGGTCATCACGAATCATCTGGAAGATCGGCAGGTCGTCTGCTCCACTAAGATTTCTGATGAGCTCCCATTTGTTGGCAAGAATTAAATCCATTAATTAGTCAGTAATTTAATTGTGCTACTTAATTAATCATTTAATTAAATCAGTAGTTAGTAAATTTCTTATTTAATCACTTGATTAATAAGTCAATTGTAGTGCCACCCTTGTCCTTCCGAGCCACTGGTCCTCAATAGGTGATTGCCGAGCAAGAGTGCTTTTTGCCGAGCTCCCCTGACACGGCATATGACTTATGTCGCGTCTTTTGAGCTCAACAAGGAGGCTAGTTACGCAAAATTCCAACGAAAAGGAATCAAATTTATCAAAAAACGAATTTTATGGGTTAGAAAAGAGACGGCTTCACGATTACGTGACAAGGGGCGACAACGAAGATGGGTTTGACGGCAATCTTGATGGCAGCGGAGGTGGCATTGGCCCCAGTGACCACGTTCAGGGATAACAACGATGGCTCCACGGTGGCCGGTCTCATCGGAGCTATGGTAGCGCTGGACCACCAGTGGCTAGAGAACGGAGATTCTTAAGAATGAATCGATTGATTGTTTATTTGACACATGTAATATTTGTGAAAAATGGAAATAATTTTAACCGAATCGTCAATAATGTTAGCCGATGTGTCCTTCAGCCGAAGAACTTATTTAACCTTGCATTTTCCTTAGCAAAGAGTCCGCTGCAATGAATTTTCGGTCCAAACAACCGATTCGACACAAATGGTCTGTGCATTTTCCGTTTTACTGGCGATCGGTCAAAAAACACATGAAAAAACAATTTTTCACAGTCATGGTAATTCGCAAGAGCGGCGGATGCAGTTCAGCGTGAAACAATCCATCGCATCAATATCCAAAGGTCACCACCCGCTACACAAGATCTGTCACGCATGTATATTTCGCCTAACAAATCTGGAAAACACAGCCCGCATAACCGCTGTGGCCAGACGCACGATGGCCACTTGTGCAAAGCCGAAGATCGTATCCATGCATCCATGTATCCAGGCGTGCGAGCGACGAATGTCACGGCAAGTTGCGACTGAAAGGGGCAAGGCCAGGCGCCCCCAAACGGAGACCCATACTGAGCGGGATTTCCTCAGTAGGTGCATAGCTCGTTTTCACGCCCGCGGCGAGAGAGTCATCCACGTGGGTTCCCTTTCAGTCACCTTGATGAGGACCGCTACTTAGACGGTTCAGTCCTCAGCGCTGTTTGATACATTTATCAAACGGTCTCGTCTAATGATATGTTGCTATTGTATTTAGTGCAATAAAAAAATCAACACAATGTTTTAAATCGGACCGTCGCGCAAGATTTATACGCAATTGTTTAAGTTACAGGTGGGAGACCTCCATTCGAGTTAGGGCATCTCCAATGATACTAGCTATAAAAATGCCCACGCTATCTATAGATAAAGATATGACAATCTCTCCAATAGATTAGTATAGCATTGTCTATAAAATTAATATTGGCCCACATGTAATAGATAATAAATGCCTTGGAATCGCTTATACCGACTATACATTAGAATTTGGCCTATATCTCTCTCCTCATTTTCTTCCTTCCACCCAAGAAAATCTTTGAGATGACATCCTTATAGCTAGCTGAAGTGGCACCATTGAAGATGCCTTTAGCTGCATGCGGCACGGCCGTCAACGTGTCCGTGTATCACTTCTGTGCCCGTTGGCCATGGCATGATCGCACGCGCGGGGCCATAAGTGAAGTGCGTTCTCGCGCTCCAAGCTCAGGAAAGGCCGCACCCGACCGCGTGTTTCAGAACGTTTTTTGCCCCTAGCTGGCTTGCAGCATTATTGCAAACGAGAGGCGCACATGCTCTATTATTTATAGATGACGTCAAACATTTGGGGCCTTGGTAATCCTCGGTAGGCGTATTCATTGAGCGATCAATGAATACACAGATTTAACGCGGCAAATTTGTAGGGAAAAAACCAGGGCGCCCAGAGACGACAATCAACTATAGTTTGAGATTTAGAAAGTACTCCCTCCGTTTTTTTTATAAAACCTATTTTTTTAATAGTTTTGTTTACAAATATAAGGTTTGCATGTAGATTTAATAAGACCTTCTATACCCCTATTTATTTTCTCTCATTCATATGCATTTATTCATTACCACCTATACAAAGAATATCTTTCATCTTCCAAGACAATTAAGTGGAGGCATCTAAGTCATTTTTTCTCGTACCTTTCTCAATTTCAACACAACCTTAATCCATATGCAAAGTCAAAATACGCCTTATAAAAAACGGAGGGAGTAGAGATTTCTGTTTGGTTGCTGTCTCTCACGAGCCTGGTCCGTTCTACTCAGTCAGGCTGATGGGATACGGGATGCACAGATGCAGAGACGGTGTTTGGTTGAGTGTTTAGTAGGCAGGTATTTTGAAATTTATATAGCAAGTGTGGTATAGTTTTGTTCGAAAAAATGTCAGGAACTTATTTTTGAAATCGGTTCAGTAATCGGAGATGCTAATTATAAACAAAAAAGAAAAAAAAGGAAAACTTACATACCCATGTGGCACCGCATGTATGGTTTGCTATTGTAGCTGACAGTGGCCTCTTGTGCAGAACACGAGGCTGCCATGCGCTGCATCCAGAGATACGCCCATTTTCTTTGTATCTCTAGAGCCAGGATGCATGGAGAATCTTGCATCCAGAGAGCCAGACTCAAAACTAGATGCAGGTAACCAAATATAAGAAAAAAAAATAAGATTCTGCATTTATAGATGCAAATCTCTGTGCACGCAGACAACCAAATAGCCCCTATAACGTGGCGTCAACTATTTCCGTGCGGCTACTGAGGGTTTATGTAAGGGTATATAACAGTCTTCTAAATAGCTACCTACAGGTACACTACCTTTTTTTTTTTGACCTCAAATGCGAAGCTACGGATCAATATTTCGTTATATTAGCTACAAACCCTACAACTAGGAAAGCTCCGCTATCCTATATATGTATATATGGGTTAAAACATTGGATCCATTTTGAAATCCAACATTACTAAAATATCCAAATACGTCTCTTATATGATTGAACTATGAGAATACTAGTAAAAAAATATCATTTCACCTTTTAAAATAATCCAATATTTATATTTTCCAATGATTAAGTACTTATTGTTAACAACATTATGATATAGTTATTATTTATGGTTTTTGAACATGCATTAGTATGTTTGTTTATTCTAGATATGATTCATATTCTTACTGTAAAAATATAAGTACCTTCTAAGATATTATGTTTTAATAATTTGTTTAGAGGTGACTTATATTATATACAGGGGCGAAGCCCACTAATAGGCAATGGGTGCAGATGCACCCCCCTCAAAAAAAAATTTAGTTATTACCCCCATATTTTGGCCCTATATGCACCCCCCTCAGCCCAACATGCTGCACCCCCCTCGCCTCAATCACAGAAGATGTTAAAGACTCGAAGTCAAATTATGTATTTTGTCTATGTTTATGTTCTTTTTCCCAACCAAACGTTCTTCATTAGGTAAATGTTTTTCATCACTCCTTTATGCTCGCACCCCCCTCTATTTCTCTCTAGCTTCGCCACTGATTATATATATTTAATTTTTTAAAAATATTTTAATACTAGAAAAGCAACGAAGGGTAGCTTCCATGATAATTGCTATAGCTTTTTTAAGACCACACTGTAAAACCGTGAAGATCACAATTTACAACCTTAGTATATAACGACTACAGTCGAGAAGGAAACAAACCCGTACAACATGGTTTCCACCCCCACATGCTCTAAACTTGCCGGTGGGGTATGTCTATGGGATGATTTGTGTATGCCTCCATCCAAGAGTTCAGAATTTGAATCCCAAATCAACATGAGTATTAGCTAAGTTGCAAAACTTTGTAGTAGACCGTATTTAGGTTTATGATCATAGTTAGGCAGCACTAAACTTTTATTTTATCTATGATCAGGAATTGTTGTGTGGTTAGGAGACCCATTGATTTCTTGAAATATTTTTTCCCCTTTAGTTTCTTCTGTCTTGGTCCAAGATCAAGCTTCTCCGATGAGTTCTTTGTAAACTTTTCTTTATCTACGATGGATTTTATCAGATGGACTCATATGGATGATCATAGAGATACTTAGATACCTATTCAAATACTAACACTGGCTTGAGATTGGTATAAATAGACCTACTTTGATTTTCTTTCGATGAACAATATTACTGTCGATGTGTAAATCATACATATAAATTAATTCAGATACTGCTTCCCGTTTCCGCGGTCATTGGCAATCACCATGTTGTTGCGCTATTCAGTCTCCTGTGAGGATGGCAAAGAGGTCTAGCACTTTGATTGACTGAAGCACTCGATGACAAGATGTTATTCGTCCAGAATTTTTAATATAAAAGTTATGTAATTATATATTTATCTATAAATTATTTCAAATAAGAGAATTATTCTAAAAAAATCAGGACACAAGACAATCCTGCAAATAAAGCAATCCCTGTCTGTCTCGCTTAGCCAGCTCTCGACTCTCCCCCATCAAATGGTTTGTGTATGTATTTAGAAGACACATTCGTGCTCCGTGGGGACTACGAGCTTGATCTAGCATGATTTAAGTTTTGAAATAATCATTTAGAGTTAAACCAAGTACTAGTGATCCTCGTTTCACGACGGAAGTACAAGCAAACATTTGCAACTTCAATTAGAAGGCAAAATATAAGTTTCTATATTTGTGGAGAAAAAATTTCATACTGCACTACGACACAAATACAAAGAAAATTAGTTCGGACTTGGAGACGAGCGACAACACGTGATGCGCACCGTCTAGCGGCTCTAGCCCACACAGAACAGTGATCTGATCCAATCGAGCCTTAAGAATCACCGATGTAAAAATCTCCTGCTCCTTCCTGCTCCTTCCTGCCCCATTGCATCTATACATTTTTGGACTGCAAACATTGACCGGCCAATAGGAATGGGCCATGGCTGGCTCTGCTTTCTTTATTTTTTCGATCAATTGATAAAATTTTATCACTTATACGTGTTATTGATAAAATACTCCGTAATATCTCACTGACATGTGTCCTAAGACTATATGTCAGTGAGATAAACAAGTCATTTTATTAATTGTACCAAGTGAAATGAAACATATAATTAATTTTCTGGACCTTTCCAGAAATGCACGAGGAGCCGGCTCCGGCTGCGTGGACCGGAAAGATTGATAGACCTATCGCCGTTTACCAAGACCGAACGTCTCCACCATTGACATGTGAAGAAAGCTCTGGGAAAAGCGTAAAAACGGAGATCGAAAGGGGTTAAAGAAGGCCGCAAAAGATCCTCCAGGAAAACAAACGGGGCGGGGGAGGGAGTGAGATGGGCGAACAGTAGATTAGAGGTGACGGTGGGTTAAGTGAGGCCGGCAAAGACTCAAAATCACATGCTGAACAGCGTGGAGGTTCACGTAGAAGCATTTCAGAATTCAGATATTTGTTCTCGTCACAAGGGTTTCACTTTTCATCAAAAACCACTTGAAATTTACAAAATTCGCTCGTACCACTCTGGTTCAGAAAAGGATTTCGTTCTTTTTACAGGTCAAGTTCAAATTCAAAATTTAAAAATTTAGAAAACTTGAAAAAACATTTCCCTAAAATTAGTATTAATAACTTTATGACCTCTGATATGAATTTTTTAAAAAAGAAGAAGTTTGGAGGCGTTTTTAAGCCATTCAAAATGTAGATAATAGAAAAGGAAAAAAAAATACGTTTTTGAGCTCCAAAGGTAATATTTCTTTTCATTGCAACTTGATTTTTTTTACTAATATAGTGTCCATACATGTCCAACATGATATATGTGTGGGAAGAATGACGAAAATATGACTATTTTATAATTTTAAATTAAAGTTATCGAAATGTGAATGATATTGATATGTGAATGTCTATTTTTACACTTGCTGGATTGATATGTAAATAGTAGTGAAATGAAAGGTTATTTGTTAACATATTTTTGCTGAATGCCTACTTTACAACTTCAAATTTTATAAAATATAGCAAAGGTCATATCGGAATTTTATCTCATTTCTATGTCTCATTTCATTGTAACTTAATTTTTTTTACTAACATTCTATTCATGTAGGTCAAATATGGCATACGTGTGACAATGAAAGGACGACGAAGCTATGCATACTTCATAATATCAAATGAAAGGTATTGAATGTAAATGGTATTGATATATGAACGGTATTAGTATGTGATTATGTGAATACCTATTTTTGCACTTGTTGGATTAATATGTAAGTAATATCGAAATGAAAGAATATTTGTTGATATATTATTGCTAAATGCCTACTTTATAACTTGCAATTATCTAAAATATAGTAAAGGTCATGTCGAAAAATCATGCCGAATTTTTTCGTGTTTTTCCATTTTTTTATATGTTTCTTACATTTTTCTTATGTTTTGGCCTTTAATGGCTTTTTACAAATTTTATAATATTTTTTGTAATTTTTCTCTTTTTTTTTACAATTTACCTAATTTTTCAATTTGTCGCCGATTTTCGAGAAAACCACTCGAAATTCATCACTTTTCGAGTGGTTTTTGACCTTTTTATTCGAAATTTTGCTCTACAGTTTAATCAGATTTTAAATTTCTTTGGCTTTTGTAACCGTCCAATTTTTTATAAATTTTGATACCGCCACCTTATCGCATGTCTCAAAATAGTATCGTTAACCCTGCTCTCCGCTTTCTTCCGATGTCTCTAACCATCTCACGGAGCAAAGCAGACAGGTAACACCATTATATTTCAACGCTTCTTTGATCCTATAGCACTATGGGTATAGACCTCATGGGTAGAATAGTGTCATTCTAGTACTGGTCCGCGACTGGCAGAGGCGACGATGGCGGAAGTGTCACGGGTCTAGCTTGAAAGTTGAATCTCAAAACTTCCAATCCCTCTCTCCAAAACACCCAGACAGACAGAGCGACACAAATTCCCTCCCACCACCCCCACCGCCCACTCCTCCCCGAGCACGCTCCCCGAGGCAGAGCATCGCCACACTTTTGCCTTCACCCGCTGCTGCTTGCCCGTCTCGGCCCCTCCGTATTCACCACCCTCCCAGCTTAAAGTAAGAGGCACCTCAGAGACCCACGCTCCGAGTTAAAACCCCAAGAAACCTTCGCCAACTCTTCGTCTCCGGACCGGACCCCCGGTTACTTCTTTCCGTGCGTTCGGTCGTTAGATCCCACCCAGGTGGGTGTGAGTAGCGGGGGAGGGTGATGGAGAGGTGCGGGAGCTGGTCTGAGTGCGACGCGGCGGTGCAGGCGGCCGCGCAGAAGGCGGTGCCGGCGCCGTTCCTGACCAAGACGTACCAGCTCGTGGACGACCCGGCCACGGACCACATCGTCTCGTGGGGGGACGACCGGGTGTCCACCTTCGTCGTGTGGCGGCCGCCGGAGTTCGCGCGCGACATCCTGCCCAACTACTTCAAGCATAACAACTTCTCGTCCTTCGTCCGCCAGCTCAACACCTACGTAAGCGCCGCTTCCACTTCTGTAGTAAGAATAAGTGTTTATTGTGTTTGCGATGGATGGGTGCTGATGGCGTAATGTTCGGAATGCAGGGGTTCAGGAAAGTCGTGCCGGAGAGGTGGGAGTTCGCGAACGAGTTCTTCAGGAAGGGGGAGAAGCAGCTGCTCTGCGAGATCCACCGCCGCAAGACGTCGTCCACGTCGCCGGTGTCGCCGTCTCCCACGCCGTTCTTTGCGTCGCCGCACTTCCCGCTGTTCCACCCCGGCATCCCGGCGGCTCAGCACCACCAGTTTGTGGGCGACGACGGGGAGGTGACGGCGCAATGCATGGGCATGCCATTCCCGCAGCCGCATTGGCGGGAGCCGCACGCTCCGGTAGCCACGCGGCTGCTGACGCTGGGCGGACCGATGCCGCCAGCGGCTGGGGAGGGCAGCGGCGCCGGGCGCGCGGCCACCGCTGCGGTTCTGATGGAGGAGAACGAGCGGCTGCGGCGCAGCAACACGGCGCTGTTGCAGGAGCTGGCCCACATGCGCAAGCTCTACAACGACATCATCTACTTCGTGCAGAACCACGTGCGCCCCGTGGCGCCCAGCCCGGCGGCGGCCTCATTCCTGCACGGCCTCGGCCTGCAGGCGCGCAAGAAGTCCACTGCGGCCAACGGTCTGAACAACTCCGGTGGGAGCACAACGTCCAGCAGCTCGCTCACCATCGCCGAGGAACCCTCGCCTCCGCCCCAGCAGCTGGCCCCAGACAAGAGCGGCGGTGAGGCAGGTAGCAGCAGCGCCGCTCGGTCAGGGCCCACAAAGCTCTTCGGCGTGCACCTGAACGCGGCCCCGTGCGGCACGGGCACCAAGAGGCCGTCGTCGACAGAAGAGCAGCTTCCCACGTCGCCTGCCACGAAGCCTCGCCTTGTGCTCGAGAGAGACGACCTAAGCCTCAGCGTCGCGCCGTCGTCGTCGCAGCCGTCCGCCGCCTCGTCTCCAGCTAGCACTAGCTAGTTAGCTCGCCTAGGAGCTACCATGCACGCTGCTTCATGCAACCGCGGGCCGGCCGGAGCTACCGGTTCGCTGTTCTAATCCGACGTGTTCCGTTTCCTATTAGATCAGTTGTTTTATTCCTGCACTACGTCTTGGTTAGGGTTCTAATTGCATTGCTGTGCCCAATCACTGAAAACTCAAACCTTAGTGCCACTAATTCAAGCCAATCAGGTTTTGTACAGAAGTATGTAGTAGTAGCCGAGCTAGCTGACGATGATCCGAGAGCCAGCAAATCTTTTGAACGACAAATCCGGACTGAAATCTTTCATTTAAATCGCCTTTTGGGTTTCTTTTGTTTCTTTTTGCGTGCGCTCAAGGGAGTTAAATGTGTGAGTAAATTTCAGAAAACAACATTTTTTATAAACTATAAAAAACAACAGATTTTAGTTTCTATATCACAAAAATATGGATTTTGAGATAACTTATGTGGTATTTAGAACTAACGATTTCATGTCTGATTTCATGTCTAATAGCGCAGATCTGCATAGCAACCGTATGTGTTTTTATTTTTTGTTTCACTAGTGATGTTAAGACTTATTATAAAAAAAATAATTAAAATATTAATTTTAAAATCTGTAGTTTTAGATATAACTTCTCTAAGCATATAGCTTTGTGAAGTTACTCAAGATGGGAAAGGCATTACAGCTACGCAGGCTTGGAGCCTGGCGTGGAAGCCATGGACGTTTGCTCGCGTCTCACGACCGTAAGAACAGAGTGATAACTGATAGTCTTTGTTTCCGAGTGGCCGTACATAACAGCAACAGTAGTAGTAGCAGTACCAGTACTCGTAGCTAGCGGTAGCCCTGGGCAGGTGGAGAAGAAGCTAGTATAGACTGCCGATCGAGAGAACCGAGAACGGCAGCGTCATGATTAGGATCGCTGCGGGCGAAGATCTTCAGGGTCTAATCCGGAGCCGGAAACGTGAGGGGCGGGCAAGAGATCTCTTCGTTCCCGGCCTCCTCTCTGCTCTCCCAGCTGGGGGGGTGTGGAACTGTGGATCGCGTGTTGTCATGGGAGGTGGCGTTGGGTTTTGTTTCTTGTACTCGCTGCTGCCGCTGCCGCTGCCGGAGCCAGCCGCGCGGGGTTCCCACGATATTCGGAAAATCCAAAAGGGGGTCGTCCGGACTCTGACCGCCTTCCGTTCCCTCGGAACGTGATAGTTCTGCCAGATTGCCCCGGTCCGCGGCATGCAGCCTCGGCCCCACATGTCTAGTTCCACCTTCTCCACGCCAATTTTCCTACGTCCACGGCCAACCTTACACGCACGCACGCACGCAGCAGGCATGAAAGGTTTTTCGTTCCACATCTCCGGCTTGAAAAGGAGCATCAAGTCCAAACACTGCTGGCGTCAGAATGTTATCTACTGGTTCACATTGTATTCTTGCTAGCCGGATACTAATAATTATCTATGGGTTTGTTTAGGAGAGTTGTATTTTTTTTTTCTAAAAAAACTGTTTTTATTTTTTTGAGCTGAAAAACGGCGGTAATTTTTTTTAAAAAAAAGATTGTTTAATAAATAGTTAATTTCCCTTCACAATAAACTATAAAAGTAAGCTCAGTCTAGCTTTCACTTTTTGTTAGTTATATGCTTATATATAGCTTTTAGTTTATATCAAAAGCTGTTTAAAAACTGAGCTGTTTGGAGACTTATAGGCTTTTCAGAAACTGAAGCTGGTTTTAATCCCTCCAAATAGAACCTAATTATCCGTTCATAAAGCTTTGCATACTCTTTTGTGGTGATGACATTTACAAACATCAAAAAGAAACAAAGTTCTTCCGTTTCGTTCTTTTTTTTTTCTAATATGAATGCAACCGCTTCTATCTATTATGGATCATTGTGTTGGAGTATCACAATTGTATTTTTTTAGAGTATAGATAACTACATGCTAGAAATAAGTGCATAAATAAATACCAATGTGTATTTTCCACAAAAAAACCATGCATATGGATGTTCCAATTAACCTATAACCATATGAAATATCATACATTTCATCTGCTACATCAAAATTCCAGTCATGACCTATATAATTACTCTAAGAAAAATAGTATATACAGTTTCTTCAACTATTATAAATGATTATCCCCATTGAAACTTGAACTCTTTTCAGGTGATTTTCATTTTTGCCAAGGTCGTTTCCTCCGCTGCAGGTAGCCTTCACTTAGGATCAAGGAACGGGACAGGTGGCCGAGATATTTTGATGACTTTCTTATAGACCCTCTTTGCATAATGTGAAAATGTATCTTCATGTATGTGCTTCAATCTTTTTCCCTTTATGAACGTAGACGCGCTGACTTACTTATACTTGAGTAAGTTGTTAAGGCCGTTGAGCCGCCCTACAACACTGCCAAATTAGCATGAGTGATAAAGCCAGATATAACTAACCACAAATCGAAAATTTCCCTTGTTTATGTGGAAGTAATGCTTTTTTTATGCAGCTTTGATAACGTGGTTTGTGGTACATGCACCAATTTCTCTCCACCCCCACGGGCCCTGACTGGAGACAGCAGTCGAAGACAAAATTATTTAATACCTACACAAATTTAGATACCTCCATGTGGCCCCATCTTGTCCGGGACCCCACTGGTCAGCCTGCCTAGCAGAAGATGCCCCTGCCATGGGTGAGCTGGTGGCGGGGCCGGTTCTGAGAAGCTGAAGAGAACGGAACAATCAACGGCCTCGATTCCAAGGTCGTAGCCATAAACTCGAATCAAGACAGAGAAAAGTTTCCGCTTAGCAACCACGTCTACTAATAAAGCCTACCACGGACTATACCAGTAACTAATAATAAATATATGAGTGCACGATTTCCGAGGTCGTGTCGAGCCTTCTTTTGCTACTGTCTTCACTCAGGACAGAGATAAGCAGCGGCAGCCGATCGGAGCCGTCTATTTTTAGATCTAACGATTAAGATTTACGTGCCATTGCTAGAGCAAAAGGTTCTACCATATCGCTACTACTATCTAAAGTTCTAAACCATCTACCTAAATATTGCGACTGGTTACCCTTTCCTCCTCTATCTATTTTCTCCTCCAACTCTGTATTCATTCATTTTATCTGCTTCTTTCTCGCACACTTCATTGCTTTTAACCTTAGGTGTGGTATTTGGTACAGTGTGTAGGTGCAGCAGCAATGGGCTAGCTAGGCAGGCCAAGCGATCTTTGACCACCCGTTCGATCTGAGCGTACACGACATCTATTGGATGCATATGCGCAGTGACAGTGTACTGTAGCTCCCTTGGTGCAGTCTATCGGATGGATCGGATCAGGCTTTCTGGTCAGTTCTGAACAAACATGATCAGAACATATTTGAGATCCCATATGGTTACTGGCTGCAACTTAAATAGCTATATGTAAACAGTTTGATACAAAACGATGATCTAAATCCTTTAGAGACAATGTTCAAAAGCAATATATTAATTTTTGAGCAATTTTACGGTGGATAATATGGGCAGTAAATAGTGCTAGTAAAAATTAAATCTAGCCATACATTTTTCAGGAGTATGGTGGAATTTCAATCCTTTGCTGCATTACTCGTTAAACGTTATCATTGACTTTTATTTTCCGGCACCGCCATCCTTTGTTGCATTACTCGTTATCATTGTCCTCCTTTTTTCGCCACCGTCAGTCCGATCCTATCGACGCCGCAGCCTCTTCCTTCTTGTTGGTGCTCTCCGGATTGTGATCATGTCGTGGCTGGTATCCTCCCGCCTGATTCGTGACAACGCCGTAACCTCGTACTAACACATCGAGTATTCTGTCCTGCACGGCCAACAAAGCAATTCCGAATTTTAGACAAAAGCACTAAAAAATACATATACGGTCAAAATTAAAAAAAGTCTAATTACAATACTACCACCATATGATTTCTACTGTCAATCATAATTAATCTCATTCGTTAAATTAAATAGAATGGATGATTAATAATCATCATGTTAATAACACGTTGTTAAAGATTCAAACTATTCGTTGGCTGAATGCCTGAATCTGACATCTAACCAACGAAGACCGATCCCTTCGCATCGCGTAAAGGCTGCCGAGGCCAGTCGTGGGGAGGTGGCTAACTCGTTTCGATCAACGGGGTCTGCATTTTCCTGCCTTGTCTTTTCTGGTCAAGGCATTCCCAAGAGGTAGTCCGTACTCGCGTTAGTTGGCTTTAGTCAGCAGGGGTATTTTACATTGCCCTGAGAGTACTTGTGAAGCATGAGTTTAGTATTGCAAGTACTCCAGTACCTGTTTGATTCATCGTGTTGGTATCTACGAGACTATGCACCGATGGTGTGGGAGAGTGGGACTTTGAGGTACTGTTCTGACCATTATCCTATAGCCATTAAGGACTACTTGGCTAGGCTCAACAAATCGATTCCATCTTTGTTGCCTTAAAATGACTCATATTTTTGTGAGTTCAGATCTTTGTTTCTACGTAAATATAAGACTCGTTATATATGGACTCCACTAGTCCACTCCCTCACATATAGTATGTACTTAGAACAGTTCAGCCCAACGTTATAAATTTTGTTTTCGGACTATATCTTGGAGGCGATTGAAATCCAAAATTTTGGTAAGATTTCGGAATTCGGTCGAAACTTGGACAAATTCAAAAATTAAATTTCAAATTTGGTATTTTTAAAGCCGATAAAACCAAAATTTCGGCTCTTTTCAACCCCATGAAATGGTCTTCCAAAGGTAGAAAAATTTGAAAAAATATGAAAAAAATCTTATAAACATTTATCTATTTGAATCCAAAAAACTAATTATAACACCGTTGCTCATATTTTACTATTCGCAACATATCGATAAACCTACTCACAACGTATTATACAGTTGCTCTTATTTTACTATGTAATTCATGTAACATTACTATGGTAATGTATTATGTTTTACTACTATTTATTGGCATCCATGTCTTGGATCGATGTGCTTTTGATGAAATCATTCTTCACATTTTAATATAATGTGCATACCATATTACTATTGTCACATTTTAATATGACATGCATACCATATTACTATCTCAATAACTTATGTTTACTACATTTTACTAACACTTATGTTCACGATCTTTTATGCTTTTACTCTTTCGTCTATACAACTGTCGGTGTACTTTGCATCGAGGTACCCTCTCTGCCGTAGAAGTAATAGGCCCAGAAAGTGGTCTGGCCCAGTTTAAATCCCACGTGGCCCCCCGACAAGCAGCCTGGCGATCACGCTCGCCGCCGAAAGCGGCGGCAGCGTGGCGCTCTGGCGAAGCACGCCGCCCTTGCCGGGCGAGTCGGCGTGGCCTCGACGAGTAGTCGAACGACACGCTTCGCCCGGGCGAAGCGGCCCGTGGCGCGCGGTGGGCGACCTAGCGAAGCACGCCACGCGCACGGGCGAGAAGTCGCGTGGCCTGGCGGCGATCTGGCGATCACGCCACGCGTCGGGCGGCGGCCGCGTGGCGGCCTGACTAGCGGGCGGGTGTTTGGGCCCCCCTTGTCAGGCCATGAAGGCAACCAAAGGAATGAGGGGAAGGCTTCGGCTCGAAGTTTCCCTCCCCTGGCACCTCGTGTCAGGGTCATTAATTGTGAATGATTCAGCTTTCGACACGACGACGGCTCATCCCTCTGACACCTCTTACCAACCCGTCGTAGGGGCGTCCTGTCCCAGGTGGACCGAGCAAGGCCTCTCACCGACATTAAATGAGGTTCGAAGGACAAGGCCACGGAGGCGTGCTTAATAAATGAGTCATGGATCGACGTGGAAACTGGAATGATGAGTGTAATTAATGTGTTGTAGATAAGTATAGCGCCACCTTCTCTCCTGTCCAGGGTGGCCCGTCTATATAAGGGCGCCCTGGTGCATGTAGAAGGGGGGTCGGTCGGCTAGAACAAGAAGCATAGAGAAGCAGACATTGAAGAACACCCTTGTAAATGCTTCCCCATTTTCTCAACGAAGAACTAGCGGGGCGTGGGGCTATTACCCACACCGGAGGCCTGAACCTGGGTAAATCATTGTGTCCACCAGCTTGCTAATACCCGGAATCCATCGTCGAGGGACATTAGGGTTTCCAGCCACGAAGATGCACTCTACCAAACCATAATTTCCGTCTAGAGAGTAGACACCCTATTAGCAGAATCTTGTCAGGCGAAATACGCCGACAACAACATACTGCTTTTATAACTAATTTTAACTATGGTAAACGTGAACTTAGGTGAACAAAGACGCTGCTTTCTAAGATTACATAATTTGTATATGTATTTTTTTTGAAATTTTCACATGTATTCCTCATAAAATGGATTACAATTCACCACAAAAAAATTAGCACAAAATCTGGTCCAAAAAATTATGAAAACCGGTCAAATCCATGGTCATCTCGATTCAAAAAGCCAAAATCTCGCCAAAAGTCATCAAAACTACTGTAGCAATTAGACATTTTTGAATTTTTTATCTCACCGAGATTTAAAATCTTGGTCCTGACCAAAATCCAACATTTTGATGGAGATTTTCGAAATCTCAACGAGATTTTGAACTATGGTTCAGGTGCTTTTTAAAAAGAAAAACCATATCCTGACAGTTGACAATGGACCTGTTTGCTGTTTCTTTGCAGCCTCCCATACACACATAGCAGTCTCCGGGGAAACCCCATACATTTTACGACTTTTACTCTTCGTAGTCATTCGTACATGTGATGTATGACATCATCGTGTGCTTCACTTCTGGACATCTAATCTGGATTTAGATCCTGTTTAATTGTCTCTCATCTCATGCATGGTTCTAGAAATTAAAATATACATTCATAAATCAAAGGTAATTTTACCAAGCTACATGCCTGAAGTTTTTCTGTAAGTAAATACATGTGTAGCATGATGGACAGTAGTGGATCTAGGATTTTCATGATGGGTGTTTGAAGTTACAAAAATATTGTTCAATATATAACATAAAGGTTCACAAATCGCAATAGAAAAATATAAAATAACAAATTGTTCTCACTCGATCTTATTTTTTTAGAACAGATGATTAAAATTTAGAACAGATGATCAATATTTATGTTCAAGTAAAAATATGCTATAAATAAAAACTAGTTGATCAATTCAAGTTGCATCCATAAACTTCAATTCAAAGTTGCATCCAGAAACTTCAATGACCACTAGGCAAGTATATGCAAAGTGCCCTACATTGTCATAGAAACCACGCTCCTTATGATTAGCTCATGTAGGTAATTTTGCTACTAAAGGGAAAAGTGTCAAGTCCATATGTTCTGGTATTAAATAGAGAGGGCTAACTCCAATCATAATGTGGTAGTCACCCCCTTCCCCACAACCTCCCTCCTCTGCCCGTTTGAGAAAATTACTTTTGGGATTGCAGTCTACTGATACATTTGCCATGTGATATCTAATCCTGACTGCCGCTACTTTTCATGCCTAACATGTTTTTTTTTTCTTTTGAAAGAAACATGTACGCTCCATACTTTTGAAATAACAGCAATCTATACACAACTAGGAATACACATACATCTAGGTACAATTGCAGGAGAAGATGCCAAAAATTTACCATTATGGTTCTAATGTTCCCAGCTAGAAAGTTAAGTTTGAACAACCCTCACATGCATGACATCATATATTTACTCTTTTCAATTTCGGATCTTCAAACCACTCCATTTTCACTATCTTCATCGATTCTATCCTCCATCCATCGGGTATTTGGGCCTATTGCAGAGTTCTGCTAACTAATTACATCGATCATGTGGAAGAATTCAGTTTTGGGATTTCACTTGGGCACATGAGGGAGGGGGATCCATCACCGATGGCGAGGCCGTAGGGAGGCTCCCCTGCTGTGCCGGCGTGCCGACCGTCTACGCAACGCAACCTGTTGGACCCACTCCCTCCTCCTCCGGTTCGGGCTGTTCGGCCATAGGGGGCCTCTCCTGCCTGGCTCGCACGTTGGCGCTCCTCGTGGCGCCACTACCTACCATGCTGCCCGCCGAGTGGTTGCCGACCGCTTGTCCAGCTACCGCTGCCACCTGCCTTTGCCCTCTATTGGTTCGAACACAAGGGGTATCGGCGGATTTGGACGAGGATGGCTGGACCCATGTTAGGCCCTCGCACAAGGCACGCCGTTGCTCCTTTCCGCCTCCGTCGAGGCACTAACCTCCGGTGCCCGGTGCCGCTTCCTTTCCTTTGCCTACCGACTTGCCACCCTTGTGCTAGCCACCAGTGAGGAGAGGGGACAGGGGAGAGCCACCGCGCTGAGACGCCAGAGAGGAGAGGGAGGAGACGACATGGGACTCAGGAGCAAGGGCTACGGAGTGTTGCCGATTAGAGGTGAGTTTTGTTGAGCTGGGCCGCGCATTGAAAATGGACCGTGTAGTGACAAATGCCCCTAGGCCGATTGGAGCCAGGTTAGGCAAGTTAAAAGGTTGAAATACGTATTTTCATCCCACTTACTAGTTTATATACCTAATATACCTACTAAATACTAGGTTTTTGGCCAAAAATTTTAGGTGTACATCTGTACACTCATGTCTTAATAATAGATCTGCCCTTGATGATGGACTCTTCCTTAGCAATACAAGCAGGGGGAGCCTTGGTTTCCCAAAAATGCAGTTCTGCTTTGACGTGCAAGGGGACGTATCTTCTGCTAAACGGAATTGTTAGGAGCTGAATGTTTGATTTTTTCGGACGCTGCAACATTTTTTTTCTGCGCGTGAAATATTTTTCTTTGATAACAGTTAAATATCGATGTAGATTGCTGCAACATTTTTTTCTTACTCATGAAATATTTTTTTCCTACGCATGAAACATTTTCCTTTGATAACAGTAGAAATGTGCACGCGAAAAAATGTTGCACATGTTGAAAAAAAATGTTACAGGCGTTGGAAAAAAAACATTGCACTGAGCGTCCGATGCAATGTGCTGAGATCCGACGTCCAAGTGCTAGTTCTTCCCTTTGCCAAATCCCATCCCCAGTGACTAAAAACCGCTTTATCTGATTGCACACTTGGATTCGTGGGGTTTAAAAGCCGCATGGAATATTGATTAGGGTTTGACCACGGCTATGATAGTGGGCGTGTCAGCCCCCTCCTCGTGCATTGCTGCATGTCTTTCCCACGCTACGCACACAGCGCCCTTCCCTCCCTAGCTTTTGAGTCTTTTTGAGCTTTCTTTCTCCTCTTCTCTCTTCTCCTCGTGTCTATAGGCGAGACATGAGAGAAAGAGAAAGCGAGTTTAAAGGCAAAAGTTACTCCAGAACGCAGCTATAAAAATTAAAAGTCACTCAAAGTGCAGTCGAAACTCGAAAGTAAAGTACTGCTGCGAATTTAGGCCTTTCGAGTAGGAAGTTAACGGGGGATTCTTCAGTCTTCGCCCTTTCGGTTCTTTCCATGCATTATTTTTTTCCTAAAAAAACGTAGTCAACCGTTCAAAGCGTGGGGATCCGATGGAAACTCAGTAAATTTTATACTGTTTTACCTGAAATGATCTACGTTTTAAATGTATCTTTGGTGGTATATATTTAGAAATGCCTTTGAGACGATCCAAATTAAGACACTTTTTACCGCTCCTAAGAGGTACTAAAATATAGAGGACTTGCAATCGGACGTCCGATGAGAAGCTCCATCACGCATGTCGCCAAAACATCCTTAAACAATATGTGTAACAATTGTAATTATTGTGTGCAACAAAATGCATAATAACAGTGAGAATGATGAAATTTTTTTCTAAATTTGATGAAACCATAAGTGTAGAACGTAGCTAGATTTTAAAATGGACCAGACATCATAAATACAAGAAAGTTACAACAACATAACACTTTAACATTTGAAAAGAATAGTCGCAGCATTTTATAGTTACTCATACAACAATCGAAGAAAATGTTAATTTGCAACAAATTGGAATAGCCTAGGCAAAAAGTTCACAAATCATCACCGCAAATTTTTGGTAACATAGGTACGAGAACTCTAATGACCTATTGCAACATCTAGAGTAAATCTCATCGATCTCTTACTTCAGCTTACTGATATCACAATAGAGCATGCTGTAGAGGACACAATCGGTGACTGGTGAGGAAGTTGTCATGGTCACCTTAGGCAGCGTCACGTTTAGTGGGTGCTCCTCGGAAGGGGAAAGCTCCACGTGAGCTCCAGCCGCTTTAGACAAGATCCTCAAGCGTAGCGGTGGTGAGCTTGGACCAGTGGCGAACGGTGTAGTTTTGGAAGCTGTGCAGGAGGAGGATCGGGGCAAAAAGTTGAAGCTCATCGGGCGTAGAGGTGACTCATCGGAGCTCGTTGTTCCGGTGTGTGTAAGAGAGGAGGAGAAGGAACCAAGAAAGGCACTACGAACGAGTAAAAACTGTGTTTCTGAGGCTTGAGGAAATATGGATAATATCTGGTGCGAAGATGAGCCATATGCGAGGAACCTTTCAGGCAAAATTCCTCGCATCAGACGTAGCACCTCACGTCGGACACCCGAGAAGTATTATTACCGAAATATATATTAAGTTATTGTCAAGAGGTGTCAAAAGTTTAAGTGGTTTAATGGTAATTTGTTGGTACCCACGGTATGTCTGAGATGGCAAAAACTGTACCAAATTAAAGTGCAAGTTTTGCCAACCAAAACTGATGAAATGCACGGAAGGCATACTCAAATCACTATGCATAGACAGATGCATATGTATAGAACTATAGATATGGCCACAGTCTAAGCCCATTGCACCGTAGGAAGCGTCCGTGGTGCTAACTGCCGTGCATGGAACAGACGAATAGTGGGCACACCATCACGCAACAGTGCGACTGCGCGAGTACACTGACCACCGGCCCGCAAACGAGGCGACGACATCGAGTTTTTAAGACACAAGGACCGAACAATAGATGCGCCTTCAATGGTAAAACGCCAGGAGGACGCCGTGCGGTGCAGGTCAGGTTCTGATTCGTGATCCGGCCGAACCCTGAACGGTGTTCTGTTCTGGTCAGCGTGCCGGCCGGGAATCGCAAATCGGCGGTAGGTATCACGGTGGTGCTGTGCCGCACGATGTGAGCAAGTTTTGCGCGCGGCGTGGACGAGCTTGGATCGAGGCGCGGTTTTGAGGCCCGTCGTTTAGATCGGGAAGTAGGCTGACTTTGGCGGAGACGTTTGGCCTATAGATAAAATTCGCCAGGCTGCCACCAAGCCACCGTTTTTGAATGTTAGCTGTCATCGTTACTAGGCCTACCTGGGAGCTGGGCTCACAGCGCTATTTGGCCACTTGAGAGATCTAGGTCCGTAGAGAAGTCTACCCTAGGCTTTTTCCATTTCGTATTGAGAGCATCTCCAAGAGAAGCTCTAAATAGGTTGCTAATTGTAATTATAGGATTTTGATGAAAAAAAAGCACTCCAACAGAGATTGTATTTTGAGAAAAATTATCAAAATAGGTTTAGGACTCGGAGCCCTGTTGCTATATTTAGCAACGCTACTCTCCGACCCTAAAGAAGGGATGAATGAAGGATTGGAGATTTAGGGTCTAATTGCTAGAGTCAATAGCTATCTTGGATCCTAATTTTTTTAGTTTAGGCCCTATTTTGAGGTATAGGACTCTATTTTAAGGCTTGACTATTGGAGATGCTCTGAGAGTTTGGGTCGTGTTTTTCTTCCGATTTTGATCTGGTTTTGGACTCGTTTTTGCGTGCGGCTCCGGCTGATCGAGTGGGACTGCAGATGGAACAATGGTGAGAAGATGGATGGGGATCTCAATGATCTCTTACAGAACCTCGATCTGTGAACAGGACGATGAAAACACGGATATCATCTTACAGGAGGACTTAGATGAGCTTGTTAACTAAACTTGGTCTTAAGAAGTATGGAGTCTTGAGTCTTCAGGAGCATGGAGTCCGATTTTACTTGTTGTCGGTCATATACAGTATGTATGTGTTACAACTTCGGTTTCCTTTGTTTTGATTTGATTTTGATTAGATTTGGCGGTTGTGATAGCAATCCATATTCATTTGTAATCTTTGGTTTATATGAGGAAAGGAGAAAACCAGAAAATTTGCGTAGGATTGGCAGCACGAAACTCTTCCCAGATTTTGTCCTGTATCTGTTCTTCCAAAGTTCAGAGTTTCTGTCTCTGTTCTTGGTTTTGCACGGCACAGAACTTGAGAGTTCTAACACTTGCTATCAGAGCTTCGGTCATGTCCGAGAGTTGATGTCGGAGAGGCAATCGCTAATGAGGACACCGCTGTCGACAGGCATCGTCAAGTCATCAGGATTCGAAAGGATGCTGACAAGAGTAGGCACAATGCCAATCCAGTACCCACAGCTAACTGATACCAACTACGGCATGTGGGCCGTGAAGATGAAGATCATCATGCGATCAAATCACTTAATGTGCGGGCGGCAATTGAGGGCAGAACTGTGGTCGATGAAGAAAAGGACCAAGGTGCCTTGGCTGCTATATCCCAACCAGCGCCGAACTCTGTGATGATGGCGATCGTAGAAAAGGAGATGACGAAGGAGGCAGGGGACACCATCAAGGAAATGCGTGTTGGTGAAGATTATGCCAAGAAGGCACGGGCGCAAGTACTGAAGCGGCAGTTCAACAGGATGTTCTTGGAGGACAACGAATCGATCAATGAGTACTCACTCAGGCTCACAGCAATGGTCGGTGAGATTTGATCTCTTGGCATGGAGATGGCCGATACTACTATTATCGAGAACCTCTTCAGCTCAGTTCCAGATAAGTTCATGTAGATCATGGGAACAATAGAGCAATGGGGCAATGTCTTCGCTATGTCAATGTTACAGGAGGTTGGGCTCCTGAGAGCTTTCAAGGAGAGCCTCAGAGGACGATGCCGGCACAAGGAGGAAAGGGAGCAATTGATGCTCTCCTGTACTCAGCTGGAAGCCCTAAACCTAAAAGAAAAGAAAGGGGAGGAAGGCTCCAGCAGTGGTGCAAAGATAGGTGGTGTACGCGATCGTGGCCATGGTGGTGGCCGAGGCGAGAATGGTGGAGAAAGAAAACACTGTAAGTTTGATAAGTCAAAGATTAAGTGTTTCAATTGTAATGAGATGGGACACTTTGCGTCGGAATGCCAGAGGCCTAGGAAGGAACGTGCCAACCTAGTCTGGAAACAAGATGACGATGAGACTGCACTCCTCATGGTGGAGGTGTGCAAACTCATCCAACCTGCCGAGGTAGAAGGAAATAAGGTCTTGCTAAATGAGGAAGTTGTGAACTCGTGATGCCAAAGATAACAAGATCTCAAGACCATTCTTGGTACCTAGACACCGGAGCCAGCGATAACATGACCGGTTGTGCCAAGAAGTTTGCTGAGATTGATGAAAGGGTAAAGGGGAAGGTCAAGTTTGGTGATGGCACCATTGTCAACATCAGTGGGCTTGGGTCTACACTGATGGAATGCTAGACTAGAGAACATTGAGTGCTAACTAATGTATACTTCATTCCAAGGCCGAAGAGTAACATCATTAGTTTGGGGGCAGATGGATGAAAATGGTTGCAAGGTTGTCGTGGAGGATGGTTACCTGCATCTGCTGAACAGGCAGCGGAAGTGTTTGGTCAAAGTGAAGTGGACCTGAAATCACATGTATGTGTTGGACATACAGCATGCAAAACTTGTGTGTATGATGATGGAACCACAAGGAGGAATCCTGGCTATGGCATTTAAGGTACGGGCATGTCAATTTTCATGCACTAAAGAAGCTAGTGCAAGATGGCATGGTAGAAGGAATACCTTTGCTGGATCAGGCTAAAAAGGTCTGTGTCGAATGCATGTTGGGGAAAAAATGACATCATCCATTTCCATTTGTAGCAACCTATCGTGTAGACGAGCCACTCCAGCTGGTGTACGGTGTTCTGTGTAGGCCCATCACGCTAGAAACTCATGGTGGTAAGAAGTATTTCCTGCTACTTGTTGATGATATCTCATGGTATATGTGGATCGAACTGCTCAGAAACAAAGATGAGGCGTTTTATGCTTTCAAAAGGGTGAAAGTGTTAGCCAACATGGAGTCTAGATACATGGTGAAAGATCTCTAAACTGATCGTGGTGGTGAATTCATGTCAAATGAGTTTGGCCACTACTACAGTGAGCCAGGATCATGCACTATCTTACGAAACCATTTTCTTCGCAGCAAAATGTTGTTGTCGAGAGAAGAAACTAGATTGTGGTTTACATGGCTCGTTGTCTCTTGAAGAGTAAGGGTGTGCCTGGCAGCTTTTGGGGAGAGGCTGTTGTGACAGTCATGTACATGCTTAATCGAGCCCTAATGAAGAGTGTGACAGCGATGACACCGTATGAAGCCTGGTACAAGAAGAAACCAAAGGTGCGACATCTACATACGTTCAGGTGCTTGGTTTATGTGAAGAAAGTTGGCTCGCACCTCAAAAACTAGCAGATCGAAGCATTGTGGTGGTGTTTATTGGTTATGAACTAGTCTCCAAGGCTTATCACATGTATGATCTAGTGGTCAAGAAACTACACATAACAAGAGATGTAGTGTTCGATGAGGGAAAGAAGTGGAACTAGAGTCCAGACCTAGGGCAGGAGGAAGTAATGCATGAGTGAGATGTTCACATTTGAGCATGTTATTGACCATGATGTAGATAATGGTGAACCAGATCCGAGAGAGCCACATTAGCCATGTCAGACTGATGCTGGCACAACACCCTCGAGGCCGTGCACACTAGCAACGATGCTGAGCTCGCCCAGCATGTTGTGCACGTCGACAGCATCCGCGTTGAGCTCTAGCCAGGGGCCTCGGCATGAATGAGACTCGAAAGAAAATTATGATACTATATCAGAAGTAGAGTATGAGTACTCAGGTTTGTATTTGCTTGGAGTGGAAGAACCAACAAACTTTGAATAAGCTAATGGGGAAGAATGCTGGAGGCATGCAATGCTTGAAGAAATAAATTCCATCCAAAGCAATGATACCTGGGAGCTCACTATGTTACCACCTGGACATAAACCAATTGGATTAAAGTGGGTATACAAGATTAAGAAGGATCCTAGTGGGAAAATTGTGAAACACAAAGCAAGAATTGTAGTAAAGGGCTATGTTCAGTGGCAAGGGATAGATTTTGAGGAAATTTTTGCTCTTATGGCCCGGCTGGAAATAGTGAGGCTTTTCATTGTTGTAGCACCATAGGAAGGCTGAGAGATGCATCATATGGATGTCAAATCTGCGTTCTTCAATGGAGAACTTGTCAAGGAGATGTACGTATGACAGCCACCTAGTTTTATTGCTAACAGAGAAAAAACAAGGTACTGAAGCTACGCAAGGCTATTTATGAGCTTCGTCAGGTGCCTAAGGCATGTAACGTTAAGCTTGACAAAACACTTGCATTACTGGGTTTTGATCGGCGCCCTACGGAGCATGAGCATGCAATGTACATAGAGAGAAGGGTGGCTTAGTGCTGCTAGTTGGTGTATACGTCGATGACTTGATCATTACTGGATCTTGCATGGACAATATAAGCAAGTCAAGGATCAGAAGAAGAGTTTATTCATCATGAGTGATCTTGGTTTGCCGAGGTACTACCTTAGGATGGAAGTAAAGCAATCCAGTGGTGGTATCTCTATATGTCAGGCCGGTTATGCAGCAAATATCCTTAAAATGACAGGATTGGAAGGCTACAATCCATGCCTCACCCCCATGGAGAATCATCTCAAACTGAGCAAGAAAACCACTGATCCGGCAGTTGATGCAACAGAGTATCGTAGTATTGTCGGAAGCTTGTGGTACTTGGTGAATACATGACTACATATAGCTTATTCAGTGGGCATTGTTAGTTGCTTTATGCAGGCACTGGCAACTCAACATATGGCTGCACTGAAGCATATTCTAAGGTACTTGAATGGTTCTATTGATTTTGGGTGTAGCTACGAGAAGCACAACTAGATGGAGCCTAAGTTGGTGGGATACAGTGATAGTGATCTTACCGAAGATTTGGATGATTGTAAGAGCACGACGGGGATGGCTTTCTTCCTTAGCTCAAGTTTGGTTACATGGGCATCACAAAAGCAAAAGATAGTGGCACTCTCATCATGTGAAGCTGAATATATTGCAGCAGCAACATCAGAGCTTGTCAAGGAATTTGGCTAAGTTGATTGTTGGCATATTTGAGGAGGAAGGAGCCCGAGAAGGTGAAGTTATTAGTGGACAATAAGTCTATCATTGCATTGTGCAAAAATTCAGTTCATCTTGTCCGGAGTAAACATATTGACACAAGATATCATTTCATACGTGAATGTGTTGAAGAAGGAAATGTGGACAAGAAATATGTTAGCATGGAGGATCAGCTAGCTAATATTTTGACTAAGTCACTCAGGCATGTGAGGTTTCTTAAGATGCGTCAAAAGCTAGGAGTAAAAGAAGTAAAAGATGTGCACCAAGTTTAGGGAGGTGAATGTTTACTAAAATTGTTGTGTTAGAGTTAGTTTTGCTATTGAGCCTTTAGAAGTACGGAGTCTTGAGTCTTCAGGAGCATGGAGTCTATTTTTAGTTGTTGTCAGTTAGATACTGTATGTATCTGTTACAACTTCAATTTCCTTGTTTTGATTCGATTTTGATTAGATTTGACAGTTGTGATAGCTATCCATATTCATATGTAATCTTTGGTTTATATAAGTAAAGGAGAAAAATAGAAAAGCTACACAGGATTTGCATCACCAAACTCTTCCTAGATTTTGCCTTGTATCTGTTCTTCCAAACTTCAAAGTTTCTATCTCTACTCTTGGTTTTGCACGAGACAGAACTTGAGAGTTCTAACAGAGTTGAAGGCAGAAGCTAGATGGCTGGTAGCAGCAAAGGTAAACTCGAGGAAGAAGTTTTAGCTACAAAGCTTTCTATGCCAATATACGCTATGCATGTTGCCTAGCAAAAGATGTGAAGTTTAAGGCCCTTGAGGATAATCTTTTTTTCTCCAATTCTTCTGTCTTGGTGATTGGAGGAAGGTTATTGGAGAGGGGCCATGGCTGTTCTGCGAACATGCTATCCTGCCTGAGGAGTATGATGGGATCTCGAAAACAACAACTGTGGAAATCAATAAACTACCTATTCGTATTGTGGGTGGTTTCCATGAAAGAGAAGATTGGCCGTCAACTTGCTAGCCGAGTTAGAGGTGTCGTGCATGTTGAGGCAGACGAGGAAGGTACTAGTAGGGGGATTTCTTGAGAGTAAGAAGCCCCTGCCGAGAATTTTGAATGTGGCAACACAAAAGGGTGGAGGGAAAGAAACTTTTCATGTCAGTATAAGAAAAAACCACGCTTTTGTGCAGTTTATGAAATCATAAGTCGTGGACTCAGAGTGTGGTGATAGTGTACATGAGGTGAAGGATTTTCACTATGGGGCTTGGTTGATCGCATCGCTGAATAGAATGAAGAGGCATGGCAAGATGACATCTTATTCAAGACTGTCTCAATGTTACTCGACTTGGTCTAATGCAGTTGGTGGCTCAGATGATGCCGCAAAGGAGGAGACAACAGGAACTGATGATCCTAATGATGATGATCTAAAAGATGGTGCATCTTGTCTAATGAATATTGTCGGGCCAACCACACATGGCCGTGACAAGTTGGCTCATAGACGCATCTCGTTTGATGAGAAAAATAGCCGGGAGAAGGAAAACAATGTACTCCTATTGGTTCCAATTTCTAGACGTGTTGGTGTTTTAGTTGACGAGTTTGAGAGTGCAACTTCAAGCCCAGATGGCTCTCAGACTGCAAAAGCAAGTGAGGGGTTGAGATTAAGGCTGCAAGGTCTCAATCCCATGAAATTGAAGAGGCAGCTAATGGCGTGGAGTTTTGTTCTAGCATCAAAATATGATAGATCGGTGGGCTCCTTCGAGGAGTACCGCCGAGAATAATGAAAACACTAGGTTTTGTAAGAAACAAACAGAGGTTTGGGAGAATCTCGCACCACATCAAGGATGCGATTGGTTCATATATATATTCAGCAGCATGTTGTACATAGTATATGCTAATACATGGTATGGATATCAAACAATAAGCAAGGTATCTAAGTCTATCTTTACTTAGCATATACAATAGATTGCATGAGATTCTTATCTCTTAACACTTACCCTCAATCACAACCGTATCATGTCAGGTTGAGATTGTGCCGAAGCTTGACTATCTCTTGAGTCGACAACGGCTTGGTGAACCCATCCACTATTTGATCTTGGGATGGTATAAACTAAATCTCCAAAGCTTTCTACGCCACCCTCTCCCATACAAAGTGAAAATCTATCTCAATATGCTTTGTTCTAGCATGGAAGACAAGATTTGCCAAAAGATAAGTGGCACTCAAATTGTCACACCAAAGACATGGAGCTCTTGACTGGAATGCACCAAGTTCTCTAAGTAGAGATTGTATCTAGATGACTTCAGCGGGGACATTAGCAAGATTTTTGTACTCAGCCTTAGTGTTTGATCGAGATATAGTAGCTTGTTTTCATGAACTCCAATAAATAAGATTTGTTCCAAAGAACACAACAAAACCACCTGTTGAGCGATGATCCCCCCAGTCAACATATGAAAAATCACTGACTACTGTTGACATTGATCTACAAATCTTCAGCCTTACTAATGGCATGGACTTTAGATAGCATAGAATTCTTTTGGCTGTTATCAAATGCAAAGTAGTGGGCGATTGCAAAAATTGACAAACCTTGTTAACTGCATAAGATATGTTAGGTTGTGTCAAAGTTAAATATCGTAGTGCCCCTACTATGCTGCGATACTTTGTAGTGTCTGCTTGAGATATCTTTTCTCCCTCCAATCTTGAAAGCTTCTCAGTTGTGGATAGAGTACTTGAAACTGATTTGCACTGCTGCATTCCCATTCTTCCTAACAAATCAGACAGATACTTAGACTGTGTGAGAACTATCCCATCAAACTCCCTTTTGACTTGTATGCCTAAGAAATACTGAAGTTCTGCAAGATCCTTGAGAGCAAATTCATTTTGTAAGCAATGCACCAAATCACCAATGGCTTGATCAGACAAGCTAGTAACAATGATATCATCAGCATTTATCAAAATATATATCACCTTACCACCCTTGTTATAGATGAATAGGGAAGCATCAACATGTGAAGGAACTAATCTGAATTCTTGAAGTTTTGAGCTCAATCTTGAATACCTTGCCAATGATGCTTGCTTAAGTCCATATAATGCCTTCTCTAGTTTGAAAACATAACCAGAAATTTGTGCACTCTCATATCCTAGAGGTTGCTTCGTATATACATCCTCTTCTAGAATGCCATGAAGAAACACATTTTGTACGTCTAGCTAATGGAGACTCCATCCTCTTGATACTGCAAGAGACATTATAAGATGGATAGTAATTGGTTTAAAAACCGGACTAAAAGTTCCATTGTAATCAATGCCATAACACTGCTTGAAGCCTTTGGCCACTAACCTGGCTTTATATCTATCAACGGAGCCATCTGCCTTTCTCTTTAATTTGTAGACCCACTTAGAATCTATCAAGTTGAGGCCTGACTGATATGGAACTAAACACCATGTTCCATTCTTAATAAGTGCTGAATACTCATGATCAATGGCAAGATTCCAATTCTCATCCTCCATTGCTTCTTGATAGCATGCTGTCTCCATGGTGGATAAACATGCATGCTTATGGATTGCTTCACCATAAGGTATTGTACCATCTGTACATGTCTTGGAAACAACAATATTATCTTTTGGATGAGTTTGCATTGCATGTTGTCATCTGGTACTTGGATTTGCAGTAGGAAAACCTATACTATTATCTGCATTTCCACAGTAGAACTAGCAAGATTGTCAACAGTGTTGCCGACATGTTGCCGACATGACCAACTACAACACCATCGCCCTACACACTAGAAAAAGAGGACTCCAACAGAACATCAGTGGGCATAATAGCATTAATAATAGGAATAGTGCTTATTATTCACGTGGCACTCCCTTCATCCAAACGTGGCACAAAAGAAATTGGAGAGATGGACACGATGGGAAGAAGGGCATGTTCAGTAGGAATATCTGGTACATGAGAGGAACATATTTTTGCAAAGGGAAAAATAGCTTCATAAAAAATAACATACCGGCAAATGTAAACACGGCCAGTAGAAGGATTAAGACATCTATAGCCCTTACGCATGTTGCTATATCCCAAGAACACACACTATTGAGATCTAAATTGGAGCTTGCAATTGTTATACGGTCTAAGGTGAGGCCAGTAAGCAGAACCAAAAGATCTAAGAATACTATAATCTAGCTTTTGCCTAAGAAGATGCTCTATAGGTGTAGAACAATTGAGAACTTTGCTGGGCATTCTATTGATGTGGAAACAAGCTATTTGAAAAGCCTCATCCCAAAATTTTAAGGGCATGGCAGCTTGTGTAAGGAGAGAGAACCCAACCTCAACAACATGGCGATGCTTTCTTTTGGCCGACCCATTTTGTTGATGTGTGTATGTGCACGAAACATGATAAGCAATGCCTTGTTGTTTGAAGAGAGTGTGCAGTTTTTGATATTCGCCTCCCCAATCTGTTTGCATATGAATAATTTTCTTATTAAGCAAAGATTCTGCACGAGCTTGAAATTGAATAAACGTGTGTTCAACATCAGTTATACTCTTTAACGGAAACAACCAGGTGAATTTATTGAAATCATTGATAAAACTCACATAATAATTGTATCCTCCAAAAGAGGGGATTGCAGGATCCCAAACATCAGAGAATACAAGTTCTAAAGGAGAAGTAGAGACATGACTAGAAAGAGAATAAGGAAGGTGATGACTCTTGGCCTATTGACATGCATCACAGACAGATACTTTATTCAAAAACTTAGAACAAGGAGGCCATTATTCTGAACTACTTGTTGCACAACCGAAATGGAAGGATGTCCCAATCGACAATGCCACAGAGTCTGATTAGATTTGACAGCAGAAAGAACCTCCTTGACTAAAAACTTGTCTATTTATACTACAGGATATAGATCACCCTTGCTAGAACCGCGAAGAACTATCTTCAAAATTCGATCCTGGATAAGAAAATAGTCAGGATGGAATTTAAAGAAGATACTATTATCATACGCAAGTTTATGAACTGATAAGAGGTTCTTTGTGGTGTGAGGTACATGAAGCATGTCTTTAAGATGCAACAGTTTGATGGAGGTTTCAATCTGAGAGTGACCAATGTGAGCAACGAGCTTACTTGACCCATTTGCTGCATGCACCTGGTCCTTGCCATGGTACTTCTCGAGCATGGTCAGCTTGTCTAGCTCTCTGGTGATGTGGTCTGTGGCTCCTGAGTCCATGTACCACACTAAGTTAGCGGAGTAGGAACCTATAGATGCAGTAGTAGTAGTATGCCCATCTTTAACCTGATATGAATGATCGTTCCTATGGTAGCACTTGAGTGCAATATGGTCAGCCTTCCCACAAACTAGACACATTGGCTTGTTCTTGGAGAAGCCACCATTGTTCATGGATTGCTGACCCATCTGGTTGTTGAAAGGTTGGCCACGTCCATAGCCACGACCTCAATTACGGAAGTCTCATCATCTTGACATTGAGTTTGCAGAAGTTTCAATGGTCTCCATTGGTAGAACATGATGCTGATCTTGACAAATCTCATAACTCAACATGTGGGCGTAGAGATTGCTGAGGAAGATTGGATCTGATCTATTTGTCACTGAAGTCACCAGAGGATCATAATCAGAGTCAAGACCAGTCAGCATGTAGACCACAATGTCTTCTTCGAGAAGACGCCCTGTAGCCGCAAGAGCATTGGCCAAACTTTTTACCTTGTTTAAGTAATCAACCACGCTCATGTCTTTCTTGAGGATCGTGACAAGTTGCCTATGAATCTGAATCATCCTCGCTCGGGACTGGGATGCAAACATGCAACTCAATCCCTGCCAAACTTATGTCGTTGTTGACATGAAGAGCACCTGAGAAAGAACTTCAGGAGCAAGGGAGGATAGGATGACACTAAGCACCATCTGATCCTACTGAATCTAAAACTTGTAATCTGGATTTGGGACCACTGTTTCAACACCTTCTATGATCTGCTTGATCGTCTTAGGAGGCACTACGCCGGTGCCGTCAACGAACTTGAGAAGCTGTTGTCCCTTGAAATAGGGCAGAGTTGCACCTTCCGGAGCAAGTATTTATCTCGTGTCAATTTGACATTGACAAGATGCCCAAAGGATGGTGACGTTAGGAGGCCAACATAGGAAGACATTCCCGCTAACGATATAGCAGTTGTGACAATGGCGAAAGTCATGCCAGACATAGTCATCTTTGTGGGGTAGAACAAGATGGCTCTGACACCACATAAGTAATAAACAGAGGTTTGGGAGAATTCTGCACCACATCAAGGATGTGATCAGTTCATATATATATATTCAGCAGCATGTTGTACATGGTATATGCTAATACATATGTTATGGAAACCAAACAATAAGCAAGATATTTATCTTTACTTAGCATATACAACAGATTGCGTGAGATTCTTATCTCTTAATAGGTTTGAACAAATATCTCTCTCATCTTATAGAACAGGTTTGGAAACATTTTTTGAATGAGAAGGCAGGAGCTCTGCCAATTGCATTAAGGGAGGAAACAATAAAAAGGGTCCACAGGAGTTTCCCACATAAGGTGTCGACGTTTGTTGTCAGCAATAATGAATATGGGGCTAGGCGCTGGATCCAAACTCGAAGGTTGCACAAGACATGGGATTTATACAGGTTCAGGATCTCGCAGAGGAGATAATACCCTAGTCCTGTGCTCTGGGATTATGAGAGTCTATCTTACTGCTAATTATCTGATCATGATGTCCTCCCCCCCTTATATAGTGGAGGGGTGCGGTTACAAGGAATAGTCCAGGTTGGTTACAAGATAGAGATTCTATCCCTATCCTTTCCCGCCGAACATGCTAACAACCAGGATTACAATCGTATCCTACCTAATCAAGGTTAGTTACTATCTTCAGGGTTTTCTTGTTGTGCACAGCGGTGGCAGTCCGGGTGGTGCCCGTCTCTATGCTATCGGCTCGGCCCATCCCCTCTTGGGTGGTCCTCGCGGCCCGCCATGCAGATACCCGGGGTCCATGTACTCCACAGAAGGGTTACAAGAATGCATCGAATGAGGTCAAACGGCAAAAAGCATGTACAAAACAACTAGCGTGCCAGACAGTGAATGAACTGTCAGATCAGCACAAGATAGACTCCCAAATCAACCATGAGAGAAAACACTGAAGCTAGTCACTCCATGCAGCGTGAAAAAACCCACCGCATCAGACCACCGTGAAGGCAACCGCTCGGTTGTGCACATCCTGGGTGATGGCGCTTGCCACCTGCTGCACCGTGTGACAGGTATTGTCGAAGATCCTATTGTTCCTTTCTTTCCATAGGTTCCACAAGGAGTATGTGACAGCGCCATCCACGTCCTTTTGTCTGTGCGTGGGGGCCGAGAGACGGACGTTGTGCCACCACGCGGAATTTCCTAGTTGCAGCAGCAGGAGCGGTGTGATTTATTTGCATGAACAGAAGCACCCTCATTCAGACTTGTCATGCGAAAGGGCACAGCAGTAGTAGGTGGGTCACTGTTTCAGGTTTTGAGCCGCAGAGGACACATTAAGTCGACTGCGGCCACCTCCTAGAGGCAAGTTTGTCTAAGAATCCTGTCTTGGATGAAGAGCCAAGCAAAGAACTTGCATTTTCCTTCCGCGGTGGCCTACCAAATCATCTTGGAGCTGTGATCCGTGGAGGAACCGATGAACTGGGTCTTATATGCCGAGTTTACTGAATACTCCCCCTTTGACGTCCATTTCCAAGCGATGTGATCCTTCGTATGTGGCCGTAGCTAGACCTGGTGTAGTGCTTGTCATAGTCGGACAAACTCATGGAGCTGCATTTTGTTTGTGATCCGATGTAGAGGTCGAATCCAATTCCTAGACGTCAGCAATTCCTTAACCGAGCCTCCTCTTCTCCAGACCAGTTTGTAGCAGGAGGGGCCCAAGTCCGCCGGAGAGATACCTTGAAGCCATTTGGGCTCCCAGAATTTTGTTGTTTCGCCATTCCCTAATGTTATGATGGTACTTGCACTGAACAAGCTATGGTTTGGGGCGTTGCACGGTAGTGACGACCCTACCCAAGGTCTGTGTTGTTCCTTCCAAGTGTACCATAACCAATGAACGCGAAGCGCCCGGCCAAATTTGTCAAGGTCCTTTACCCCTAGACCCCCCAACATCTTCGACCTACAGACTTTTTTTCCAATTAACAAGATAGTGTTCCCCGTTACATTCCTGTTCACCTCTCCAAAGAAAATTTCTATGAAGCCTGTCTAATCTCTTTGTGACCCATCTGCTGAATGGGTACATCATTAAATGATAGATTGCAAGTGAGGTAAGAACTGAGTTTACTAGAGTCAATCGAGCAACCCTGGACAACTTCTTCCCTTTCCATCCTGTCAGGTGGTTTTGGACTCTGTTAATAAGAGGTTGTAGGTCAGACCATTTCAGTTTTGTAGGGCGGAGCAGAAGACCTAGGTACCTGCAAGGGAAGGATTTTACACAAGCGGGAAAATCCTGTAGGATTGTTGCCATGTCCAGCGCATCACATCTTATGGAATAAACCTCACTCTTTTGGAGGTTAGTGTGAAGACATGTAGCCCCTCCAAAAAATGTAGGACCTCCTGAATTGCTTTGAGCTCGTCCCTGTGAGGGCATATGAAGATAGCTACATAATCTGCGTACAAGGATATGCGCATTGTAGCCCAACTGGTTGGAATCCTAGAGATGATGTTTGCCTCCATCACCTTGGAGACTAATCGTTGGAGGGGATTCATGGTCAAGATGAAAAGCATGGGAGATAACGGGCCTCCCTGCCGTAGGCCTCTCCTGTGCTGGATCGAGCATCCTGGAGTGCCATTAAGGAGCACTCTGGAAGAGGTGGATGCCAGATTGCCAGGATCATGGAAATCCACTCTCTCCAATGCGGCCAGAAACCAAGGTGGGTCAGTAGGTCGAGGAGGAACTCCCAGCTAACGGAGTCGAATGCCTTGGCTATATCCAATTTTAGGAAAAGTGCCAGGATTCTTTTCCTGTGCAGTTCGCTGACCAAATTCTTTGCGTATAGAAAGTTATCGCGTATGAATCTTTTCTTGATAAATGAACTTTGATTGTGGGGGACCAAGTCATGCAGATGAGCTGCTAGCCTATTTGCTAGCAACTTGGAGAAAATATTCCCTATGCTATGGATGAGGCTGATAGGTCTGAAGTGTGCTATCTGAGTTGCATCCTGTTTCTTTGGTAGTAGCATAATGTTTGCCAAATTAAGAAGCTGCAGATGGCGGCCGCTAAGGCCATAAAGCTGGTGAAGTACCTCCATGAGGTCCTCCTTGACGATGTCACAGCAAAACCTGTAAAAAAGACCTGTGAACCCATCGGGGCCCGATGCTTTTTCGATGGGCATGGAAAAAACCGCCTCCCTAACCTCCTTGATGAGAAAAGGTTCTTCTAGACTGCGTAAGTATGGTGGGGAAGCTCGAGCGTGTCCCAGTTGAAGGAGTGTGAATGCTGTTTCTTGGTGCCTAACAGTTAGCTGAAGTGATTATAGAGCTCCTCCTATTTATCGAAGAAGCTATGGACTATGCCCCTGTCGATTGTGATGGACTGTAAATGGTTTTTCCTCCTACGCACATTCACTTTGATGTGAAAGAACTTTGTGCTAGCATCTCCTTCCCTAATAAAAGTCATTCTTGATCGTTGCCGGTTTTTCGGTTTTAAAATATTTCGGTTTTTGAAAACTAGGAACCTAATTTCTGATAAAATAAAAACGAATCAATTAATCAAATATTTCGCTAATCAAATATGAATAACACCGTAAATTGATTTAGTCCTTCATATTGCAACACAAAATATAGATAAACCCATACAATATTCATATGTAATTACAATATAAGCATAATAAACGATAAATATACTAAACATATGCATAAATGTATTATAACATGTGAATTGTTTAGTGGTTTTACAAAGAATACTACAAAATGGTATTGTCATCGGCTATTTCGCTTTTGAAAACGAAAAAGCCCACAATTATATGAATGAAAATCAAGTCCAAATAAGCAAATAAGTCGACTCAAAGTCCCTTTCGGACCCCAAGAGTGGTCGCGATTCCTCCGCCTTGTTGAGCTAAGATAATCTCGCCGGCTATGTTTAATTGGAGGGTGAGGTCCCCCAACATGAGACGGCTCCAAGCTCTCAGTGCCCTTGCAGTTCTGGCTAACTGGATATGCCACCTGCGCAAAGCATGTGTTGATCGGATTGCTTTGTCCCACGCCCGTTGCACGACCTAAATAAATTTTGGCATTTTGGTTCAGAAGCTCTCAAACCTAATCCCGTGGAATTTGGTTGGTGTAATCTGTCCGTGTAGCAGGAGCGGGCAATGATCAAATTCTAAGCTGGAAATAGCCTACAAGTGACAGTCCGGGAAAAGGATGTCCCAATCGTTTGAGGCAAAGAAACAGTCTATCCTCGTTTGCGTTGGATTTTCCCTTCCATCTGCCCAAGTATACTTTCTGCCATTTAACTTGATCTCCTTGAGTTCTGCATCATCCATCACCTTTTGAAAAGCCCCCATTAACCTTCTGTTGAGGTTGGCATTGTTTTTGTCTACGGCCCGATAAATCATATTGAAATCTCCCACTATAAGCCATTCTTGGTGCATGCGATCCTATAGGTCTGCGATTTCCTGTAAGAACTGTAGTTTCTCGCTTTCCCGGTGTGGACCATATACCCCAGTGCATGACCACATCATCCCATCATCCTTCATGTGTACTGTAGCCGACACAGAGTTTGCTCCTACATGCACATCAGACATCCCGAAGTGAAGTGAGAAGAAAGCTAAAACTATCCCTCCTCTAGTTTGTTGCGCCGGTAGGAAACAAAAATTGTCTCCGAAGGAATTGCCAAGCAGAGTCCCCACCAAATAATTATCCATGTAGTTAAGCTTTGTTTCCTGAAGACATACAATGGTGGCAGGCCCGTTCCTGGGGCAGGGCGAGCAGGGCGGCCGCCCCGGGCCCCCAAACTATCGGAGCCCCATCATCTATTAGTATAAATAATTTGTGAAGGTCATAACTTTAGATCCATAGATCCCATTGAGCTGATTTTTATTGGGTTAGTTTCGAAATTGAATCTAGTTTCTACAGTCCAAATTTCATGTCAATCCAATGGTGGGATCTTCCGGAATTAATATTTTAATAAACGTATGTCAATCTGTTTTTTTGTCGAAACCGAAGCAATCTTTAATAGTTTGATGAAAATGATTGCAGTAGTGAAGCAATTCTATAAGATGAGAAAATTTTTAAAGTTAATTACTTTTTTATTATGGTTGATATGGTCAGTTCATTGAAAAACAGATTTGAAGAACTCTAAGTATTCAAAGGTATATTTGGGCCTTTTCCGAGCTCAACAACTTTGAAGTCATTGGATTATATTGAACTTAAAGATTATTGTACTAAGTTGGCAAAAACTTCTCTCGTTGATGATTCATCGATTTTGAGTTAAATAATCTGATTTCTGAGTTAAGAATACTGCAAATGACTTTACTAGATAGACCAATGTCTGCTATAGAGATTTTTGAGTTTGTTAGAAAAGTGGATTGTTATAGTAATATTTCTGTTGCTTATCGGATTTTATTTACTGTGCTGGTAACTTTGGCATCAGCTGAAAGAAACTTTTCAAAGTTGAAATTATTAAAGAACTATTTAAGATCTATGTCTCAAGAAAGCTTAAATGGTCTGGTAACTTTATATATTGAGAAGAAGTTATTGGATGACATTAATGTTGATGTCATAATTGATGATTTTGCATCTAGCAATATTAGAAGATATTTTCTAAGATGATCTCTACAAATGTTTGAGGTAAATAATCTCACTTTCGTACTTCCATTTATTTATCGGTAACAATTTCTATAATACACTGAATATTATCTTTTTAATTGATACATGGTAGTATAAAAATATTTTGATATTTATGTTAGGGAAGCCTCCATGTATAATTTCGCCCCGGGCCCCCAAAAACTCAGGACCGGCCCTGAATGGTGGCCCTGATTTGTGTGACAAGTTCCTTAATAACCGCTCGTTTCGCCGGGCAATTGAGCCCCCCCATACAATCCAGCTCAAAAATCGCTCATTGGCACACTTGGTTGAAAAGTTGAGAACTTAGAGCAGCAACAGTTTTGGTGCTGCTCGAAAGGAACTTAGACAACTAAACAAAAAGCTTGAACGTCTCCGAGCTGATCCGGGTAGAACATGTGTTTCGCCGGAGGAGAACGAATCATTCTCCTAAACACGCAGGAGGAGATAATGTGGAGGCAACGCTCTATAATTGACTGGCTTTACGAAGGGGACAATGACACAAAATTCTTTCATTATCGGGCAAGTAGAAGACATGCTAGATATGAAATGTCAAAGTTGATTAGAACTGATGGCTCTGTGACAGAAGTTGCAGAGGAAATGCAAGGTATGGCACGAGATTTCTATCAGCATTGATACACATTAGAGGGTTGGTTCTGGATGTCATCCCAAGGAAGTTGTCAGATGAAATGAACCAGTTCCTTTCTGCCCCTTTTGGTGAGGGTGAGGTAAAGAAGGCTCTTTTTCATATGCTTCTGACAAAAGCGCCTGGGCCGTATCGATTTCCAGCACATTTTTTTCAGCGTAACTGGGGTGTTTGTGGTGATGATTTGAGCCGAATGTTGCTAAGGGTTCTTAATGGAGGTGAGATTCGGCGACATCAACAAGACTTTCATTGTACTAATCCCTAAGGTACAAAATCCGGATTCTCCGAGTCAATTTTGTCCAATAAGCCTCTGCAATGTGGTGTATAAAATCATCTCCAAAGCATTGGCAAATCGGCTAAAAATTGTTCTCCCAGGGATCATCTCCGAAGAACAATCGGCATTTCTCCCAGGAAGAAATATCACTGATAATGTCTCGGTGGCATATGAATGCTTGCATCAAATGAGAACAAGTTGTGCTAAGTAGAATTCCTATTGTTCTCTGAAGCTTGATATGGCCAAAGCTTATGATAGAGTAGAATGGTGTTATCTTGAAGCGGTTATGCAAAAACTTTGTTTTAATCCTAGATGAGTTGGAAAAATGATGAGATGTGTTACTTCAGTTAAGTTCTCGATTCTTTTCAATGGAGCTCAATTGTAGGAATTCTCACGAGCTCGGGCTATAAGACAAGGTGACCCAATATCTATCTACTTTTTTCTTCTATGTGCAGAGTAGGCTGAAGGAGTAGTACACGCCTACACGGCATTAAAGTTGAACCATTACAGTAGATTGTTTCCCGTTTTTTCTAGAAAAGTTTTTCCACATTAAATCTTTGTCTTCTTTATTTGCTGTGTATCTATCCTTGTCAAGTGGCATCAGAGCCGGCTGTCTCCGTGCCTGTAACACCCCGGCGCCAAACGCACCGCGAATGCTACCAAAAGACCCTAAATGACGCTTACAACACTCCGAAACCATACTGGTTCAGAATGTCCCCAACAAGATCCAATATATAAAAAACTTGACAAAGAAGTCCAATTGAACTAATAACTCAACGAGCGAGTCACTAAACCTTTTTCCTCCACTAAAAGATTGAAACCGACCTTAAAACTCTCTAAACCAGTTTAAAACTAAGTCACCGAAATTTACAAAATTTCGGCATGACCTTTCTAGAAAATAGGACATCCACTCAGCAGACAGAAAACATTTACAGTTATGATACCATTCTAGCAGGTCCTTAGTTAATCAATCACACCCAACAGAAATTAATAAATTTCATCACGAGGAACAATACATTACAACCACATTAATTACATCCAGACTTAACGAATTGGTTAAATAAATTGTTGGAGACCGAAGTCGTGCATGTGTTACTACTCCCAACCCGACGAGCCAGCTTCAAAGTACCTAAAACAAGAAAACAATCAAGCGTGAGTCCAAGACTCAGCAAAGTGCAATCAAATATGAAAAGTAATGAATTCGACTAGAATACAACTACTTCAAGACATAAAGTAACAGTTTCTTTAATTGACATCCGTAAATAAAAGAAGCAGTTTGAATTCATATAAAGCCAAAACATAGGAACACAATTACTTCATCATTTAACATAACCATTACTTAATTGACATCATTCGGTAACAAAAACAATAACTAACTCCACTTACCACAACCAACTCGAAACGTAATAAAACCTTACCCTTGCCTCAGCAATCATTTCTGGATGAGCCCACGACTCAGTCCTCAACCTGTTTTCCATTCTCATCAATCAACATTTACCAATTTCACCACACAATGCAATGCAATGCTTTTATGCGTTCATACTAAAAATGCAACATTTTAGCCTATACCGGTATAGCTGAGTGCACTCCCGTCGGAGTGCACCCTCTCATTCCCAACCATCCCGTGGCGGGGCCTACTCTTACTGACTCGCTCCCATCCATGGATGGGACTACGAGGTAGGACTTTTGTACTTACTACATGTGAGTACAGAGGCCCGCATCAACATGGGTCGCCTCTTCTGTAATGAATGCACATATGCAAATGATGCTTATAAACAATTCATACACGGTATCGAAATCATTTGCTTTGAACTATGACAAAAAAAACATAAGCATAATCATCAGTAGTGGGGAACACCCTAAAACCAATTATTACTAATATATCATAGCAATTGTTACTTTCATTAGCACAATATGCATTCTCATTAAATGAACAAATTCTAGTATTTCTCATAGACACAAATCTTCATTTTCATAAGCATATTACGAACACTCTTCTAGATATTACTCATACACACCACATAGAATTTTCATGCTTAGAATATAAGCAATGAACTCAACAATCTATTAACATTCGAATGGATGCGCCTACATCCATTCCCTCAACATTTCATTATAAGAAATTTCATACTATGATCCATTCTTTAGCTATACTCATAACACGATTATCATTTGCGTTTGCATGAGCAGTAACTTATTCCTTAATGTAAACCGCAGCGTAAACATACACATACAACAAGCAAGCAACTCAATACCCTAATAAGGATATAAGGGATTCACTTGCATCCATCCTTTCGACCTTTACATCGAAGAGCAAACATTGAACTAGACGTATTCGTAACATAATTTAAACAATAGTATACAATTAATCGTAATGCAAACATCCATCTCATTTCCCCTAATAGCAATATAAAGGTTGCACTTGCCTTTACCGACACGTGAGGCAACTCAGGGTTGAGACCACCTCCGAATGCACTCTCCCTGAAAAACAACGTTGCGCACAAGAAACAATCAAAAACCGACTCAGAACAACAATGCTTAACACCTCCACACTTTAATTCAAAACAGTCCAAATTTCAACTAATGCAAATTCTGGACAGTCGGCACTGAAAATGACATAACTTCCAAACGGCTAATCCAAAAAGGGTGAGCCCAGACTATAAACAATTGCAAGAGATAAATCTACAACTTTTTCTACAGCCGACCGATCGGGAAAAGCACCGATTATTCTCAGATTTGCGACGAACAGCAGACAAACGAAATTTAACTCGTTCTGGACAACTCTTGGTAAAATAGACATAACTTTTAAATGGCTGAACGAAACTTAATGATTTCAGTCTCTATTGAAAGTTAATTCGATTATCTACAACTTTTGCAATAGCCAGACCCCCAGGAAATGCTTGCAGAATTTTCAATTTCGCGCTACAACAGAGCACACGAATCTGCTCAAAAAACAAAACTGCATAGCTTCTAGAATTTCACCTCTAATCCATCCCATACACAATCAAACAACCAATAAAATTCCATAGCAAGAACCCTAATCCAGCCACCCAACCACACCCAAACCCTAGCTAAGCATTTCATCAAACACCTGACATGCATACTAGAAACCAAACATCTCCATGAACTCTAGGGTTGAGTCCTCACCACAGAAAAGGGCAAGAGAGGGCACTTCGGCCGGAGGGGAGGGAAGGTCGCCGGAGAGAAGCCAGGGCGGCGCCGGAACTGGCCGGAGGGGAGGCACCGCTGGCTGTTTGTTGGTGCCGCCGGCTGCCTCGGCCGCCGCCTTCGCTCCGGTGTCTTCCGCTTGGCCAAGGGAGCAAGGGCGATGCTGGCCAGAAGGGCTGGGGGCGACGCTGGCCAGAAGAGGTGGGGCGCAGGGAGGAGCTGGCCTGGAGGTGAGGGCGCAGGGGAGGAATCGGCCTGGAGGTGAGGGGCGTAGGGGAGGAACTGGCCAGGAGGTGAGGGCGCAGGGGAGGATTCGGCCAGAACTTAGGAAAAGGGAGCCGACACTTGGGAAAAAAAGGCTCAGATTTTGGGGACAAAACTCAGGAGCTTTTGTTCTGTCTAGGGTTTCCTCCCTCCTTACTTCTATACTCCACAAATTCCAAAGATAGAAATTCAAACTCTTGGCGAAAAGCAAAATCTTTTTGAGTGAAACTAGCCGTAGAATAGATACGGCTGGAGAAAACACTCAATCCGATAAGTTTTAACAGAAAAACCCAAAACCTTTAATAGAATTATTAACTGCGCGACAGCTGAACCTTGAATCAAGAAGGCAGAAAAACATTTTTGGCCGAAAACCCTGGCAAAGAAGATTTGTGGTATTACGATTGTTTTGTCTCGAGGATCTTCGCGCCCAAGACGGCCGCCCTCGCCCTCTGCGACGCTTTTGGCGCACAGATCGGCCTCAGGCCATCGACCCCGGCCCCCGTGTTGGCGCACCCGCACCGTCTTCAGCCTTCGTGCCTGCGCCGGCCTTCTCTGCCACGGCCAGCCACCACGACCACTTTGGTGCCCATGGGCCCGCGGTATCCTCCACACTATAGTAGTCCTCTAAACGCATTTTTTTTTCAGAAAATAGCCACCCTCGTGATGATAACACGCAAATTCAACAGTCGGGTACCACTGATTTTTTTATTTATTTACAGCAGTTGGGGACAGCAGAAAAATTGTTTAAGTTTTCTGCTTGGTGAGAAATTGTTGTTTACTTTCTAGCAGCCGGAGCCAGCTGGAATTTTTTTTTGGCCATTTCCAGTGCTCTGGCAGCGCTTGATAATTTCAACGTTTTTTTCTCTAGAGATTATCCAGCGATTTTGGTGCGCTAGAATCGGTCAGCTCGGACGTGCGTAGGCTTTTTCCGGCGAGCCTTTCCAGCAAAAGCAAAGCGTTGGAATTGGACGCATGCATGCACCCAAGCTTTTAGCCCGAGCACTGGAATATGGGATGGGACGTGTGGTGGAAACGGGCGACTACATGCATCACTGATTTTCGTCGCGTTGTTCTGTCTCGTCGTGCGTCGAAAGTAGAGACAAATGACCGCTTCTTCGGTGCACATGCGCAGAAATAAATCCCACCTCTTACAATGGTTTGCGCTGGGCATTTGACGAGAAAAATAAAGTAGAGTAAGAGCGAGGGAGTTCAACTTCTTCTAAGTTAGCAGTGGTAACCGAGAAGGCGAAGAGAGGAGAGGTGGAAAAAACAGTGAGAAAAAAGAAGTGGAAAAGGAAATTTGAAAATATATTTTTGAGAAATTTTTGCGGTGTTCATATTTTATAGAAATTTGTTTGGAGTTTATATTTGTGATTGTTTGATGCGGGATCCGTATTTTGCAAGTATTCTTCAGGACGGTTCATTTGTAAATCGGTTAGGATATTGTAATCTTCAAGAGAACTTCACGAAGGTTAGTTCGGAATCTTCAAGAAGATTAGTATTTGGTTTTTATATTAGTAGAAGAACTAGTATAACATTAGTGTAATTAGTAGTATACAAAACCATGGTATTAGTACAATGAGCAGGATATAAAATAATGGTAATTGCGTAATGAGTACTATATAAAATAGCGGTAGCAATGTATTGAGTAGTACATAAAACGATAATACGAGGTGTACGAAAAGGGGTATAATTGGTCCGATGTTAATTGTGAGTATTCATTAATTGTAGTATTAGTACTTTAAAATAACTATGATGATGTAATGAGTAGTACATGAAACGAGAAATACCGGTGAATAGTGTAAATAATGGCATATATTTTAATCATTCCGTTGTTTTCGAACTTAAAACATGCAATGAATGTTTTTTTTTTCCAAAAAGCCATTGTCACGTCTACTGCTCGGGTTTCGGTGGAAAAACAATAAAAAAAAATTCAGCCTCGGCAAATACTACAAGATTTCCACCAAACAAAAAAAATTCCATCGTGTTGCAGCCACGAACCGAACCGCGCGAAATAATATAGCACGGTGAGTCCATAGAATTTCCACTATACTATCTAGACTCGCATATTCGTCAGAATAACAACGATCTTTGGGAAAAAAACGCCAGCGAAAAATCCTCGGCCCAAATCCAAAAATCGAATATTTAGGAAAATTTTGTTGCTGTTGCAAAATAAAAAACCACTGAAAAATAACAAAAAGCAAAATAAATAAATCTTGAGAAAAACAAAAAAAATTGTTTTCTAGCACCATCTTACAGTTGGAAATCACAAATATTCAGGAATAATATTAAAAAATTTAAGCAGTTTGGATCCACTGGAAAAGAAATAAAAAAATTCTCCCGGAAGATGTCCGCTAAAAAATAAAATACAATATTTTCAACGGCCGGAAAATTAAAAAAAGTTTCAGCGGAATGAAACTACTAAAAATTAGTAAAAAAAGTTTAGCTCCCCCTCTCCCCAGAGATTTACTGTATACAGGGTACTTCTATAGTTTCATCGTGATAACAGCTACTTTCAAAATAAATAATACAACATTAAAATACGCGTCTCCAATTAGTGGAAATTTTTTTATTTTATACAAAAAACGCGCCGTATTTACAGAAATATACAACAATCTCGCGTATTTACCGAAATCTCCACCGATTTCAAGAACTCGAAAACGCTGAACGCCAATTTCGCAATTTCGTTTGCGAAACCAAGGTATTCGCGTTGTCGAATGCGAAATTGACGATTTCGAATTTGCGAATTGACGATTCGCAATTTGAAAACGCGAAATTGAAGTGCCACGCCGACGCAATTTGAAAACGCGAATGCCACGTCAGATTTCGCATTCTGAGGTTGCGAAATTGGCCGAGAATTCCGGGGCTCTGTCTGTGCTTTCGGCGATTTCCAATCACCGGGTCCCACTCGCTTGCATGCCTCCACGAAAATGAGTTGGCCGATTTGGCGCGCATGCAGAAAGCTCACACGTGTTGGCAAGCGTACCGTTGCATATCCGGACCCCGGTGATGGTAATGAATTTGCCTTGCTTTTGCAGGTACATGCACTCGCAGAGGGAGCTATAAATCGAGCCTCTGCGGTTTCGTTCGCTCATTCAAGACGAACTGACGGTAAGAGATTTTTGAGTTAGTAGGTGAGGAGTGGTGAGGAGCCCGGGCGATGCTAATCATTTTCTGAGTTAACTTTCAGGAGTGGTGAGGAGCTGATTTTCGTGAAGAAAGGAGTATAGCATTGCGCGGCGACTACAGTACAGGTATTTATATTAGTTGTGATTAGGTTACAGCTAGAACAATAGTTTATATCACAGTTAGCGACATATTGATTTGATGTTGTATTGGCTGAGTAATTTTTTTAGATGCTAATTTAGATGTATTAGCGACGTTAATTTATGTAGTTGTTGTAGCGAGTTAATTTTATGTAGTTGTTGTAGGGACTTATTTTTGTGTAGTTGTTTTAGAAATTTTTTTGTGTAGTTGTTGTAGCGGCTTGATTTTTTTAGGTGTAATAGACACATTAATTTATTTATTTGTTATAGCGACTTAGGTTTACGTAGTTGTTTTAGCGACCTAAATTTTGTTTTAGCGACTTAGAAAACAGGAAACTAGACGACCTACACCACCATTGAGAAGGGCAGCATCCTGTTGCTACTTGATTGTAATCACGTATAACATCAATAAGCTCATTTTGGCATAATTTCAATAGAATAACTAGATCTGAAAGCTACATGAAGAACATAAGTCGATGACGGAACATGGGGAACAAAGAGCTTTTCCTTTCACTTTTCAGCTTAGTTTCAAACAAATAGAAGGTAGCGACTTATTTTTATGTAGTTGTTGTAGCGACTTAATTTTATGCAGTTGTTGTAGCGACTAATTTTTGTGTAGTTGTTTTAGCAACTTATTTTTGTGTAGTTGTTTTAGCGGCCTAATTTTTTTAGGTGTAATAGCCACATTAATTTATTTATTTATTGTAGCGACTTAGTTTTATGTAGCTGTTTTAGCGAGCTAAATTTATTTAATTCACAGAGTGGTTCGTAACTGATAGAACAATTTAATTTGTAGGAGTGGTGAGGAGCTGATTTATGTGAAGAAACGCAGTACCACAAAGACATGTATTTATATTAGTTGTAATTAGGTTACGCTTAGAAGAAGAGTTTATATTACGCTTAGCTTATATATTGATTTGTTGTTGTACTGGCTGGGTAATTTTTTTAGATGTATTAGCGACATTAATTTATGTAGTTGTTGTAGCGACTTATTTTTATGTAGTTGTAGCGGTCTATTTTTGTTTAGTTGTTTTAGCGGCCTATTTTTGTGTAGTTGTTTAGCGGCCTATTTTTGTGTAGTTGTTTTAGCGGACTAATTTTTGTAGGTGTAATAGCCACATTAATTAATTTATTTATTTGTTGTTGCGACTTAGTTTTATGTAGCTGTTTTATTGATCTAAATTTTATGTAGTTGTTCTAGAAACTTATTTTTTTGTAGTTGTTTTAGCGACCTAATTTTTTAAGGTGTAATAGCCACATTAATTTATTTATTTATTGTAGCGACTTAGTTTTATGTAGCTATTTCATCGATCTAAATTTTGTGTAGTTGTTTGTAGTTGTATTAGCGTCATTAATTTATCTATTTGTTGTAACGACTTATTTTTATGTAGTTGCCGTAGCGACCTATTTTTATGCAGTTGTTTTGTCCAATGGACTCTGCATAATTAGGTACTCATATTTACCGTATAAATTTGCAAAGATGGAAATGTTTGCTAGAATATATTTCGGGAACGGCTCATTGTTTTGCACCAGTAGGTTCGTGATTTATGCGTAATTATGAGCACTTAGAGACAAGGCTAGGTACTCCAAATAATTTGGCGGACCTTAAAGCACATGTTGCGCGTCTGCTTGGTCTCGACCCGCGAACCCACAAAGTTCGCTTAGAGGGGTCCGCCCACGCTTTGTTCAACAGACTCAAGGTGGTGTACACACTCTTCCCGTTAAGGACTCATGATGCATGGGATCTCTATGTTCGTAAGGCAGCAGAGGAGAATTTTGAGGTCGGCGTGTACGTGGACATTTTGGCCCGGGAGAACTCTGGCGAGGCTGGGACAAGTAGCCATCCTCCCGAGCTTGCCGAAGTGCATGTACCTCACGAGGCAGCAGCAGAGGAGGAAGGACCGTCCGGCGCTCCGGAAGTCGAAGGTAACAAGGCCGAGGTGGATGCGCACAAAGACGAATGAAGAAGACGGGGAAGCGGGACGAGGAAGCGGCAGACGACGCACGACCCGGCCCCGCCATAGAGTATTTCCGTGGGATCGGTCACCTTGATCGCACCATAGCGGATTACAACACGTTATCCGTGTGGGGGTACCAAAGAGAGCGACATCCAACAGGACACCGGTTTGGGAGCAAGTTGGAGGCCATCCACTTCCTAAACAACTATGCCATTACGACAAGACGGGAGCATGTGCTTTTGAGGTCCGAGCCGACCGCTTATGAGGTTAGGTGCACGAAGTATCCTCGCGTGTCCCTTCTTCGCTCGAAAGTACACAAACCCAAACACGATGAGTTCTTTGTGATCGATGAGACACAGAGCTCACACGTGCCGGAGGAGTCGATTAGGAACATGAGCGGCCTCAGAGGTGCGAGGTTCATAGCGCAACTCCCGTGACCATCGTTGGGAAGGACATAGGGATGACCCTAGTACAATAATAGAGGAAGTTCACACAAGAACTGGATGGTCATCACGACAAAGACGGCTTGGAGGGCGAAGGTAGGCATTGAAGATGCTCTTCTGAGGGTTCAAGAGTCTTTAACTATGCCCCTAGATTGTTACGAAGATTGCAATGACAAACCCGTGGACGCAGTTTGCAATGGGCGATGAGCCAAGACGGCTCAAGATGGGTCGCACACCTCGGCTCAACGATATCTCGCCGGTTGTTTTGGTCTTTTGGACAATGCATCAAGCTTTCGTGCATTGCAGCCGCTTATATGTGTAGATGGCACCTTTCTAAGTGGGAAGTTCCGTGGGACACTCATCGACCACGGTGGCCGATGCCGAAAAACAGATCGCCCCACTTGCCTTTGCCCTCGTTGAGAGTGAGAACAACGATAGTGGTTGTGGTTCCTTAGTCTGCCAAGACTAAGGTAGTGGGTACGAGGGAGCAGGTTTGTGTAATCTCGGACCGTAATAAGGGCCTTTCGCACGCTGCTAGACGTGATGCACGACAAAGACGCCCATCTCGTTGAGTTGGCCCGATTTGCGAGGAGGTGGTGCATGCGCCATCTTGGAGCCAACCTGTACACAAGGTACAAGAACAAGGCACTTGTGAAGACCTTCAAGTCCTTGTGCCTTCAAAATCAGGATCGCAAGTTCAACGCAATTTGGGCCCATTTGAACGAGTCAACTCGGAGGATGATGGAAGAAGAGGGAACACAGGAGGATCATCTGCGTTCTCAAATGGTTGGAGGTCAGACAGTGCGTACCCGTGCTCGCGCAACCTTTAGCCAGTGGATCGCCGGAAAACCAGCGGAAAGGTGGGCGCTCCTGCACGACACGAACGGAGCGAGGTAAAACATTGCTTTAGTACGTCCTCGTATTGTACTCTATTCTTTTTGTGCGATGCTCACGTTAGAGAATGACATCTCAGGTACAATGTGATGACCACGAACATTGCTGAGGCTTTCAACAATGTTCTTAAGGGTGTTCGTGGCCTACCTCTGTGTTCCATCATTGAGCTGACATTCTACCGGGCCGCGGATTACTTCCGAGACCGTGGTCCGACCGCCGAGGGGTGCGACACGGCGTACGCACCGAGAGTGGAGAAGCTGCAGCAATAAGGGCAAAGGCGCACTTCCACCGCGATAAGAATTTTCGACCTTACTACGAACAAATTCGAGGTATTGTGCAAGCGAAATATGCATCGGGTTTAGCGCCGGTGACACGCCACAACAATGCGAGATAGGGCCGATTACGTTATTTGCACCTGTAATAAGCCTAAGCTTCAAGATATTCCGTGCTCCCACGTGCTTGCCGCTGTCGAGACATGGGCGCAACGATGCCTCGCAGCTCATTTCGTGGTACTACACCGCGCAAGTTAATCGAAGAACACGTGGCGCCCAAGATGTCTTCCTTCACCGCTGGGACCAACTACAAGACCATTGATGGGCCAACATGGTACCCTTACCCGCGCGGTCGACGCACGGAAGCCGGGAGGCCTAGCAATGAAAGGATCCACGGTGACATGGATGCGCATGCCGTGTGCCGTCTGCGGAAGTGCAAGTTATGCAAACAACTGTGACAAGGGGAAGCAATGTGAAATACAGAAGATTAACATGGGTTCATTTATTGTATTTCTTCTCTTCTTTTGGGACTTCATCACGCTAGTAATCCCGAGAGGCAGAAGAAATACAAAGGCGTGTTGGTATGAGACTTTTTCCGTTTTTTGCATGTAGTTTTGTTCTTACTTCAATTTGATGCTCGCAACGCCGAATTTGGACAAACACCAAGAAACCTCAACGATGTGTTCACCCCGGCTTGCACGATATAACGGATTGTCTACAACCGAATCTTAAGTTTGGTACTTTATGCACCAAAATCTTATGCTCCCACATTTCACTAAGAGAGAAGCATCTCGAGAATGCAACTACGCCCGAAATGCCGCTATGATGAGTACTTGAGAGACAATAAACCACCGATTGACCCATCGGATAAAGAAAAAAAGAATAAAAGTTTGAAGAACTCTACGAAAAGTACAAGCTTGTAAGTATGCAATTCATCAAGAACAGGATACCCGAGGATTATACCAACATTCAGAAATGGTTTGTTAACCTGCACATGCTCAGCAACGCTGCTGAATTTGAACAAACACCAAGTTCCCTCGACGATGTGTTCACCTGTGCTTGCACGATATACGGATTGTCTACAAGAAGGCGATGGGTACTATTATCGCTAGGAGTAATACTCTTGAATCTTGAGATGGACTTATTGTGATGTGTTGAATAAGATTGAATGTGATGATGGTTGTGTCGAATAAGATTGATTATCTAAGGATCTGCTACAATGTCTTCTTTTGGTTTGAGAGATTGATATATATATTATAATTGCAAATGCTGTAGATCTGAAATTTAAAGTTATTCACTGTTACTATATGGTCATAGGATGATTTCTTGCCTTGCGGCAACACTGGACGAAGATTTCTACTTTTACTATTCACATATTACGGTGCCGACGATATTATCATTTAGGGTTTTTGCATTAACGTATTTTATTTGATAATTAAGTAGTAATTAAGATATTTCAACATAATTTGGTTGTCCATATATTGAAGTAACTTTCTGGACCAATTTCTCTAAAGTTTGTGTTTAGACGAGCTATTTTACAAGCCGCCGAAGAGGCTTAAGTGATAACGATTCTGTGCTGATGTGATCATTTGGGGTCTTTCTTCTGATTGGATTAATACGCAAATGGAGTTATAATTAACATATTTTTCCAGATTATGGTAGAATATGTATCAGACAATGATCCTACACTATTTTCTCATAACTTTATGTTTATATGTGATATTTTACGGACTGCCGAAAAGGCTTAATGACCACATTTTTACCGCTATTGCGGTTCAGTTTTCTTTCTTCAGTTGCGACTACACCGAAAGGGATAATCTAACCATTTTTCAAGGGTTATTAGGGAATATCCCTAATAGTATTTTAAAGTTGATTCCGCGATGTTTCTCATTTGTTCAAGGTGTTTTTCTAATGAATAGTGATTTAGGCTTAATATGAGCTTAACTCAAAGTTGATCAAACTGATGTTATTTTTGCATGGTAAGCTAGGGAATATCATTACAAGGTCATGGAAGTTGGTTTTATCGAATGTAAGGTCCGTTTGCTAAAGTTACGGCTATTTGTTCATTTTACCGATTGCATGTTTGGCTAATGAGAAAATGGGGCAAACTAATGAAGAGTCTAAATATTTTTGTATATTTGTGATCTATGCTATCCCAGAAGTGCAACTAAACTGGTTTCACCACTTGTTGAGCTCATTTGATAATATTTTAACCATTTGAGTCTTGCATGTTATTAAGGTATTTACACAATCAATACTTGATACAAAAAATATTTAAATCTGAATCTTTTCATACAAATGGGTTCTCTGGGGTTGCAGGGGTATGTTTTATTTATTTCATGATTTATGGAGCAAGGAAACATATAATTGCTTCATATTACCCCGTGTGATTATGGCTGCATTAAAAAATTTAGTGGCATGATTCACCTATATTACAAAATTGAAAAGGCATTGAGGCTGCAGTGTGTTGTCCACTCGGTCTGAAAAGGCTCTGAGGCTGCAGTGTAATTTCTAGTCGCCTACGAAAAGACTCGACATTGCAAAGGTATTGTCTACTCTACCGAAAAGACATTGACGCCGCAGTGTGTTGTCAAGTCCGCCTGAAAAAGCTCTGAGGCTGCAGTGCGTTGTCAACTCGGCCTGACAAACCGTGGGACACAGTGCTGGGACGGAGGCTTATGTGCTTCGTGTTTGCTCTCCGAGTGCCCCTAAGGCCTATATAAGAAGGGACGATGTGTTCTAAGAAGCACAGGAGAAGAGGAACAACCAAGGTGAGGAAGTCTCTAAGATATATCCGTTCATTTTAGGTGAGGATCAAGACAAAATGCCGAGGCGTGCAAGTTCAAAGGGAAAGGGCAAAGCAAAAGAAGAGGGAGGCTCTTCGACCTTGCCGCACAGACAAATGCATCAAGATCTCTTCCTACCGACCGGGTTATCGCGACCGATGTGTTTGTGCGGAGATCCTTGCGGGCTTGTCCGCCATACGAAGCTTCCAACTTGGAAGAGGCGGTATTGAAGTGCCGCAACTACTTAATTCGACCACGGAGAAGGCCGGAAGCTTCCTCATGGTAATAATCATACGTGTTTCCTAATATTTCTACATGGAACTTTCCTAATTTTTGTTTCATGCAGTCGCCTCCGCCACTGTGTGAATTTGAGAAGTGGTACGACGAGGAGATCGACCCGGAGGACCAAAGGCTCCTTGATGAAGAGTTCTGGCGAGCGGACCATAGGGAGCAGCTTCAAGCGCAGCGTGACGCCGCACGCGAGGAGGCACGCCGCAAGGAAGCGGAGGAGAAGGAGGCCGAGAGAGAAAGGAACGAGAGAGGGCACGCCGTGCGTGAGAAGCCCCACCGAGGCATGGGAGAAGGGAAGTGGCCTCGATGCACTCAAGAGACGCCATGTTATATGCTCCTCCCAATTTTAAGCCGTAATAAAAATGTAGCCTACCTTATTTTCCGCAAAGAATCTCGAGTTGAGAATCACCCCGCTCTTATTTTCCGAAGAAATTATATGAATTTCTTCTATATCTCTCTTCTTGTTGTATCCCAATTATATTATTCTCGCAATTATTACTTAAACTACATTACTTAAAAAATTCCTTAAACACTTCAAAACCCCATTGTGTAGCGAGCGAATAAAAATCTCGACGCTCAACCAACAAGCAAAATTTTTACTCGTCGAGTCTGAAATGTCTTATTCAACCAAATCCAATCAAAAAGGTTATCACGACCAAATAAAATTCTCCAACAAAAATATTTCGATAAAAGATTTCTATATCACTAAAAAATAGAGTTTTTTATTTATTCAACCCTAGTTGACACATGAAATTATCGCCCGTCCCACCGGAAATGCGACCCATGTGTACGGAGAGGCCACTTTTGCAATTCTGACAGTGCTACTGTCTGAAATTTTAAAAATACACGAGAATGTTGTATATTTTTACGTGACATTTTACACCATGTCGAAAACGCTTAAATGATCAAGTACTTCTTTTAATGATCAAGCAGTTCTTAGTAGTTCAATACCTCAGAGATCGATTTTTACAATATTCCTCGAGTGACTAGCACGTGGTTTAAGTGAATGGGGTGCGACGCCATTAAGACGAGATTAGCGAGACCGCTTGAACGAACAAGAAAATTGCTCTGTTCTGCAGCTGGTTCCTTCTTTTTTTCCCTGCAAACCGAATAACATTTCATCTACAGTGCGGCCAGCTCAATTTCGCGTTTTCAAATTGCAAAATCTGACGTGGCACTTCAATTTCGCGTTTTCAAATTGCGAATACGTCAATTTCGTTTTTTCAAATTGCGAAATACGTCAATTTCGCATTCTGACAACGCGAATACACTGGTTTCGCAAACTGAAATTGCGAAATTGACGTTGCTGCAAAGTTGAGTTGCGAAATCGGTGGAGATTTCGGTAAATACGCGAGATTGTTGTATATTTCTGTAAATACGGCGCGTTTTTTGTATAAAATAAACAAATTTCCCCAATTAGTCGGTGCCTGGCGAAGGTGAGGCACACTTCCCCATCAATATTCCAGCGCGGTCATCATTCCATGGTTATAGTTGTAGGCTTGTAGCCCAGCAATCCACAAACTAAACTGATTTGTTTTGTATTCTAAATTTACATTGTTTTTTATTACATTCGGTACGAGCTCTTTTTTAATTTAAACCGTTATAAATTAGGTCCATAAAATATATGTTTTACTTTTTTGCTATAATTTCAAGCATATTTCTATTTTTTAACAAAAGATGTGATGATAGCAATCATTAGGGTCCGCCAAATTAAAAACTAGATATTTTACTTTTTTATGAGAGTTTATAGTTTATTTGTCTTTTTTTTTCTTAGCAACTCTCAACAAGCTTTTAATATATAATAGATAACTCACACAAAAGCGTTTTGTAATGTCTATATAGCCTAAATTTATATCGATCTTACGTAACAAAAATATAGATAACTAAAGTCACAGTGTTCTTCATGCCCTTGACTCGTAATAAGTAGGGGTGGGCATTCGATTTTTTCGGTTTAATCGGTTCGGTTTTAAAATAATTCGGTTTTTGAAAACTGGAAACCGAATTTTTTGTATAAAAATAAAAAACCGAACCGAATTAACTGAAATATTTCGGTCGGTTATTTCGATTTTTCAGTTAACCGAAATATGAATAACACCAGGTGTCGGGATTGGTCATCGCCCGAGAACGACCATCGGAGCCCGGCCAGCATCGACCATGCCCAAGCCCGGGCGCCGTCCCTGCGTAAGATCCCCCGACCTTCCGACCTCGATGTTAAGCTCCCCTCGCCGAGCATGCTTGCTCGGGTGTTAACGACCTTGCGACTCAATCCGTCGAAGACACCTCGAAGTTCACCCAAAAGCCGGACACGGTCTACGAGGCGAACCCGGCATTAACTGCGGTGTCGCCCGTGGTCTGCGCGCCCGCAATACACGCTCGCTGTATCCACGTCGCGCGGTGCCCGGTGGGTGGCGCGGCAACAGCCCTACGCACGTCCAAAAACAGTGGAGCGCCCCCTGTAATAAATGCTTTGTCGCTTGTAATCCCCTATAAATACCCTATCGTGCGAAGGATTGCGGGTTCCTTCTGGCTAAGTTAGCTTCACTAGACTTTCACTCTTACTTGTACGCAGCATTTGTAGCCACCTTTACATATCAGTGCAATCGCTGGACGTAGAGCTGTTATCTCCCCTGCGAGAGGCCCGAACCAGATCAAAAAAGCCTCCCTCTGTGCTTTGTGATCACTCTAACTACCTTGTCCCGTAGCTTGGTAGGACCTCGGACGCTATACCCCTCGCGGAAAAGGGGCCCTAGGTTGATCCCTCATTCAACAAGTAAGCTCGGCGAGGGACCGGTTCCCGAATCGTCGACACCAGGTAAATTAGATTTAATCATTCTCATATTGCAACACAAAATATGGATAAACCCACACAATATTCATATGTAATTACAATATAAGCATAATAAAACATATAAATATACTAAACATATGCATAAATGTATTATTACATGTGAATTGTTTAGTGGTTTTAAGAAGAATACTATAAAAATAGTATTGTACATGTGTTATTTCGGTTTTTAAAAGCGAAAAACCGAACTGAACACCGAAAACCAAATTATACCAAAATAAAACCGAACCGAAAACCGAAATAACCGAAATAATCGGTTAATTCGGTTCGGTAATTCGGTTTCGTTTAAAAATACCCACCCCTAGTAATAAGGACCGAAAAAAAGTAGCACGTAAAGAGTGCTCAGTTGGTCAAGAGCCCGTGGGCGCTCTAAGCCAGCACGTGTTCGATTCCGCTTAGCCATGCATTTCTCGTTTTTCTGTTTGAGCTTATGGGGCTATTTGGTTTGAGACCAAATTTGCCAAATCAAACATTACCAAAAATTGGCATGCCAAAAATTTAGGCCCCGTTTGGTACGGTTTGATTCTAGTAGAAACGGAAACGGTTCCGAATTCTTGGTAGAAACGTTTCAAGTAGAATCAGAATCCGGAGGAACGGGTTGCTAGCCGATTCGACCACGGCGTGTAAAAATCAGAAACGATTCGCTTTGAAACGTTCCGAGTCCTATTCCGTTTGGTTGGATTTATTTCAGATTCTAGGAGAAACAGTTCGGTTCCAAGTTGCCAAACGGGACCTTAGTCACCAAATTGGTTGCCAACATTTGGCCAACAATTGGCAAGAAAATTAACTAGGGTGACAATGGAGAAGAGAATCTAGCCAAAATTTGGTTGTAAACTAAATACTTATCAAATTTAATCAACACTACTAAAATTTGATAAGGCAAACATTAGTAATAATTGAAAACAAACCAAACAGCCCTATGTCTCGGACTGAAAATAATATTACACGCATAAAGCGATGCCCACACGATACACCCGTATTGTGGGCCGACACCCACCTCTATCTCAAATCCAGCCGCCCCCGGAACAAATCGCGTCCTCCTTCCCGTGCGTGCAACTGCTCATCAAGGACCTCGAACCCCAACCTTCCTCCGACGCGCCGCCAGCCGCGATGGTCCCCCAAAGAATTCACTTTCACACTGGCGGCGAACAACTCCCGCCGCTCACTAGTATACCATTCCGTCCAAATCCAGCAGAAAACGAGCAAACAAATCCTAGAAAACGCTACGCAGGCGCAGCTAGATTCCAAACCGCGGCAACTGAACCCAACTCCCGCGTGGCACCGCAGCAGATGCCGGTTTCGTCTCCTCCTTCCCACCTCTACATCCAGAGTCAACTCTCCCAGTCACCATCTCCTCCTCCCGTGCCGTGCGTTCCTACGCTTCATGGGCACAGCCGCGGGCGCCTCACGCCGGCCCGCAAATGCCTCTGCTGCTGCCCGCTCTGCTGCGCTCTCTCCTCGCGTGCCTGATCCTGCTCCTCGTCTCCGGCCGCGCCGCGGACGCGGGGCCTCTGGCCACGGAGCGCGTTTACCCCAACTTCACCGCCTCTAGCTTCGAGTATGTCGACACCCTCGGCGCGTTCTTGGAGTCCAGGAATGGCGCGTTCAAGGCGGCCGTGTTCAACCCCGGGAAGCAGCAGGCCAGATTCTACCTCGGCGTCCTGCACGCGCCGTCCGGCACGCCGGTCTGGTCGGCCAACCGCAACGCGCCGACGAACTCCTCCGGCAGGGTCCAGCTCTCCGCGCAGGGTCTTGCCGTGACGGACCCCAATGGAACGGTGCTCTGGTCGACAGCGCCGCTGCGGTCGCCCGTCACGGCGCTTCGACTGCAGGACACCGGAAACCTGCAGCTGCTGGACGCCGGGAACGCGACGCTGTGGCAGTCGTTCGATGACTCCACCGACACACTGCTTCCGGGGCAGCAGCTGCTCGCCGGAGCGTACCTGTCATCGGCGAGGGACCCCACCGATTTCTCCGAGGGAGACTACAGGCTCGGTGTGACGGCCGCGGACTTGGTGTTGACATGGCAGGCCTCCACGTACTGGCAGCTGTCGAACGACGTCCGGTCATTAAAAAACAGCAACGCCGCCGTGGCGTCTATGACGGCGAACGCGTCGGGGCTGTTCGTGGTTGCCGCCGACGGCACCCTGGTGTTCCAGGTGAACCTTGTGCCGGCGGGGTTCCGCGTGCTGAAGCTGGGGCACGACGGCCGGCTGCGCATCACGAGCTACGCACTGGTGAACTCCTCGGCGTCGCTCGGCAGCGACTTTGTGGCGCCGGGAAGTGACTGCGACCTCCCGCTGCAGTGCCCATCCCTCGGGCTCTGCTTCGCGGCAGGCAACAGCTCAACATGCACGTGCCCGCCACTCTTCGCCTCCTCTGTGACGATTCCCGGTGCGTGCAGGCCGGGGGACGGCTCGGCGATCGCATCGCCGGACTCGTGCCGGAGCAATGGCAGTGCGTCCGTTTCATATCTCGCCCTCAAGTCGCAGATTGCCTACTTCGCCACAAAGTTCAATCCCCCGACGAAGACCGGCATCAACGACACCGCCTGCCTCGCCCTCTGCACCGCGAACTGCACCTGCCTCGGCTACTTCCACGACAGCTCCTCCATGAGTTGCTACTTGCTCAGAGGAAGGCAGCTCGGCTCGCTGTATTGGAGCACTACTGCTAAAGCGTTGGGATACATCAAGACGTTTAACTCGGGAACCAAAGCTGCAAACAACAATAGCAACTCTTCATCGGCGAACCACGCTGTGCCGATCATCCTGCCGTCCATTGCTGTGTTCCTTCTCATCGTCGTGGTCGCATGGTACGCATGGTGGAGAAGGAGGAGGAGCAAGAACAGAAAGAAGACCAAGAACTCCGCCGCGAAGCAAATGTACGTGGGCCGTCAAAAGTCTCAGTCAAAGAACACCGGCTATAACGCTGATCCCGACGACGACGAGACCGATGACGTCATCGTCATTCCGGGCATGCCGACGCGGTTTAGCTATGTGGAGATTGCGACGATGACCGCCAATTTCGGAACAAAGGTCGGTTCCGGCGGGTTCGGTTCTGTGTACAAAGGCGAGCTTCCCGGCGGAGAGGGGCTTGTCGCGGTGAAGAAGCTCGAGGCCATGGGCGTGCATGCGAAGCGGGAGTTCTGCACGGAGATTACAGTGATCGGTAGCATCCGCCACGTCAACCTCGTTCGCCTCCGCGGCTTCTGCGCGGAGGGCTCGCGCCGGCTGCTCGTCTACGAGTATATGAACCGCGGTTCGCTTGACCGGTCACTGTTCGGCCGCACGGGTCCGGTGTTGGAGTGGGGAGAGCGCATGGAGGTGGCGCTCGGCGCGGCGCGCGGGCTCGCGTATCTGCACACCGGATGCGACCAGAAGATCGTGCACTGCGACGTCAAGCCGGAGAACATCTTGCTTGCGGACGGAGGCCAGGTGAAAATCTCCGACTTTGGCCTCGCCAAGTTGATGTCGCCGGAGCAGTCGGCGCTGTTCACCACCATGCGCGGCACCCGCGGATACCTCGCGCCCGAGTGGCTCAGCAACGCCGCCATCTCGGTCCGCGCCGACGTTTACAGCTTCGGCATGGTGCTGCTCGAGCTGGTACATGGCAGGAAGAACCGGGGCGAGGAAGCCAATAACTCCGCCCTAGTCGGCAGCGGCCAGCAGTTGGATTTGCCATCAGGGTGGAGCAGCACGATGACGTCGACGGCGAGCGGCACCAGCGGCGGCGACGAGTACTTCCCGATGGTGGCACTGGAGTATCATGAGCAGGGGAGATACCTGGACCTCGTCGACTCGAGGCTGGAGGGGCGGGTGGACGAGGCCGAAGCGGCGCGCGCCGTGCGCGTCGCGCTGTGCTGCCTACACGAGGACCCCGCGCTGCGGCCCAGCATGGCGGCGGTGGTGCGCGTGCTGGATGGCAGCGTGCCGCCGCCGGAGCCTCGCGTCAATGCGCTCGGCTTCCTGCGGCTCTACGGGAGGGGCTACGCCGTGCCAGCCTCGCTCACCGTCATGATCGGCACGTCGGGTTCCGCTGGCGGCGCTGCAAGCCTTGCCGGGTCAGCGTCGGGAACGTCGTCGCCAAGATGACACGGGTCGACTTGCACAAATTCACATCCTATGACGTCGCATCGATGAGACGCTGCAACATGGCGCCAGCGTGGCACTGGCATAGCAATTCTTGGCCAAGGCGATGACATAATACCAGCTGATACAAGGGACACGCCAGGTAGAACAGCACAGAGGAATGGTCATGACTCACAATAAACAAGATGCGTGTGAGCTTAGCTGTACAGTTGGTGCCTTGCTGCGCCGATTTCTGATTAGTATATGTCTGTTTACGGTGCATTTGCATTTGTAGATTTGTTTGGTGAGGTAGAGATGATCATTTGATCTAGGATATGTATATTGTACATGCAAGGAGAAAAAGAAACACAAAGGGAATAAACCATACAGAATACTAAGATGTACAAAATTTTGAGATTCGTTTGTTTGTGCTTACAAGCACCACCTATACATTTCTCAGTGCCGATTCATGCATTTGTAACACTGGAGGAAGACAACAAAGTAACGTAAAGGAATGGAACAAACTATGTAAAAAAACGCAGAAATATAGGATTGGTCAGTATCACAGCAATGTAGGTTACGTTTCCTAACCCTTTATTCTGCAGCTTTCTTTGAATCATTCTGACTTAAGTTGGTCAACTATGGGGAAGAAAAATCTGAAAGTCTAACCGGTGGGCAATCTCAAGCTTTCCAAACTCAAACTTGTGAAGGAAGTTCAAACATGACATCTGTCACGAACGATTCAAACCATAAAGATGGACCCAGAAATCTACGTTTGACTTTTTATTGATCCAATTCGCTGATGTATTTTCCGAGTAGTTTATCAACAGGGAAGAAATGCCCTTCGTTTTGAGTGGGACTTTCTCTTCCCGGATTGTTATCTCCAAGCTCTCTCCTTCTTTGTCTCAGATCGTTGCCCCAGGAATTTTTTTTAATAATACATTCTTTTTTCAAAATTTCAAAAATATATCATGGAAAAAAATTTACATAAATATACCTCTGTCGCCCCTGTCGCCAAACCAACGGGCGACAGGGGTATATTTATGTAAATTTTTTTCTATGGTATATTTTTGAAATTTTTTAAAAAAATGTATTATTAAAAAAAATAATTCCATTGCCTCATGCTGCTCGACGGACACTTTAGTACGAAAAAATTTATTGGCTTCAGGTTTGAAGGGTTCTGGAAAAAAAATGCTAGACTTCCATTCAGATAGTACATCAGGCATGGGATACACTTATACAAACATAGGACATTGTGCTTTAGATTTCATATCAAGCTATCGAGAACAGCCAAAGCGCAGTTCGCTGTGGCCATTGAAATCATCTACCAACTTGACAGGGCACAGGACAGTACGCAGCTTGTGGAGGCAGAACGAGCACTTCGAACAAGAGTAAGAAACCAGCTCTAGGCCTGGCAGCCAACCATAGCTTGACTTTTATTAGAGAGGGAGATGCCAACACAAGTTTTTTTATATGAAAGTAAATGCGCGTAGGTGTAAGAATCACATTCAATCTATCATGATTGATAGGAACATCCTACGGGCTACAACCCACAAAGGGTAAGCAGGACGAGCTATTCTGCTCCTTCCAACAACAGCTGGGTACGAGGCAACGATCACACACGCTAAACTAGAATGCAATGGGCATGCAGCAGCATGATCTGACAAGCCTTTTCACATGGAGGAGGTAAGGGAGGTGGTCTTCTCGATGCCACTAGAAAAGGTACTGGGTCCTGACGGCTACATCGGGCTATTCTATTGCCAATACTAGCAGATAGTCCAGGATGGCAGCAATCTATCAACTTCATGGGCTCAACAATCGTAGTGTGCACCTCCTAAACTCCGCGAATATAGTGTTGCTACCTAAGAGGTAGAATGCAGTACGGTTTTCCGACTATAGATCGATCAGTCTCATACACAGTTTTGTAAAGATTTTCTCAAAACTTCTGGTAAACAAGCTCGCGCCATTCTTATAGGACATTATATCCAGCAACCAGACTATCTTCATCAGGCATAGGTCCATACAAGACAACTTCTTGTACACCTACAATTTGATCAAAGATTTGCATAAGAGAAGAATTCCCAGCCTCCTCATCAAACTCAACATTGCAAAGGCCTTTGATTCAGTTAGCTAGGAGTACATGTTAGAGCTTTTGTGGCATGTTGGCTTCGGGCCATGATGGAGGAATTGGATCTCAATGATCCTTGCTTCGTCGTCCTCTAGAGTCTTGCTCAATGGGAGTCCAGAATGCTCCCTCAAACATAGAAAAGGCTTTCAACAGGGAGACCCGCTTTTACCAATGACGTTCATCTTGGCAATTGACCCGCTTGAGTAGTTAATTGCCAAAGCATGTAGCAAAGGCATAATCCAACCACTATCAACATGGTTGGCCAAACTACGAATTCCTTGTATGCTAATGATGCGTTTGTATTCACCAACCCCGATGTGGCGGAATTGCTGGCGATACAAGCGATGCTCGACGTCTTCAATGGGGCTTTGGGCCTGCAAATCAACATCACCATGAGTGAAATCTATCCCACAACTTGCAGACGCCTGAATTTGCCAGTAATTCTGGAAGGATTTTCTACCCAGCTCAACTCATTCCCCTGCAGGTACTTAGGTTTTCCCCCGCGCCCAACAAAGCTAAAGAAGGTAGATGTGCAACCGATCATTGACAAACCTAGAACGAGGTTGGCAGGGTGGCAAGGGAATTTGCTTTCCAGGGCTGCTCTTTTGATCCTAGCAGATTCGGTTCTTACATCCCTCGTAACCTACTACATAATAGTGTTTCTATTGCCAAAATGGGCAACCCAGAAGCTTGGCAGGTTGCAAAAAAAAATTATTTCGAGGTGCGAGCAGCAATGTTAGGGAGGTCATTGCTTCATAAACTGGACCAAAGTGTGAGGCCAAAGACCCTAGGGGGCTAGGGATTGATAAAGGACTTCATCAGGTTTGGACGAGCACTTTGCGTTAGGTGACTGTCGTACGAATGGAAAGGACAACAAAGGCTATTGGGACGGACCTACCTTGCAACGACACAGATCAAAGCCCCTTTTCAACGCAAGCACCAAGATTATCCTGGGAAACGGCCACAACACAAGATTCTAGACCTGCTCCTGGCTTAAGGGAGAATGTCCAAAGGACTTGGCGCTACAGTGTTTGAAGTTGGTCCACAGTAAGGGCGCTATGGTCTATGACAAACTCAATAGCGGCAATTGGATTAGGCACCTGATCCAAGAAATGATACTCATGACTGACAAACTGGTTATCAGAGGATGGCTTCACAGCGCCTTATGCCCTCTGTGCTGAATCGAACCAGAGTCAGCAACACACCTTGTGTTCTACCCGTTTGCAAAACAAGTATGGAGAAGGGTGCTCCTTTCGCTGTAGGTAACTCATAGCTTGCCGCAGCCTAGGAGGTTCATTGAGTACTGGTGGCTTTCTGTCCGTCATTGCAGCTAGGGATGTAATCGGATCGGATACGGTCGGATATTGTTCATCCCGTATCCGTATCCATATTTTTTATCGAATACGAAGTCGGATATGAATGGTGTCGATGTGAATACGAATCTGAATAATACGGATACTATCACTTACGAATACGGCTTAATACGCATGAGCCGGATTCAATACGGGTATGAATATTTTTAGTCGGATAATACACGAAAATATAGATCATTTATTGCACATGTAACATATTGAATGGTAGATTACTTATGAGTTATGAATAATTATTGAAAAAATATGAAGAAAATAGTACAAGAATTTACTATAGTTGCATTGTACATAATTAAGAATTAATAATGAACGCACTAGAGATTATATAAAAGCTAAATATAGAGTCATAATAGAATTATCAAAGACAATGGCACTAGCAAATTAGAAGTCACAAACTAGTAAGGTAAACATGATAGAATCATATAATATCATTGAGTCGAGCGGACGAGCGGCCGCGGTGCGATCGGACCGTAGGTGGCTGCAGGCTCTGACCTCACGGGCTGTAGTGCGCCGGATCACGGTGGCTACTGGCCTACTGGCTCGGGCTATGGCCTCTGGGCTGCGGGCTATGGCCACCATGGCGCCGGACCGCTGGTGCCGCCTCGGTGCCTCCTCAACTCAAGCCACTCAGCTCAGCTAGGTTTTGTTTGGATTGGGGATTTTAGAGGAGAGAGACTATCAGACTAGTAGAGAATAGAGATAGAGAAAGAGAGCACGAATGATGGATTGGGGATTTTATGATTTTGGTTTTAGGTCTTCTGCGTGGCAGTGTCGCATTGCCTTTAGTTTTGGCCTGGCGCCAGTGGACAAGCCGGGAAGTACGAAGCACACGGTAAATTTTTGGTTTGGCACCGCACTGGCGCTGTGGTGCACTTGGCGTTGGCACTTTGGCGTTGGCAGTGTGGCACTTGGTAGAATGGTAGTTGGTACTTGGCACTTGGCAGTTGGCACTGGTACTGGTAGAGTACCAAGTGTGGTATTAGTACACTGGTACTAGTGCCTCTAGACTCTAGTGACTGGTGCTCTTTGATTGAAGAGTTACAGACTCACAGTCTTGGAGAAGTCTTTAAAGTTTTCGGATAATATCCATATTTTATATCCGGATATTAACCGATTATAAACTCAGATATTCCTGTATCCGTTGGATAATTACTATCCGTATCCGTATCCTTATCCGAGATAACTATCCTTATCCGTATCCGTATCCGGAAAATTCTTCGAATATCCGAAAAACTATTCAGATCGCTATCCGAATTAATTCGGTCGGTCGGTCGGAAAATATCCGTTCCAGTTGCACCCCTAATTGCAGCCCTAAGCACCAACGTAAAGAGAGTACTGGTGGTATTCTGATCTATGCCTTTTGGAACTTATGAAAGGAGTGAAATAACAGAATCTTCAACAATCTATATAACACAGTTCAGTCCATTCTTGATCGCATCTTCGACGACGTCAGAACCGAAGCTTGGCCCTTTGAGGCAACTAACTGCTGCATCCAGGGGCCATGATAGCTGACCTGAGTGTCCCCAGAAGCATGGCAGCACGGCCGTGAAGTCAAAGGCAGGTCCTCAAAGGTGGTTACCTCTGGAACAGGTGAAGATCATGCATTGCAATCTTCTAGTTACGAGCAAAAAAGAAAACTTTGCAACCTCTCAGTTCCTACAGCTCTAGCATAGCATAGCGTGTATGCATATATACAACCTCAACTCCTTAACGGCAATTGGACTCAATCAATACTGAATGAGTGCCAGGGATTTCAATTACATGGGTGTTCTGTGTTCATACCGGACGAACAGCAAGCAGACGCATGGACCAAAACTGTCAATCGTAGAAAGCAGGATTTACCGCAAACATTGTTGATTGATACAGGATCCTTTTCCTGCCTGCTGTTGCTTGTTTCGATTTGGTAGTCTGTCTTCTGGTATCTTGCAGTAAGGTTGTACTCCTCACTTCGGGTTCAGTTCGTTACATATCCAGTCCTTCCAACCATTTGACATTCATTTAAGTCGGCAAGCTGTAATATCATTTGTGATGCTACATTTGTTCTCGTCTCTCTTGGATGAAAGGCAGAGTTTTTGCCAATCTTTCAAATATATATATATATATACATATACACACACACAGAGATGACTTGTTTGTCTTCCGGATGTTGGATGGATGACGTTTCTTTGCCAACCACAAGAAAAGTAACTATTGACTGTACAAGCTCAAAGACAGCCACTAAAAAAAATTCAAGAAGCAAGGGAACTCGCTCCTTTTTATTGGCTTGGAAACATTGTGCAAACCAAATTGGACTAGTATATAATACTACCTCCAGGGCTAATGTAAAAGCTCCTAAATGATAAAATTAACTTTTGTCAACATTTTTTTGTCGACTACAAGTTTTTGAATGAAAACAGTAGGAAAGGATCATATCTTATATATATTATATTAATTAAGAAAGAAAAATAAAAATACATATTTACAAAAGGAAAAAAATAACTGTTCAGCCATTCTTCTAAATTCAAGAACAGTTCAAATTCACAGTTTGAATATTCCTTCCCTTAACTAAATTCTAAAGCTCAAGTTCACCCTTCAAGATAGCGCCTTGTTCAAAAATTTAAAAACCAACATATGATTAATGCCTTGTTCAAAAAATATATAAGCCTATTATTAGAGCCTTGTTGTACCATGATAGATACAGAGAATCAAACGCCAATACGTTTTACAACTACAGCATAATATGGTGTGAGCAAATCACCACAGAAAAGGACGTCAACTCAGTATAAATTTGAATGATTCACTTGAATATGATCTTATTAACTTTTGCCAAAACAGCTTATACATTCTGTAGGTGTACTATTAGCAGGACTATTGTAAATCAACCTATTGAAAACTTTTACCAACTGGTGAGTGGTGACAAACTGTAGGGAGAAAAATGTTACAAACACCAATCTGCTATGGATTATACAATACGGATAAAAGAATGTATTTTCCGAAGTTCTTGAAAATTAAGTAGAGGCTCTCAGTTCTGCCAGTTCTTCCCTTGGGACAGCAGCAGGAGCAGGAGCTCCACCAGTTGTTGGCCTGCAAAATTACCATTTTACTTGAAAGTCTAGCAACGAAAGGACTCCAATAACGAACTCATGATCGGAAGTACAGATATACTTACAGTCCAATCATGACTTTGAAGGAATCATAGATCACCCATTGAGTACCAGTCAGGGTACCGATCATGAGGATGCGAAGCGGAAGGCCGCGCGTGAAAAGGCCCCAGAGGCCAAGGTTCTTGACAGCCTGATGAAATCAGCAAAAAGTGTGCATTTATTACATATTGGCGAAAGAGCAGCAAGTTCAGTTCAGATGTGTTCTATAGGGTGCAGGCTTACCTCTCCAACAGTGGCACCCTTGGCATTGTTAAGAAATGAGACCAAGTTGTCAGCAGGGTGTGAAACAGCAGCGCAGAAGACTCCTGCAATGTAACCACTTCCGAAGCTCACTCCAAGCTGGAGAGGTTTGCTGCACTGATCCTTTGGCGTGGGGATGACATGCTTGTAGGCCATCTCAACAATGTTTTCGTATGTTGCGAATTTCATCATGGTGTCTGCGGCGAGGAGGGGGCAGCTTAGTTTGGAAATCTCTTGTGCAATAGGAAAATTGTTCGTATAAAGCGAGTTCTTTTAGCATCCTCTGATGATGCTAGTTAGATAGGTTTTATACTTCATTTGTGCATTCTGTTCATCATTCAGATATGAATACATGTTTTGGTCATAACCACTACAACCCTAAATTAAAAAGAAGCAAAGAATACTTACAAGGAATCTGTCGCCCCCAAAGAGGAACCAATCCTCTGAATAGCCTGCAGTTCACAAACAACATCTGTTCAGCACCCAATTGGAACAATGAAAAATTCAAAACTAGATATCAAAGACAGGCTGAGCTGATATCCTACCCTGCATAGCCTTCGGACCTGACGATCTTTGGGAAGCCATCACTCAACCCCCTGGCGTACCCAGGCTGCGTCTGCACCCTCACCTTGACGGCCTCCATTGGGCATAGCGCAACGTCGGCCGCCACCTCGGCAGTGGCCGACCCGGCGAGGTAGATGAGGGTCTTGTACTTGGCGGCGTACTCCGGACCGGCGATGTCCGTGTACTGCTTCTTGAAGACCTCGTACAGGCCGTACTTGAACGCTCCCTGCGCGCTGTAACCGAGGAAGGTTGGCGCCCAGCCCCTGAAGAAGCCGCGGACGCCTTGCTCTCTCATGACCACGCCGAACGCCGATGAGGTGCTCTTGTACTTGGCCGGGTCGATCTGTCAGATATTGTCGCATTCTTCATGTCAGAAATCAGAATAATGGGAAGTACACAGAAAGGACGGATTCTTTGGTGTGTATCCATGTATGATTGTGCACTTGTACGCATCTGCCAAATCGTGGGAGTCATGTGGGAAACAATTGGGTCAAAAGTTACTAGCTTGCGTCTTGCTAGTCGCGTGGTCATAGTGTTCTTCGACGTATCAGGGGGTACCGGAGGTTGACGAGGGACAGTGGCGGAGCCAACTTCCGGGTAGTGTGAGTGACTGTCTGAGCTCACCAACGGTAAGCCGTGAAACTCTAGTGTAGGTCGGACGTTATTAAATATCATAGAAATCGTATCTTTTCAAACAAGTTTTTGACTGTAGTTATGTTTGTTCGAGCTCTCAAAATTTCATGGCCTGTCACCGACGAACGGGGATGCACGTCCACCCGGGCGCGGCGGCGGAGGAATTCAGCCGGCTTGAACCGTTGATTTATCATCACCGGAAGATAAGAGTTGAAATTGCTGCTGTTGACTGTTGAAGTTCATTAAAACATACAAATTAGAAGTTGAGTCATCAACTCCTAATTAGAAGTAGTAGAGAAATTGTTGCTGTTGACTGTTGACCATGTGCAAGCAGGGCCGGGCCGAATCGAAAGAGAATTTTGGTCATGTTAGGCTGATCCGAGCAAGCAGAACAACTGCACAGAAAGGTGATCAGGCCTAGTTTGATTTCATATTTTCATTTCCAATGGACGCCCAAAAAAGCGTTTTCATGGGAATCTTCTAAGTTCCACCCACGCCACGTCACGGATGATGTCCTTCACGCGACGTGTCCCCCTCACGTTCCAAGATTCGCGGCAACCGATTTTGACCACGAACCTTCCCAATAATTTAGATCCGACGAAAAGCCTTCCCGTGATCGACCTCGGTCCAGGAAGGAAACGAAAATTTTGCGAAAGGCACTTCAGTTCGTAAAATTCGCGGAAATTTTACCAACATCCGAGCATAAACAAGCACAAATTTATCCCAAAAAAAAAAAAAAGAGCTTAGTCAACTCTTCAAAGGGAGCGACACTTCGCGTAATCCCGTGGCATGTAGGGCACAGTAGCTCACCTGGATGTTGCACTTGATGACATCGAGGGGCGTGACGGCGGCGTGCGTGAACCCGCAGGCGGCGGCCCCGCCGAAGGCGCATGCCGTGTAGTACGCAGGCGAGAACATCTCGATCTTCCCGAACGGTGGCTCGCTCGGCGCCCCCGCCACGACGGGCGCCTCTTGCGCGCCGACGACGTTGCCCCTGCCGTAGTTCGGCGCCCCGGCGCCGCTGGACGGCGCGTAGAGGAAGCTCGGGAGCAGCGACTGGCGCGGCGCCATATCGATCGGCCGGCGGGTGGAAATGAACACGATTTCGTGTGTTTTCTTGGGCCGCTGTCTTCTATAGCTTTGCGGTTTCCTGGTCGGCTGGAGCTGGGCTGCCTGCGCGCGGCTGCCGTTTTATACGTGGAAGAGCCCGCGAGACAGCGTGTATTTGGGGTTGACCGACGCCCGGCGGCTTGGGAAGCGAGGCGGCGCGTGGAACTGCCGCGTCTTTGTTGGCTTCTTTCCTGGAACCTGTCATTTGCCATGTACTGCACGTCTGCACTCTGCACGGGAGATTACTTTTCTCTCCGGCCTCATGTGATAAACTTCTCTACAAATAGATTCTGGGACTAGAATATCCTGTAACGGCGGCGAAATGTCTTGCCAATTTGAAGCCATCAACCGACCTGCTATTTTTTTTAATGCAAATATTAGAAAACGGTAGGGTATGTTATGCCGTTAGTCATTAGATCCTTCCGGAGTTATGAAGTCTGGATCCTTCCGGTACCACCCATGCGAGCACCGGCAACTTCAGCTTCACCCTAAGCCACTGCAAGAACAACCGAATTACAACATTCAGCTGCCCTTCGCAGTTGTGGAGGGAGAAGCGAGTGCATCCGAGCATGCAGGAGACGTCATTGAGGACAACATCGGACTGCGCCTAGTCGCTAAAGAGATTGGCGTCGGTGTAGAAAAGGTCCCCCTCGGTGATGTGGACGTCACTGCGTAGGATGGCGTGGATGATGGAGAAGACGCACACGGTTGTGACGTCGATGAAGGGCCTCGCGGACTCATGGTAGAGGAGCACGATATGATCAAGGTCCGGGAGGTAGACCTAGTTGGAAGCAGCGCGGGAGGAGATGGCGAAGGAGAAACTGTGGTCAGCCAGGATGCTGCATGCGACGGAAAGGATGAGGAAGATGATGCGGGAGGTTATGGAGGTGGAGTCCTGGTCGTGCACCACGATGTAGGAGGTGGCTAGGACATCCTTGGCAAGGAGCTTCGTGGAGGACGAGTTTGTGGGCTTAGATTTGGAGGAGATGGAGATGAGTTGGGGCTATTTTGCGGAGGTGAGGATGAGCAGGTATCAAAATAATCCTCACCTTCTTTACGGGTATAACCCTTGGCTACGTCTCGCGAGGAGCCTCATTTGTGACAATATTGTTATCCTCCTCGTGGATATTATGTGGTTCAACAATATTTGGTAATTCAAGTAGATGGAAGATCGAAGTTTTAGAATTTTCATTAAATCCTCTTGCTCTCATAGGATAAATATTCTCGAAGAAAGAAGCATCTCTAGATTCCATTATTGTATTAGCAATAATCTCAGGGGAATCTGATTTTATTAATAAAAATCTATAGGCCGTACTGTTATATGCATATCCCAGAAAAATGCAATCGACTGTTTTAGGTCCAAGCTTTCTTTTTTTCTGCAATGGTATATTGACTTTTGTCAAACACCCCCATGTTCGCAGAAAGTTGATATTTGGTTTTCTCCCCTTCCATCCCTCATACGGAGTAATCTCACTTCTTTTAGTAATTACTTTGTTGAGTAATTACTTTGTTGAGGACAAAGTTTGCTGTTAAGATAGCTTCCCCCCACCATGACTTAGACATACCGGCACTCTCCAACATAGGTTTTTCCTCTCACCACCCCATTAGATTGAGGTGAGATGGTGGTGTCACTTAATGGATTATACCATGCTCAAGACAATATTGGGAGAATTCTTGAGAGATATACTCTCCTCCGCAGTGGGACCTTAATCTTTTAATTTTCTTTTCTAGTTGGTTCTCAACCTCGACCTTATAAATTTTGAAGTAGTTTAAAGCTTCATCCTTTGTTTTCAAGCAAATACACATAACAATAGCGTGTTGCATCGTCTATAAAAGTTAGAAAATATCTTTTGCCTCCTTTTAGAGCTGCGAGGTGTAAGATCAAGGATACCAATTAAAGGGTGGTGAACATGTGATTATAAAATTTTTTCTATGATTAATTAAAATCTCATTTAAGTATATTTATGTCAAAATCTAAATGATAATAGATGATACGGCTAGAGGGTGGTGAATAGGTGGCTATAAAATTTCTTCTATGATTAATTAAAATCTCGTTTAAGTATATTTATGTCAAAATCTAAATGATAATAGATGCGGAAGTGATAAACTAAAGTTTTAACAATTAAAACCTAACTCAAGTTACGCTTACTAAGTGCACTAACTATTTATGCCTCTAACAATATTTTGTAATCTTAAATATAAGCAATCAAATCATCAATTCTATAAATATAAATTGCTTGAGTATAAATAAGAATATAATGCAAATCACACAAGACACCAATATTTTACCATAGTGTTCGGAGATTTGTTGGTCTTCCCTAAACCACGTTAAGGCAAGCCCAAACCAATTTGGACCAGCTCCACGAATTGAGCACATGTCTCGATTTCACTAGTGGTAACTCTTTGCTCCTCCAGATAGGTGAGCTCCAACCTTCACAAATTTACCAAGGCTTCTCAAAACCTTTGTTAAGAAACTCACCATACACGACACCTTTACAAGCCATCTAGGTGTCGGTAAATACCAAGAGAAATAAGTCAAACCTCTTACTTGATCCTCACCAAGTGCATGCAACACATGCACAAGGATGCTCACCGTCTCACCGAGTGCAACACATGCACAAGACTCTCCTCTAAGTGTAACACATGCACAAAAAGCACCTAACCCACTTCTAATTGCAACACATACAAATTAGAATAGCTCTTAGCTCAAAAACCAAATTGGAGAGTGCAACACATGCACAACTCAACCACAAAGGGCAATGAACTCTCTAAAACCACAACCAACCCAAATGCCTGCCCACAAGGCTCTTTTGATAGCTCTCCAAATAAGACTAGCCATTTGGGGGATAAAACGGGCATTAAATACACTTAAACTAGTCGTTACTAAGTACCTCAACAATATCGCCCATGTAGGATCGGCCTTTAAACTCAAAAACACCTTCTCCGACAAATAACCATAACAAAATTCAGCGCTAGTGATGCCCGAGTGGTGCTACCGCCTATATAGAGACGGCACTACCACACTTTCAACAGAAAAAAATCATAACTTTTTACTCCAAAATCCAATTTAGATGATTTTGGACTCTATGAAAAGCTTATTAAGAGGGTTACAATCTTCAATATTTTTCAACATTTAATTAACCAAAGATATTTTTAAAAATTACAAAAACTCTAATGTAGTCACTCAAGTCTAAAATTTGATTTTCTCGAAATCTCTCACACAAACTTGATCAAAACCATGACTACAAGTTAGCAAGAGTTAATAAGATCAAATCTTGAGCCATGTGATGATCAACTCATGATTAAAATAATTTTTCAAAATGCATTTGTTAACTCTAATCATATGCTCCAAGATCAAATGCATGAACATCAATATTTTGCAAAACACATTTGCAAATATAAATCTTGCAAGAAAGGGTAATTGAGATCACATCTTTGAGCCATGTGATGATCAACACATAATCAAACTAATTTGCAAAACATATTTACAAACTCTAGTCACATGCTCCAAAAAATTGCACAAATATCAACTTATTTGCAAAACAACATCAAATATGAGCTTCTCCTATTTGCAAAATACATTTACAAATCAAAGCTCTATACAAAGAACACATCAGTAAAATTATAAGCATGAGCTACAACTATTTGTAAAATATATTCACAAATACTTGCTCCATGCAAAAACCAAATTAAGAAAGTGTAAGCTATAGCAAGCGGCATTGAGCCATCAACACATGATGAGACTCAAGCTATAAGATTCGACCCCTTTTAATAATACAGCAACTTATACTAGCAACCCGGTCTCCCATCCAAACACCAAGACTGATAAAAGACTAGGAACACATTCTTAGCCCTAGTTAATTATACCTTTGCCTCTCACAACCACTTGGAGCTTTCATGATGACCGATCATTTTCTCTCCAAGTCAGGATCTTCATCTTATTCATCAACACATATGAACCCCCCTTGTCTTAGCTTTGAGATCCTCTCTTGGCACTCATTAGCACATGGTGTGCTTCTCCTGTTTATCCATTTCAACCTTGGACTTAACCTATTTCAAACTCATTGAAAGTGTTAGTTCAAAACATATGGTTGTGTCAATCATCATTGCACTCCATTAACACATAATGGATGCTCCCAAAATCCTTTAATCTTTTCCTTTGATGATTGATCATAACACAAAGGCTATTGATTGAAAGATTAATTGTGTCTTGAGTATACTAATACAACTAATGTTTCATATACTCAAGAACTTTCGATTGCCCTAGGATCAACAAAGTGAACCATCAACTCATGATTAGCTTTTTTTTGTTGATTGAATGGCAACCGAATACAATTTAAATTGAATTTAAATTGTCATGAGTACATATTAACTACACAAGTTTCATATACTCAATTTGATAAAATTTAAAAGTAATGATACAATTTATATGGAGATGTGAAAAAAGATCAATACTCTTAAAACTATTAATTATAGAATGAACTCTATTAAATGTGTGCATACAAATAATTGAACTTGAATCAATATGCACATATTTAATTTTTTATTGCTTTGGAGTTTATCCTATATTACCATGAGTATACTACAACTATACAAGTTAAATATGCTCAAGGAGTTGTTTCAAAGTAATAATCCTTGATATAGAAAGATAAATTAGATTAATATTATTGAGACATTAAGGTAAAGTATGAATTTTCCTAAATGTGTGCATTCATGTATATATGGAATTGAAACATTAATACACATTATAAGGTCTAAATAATGGTAGAGTTCAACTTTTAAATTGAACCCAGAATATGCATTAAGATATCATAAAATGAATACGAGTGCATACCTTGTGTTTTCCACTTTTCAATGAGATGAGACTAATCAACAATATACTTAATAAAAGAGTTAGTCTTATATTTGAATTTATTAATATGATCATGACTATTGTACCTAAGGAATGCAACAAGATATGATAAGATGAACTCGAATGCATACTTTGATATTTTTATCTTTTTCATCCAAAAGAGACTAATAAGAGCTAAACTCAACAAAAGAGTTAGTCTTATAAAAAGATTTATCATTAATTAACAATTGAGACTAATTAATATTATAATTATTAAAGGAGTTAGTCTCAATATTAGATTTGTCATTAACACAAAAACCAACTTAACGGAGTTTGAACTTTCACTAGGGGAGGGACTCGGTGTAGGACGCGACCGAGGAGGCACACGACTTCTTGGAGGTGGAGGCCACCACGACCACGCCTGCCTCGACATAGCCCTTTTTATCCTATATGTGGAGAGATTTAGAGGTGGAAATGAGAGGGTTTGGGGGAGGAGGGGCGGGAACTACATTGAAGACGCCAGCACGACTCGATCATTTAGGCTTGAGCCTAGAAAGAGATAAAGTCTTGGCGTGGACCTTGAGCACTGATTTAGTGGTAGGGAACATCGTTCAGCATTGCCACAACCAGAGCTAGAGAAGAGGTTGCGTCTGCAGCTAGCGGACAATGTCGGACAGCCCTCAGTGATGTGGTAGACCATCATAACCAGGTGATCTCATCAAAAACTTTTTGAAAACTTACTCGAAATCTATTGAATTTTTATTTGAAACATGGTGAAATTTCTTGAATTTCTTGGTTGAAACTTGAGTTAATTTGAAAATTTGTCTTAAAATCTTTTAGAACCGTGTGAAACTCACTAAAATATGAAAATTTTCAAACATTTTCTTAAAACTGTATGAAACTTTGTTATACCATTAGGATATAGCGTTAGGTAGCGGCACTCATTTTTTAGTACAATAATCAAGTGCTTTACCAAATGGAAGATACTAATTTGTTTGGATAGGTGTAGCACTTAGGCCCAAATTTCGTTTAATACCTAGCTTGTCCAATGGGCAAACATGCATACACATGATACCTCCTTACATTTTTGGCCTCGCTTCGTGTAAAAAGGTTAACTTGAAGATGTTAGGTTTGGACCCAATAGTTACTATATGCTTCTATAACTCACTCTATAAACAATGTGGTACTAATTTCACCATCACTCCAACATAGGTCACATATACCGTTACAATGCATACACGGCAGATACCCAAATTGACATTTGGTACACGCCCGTGTGTCAAGTGCGGGCATACATGCCATGCCGTGTGTCTACTCTAGGCTCATACATGCCATGCATCACATGCTCATGCTTGTGTCACACATGCGCCTGTTCAATGAAGGTTGATGCTCTGATAATTTTTGTAACACCTTGACCCAAAATTCGCTTAATGTCCAATCCATCCATGCGGCGGACTTGCGCACATATAGCACCTCACTTACACTTTTGTCATCGTTTTGTGTGAAAGTATTAACCCAGAGATACGATACATCGGCTCAACAAGCATTATATGTTGCTACAACTCTCTTTAGGCAAACAATATAAGGCTAATCTCACCACTACTTCAACATAGGTCATATACTTTCAGATTAACAAACACAAGATATTACAATATGCTAGCATTTCATACTTAGCAGCTTCCTTTTGCTTAACCATAAACAGTGAACACGCATCGTGTCCTAACAGGACAGGAGAATCCTGTTTATCTTCAACCTCATTTGAGGAGTATGGGTGGGTATTTGGTTTTTCGGTCTAATTGGTTTAGTTTTTTCAGTTTTAAAATAATTCGGTTTTTGAAACTAGTTGCTGAATTTCTCGGACCAATATGAAAAACCGAGTCGAATTAATCGAAACATTTCGGGTTTTTGGTTAACCGAAATATGAATAAACACTAGGTAGATTAGATTTGGTCCTTCTCATATCGCAACACAGAGTAGAGATAAACCCATATAATATTTATAGGTTATTATAGGTTATTACAGTATAAATATAGTAGAATATATGAACATACCAAACATATGCATGAAGATATTAAATCATGAGAATTGTTAGGTGTGTTTATTCATGTGCAGGTGTTGCTTGAGGGCGAATGTGGTCGATGACGTGACCGGAACTAGGTTCATGGAGGAACTGAGGTTCGGGACTAGATTCAAGGAGGAATCGAGGTCTCGGTGGTCAAGAATGTCATGCGGGACGTTCGAGCTAGAGAACATACACATGGTAGCTGGTTAGTCACGTATTTACAGCATGTGGGCTGTACATGCGTGCAAGAGTTGTTTTTGGCCATGTTGGGCCAGGTTGAGATATATACGAACTCTTTCCATGTGGGAAGTGGAGTTGTATACAATCTCTTTATATTTGCTCTATATAAATAGGGAGAGGTGTCTCCTGTTTATGCAGAGAGTTAGGTTTTAGGGTTTGTACTCATTTGTTTTGGAGTACTGTATCCAGATAAATAAAATCCTTCTTGCAAATCCGAGCATCCTATGTAACGCAGCGTGAAGAAGAAAATCCTTGCAAATAGAAGTTTTTAACGTTTGATCTTTATTCTATTGCAGCGTGGTTAAAGCCAGCAAAGGAGTCAGGCAACTAGAAGAATTTGAAGAGCTCTCAGCACCTTGAGTTATTTTTTTTAATCCGGCGTAGATTGGAGCATCGACTGAAGTTTTGTCCTTCGCAGCAGTCACGAAGTTCATCACAAAGTTCGGTTTCTTGCAAAGGTATCATCTTGTGAAGGTAATATCTCAAGATCTATAAATCCGATTGAATTGATTCTTTTTGGGTTAACTTTAGAATTGAACCTAGTTTCTACAGTTAAAATTTTATATCAATCCAACGGTTAGATCTTTAGGAATTACTATTTTAGTGAATGTATATCCTTCCGTTTTTGCTTTGGTCCGGCGTCTGACAATTCAGTCATCTTGCAAAGATAATATCTCAAGATCCGTAAGTCCGATCGAGTTGATTCTTTTTGGTTAGATTCAAAATTGAATCTAGTTTCTACAGTTAAAATTTTACATCGATCTAACGGTTGGATATTCAGGAATTACTATTTTAGACTTTAAAAAGAAAATTATAAAAGTGGTATTGTATATGGGTTATTCGGTTATTTCAATTTCTGAAAATAAAAAACCAAACCGAACACTGAGAACCAAATTATACTAAAATAAAAATCATACAAAAAAACTGAAAATAAAAAAAATCAAAATAATCGTTAGACAGGAGCACTCCATGGAAGATACGAGGCTGTAAGTCGCTTTCTTCCTGTTTTAAAGGCTGTCCACTCGCACAAAATGCGGGGATTTAATTGATTTCTCCCCATGCTTCACGAGATCGATTCCAGCTCAGGTTAGCTACGATCGTGTCGATCCACGGAGATGGACCGGCGGACAGACGACGCCCGTGCGGCCTCGCGGAGCCTCACCTTTGCAACCCTCGTGATCGCCGCCGTCTCCTCCTTGGAGTCTGCAGGAGCCGTGGTACCAGCACAAGCGCCTCGTAAGTGCAGTACCAGTAATGTCGCGGACATAAAACCGCGAAATCATCGAAGAGATTGCCGTTTCTCTCATGAAATTCTTATTTGTCCGTAGGGAATTTCCGTCACCATTTTGTTGTACTTCTACATATCTAGTGTTACGCGAGCTATTTAAGCCCCGTTGGAACATATAAATTTTGCAGGAATTTCACATGAAACAATTTAATTCCCACGGTAATCAGATAAATAGGGTCTTAGTCTATTCTCTTAACATGAGAAGTCTGAATGCACCCTCTTAAGATCATATTACCAATACCATAGTTAACGCATTGTCGTTATTTTTTTTGTGTGTATTTAGAGGAGATGGAGCAGAATTGGTACAAGTTGCAATTATGTTTTCTCTGAGCGCATCCCATAATTTATGACCTATTTGTTTTTGCTTTTGATTCTAGATTATAGCTTCAAAAGCAGAATAAAAAATAAACAACCCAATTCTAAAATTCGATTCTCACAATCCAGCCCACCCATATATACTCGAATCCACAATCTACTTCATATGTGCTTTTGAATTTTAGTTTTTAGAAAATCAGTTTCTTTATAACCACAATCCAGAATTAACTTTTAGAGAATCCAAAACTAAAACAAATAAGTCCTTAATGGTGCACCTTTGCTTTGGTTCTACAGACGCGTCTCACTCAATGTTTAGCTACGAGAAGGAGGGCTCTACTGGGCCGGAGGAATGGGCCACTCTACAGAAGGATTGGGCTACCTGTGGCGACGGCACCAAACAGTCCCCAATCGATATTGCCAAGGTGGAGGCCCAAAACAGTTTGAGCCCCCTGAAGCAAACCTACAAGGCTGGCACCGCCACCATGCAAAACCGAGGCCATGATTTCATGGTAAGACAAAGCCGAACTTACGCATAGTTCTTCGTATTTTCGGGATAAAATTTAGAGGCCGATTCGATCTGATTCAGATATTATTAAAAGGACATGTTCAACCTTGTGGTTTCTATCTCATCTCTGGTGTGTGTTTGTCTGATCTTCGACTTTTTTTTTTTTTTTTGGTCTAGCTGAAATGGAAAGATGGGAATGGCAAGTTGTCGATCCAAGGGAAGGGGTACACTCTCCAGCAGGTGCACTGGCACGTACCCTCCGAGCACACCGTCAACGGCACCAGGTGCGCATGCATCAACGCCAACGATTAGACGCCAGAGATTGCACAAGTCAATTAACAAGGGGTTCCTACAGTGCAAAGTCACAATCTCTAGAAAGGAAAAAAATTTAGAGATTGTTTGGAAATGTAAGAATTCCAGAAAACAGTTTGATTTTCGAATCCAGAAAAATTCCCTTGCCTAAACGGGACCTTAGATACCAAAACAGGGTGATCATCAGTGATGCAAGGACAAATAGCATAAGGTCGGCAAACTTCTAATTCTAAAATAAACAATTGTAGACTGTCACTAGCTAGCTAGATATTTCCTCCGGTCACAAATACATATTGATTTAGATATCAAAATAGACCCACCCCTCCCCATAAAATCATTATATTATAAAAGTACTTTCCGAGATAAACCTACACATATATGAGTTTTATATATCTAATATAAGTATTTAAAAAGATATTCCAAATCGACATGTTTTCTTGACCGAAGTGAGTAGCTTTCATCACTCCTGCTTCCTATATGTCAGTTCAATTCGAACCATGGCATCCATGCAGCTTCGACGCAGAGATGCACATGGTTCACGAGGACTCCAGCAAGGCGAGAGCCGTCGTCTCGGTGCTGTTCAGCACCAAAGCAGGCAACCCCAGCAAACTGTTGAGCGATGTACATGCCTCTTGATCTCTCCGTGGATTTCTCTTCTCATTTTATCGACTCGCAGAAAAAAATAAAAATGAAGCGAAGAACACACGCTAGATGGATATCGGTGATCCTTTTGCAGTAATTGAGTCAGTATGATTTTGCTGATATATGCAGCTGGGGCCATACTTTAAGAGTCTTGCCGGTAAAGAGAATTCCCAAGAGGAAGTGAAGAACCCTATTGATCCAACAGCCTGGATCGATAAAGATTCAGGCTACTATAGATACGAAGGTTCTCTCACAACGCCACCTTGCACCGAAGGAGTGATTTGGACGATCATGAGCAAGGTATACGAAAATAAAGCAGCACATACGTGGGATCATTCTCTTTGTTTCCTTAATTTGTCTTTTCATGACATTGCACGTCAAGATCGAACAGCACATACGCAGGGAGACTGTGCAAGATGGGCTTGGTATACGAGATAGATTTTTTGCTAATTTTGTTTGTGGTCAATTGTTTACCAGGTAACAGACGCATCAAAGGAGCAGATCGACGTGCTCAAGTCAGTGACCAAGGTATGTAGGTGATGAACTCAAGTGAGCACGCGAACGGAACCATAATTCATCTGAATTGTGATTTTTTTCTTAGTACTTTGCGCTGCCTAGGAATGATATACATTGGAAAGCTATTTACGTTTTCTCCTTATTTGCTAGAGCTCTTTTACAGTTGATTAAAATCAATATAAGCTGTCCATTCCTTTGAATCTAATTGTTGAAATCAATTTAGATCTAATTATACTACCACTTGTAGTATTGTTAGTAAAATTTAGAGAGGAGTAAAAGGGTAAAAAATTCCGTCATACTATATGCCCTCTATAGTAAAACACGTCCTATGATCCTGTTGAATAACGGATGAATGAATAAGAAGCCTTTGAAGATCACCGGTTATTCGGTGAATCCAAAACTGTGAATGAATTAAGAAAATCTAAAATACCCTTAATGAATGGATAGGAAAAGTCTCAAATACCCTTGACTCCTTGAGGAATTGATGGTTAGATTTGATTTCTACTACCACTACTTACTATCTGTGTTATCTTGTAAAATTTCTCATTTGCTAACGCAGCCGGTGGAACCAAATGCAAGGCCGGCTCAGAAAATCAACGGTCGAGTTGTTGGCTACTACGAAGCTCAAACTGAAGATGGGCCAAAGAATGGGCACGAGAAAAGTGCTCCAGGGCCGAAGAATGGAGTAGCGGCAAGCTGAGGAAATTGCGAGCATTTTCCACTTGACAATGCAATGGAATGGATGCGCCTTGTGTAGGCAGAATCACGGAACAGAAAGCCGCCAGTTTTTTTTGGAAATCTCGGTGCTGGCCAGAGATGTTCCAAATAGCTCGAATTTGGGAGGTTGAAATCTAAATCTTGACCCGTTTAACCCAGTTTTCAAATCCAATTTCAAAGTGTGAATTCACGTTTTTTGGCGGTATTTGAGAAATTACCACTAATAAACGGCGAAAAAACAGAATCGCCCCTGGAGCGATTATTTCTTTTTCATAAAATGGTCTTGTAATCCTTGAGTAGAATACACATTTTTTTTTAGAATACACAAATTATGCGGACTTGCTTGCAATCGATGTCCACGCACAACCACCAACGAGCGAACATCCATGCCTCGGTTCATGTTCGACGGCATGAATCTTGATCCGGCCGGCGGGATGAAGCTCGCGCCCGCCGGTGATCTGTGGCTGCGAAGCGGTTGCCGCGGAGCGTGAGTGGAGATCATGGCGGCATCTAGGAACAAATGAGGCTGGGGGAAGCTTTGGCTCATGGGTGTAACGGACAGCCCTTCTTAGGGGGTGCGTATAAATACCTCCACAGCTACCTAGGAATTTAGCTGTAGGTAATTAAGTGTACATTACTAGACATAAAAGCAAATGCGAATATTTAATAGATAAATTAAGGGCCTGACGGCCAGGGTTTTACAAAAGGTGCGGTTAGCACCAGATACATTACCACAAACATCCACAGAAAAGGCTTGAGCAGATAGATCAAGACCTTCAAAACCAAATAATATCGTCATCTACGTTCTCCTGAGACTCATCATCTTCTTGAAATTCTAAAAAATAGATTTTAAGAGCAAGGGTGAGTACACAACCGTACTCAACAAACCACACGGAAACTCTGAATATTACATGCACGGAGTTTCAAAGAATTGGCATAAGTTTAAATATTTGGTGGATGCACGAGCTAGGATTAAGTATAGTACAAAAGAAACATAATCAATCAATCAATATTATGATCACAACACCATCACTGATCTAAATCTAATCGTGTTGTCATCAATTCACCAAAAAGGGGAGATTGAAAGTGCATCTAGGCCCCTTAATGATTTTGGTGATTAACGACAACAAGATTAAGTGACTAATGAGCTTTATGAGTATTGTGAACAGATGAATACGCTCATGGGAAAGTCGCTTAAGGAAAGAGGTCCCTCAAATTCGAAAACTCAACGGTTGTATATGCTTTTTAAATTTTATTTGAGTTTAAGGATTGCCGTACTATTAAGAGGGATTTGGCAAGAAATAGTTTTAGAATGATCCAATGTGCTCAATGATGAATCCTAGTCTAAATTTGAGTCAATGTGTAAAGTCTTGGGGGCAAAATGTTCAAAATGGTTCGGAGTATCCGAACCTATCTTCGGAATGTCCGGACTGGCCCCCTCGGTTGCTCAGGCAAAATTTGGTTCGGAATGTCCGAACCTTGGTTCGGAGTATCCGAGCCAACCCTCTCTGTTGGTCGAGTTCATTTTGGTTCGGAATGTCCGAACATTGGTTCGGAGTATCCGAACAGACCTCCTCGGTTAGGGCTAGGTCATTTTGGTTCGGACTATCCGAAGTCTCGTTCGGACTATCCGAACAGTATGCTCAGTAGCCCTGATTCCTTTTGGTTCGGAATGTCCGAACCCCGGTTCGGACTATCCGAACAGTCTCGGGTTAAAGTGAAAAACGGCTAGTTTTGGGAGGCTTTAAATACCTCCCCAACTCCCACCTACCCATTACCAAGTGCATTCAATTCATTCTAACAGCTCTTTCACTCTCTCACAAAGCTCTAGTGTTTTCCTCCCCCAAATCTTGTGATTCTTGAATCTTTGAAGGGAGATTGAGTTGAGAGATTGGAAGATCAAGGATTTGTGATTCATCTTGAGCACGTGGTTCATCCTCGATCGGATTTCTTGCGAGATCTTTTACTCTTGGAGGTTGATGACTCCTAGACGGCTAGGAGTCACCGGTGAGCCCCCAATCTTCGTGTGGGACGCCGCCGGAAGTTTGTGAAGGTCGAATCCACCTCCGCAAGGGAAGGATTCAAAGAGTAAACGGGTGAGTGCTTGGTGCAACACCTAGAGGATAAGGGTTGAAAGAGACCCCGGCTTAGTGCCGCCTCAACGGAGACGTAGGATCCCTTCAAGGATCCGAACTTCGGGAAAAATTCGGTTGGTCTCCTTAGTTCTTGATTCTCTTACTTATTCATCTTGTGCTTAGCTTAATTTTTGGGGATTCAAGGGTTTAATAGGTTCTTGCAGTAGATATTGGTGGGATTTCACTTTCTGCAAGTAATCTTAGCCAAGATACATCATTTGACACTAGAATCATACTCTAGATTTGCTAGATCTATTTTCTAGGGTTCTTGTGCTCGAACCAGTTCGGACTATCCGAAATTTGACTCGGACTATCCGAACCACTCGGACAGTCCGAAGTAAATTTCGGAGTATCCAAAGTTTAAAATTCCGCTGCGATTTAAAATTTGTAAATGCCTATTCACCCCCCCTCTAGGCGACATCTCGATCCTTTCAATTGGTATCAGAGCCAAATCTCCGTAATTTGGCTTAACCGCTTGGAGAATCTAAGATGTTGGATACACAAAAGAATACCGAAGCCTATGACCAAGACAAGGGCACGGGCTCCGGTATTGGGGTTGCTATTCCATTTGATTATACCTCTCTTGGTGTCTCAAGCTTCTTATCTTATGTCTCCGTGCCCTCCGGTCGAGCGCCTCATTTCGATGGCATTCACTATGCGGCATGAAAACATAAGATGAAGATGCACTTGAGATCGCTTCACCCTTCTATTTGGAAGATTGTGCAAACAGGTTTCAAGCCCGTTGATCCGAACAACCTTACTCCCGTAGAAGATAAAGATCAACATTTCAATTATTTGGCAGTCAATGCTTTGTTTAACGCATTGAGTGATTCTGAGTTCAACCGAGTCGACGGACTCGAGGAAGCAAAGGCCATTTGGGATAGACTCATGGTCAGTCATGAAGGAATTTCAAGTGTCCGCGAATCGAAGATAGAGCTCATTATTTGTGAGCTAAGCCGGTTCACATTGGAGGAAGGAGAGTCCTACAACAAAATGTTTGACCGCTTAATGGTGCTCGTGAATCAAGCCAAGGGTCTTGGATGCACCGATCTTACGGACAAGGCTGTGGTGAAGATAATACTTCGTGTGATCACTCCTACCAACCGCAACCTTGTTCAATTAATCTGAGACCAGCCCAACTTCGACACTTTGACACCTCATGATATCATCGGCCGGCTAATGATGGACGAGATGATGGTGAAGGAAGTCGAAGTTGTTGAAGAACTCAAGTCGGGCAAAAAGAAAGGCATTGCCCTCAAGGCCGTCAAGATAGTGCGCCAAGCAGAAGAGAGCTCAAGTGAAGATAAAGAGTCCTGTGGTCCGTTGACAAATGAGGATATGGCTCTATTCGTGAGAAGGTTCAACAAATTCTTCAAGAAGAAGAATTTCAGACAAGGAGATCAGTCTAAGAGCTTTGAAAGAAAATCAAAGGGTAGACACTCCACCCGAAGATGCTATGAATGCGGTGAAACCGGCCACTTTATTGCCGAGTGTCCGCATAAGGAGAGCAAAGATGAGAAGCCTCACAAGAAAGACAAATACCGGGGCAAAGACAAAGAAAAGAGTAAGAAATTCAAGCACTACAAGCAAAAGGGACAAGCGCATATTGGAGAAGAATGGGATTCAAACTCCGATTCCGACTCAAGCTCCGAGTCCGACGAGGAAGGAGGAATTGCCTCCATCGCCATCGCCGTGCCTACCACCTCAACAACGTCGAAGAGCCTCTTCGACAACTTGAGCGATGACGATGAAGTTGCTCCAATGTGCCTCATGGCAAAGGGCACAAGGTATCATCACTTGTCTCCACTCCTCCATTGCTAATGAATGTCTAGATGAGCACAATAGCGATAGTGATGATGATGACATTAACACCGTGCTTAAGTCTATGAAAAACTTTGACATTCATAAATTAAATTTGCTCTTAAAAGATATTGAAAAATTGGAGGAAGTCGTAGAACAAAAGGAAGCTACTCTCGAGGCTCAAGAGGATTTGCTCATCCTCGAAAAGGAGAAAAATCGTGAGCTAGAGAAGAGCTTATCTTTTGAAAAAGGAAGAATGAGGATTTGGTTAAAACTTAAAATTGACCAAATCCAAGTGACTAATCTCGAGATCACCAACGCTTCACTTGAAGAGGAACTTGCTAAGGCAAAGGGCGCTGCAAGGCTCTTGAGTTGAAGCTTGTTGATCTCAAGAATAGCCTTCCGATTACCTCAACCATTAGCTTCAATTCTTCGTTACCTTCTACGAGCAATGGATGCGCTAGATGCTATAGCGTTAATATTGATACTTATGCCACTAACCTTGAGACATTGCAAGTGTTAGCATATGAAAATGAGAAGCTCAAGGGATGCTCGAAGATGGACTTCAAAAGTCCTACAAGGCAAGTAAGGGACTAGAGGAGTTCCTAGGTAAGCGACAAGGTAACACTATGAAACATGGGCTTGGATACACTCCACCAAAAGGGAAAAAGAGCAATATTGTGGTTGCTCCTTTAAACAAGCCCATCCAATTTGTTAAGAGCAAGGAAAACACTAAGTACAAAACTCACTCTACATTCTTTGCATCTTATGTACTTAAAAAAACTAACTTAGGTCGGGTAGTTGCTTGTCACATTGGGGGTAAGCCCAAAGATAACTCTTGTGTGCGATCTATTTAGGTCCCTAAATCACTTGTTACTAACGTGCGTGGACTTAAGCAAGTTTGGGTACCAAAGAGCAAAAACTAAATTTCATTTTGTAGGCCTACACCTCCGATGGATCAAGTTGGATCTTGGATAGCGGATGTACACATCATATGACCGAAGAAAGGGCAATGTTCGCTCATTTGGACGCCAATGGAACGAATAGTGAAAGCATCGTTTTTGGCGATAATGGAAAAGATGAAGTAGTAGATTTAGGTAAAATTCTTATTACAAATGATTTTCATTTGAACAATGTTTTGCTTGTCGAATCACTAAGCTACAATTTGTTGTCCGTTGCTCAATTGTGTGAAGCGGGCTACAATTGTGTGTTTAGTGATAAGGGTGTGGATGTCATTAAGAGGGATGACGGGTCCATAGCCGTTAAGGGACGTTTGAAAGGGAATCTCTATCTTGTAGATTTCACTACGGATAGAGTTAACCTTGAAACGTGTCTTATGGCTAAGTCTAACATGGGTTGGTTATGGCATTGCCGACTTGCCCATGTTGGTATGAGGAACCTCCATAAACTTCTTAAAGGCAATTACATCCTTGGATTAACCAATGTTGTCTTTGAGAAAGATAGGGTATGTAGCGCATGTCAAGCCGGGAAGCAAGTTGGAGCTACTCATCCTGCGAAGAACGTGATGACCACCTCAAGGCCGTTGGAAATGCTTCACATGGATTTGTTCGGCCCCATCACCTACATAAGCATTGGAGGAAACAAGTATGGTTTAGTTATTGTTGATGACTTTTCTCGCTTTACGTGGGTGTTTTTCTTGCATGATAAAAGTGAAGCCCAAGGATCTCTGAAGAAGTTCATGAGAAGGGCTCAAAATGAGTTCGAGGTGAAGATCAAGAGAATTCGGAGCGATAACGGCACCGAATTCAAGAATACTGGTGTTGAGGAGTATCTCGATGAAGAAGGCATCAAACACGAGTTCTCGGCTCCCTATTCCCCTCAACAGAATGGGGTAGCCGAGAGGAAGAATCGAACCCTCATCGAGATGGCGCGACGATGCTTGGCGAGTACAAGGTCTCGGACATATTGCAGGCGGAGGCCATCAACACCGCGTGCCATAGTACCAACCGTCTGTATCTCCACAAGATTTTGAAAAAAGGCGGCAGACGAGCTCCTCATCAAGAAGCGAATGTATCCTACTTCCGAGTCTTCGAAGCAAATGCTACATTCTCAACAAGAAAGCTAAGTCCTCTAAATTTGCTCCTAAAATAGATGAAGATTTCTTACTTGGTTATGGATCAAATGCCTATGCATACCGAGTTTTTAACAACACCACCTGTGTGGTTGAAATTTCGCGTGATGTGACAATTGATGAAACTAACGGTTCTCAAGTAGAACAAGTTGATCGTCTTTGTGATTGTGAGGAAGAACCCCGTCTTGAAGCAATCAAGAAATTGACAATTGGAGAAGTAAGACCGCTTGAGCAAGATGTAATTCCAAGCACTTCAACTCAGGATGTTCATGATGCGATGATGGACGCTCCGGATGTTGCTCCCTCTTCCTCAATTCGAGCTCAAGACGGCTCGAATGCCACCCAAGACGATGAGGGTCCAATCCAAAGAACCAACGCAACCGTACCTCATCCAAGAGTCCATCAAAGTGTACAACGAGATCACCCGGTCGACAACATACTTGGAGACATTAACAAGGGAGTATCGACTAGATCTCGTGTCGCAAATTTTTGTGAATTTTACTCTTTTGTTTCTTCTCTTGAACCGCTTAAGGTAGAAGAAGCACTCCAAGATCCGGATTGGGTGATGGCTATGCAAGAGGAGTTAAATAACTTCGAACGGAACCAAGTGTGGAAGCTTGTCGAAAGGCCCAAGCAAAATGTGATTGGAACCAAATGGGTGTTTTGGAACAAGCAAGACGAGAATGGAATAGTGACGAGAAACAAAGGCCGGTTAGTTGCTCAAGGCTTCACGCAAATCGAAAGTTTGGATTTCGATGAAACATATGCTCCCGTAGCTAGGCTTGAATCTATTAGAATATTACTTGCCTTTGCTACTCACCATGATTTTAAGTTGTATCAAATGGATGTGAAAAGCGTCTTCTTGAATGGACCACTCTCCGAAATGGTCTACGTTGAGCAACCACTAAACCGAAGACCGAACCATCCGGACCATGTCTACTTCCTACACAAGGCTCTTTATGGACTTAAGCAAGCACCAAGAGCATGGTTCGAGTGCCTTCGTGATTTTCTTCTCGATCAAGGTTTTGTAGTCGGAAAGGCCGACCCTACTCTCTTTACTAAACACATTGATGATGATTTATTTGTGTGTCAAATCTATGTTGATGACATTATCTTCGGATCTACTAATGAACACTTGTGCAAGGAATTTAGCAGGATTATGACTAAGAGATTCGAGATGTCCATGATGGGCGAGTTGAAGTTCTTCCTCGGTTTCAAGTCAAACAACTCAAGTAAGGAACTTTTATATGCCAAGCGAAGTACATCAAGGACATGCTCAAGAAGTTCGGTATGGAGAACACCAAGCCAATCAAGGCGCCAATGCAAGCCAGCGGGCATCTAGACCTCGACAAATAAGGTAAACCGGTCGTCCAAAAGGTATATCGCTCGATGATCGGTTCTCTACTTTATCTTTGTGCATCTAGGCCGATATTATGCTAGTGTGTGCATGTGTGCAAGATTTTAAGCCGCTCTAAAGAATGCCACATGGTGGCCGTAAAAGAATCTTGAGATATTTAGTGCACACTCCTCATTTTGGGCTTTGGTATCCAAAAGGTTCATCATTTGAGTTAGTTGGCTATTCGATGCGGATTATCTGGGATGTAAAGTGGATAGGAAACGTACTTCGGGGACATGTCAATTCTTAGGTAGATCCCTTGTTTCATGGTCCTCTAAGAAACAAAATTCCGTAGCCCTATCCACAGCCGAAGCCGAATATATAGCGGCCGGGAGTTGTTGTGCCCAATTGCTTTGGATGAGACAAACTCTAAATGATTATGGCCTAACCTATAACCATGTTCCACTCTTGTGTGACAATGAAAGCGCCATAAAAATTGCCAACAATCCCGTCCAACATTACCGTACCAAGCATATCGATATCCGACATCACTTCCTAAGAGACCATTCCACTAAAGGCGATATCGATATCCAACATGTGAGCACAAATGATCAGTTAGCTGATATTTTCACCAAGCCTCTAGATGAAAAGAGATTTTGTGAGTTGAGGAGTGGGCTAAATATTCTAGACTCTCGCAACTTGGCTTGAAACATGCTCACAAATTTGATTGGTGATTGCAAAATGCTTTAGAAAAACTTATTTACTTTATTTCTCTCATCTTATTGTGTTTATTGGTTTTTGATCTTCGGATCTTGTCAATCATCTTGTGATCATGGTTTGAATTGTTGTTTGGCTTGCTGATCACTTGATGACTTGACTCATTAAGTCCTCTCATCCATTTCTTGCTCCGGAGTCATTCCTGCCTTTTGTTTAATGCCATCTTGAGAAGACAGTTCGGACTGTCCGAAATTCCATTCGGTCTATCCGAACTGGTTCGGACTATTCGAACTTACGTTCGGACTGTCCGAAGTGGGGCCTCGGGCTTTTTAAGCCGCCCGACCCTCTCTCTTCTTTTCTTCCCCTTATTCCATTTTTCACGTTTCTCTCTCCAAAGCTCCACCCCATCACTCGGATCTAGGGTTTTGGACGGAGTTCTTGCGGTTTGAGGGCTCCAAGATCCTCTCCAAGGGCAAGGGACTCTCCTCCATCATTCTTGTGCCCTAATCCTGCCTTGGGAACCCGGTTTCTCTTCTTCAAAAGGTTGGTTCAATCTATTCGAATCTGGGTTATTTTTGTGTTCAATTTGAGAATCCTTGGACTCCAAACTATTCTAGACCTTGCTAGGATAGTTTTCTTTGGTTAGATCTCAATTGTATTGGATTATTGTCTAGTTTGAATATTTTAGAGTTTGAAATTGCTCACCTCGGACTGTCCGAGTTTCTGTTCGGATAGTCCGAAGATTTCCAACCATTTGATGTTCATGTAGATTCTAATTAGGGTCTAATCCAACTTCCACCCTTGCATAATGTTAGAATGGATCCGTCTCAGGGTGGCAATCCCCATTCTAGCAAGTCGGACATCGACGCGGCTCGCTCAAAGAAGGCAAGGCATGATATTTCCGCCGGTGGCTCCTCGGTGGCTCCCGCTAATCCCCCTCAAGATTCCCCTCCGGAGTCTCCTCTCGCTCAGTCAGCCGGAAGACAGAAGCGCCAAGTCATTCGCAAACGGAAGAAGACTACTCATAAGGGTGCTCCAAGTCAAGGTGGCGGTGATCAAGGAGATGAGGGTCAGGGAGGCAGTGGTACTGAAAATCCTAGGGCTGCCATGCCTAGGTTGAGGCGACTAAGTGTCTTGACTCAGTAGCGAGGAAGGAGCGCTGATCGGTCCGTTGGAGATTCACCCTGCTGTTCGTGCTACTCCAATGGGTGTCACTCCAAAGAAGAAGATGGACTACTGTATTGGGCAAGGGAGAGGCAAAGAAGTCGCGTAAGCGAGTCGGGATCCTTTGTTGTATTTGCAAGAAGATTATGTGGACAAGCGATTCGGAATCACTTCCAACAGATTTTTATGACTCTGTGATTCTTTGAGAAGAAGAACCCGATGGCCTTGATGCGATACATTGGTCGGGACTATATGGCACTGTGAGAGGACTCTGTTTTAATGAAGTAATCTCTTTGTGGCGCCACAATTTGAGAGAGATCATGTCTTTGGTGCAAATGGAATAATGAAGTTGTGGCTCGCTTTTATGCGACTCAGTATGTTGACACAGATCTTTGAGAGCACCATGTGGTTCATGGTTGATGGGCTATACTATCTTGTGACCAAGGCACAATTCTTGTTGCATCGGATTCTCCACTGAAGGCTGGGAAAACTTGGACAAGCTGCATGTTTTTGACTCCTCCAGCATCAACGACTTGACTCCTCTATATGACGACTCTCAGAACTTCAACCTGGGCACCACAAAAGGTTTGAAGCCATTCTATGCTATTCTTTACAAGTTGCTGAGGAAGACCTTGTGGCCCAAGGAGGGAGACGCCACCAACATCAGTTCCTACTCTAGGAACTTGCTTTTGAGGATTGGCGAGGGATCTAGGCCGTTCGATGTGTTTGATTTTATATGGCAAGAGATCCGCCTCAACTCCCTTAGCCCGTGTAGCAGCTGCGGATTTGCGCCCTATGTGATGTGTATGGTGGAGAGCATCTCGGGCTTATGGTTTGCTAAGGATGTGGAGCATGTGCCGTCTCGAAGTTAAATCGATCAAGGCTCCACCTCCTCCGATTCAGCCGATGCTGCTCCTTGGCCTTGACACGGTCGGGTGTTCCTTCAGCGAGACCCTCTGCAGGTGATCCTTCTTCCCCAAGCGGCTCCATCAAGAACATGCTTCGTGCTATTTTCTGTCTTGGGATCAAGAATTATAAGAAGATGAAGCAAATGAATGAGAAGATCACCGACACTCGCCGTCAGCTCAATGTCATCAAAGGAAAGCTCAACCTGTCGTGTTCTTCTGAGGAGTCCAAGTCAGAGTCTGATTCTGCGACTGTTGATTCGGCGACCCGGCAGCTCTTTGATCTTCCCGCCGTCTCTACTCCCACTGGCGACGATGAGGGTGACTCTCAATATGTGCCAGCTCAGGACAACGACAGCAGCGACGACGACGATGATGGCAGCGAGGAGTGACCCTTTTCGTGCCTTGATGCCAAAGGGGGAGTGAGGAGCATTAGATTATTTCGTTTGCATTCATTTGCTTATGCTTGTTGGATGTTGTTGCTTATTTGCTTATGCAATTGTGTTGCTTGATGTTTTGTTGAACTATTTTGTTTAATTCTATTTCCCTTTAGCAATGCATTTGTGTGATATCATGTCATATTTATTTATGCAAATTATCTGCTATACATCTTGTTATATTCTCTCGAAAGCAGAAATTTAGGGGGAGCTCTCGCAAATTTCCCGTAAATATGTGCATTTGACATTCCACTCAAATTCTTTCAATGCACACATTTAGGGGGAGCTTCTCCGTGTATTTGGTTTTCCAAATACTCTCTCATTCCATTTTTATCTAAATCTAATCGTGTTGTCATCAATTCACCAAAAAGGGGGAGATTGAAAGTGCATCTAGGCCCCTTAATGATTTTGGTGATTAATGACAACAAGATTAAGTGACTAATGAGCTTTATGAGTATTGTGAATAGATGAATACGCTCATAGGAAAGTAAACAGGAAAGAGGTCCTCAAATTGAAAAGAAAAGGCGTCGGTTAAACTCAGCGGTTGTATATGCTTTTTAAATTTTATTTGAGTTTAAGGATTGCCGCACTATTAAGAGGGATTTGGCAAGAAATAGTTTTAGAATGATCCAATGTGCTCAATGATGAATCCTAGTCTAAATATGAGTTAATGTGTAAAGTCTTGGGGGCAAAATGTTCAAAATGGTTCGGAGTATCCGAACCTATCTTCGGAATGTCCGGACTGGCCCCCTCGGTTGCTCAGGCAAAATTTGGTTTGGAATGTCCGAACCTTGGTTCGGAGTATCCGAGCTAACCCTCTCTGTTGGTCGAGTTCATTTTGGTTCGGAATGTCAGAACATTGGTTCGAGTATCGAACAGACACCTCAGTTAGGGCTAGGTCATTTTGGTTCGGACTATCCGAACAAGATGCTCGATAGTACGATTCCTTTTAGTTGAATGTCAGAACCCGGTCGAACTATCCAAACGATCTCGGGCCCAAGTGGCGGCTAGTTTTGGGAGGTTTTAAATACCTCCCCAACTCCCACCTACCCATTACCAAGTGCATTCAATTCATTCTAACAACTCTTTCACTCTCTCACAAAGCTCTAGTGTTCTCCTCCCCCAAATCTTGTGATTCTTGAATCTTTGAAGGGAGATTGAGTTGAGAGATTGGAAGATCAAGGATTTGTGATTCATCTTGAGCACGTGGTTCATCCTCGATCGGATTTCTTGCGAGATCTTTTACTCTTGGAGGTTGAGGACTCCTAGATGGCTAGGAGTCACCGGTGAGCCCCCAATCTTCGTGTGGGACGCCGCCGGAAGTTTGTGAAGGTCGAATCCACCTCCGCAAGGGAAGGATTCAAAGAGTAAACGGGTGAGTGCTTGGTGCAACACCTAGAGGATAAGGGTTGAAAGAGACTCCGGCTTAGTGCCGCCTCAACGGAGACGTAGGATCCCCTCAAGGATCCGAACTTCGGAAAAAATTCGGTTGGTCACCATGGTTCTTGATTCTCTTACTTATTCATCTTGTGCTTAGCTTAATTTTTGGGGATTCAAGGGTTTAATAGGTTCTTGCAGTAGATATTGGTGGGATTTCATTTTCTGCAAGTAATCTTAGCCAAGATACATCATTTGACACTAGAATCATACTCTAGATTTGCTAGATCTATTTTCTAGGGTTCTTGTGCTCGAACCAGTTTGGACTATCCGAAATTTGGCTCGGACTATCCGAACCACTCGGACAGTCCGAAGTAAATTTCGGAGTATCCGAAGTTTAAAATTCCGCTGCGATTTAAAATTTGTAAACGCCTATTCACCCCCCTCTAGGCGACATCTCGATCCTTTCAACACCGCACCACCGGTACCTCCTGTACCCTTTCCACACCACATTGGCCTTGTCATCGATTTGGGGCTTGGGTCATCCACCTTCCGTGGTCCACCCAAGACTGTTCCCCAAATCGTAGCAGATTTTACAAACAAGTTTTAAGCAGTAATTAAAAGAAATGATTATTTATTATAGCTAGCCTACGGTGGTTCATTAATGGTAACTAATCAAGTCTTTCTAAACTAGCTCCTTTTTAGATTTCTACTCTATTTCCAGACAAATGCAATAACTAAATACATATAGTAATTATAATGAAATAATGGGATCAAACATGTTCAAGGAGTGTGGCTTGCCTTATGGGTTAGAGCTTCGCCTAACGAGAGACGATCGATGTTGTGTTCGGCCCGAGTGGCCGGCTCTGATGCACTCTAACGATCGCTCTGCTCGAGATTTGTGCCAACGGTTGCTCCGACGTCGATTCTAGCGCGAAAAGACGAAACCAATAAATAAACGAACAAAAATAACTAAAGAAAGAAAAACGGAAAAAGAACTGGGGAGAAAATGGCCGAAACGGAGCTCAGAGGTATTTTTGGAATTTTCTGGACTCGGTATGGCGAAACGGAGATCATTTTTGGACTCAGCGGCTCGAACTGATCAAGAATAGGTGTTTTTGGGCATTTTTGGTTTTTTGGGAATTTTTGGAATTTTTTTGGGATTTTTAATTGCTTTTCGGAATTTAAAACAAAACTTAAATCCGAAAAAGAATAAAAATCCAAACTGGATTCTGGGCCACACTGTGCACTTGGCCCGAAATGCACTTGGCCGTCGGCTGTGGCAAGCAACGCCGGGCAAGTGTCGACAGCGGCCCGGCTAGCGGAGATCCAGCAAGCGAGGCCTAAGGCACTGTAATTTGAGAGAGAGGGTCGACAGTGGGGGCCACCTAACAGCGAGAGAGGGAGACAAAGGGCTCATGGCGTAAGCTTTTGGAATCAAGAAGACGACAAGCGATTTGGCGACAATGCTCGAGGTGAAGTAAGAAATGGCGGGAAGGAAGAGGATGCTCGGGAACTCGGTGGCGAGGAGAAATGGGGAAAAGGCGGCGGCGGGGCAGGCGGTGGGGACCGGAGCCAAGGAAGATGAAGCTTCGGCAAGACGGCCATGAGGAGGCCACCGAGTGGAAGAGAAATGGCGAGGAGGAGAGGAGAGGCTGCGGCTCGAGAAGGAAGAAAATGGAGGCGAAGGGCTATTTATAGCCGGGCAAGGAAAAAAACAGCGGGAAATGATGGCACCGGCGACTCAAACGCAGCGAGAGGGCTCTAAGCCTGTGAAAAGTCGCAAGACGCTGGAGAGGTGGAGCGGTGCCAGGCGGCGATTCGACGGGGCGAAAAGGCGACGGGACGATGGAGCAGGCGTTCGCTTTTTCAGCAATGGCGAGGGGACGGCGGACGAAACCGGTTTCGCCAAAACGGGGAAGACGACACAAGCTGTCGCAAGAATGGGCCAAAGCAAGCGAAAGGAAAACGGGTGGGCCGAAACGCGTCTGGCTGTAAAACGGCCGAAAGCGAGCACACTGAAGGAAAAAAATGGGCCGAGGCGAAGCGGGCCACACGAAGCAATTTAGTAGGCAAGCCTTGAAAAAGAAAATTCGGGAAGGAAAGGCGGAGGAAAAAAAAAAAAAGAGGGTTTTCGGTTGATTTGGGCAAAAGCGGAAGATGATAATTAAATCCGAAATAAAACGAAATAAAATTCGAGAAAAATAGGAAAATCCAAATAAAATAAATAAACCCATTTTGAAATTTTCGAGGTATTTCAAATCGTGGGTCATCTTGAGTTAATCCATCTCGCTTTCGGTAACTTGTAGGTCACTTCTTCCGCTCTACTTGAAATTTCGACACGGACCCACATTTTTGGGTGCAACTCTTTCATTAAACCTAGAATCTGCGCCCTAGCTTGAGGTGTCGCTTTTAGTTAGGCCAAATCCTTGACTCGAGGCGATATCCTTACATTTGTTGGCCGCATAACTCTTTTGTCCCTCTTATGCGGCATATATATATTTATTATATATACACCTTTTTTTTCCTTTTGATTCTCTCATGGACTTCTTTATTCTGAGCGATATGTGGCCCAAAGAGTTGTTCCTTTTTTTTTTGACCTTTGCCCAAATTTATGGGGTTCCATACCTGCTGCCGTAAGGGCTCCAAAAAGGTGACATTCCCTGACGGATCTGGTAGCAGTTATTGTTGGAGGGTTTGGCAAATGGTAAGCGGGTGGTCCAAGAGGCTTTGTGGCAATTGCCCTTAGCATGTCTTTCATAATCTGGTTAACTCTTTTTCTCGTCTGCCATCACCAAGCAGCCGTACTTATTTGTCAAGTTTGTCCCCATTGCTTCACGTGAGACACCCTAGTACTTGGGCGTTGGTTGTTTCTTTAACTCGATACAATTTTTCTTAGGTTTCCACAGCTCTTGTTACTTGTGTCAAGTATAGCTCATTAATTTATCCTGTCGAGAGTCTTCTTGTTGGGATAGAAGTGGGCTACTCTTGAGTCGATCTTCCGCTTGTCATTCAAATTGTATCAAATCCTTGTTGAGTCTTTAGGTTATCTGGTGATGCAAAGATATTTTGATCTCGCCCCATTTGCATCTTGAGCGGAAGTGGTTGTAGTGGATGGCGGTCTTTTGATGGTCAATCTTATCCCTTCGACATACAACACTACACAGGACATACTCGGATTACTTTCTTTTGTCAAAATCAATCCTCTTATATCTTTATTATCATATATCGGCTATAGGGCCGTAATATGCCTTGTTCATCCTGTGAGAGTTCTTGAGAGGTTGGTATCTATCATTCCCTTTTCATACTGCGGGATTTTCTTCATCTTCCTGCTGGGCTGTCTTGATTTGGTCCAAAGGATTCGGTGGGGTCCCAACTGAGTGTATGGATCTGGCACCTCTTGTAGGTCAAGATTTCCTTTCCATTTATGACTGGTTCCTCATGGTGGGTTAAGTTACTTTTCATGCCAATTTGTCTAGCTATTTTTTAATGATTGGCATATTGGGTATCTCTGAGGTGAGGATGCTGATTTATTTCCTTTCTGCTAACTCTGGGTTTGTCTACACGATCACTTATTGTCCACTGGCCATTTGTAAGGGTGATGAATGTTATGTGATGATCTAATGTTATCTCATGCCTGGTTGACTAATCCATACTTAGGATGACATTCGAGACCTTCCATCGATCACGAATTTAACTCCTTGAATGATCAATTTCTAGGATCTTCATACTTGAATCGAGTTGCAAACAATTTCTCGGTATTTGGAAAAGAAAGATAGGTGAAGGAGAATAGGCGAAACCATATTTGCAAACAAGATCCAATAAAACCAAGAAGTGAAGGCTTGACCGAGTTAAAAAGAATCAATGCGGCTAAGACTAAGCTTGAAACTTACCGATTATAACATTTGCAACTTCTACAGCTTCTTTGGCGGACTTATGATTTATCCTTCCTTGCAAGTTTCTCGGAGCATCGAGGTTTGTTTCGGTCTTCAATGGTGCCTCTCTTGTGGTGACTCTTGTTCTTGCCTCTCAAGAATCGGTATGGCCTAATCTGTCGATCCGCTTAGGGATAACGTTGGATGCCCGAGCCTTGGCCACATTGGATTTTAAGTGCTTCCTAGTAAGCGTCAATCTAGAAAATGTCCTGTCTCATTCCCAAAGTGAAAACAGCGAACGGTCTTGTGGGAGCAATCATTTGCATAATGATTCCCCTTGCAATTGAAGCACTTTCCTTTCATGAGACGAGGCATAGCAGATACCGGCCTCTGTTCCCCTACAGCCTGTCTTTTAGCACGGAAATTGGGGGTACGATCTGGCATTTGTATTCTTAGCAGCATCGGGTTCTGCATCCTTAGTTGTTGTGCCTTCCTTTTTCGAGTATATTCTAAGTCGTTCAGGGTTTCCTCGGTAATTATTAACTTGTCGACCATTGTTAATAAGTCTGAGAAGTCAAGTGTTGCAACGTGGAACTTCAAATTTTCATGTAGGCCTTTGTAAAATCTCTCCATTCTTTTTGCTTCGGTATCCAACTCTCCTGGAGCGTATCGTGTTAGTTGATTAAATTGGTAGAGGTATTCCAAACCGCCCTCTCACCTTGGTGTAGCGCCGAAATTCCTTCTTTTACTTGCCATTAATGCTTCAAGGAGGATGTGAGCTTTTCTGAATGCTTCCTCAAATTCTGACCATGTGGTTTCTTGTCCGGATTTATGCGCCTGGAAGTTCATCCACCAAGCGGCGGCTTGTCCTTGTAATTGGTGCGAGGCGTATAACACTCGCTCTCTATCCGAGCACTGAACCGTGTTGAGTCTCCGTTGAATGTCCTTGATCCGATCATCCATTGCGAGTGGTTACGCTACACTTGAAAAGACGGGTGGTCTCATCTTCAAAACCGCACCATCTTGATCATCCGGTGATTCCATCTTGTCCATGGAAGCGCCATTGGAAAGATTCTTAGGGTCTAGCGGCTAGGCGATTCATGATTCTTTCCATCTCTGCGTCTGGCGCATCTCTGCCTCCTGCCTATTCCTCTCTATCATGGCCAGCACCTCGGCCAGGTTGGTCGGGTGTCCTATTGATTCTGCTTCCTCACTTAGGTTGCGGTGTGATCCTACCATCTTGCTTTTGCTGATTCTTACTCGGTTCTGCAGCAAGTTTTGAGCAAGCAGGAGGTAAGTAAGATTTAGAGTTTGGAGTAAGAGCAGAATGAATAGGTGAGGGTCTCAAACGAGAAGAGGGAGTCTTTTGAGTTGGGTAGAGTTATACGGATATTTAGGACCAAACAAAATATCAGAGATTAGGAAACATAGTTTTTCATATATTATGGAATCATACCCAATACCGTCTTAAGGTCTCGTACGACCCATGTTACACTACCAAAAGACTTATCACAATAGTGGCGTGATCTAAATCTAGCGATCTATCACGGCGGAGACTCCTTGTCGTCGTCGAGCTGGGTCAGGCCCACCACCTAAAACTGAGAATTTCTAGGGATGAGAAAAATCTATACGTCATCTGCTAACACGGAAGTTTTGAAGTTAGTTGAGAACAGAAACCTCAAATCAATTTTTAGAAACAGAGATTTAGGTAAGGCAGAAGGGGGTGAGATGAAGAAGATAGCAAATATGCTTATATGTTTTCGTAATCTATTTTCCTTAAGTTTAAATAACCTTTTTGGAAAAACAATTCCTAATCCACCTTAAGGTCTTGATCTCTTGGTCAAGTCAAGCTCGATACCACTTGTAAGGCCAGCCCTTTTTAGGAGGTGCGTATAAATACCTCCTGACTACCCATGAATTTAGTCAGAGGTAACCAAGTGTACATTGCTAGACATAAAAGCAAATCACGAATATTTGATAGATAAATTAAGGGCCCTAACGCCAAGGTTTTTACAAAAGGTGCGATCGGCACCGGATACATTACCACAAACATCCACAGGAAAAGCTTGAGCAAATAGATCAAGACCTTCAAAACCAAATAACATCGCCATCTACGTTCTCCTGGGACTCGTCGTCTTCTTGAAATTCTAAAAGATAGATTTTAGGAGCAAGGGTGAGTACACAACCGTGCTCAACAAACCACACGGAAACTCTGAATATTACATACACGGAGTTTCAAAGAATTGGCATAAATTTAAATATTTGGTCGATGCATGAGCTAGGATTAAGTATAGTACAAAAGAAACATAAATCAATCAATCAATATTATGATCACAACACCATCAGCGATTTATTAACAAAATCCAAAGTTCTGCAAATTTATTATCAAAACTACTCAAGCTCGATTCTGGGAATCACCCTAAATTAACTTGACTTCATTAGCAGGAAGCATGGCGTATTCGAATACCATTTAGATCACTCTGTGAGCTACTCAACTTTACCCACAAGATATCTCGGTCATTAGTGCCACGCGATTAACATGCAACTTTTATGCATGCGGCCGGCCAAGAGATGAACATAACCTTTCATTGAATTTCCCTCTTTAGCTCCTACCCGATGGCGGTGCACATCCTCGACCTCCAAGAACCCATCGCCAAAGCGAGCCTCACGACTGACCAATCGAGGAATCTCTTGTTGTAGAAAACGCAGAATGGCGCTTCATTCGTTTCACCCCAAACCACAACGCTACCCATTCCTCCTTACAAAGAATGGGGTCCACCAGAGGTATTCAAGAGGAAAGACAATATCTGGAGACTCGTGGATCGAGACCAAAAGAATTGACCGACCCAACTTGTGGTTGAGTGGGGACTGAGTTATTTACTTTACCTAGAGGTTGATCCTTAATTGCCGAAGACAAGCCCGACACACACCGCACCACCGATACCTCCTGTACCCTTTCCACACCACACTGGCCTTGTCATCGATTTGGGGCTTGGGCCATCCACCTTCTGTAGTCCACCCAAGACTGTCCCCCAAACCGTAGCAGATTTTACAAACAAGTTTTAGCGATAATTAAAAGAAATGATTATTTATTATAGCTAGCCTCTGGTGGTTCATTAATAGTAACCTAGGGTTACAATGAATATGGCATAATGAACATGGTCTTAACAAGAACATGGGTTTTAACTAATCAAGTCTTTCCAAACTAGCTCCTTTTATATTTCTACTCTATTTAGGACAAATGCAATAACTAAATGCATCTGATAATTATCACGGAATAATAGGATCAAACATGTTCAAGGAGTATGGCTTGAGTTGCGGGGTTAGAGGTTCGCCTAACAAGAGACGGTCGATGTTGTATGCTGCCCTGAGTACGCTCGGCTCTGATGCAGCTCTAACGACTACTCTGCTCAAGATTTGTGCCATCGGTTGCTCAGAACATCGATTCTAAGCGAAAAAGACGAAACCAATAAAGAAACGAACAAACATAACTAAAGAAAGAAAAACGAAAAAAGAACCGGGGACAAAATGGTGAAGCAGACTCAAAGGTATTTTGGAATTTTACGGACTCGGTATGGCTAAACGGAGATCATTTTTGGACTCTGCTCGAGCGATCAAGAATAGGTGTTTTTGGGCATTTTTGGTTTTTGGGAATTTTGGAATTTTTAGGATTTTTAATTGCTTTTGGAATTTAAAACAAAACTTAAATCCAAAAAGAATAAAAATCCAAAGCTGGATTTCGGGCCTACAGTGCCTTGGCCCAAACATACGCACTTAGTCGATCGCACGTGGCTCGCTATAATGTATGGTACACAGTGCCCGGCTTACTGGGAGGCGGAGCAAGCGGACCCTAAGGCACACGGCTGTGAGAGAGAGGGGCGTGAGTGGGGCCACCTAACGAGAGAGGGAGACAGCGGGCTCGTGGCTTGAAGCTTTCTGCCGGAGCCAGAAGAAGGCGACAAAGAATTTGGGCAATGGCTCGAGTGAAGTAAGAAATGGCGGGGAAGGAAGAGGATGCTCAGGGAACTTCTTGGCGAGGGAGAAATGGGGGAAAGAGAGGCGGCCGGGCGGTGGGGGGCCTGAGCCAAGGAAGATGAAGCTTCAAGACGCCATGAGGAGGCCACCGGTGGAAGAGAAATGGCGGAGGAGGAGAGGAGAGTCTGCGGCTCGGGAAGGAAGAAAATGGAGGCGAAGGGGCTATTTATAGCCGAACCAAGGAGGAAAAGCAGCGAAATGATGGCACCGACGACTCAAAACGACGAGGAGAGGGCTCTTGCGCAATGGAAAGTGGTCAAGACGTGGAGAAGGTGGAAGCGGTGCAGTGGCGATCGGACAGGCGAAAAAGGCGACAGGACGATGGAAGCGACATTCGCTTTTCAAAGAATGGCGAGGGACGGCGACGAAACCGGTTCGCCAAAAAAGCACGGAAAACGACACAAGCTTCACATAATGGGCAAAGGCCGTAAAGGGAAAGCAAGGAGGCTGAGGCACGCGAGCGAAACCGGGCCGAGCGAGCACACGAGGAAAAAATTGGTAAAGCGGAGGCGAACCACGAGGAAATTGGTCAAGGGCAAGGTAGGAAAGAAAATTCGGGAAGGGAAAGGCGGGAGGAAGAAAAAAAGAAAGAGGGTTTTCGGTTGATTTGGGCAAAAACGGAAGATGATAATTAAATCCAAATAAAAGCGAAATAAAATTCGAGAAAAGCAGGAAAATCCAAATAAAATAAATAAACCCATTTTGAAATTTTCGAGGTATTTCAATGGGCTGTTGCATTTTTTAATTACAAATTTAGCCTTTGTCGAACAAAATTGTAAAAATACAAAAACAATGCATGTGGAAGACCGGGTTGGTCCCTTTCTTCGCTTCATTGGAACTCTCGTTGATGTTGCGCCCTCGATTGGAGGGACCTCGTGCGCTCCCACGGCCATGGGCGAGGCGATCGCCTCCACCGTGTCTCTGGCTTCTTCTTGGTCTGTAGTGTCGGTCCGATCGTTTTCGATAGCGAAAACGCCACGGAAGACTCCTTGAGAGCGGGTGGTTGCAGCGCTCCTCGGTCCAGACTGGAACTCGAACGAGGGAGCGATGACGATGAGGTCTTCCCCAGGGTGGGTCGGACCCTGCCCTGAGAGAGCAAGCTTGCCAAGACCATTGGCGACGAAGTCCAGGCTTTCGAAGCAGAAAGCCTTGTTGGGGGTGAAGGAGACGGTGATCCCGCTGGGTGCCACCATCAAACTCAGAGAAAAGATCTTCACGCCGCCCCTACCTGGCACGCCAACTGTCGATGTTTGTGATCGGCAATGAAAGAAAGAGGGAATGAGGCAAGGCGGAAGATGAGAGCTTGATGGTAGCAAGACACAAGGGGTTTATCCAGGTTCGGGCTCTCCAATGGAGATAACACCCTAGTCCTGCGTTCTGTGGTTTCTTATGAGTATATGAGAGTTCTTCTGTTTTCTTCTCTTTTGTTCTTATCTTACAATTCTTTGTTCTCCTTATATCGCAAAGGAGAGCGCACTTACAACGAGAGGGGAGTGGTTACATGCGAAGAGATTGTCCCTCGTCCGCCAGGCGCGCCACAATATCCTGCAGGGAAGCGATCCGCCTTCTGAGAGGTGCAAGCGCTGCTCACCTACCCGGCCAGCTCCTGTTCCCATGCTTTTCCCCTGCTGCAAGCCGGTGCCCTTCTGGAAAGTCTTGCTTCGTGGCTTGTCTGGCCCATCTCATTCCTTCGGTCCAATCCGTCCGGCCCATTAAGCGGGACCCGTCCGGTATTCCACATCATGCACACATTTTCTATTGCAAGAGTAGTTAATTTATTTTCATATTTTTTTCATTCGTTGATTCTAATAAATAAGGTTATAGCCTGAATTTTCTCAGTGAAAAATGTTATAATTTGAAGATAGTAGCATTTCCATTTAGTTGTCAAGGTATGGTAGCAACTTCCAATCTTATTAAGTTGTTAATTGACTAGTTAACAAAACTGTTCTGTATCACCTTGGCTGGATTATTTTCAGAGCTTCAATGAACAATGCATATATCCAAGACCATACTGATTGGGGACTGGGGAGAAGCTGTAAGATGTTTCTGAGAGGAATGGACTAGATCCGCAGAATATTGCATTGACAGTGCATAGTGTTCAAAATGTTGTCCAAATTAAACAGACATAGAAAGTAGAAACATCTCGGTAGTCCAATTTAATGCAATTGCATCAGTAAAACGATAAGTTACGAGAATACCAATCAAGGTAATAGATATTATTGCCTCTGTTCAGAAATATAAAACCACAGTGTTGTTCATGTTTAAAATGATCATAAAGGAAATGTTTGCTAAGGCAACAGAGAGTCAGAGACAGGTTTCAAGAGCTTCCAAGCACATTACTCAATCAAAATTGTTCCAACAACACGTTCTAGTCCTCAAGCAATCGACTAGATGAACATTAAGTAAACAATATACTCAAGTCGGGCAAAAGAAAGGCATTGCCCTCAAGGCCGTCAAGATAGTGCGCCAAGCGTAAGAGAGCTCAAGTGAAGATAAAGAGTCCTGTGGTCCGTTGACAAATGAGGATATGGCTCTATTCGTGAGAAGGTTCAACAAATTCTTCAAGAAGAAGAATTTCAGACAAGGAGATCAGTCTAAGAGCTTTGAAAGAAAATCAAAGGGTAGACACTCCACCCGAAGATGCTATGAATGCGGTGAAACCGGCCACTTTATTGCCGAGTGTCCGCATAAGGAGAGCAAAGATGAGAAGCCTCACAAGAAAGACAAATACCGGGGCAAAGACAAAGAAAAGAGTAAGAAATTCAAGCACTACAAGCAAAAGGGACAAGCGCATATTGGAGAAGAATGGGATTCAAACTCCGATTCCGACTCAAGCTCCGAGTCCGACGAGGAAGGAGGAATTGCCTCCATCGCCATCGCCGTGCCTACCACCTCAACAACGTCGAAGAGCCTCTTCGACAACTTGAGCGATGACGATGAAGTTGCTCCAATGTGCCTCATGGCAAAGGGGCACAAGGTATCATCACTTGTCTCCACTCCCTCCATTGCTAATGAATGTCTAGATGAGCACAATAGCGATAGTGATGATGATGACATTAACACCGTGCTTAAGTCTATGAAAAACTTTGACATTCATAAATTAAATTTGCTCTTAAAAGATATTGAAAAATTGGAGGAAGTCGTAGAACAAAAGGAAGCTACTCTCGAGGCTCAAGAGGATTTGCTCATCCTCGAAAAGGAGAAAAATTGTGAGCTAGAGAAGAGCTTATCTTTTGAAAAAGGGAAGAATGAGGATTTGGTTAAAAACTTAAAATTGACCAAATCCGAAGTGACTAGTCTCGAGATCACCAACGCTTCACTTGAAGAGGAACTTGCTAAGGCAAAGGACGCCTGCAAGGCTCTTGAGTTGAAGCTTGTTGATCTCAAGAATAGCCTTCCGATTACCTCAACCATTAGCTTCAATTCTTCGTTACCTTCTACGAGCAATGGATGCGCTAGATGCTATGACGTTAATATTGATACTTATGCCACTAACCTTGAGACATTGCAAGTGTTAGCATATGAAAATGAGAAGCTCAAGGGGATGCTCGAAGATGGACTTCAAAAGTCCTACAAGGCAAGTAAGGGACTAGAGGAGTTCCTAGGTAAGCGACAAGGTAACACTATGAAACATGGGCTTGGATACACTCCACCAAAAGGGAAAAAGAGCAATATTGTGGTTGCTCCTTTAAACAAGCCCATCCAATTTGTTAAGAGCAAGGAAAACACTAAGTACAAAACCCACTCTACATTCTTTGCATCTTATGTACTTAAAAAACTAACTTAGGTCGGGTAGTTGCTTGTCACATTGGGGTAAGCCCAAAGATAACTCTTGTGTGCGATCTATTTAGGTCCCTAAATCACTTGTTACTAACGTCGTGGACTTAAGCAAGTTTGGGTACCAAAGAGCAAAAACTAAATTTCATTTTGTAGGCCTACACCTCCGATGGATCAAGTTGGATCTTGGATAGCGGATGTACACATCATATGACCGAAGAAAGGGCAATGTTCGCTCATTTGGGCGCCAATGGAGCGAATAGTGAAAGCATCGTTTTTGGCGATAATGGAAAAGATGAAGTAGTAGATTTAGGTAAAATTCTTATTACAAATGATTTTCATTTGAACAATGTTTTGCTTGTCGAATCACTAAGCTACAATTTGTTGTCCGTTGCTCAATTGTGTGAAGCGGGCTACAATTGTGTGTTTAGTGATAAGGGTGTGGATGTCATTAAGAGGATGAGCGGGTCCATAGCCGTTAAGGGGCGTTGAAAGGGAATCTCTATCTTGTAGATTTCACTACGGATAGAGTTAACCTTGAAAGCGTGTCTTATGGCTAAGTCTAACATGGGTTGGTTATGGCATTGCCGACTTGCCCATGTTGGTATGAGGAACCTCCATAAACTTCTTAAAGGCAATTACATCCTTGGATTAACCAATGTTGTCTTTGAGAAAGATAGGGTATGTAGCGCATGTCAAGCCGGGAAGCAAGTTGGAGCTACTCATCCTGCGAAGAACGTGATGACCACCTCAAGGCCGTTGGAAATGCTTCACATGGATTTGTTCGGCCCCATCACCTACATAAGCATTGGAGGAAACAAGTATGGTTTAGTTATTGTTGATGACTTTTCTCGCTTTACGTGGGTGTTTTTCTTGCATGATAAAAGTGAAGCCCAAGGATCTCTGAAGAAGTTCATGAGAAGGGCTCAAAATGAGTTCGAGGTGAAGATCAAGAGAATTCGGAGCGATAACGACACCGAATTCAAGAATACTGGTGTTGAGGAGTATCTCGATGAAGAAGGCATCAAACACGAGTTCTCGGCTCCCTATTCCCCTCAACAGAATGGGGTAGCCGAGAGGAAGAATCGAACCCTCATCGAGATGGCGCGCACGATGCTTGACGAGTACAAGGTCTCGGACATATTCTGGGCGGAGGCCATCAACACCGCGTGCCATAGTACCAACCGTCTGTATCTCCACAAGATTTTGAAAAAGACGGCGTACGAGCTCCTCACCGGCAAGAAGCCGAATGTATCCTACTTCCGAGTCTTCGGAAGCAAATGCTACATTCTCAACAAGAAAGCTAAGTCCTCTAAATTTGCTCCTAAAATAGATGAAGATTTCTTACTTGGTTATGGATCAAATGCCTATGCATACCGAGTTTTTAACAACACCACCTGTGTGGTTGAAATTTCGCGTGATGTGACAATTGATGAAACTAACGGTTCTCAAGTAGAACAAGTTGATCGTGCTGTGATTGACAGGGAAGAACCCCCGTGCGAAGCAATCAAGAAATTGACAATTGGAGAAGTAAGACCGCTTGAGCAAGATGTAATTCCAAGCACTTCAACTCAGGATGTTCATGATGCGACGATGGACGCTCCGGATGTTGCTCCCTCTTCCTCAATTCGAGCTCAAGACGGCTCGAATGCCACTCAAGACGATGAGGGTCCAATCCAAAGAACCAACGCAACCGTACCTCATCCAAGAGTCCATCAAAGTGTACAACGAGATCACCCGGTCGACAACATACTTGGAGACATTAACAAGGGAGTATCGACTAGATCTCGTGTCGCAAATTTTTGTGAATTTTACTCTTTTGTTTCTTCTCTTGAACCGCTTAAGGTAGAAGAAGCACTCCAAGATCCGGATTGGGTGATGGCTATGCAAGAGGAGTTAAATAACTTCGAACGGAACCAAGTGTGGAAGCTTGTCGAAAGGCCCAAGCAAAATGTGATTGGAACCAAATGGGTGTTTCGGAACAAGCAAGACGAGAATGGAATAGTGACGAGAAACAAAGGCCGGTTAGTTGCTCAAGGCTTCACGCAAATCGAAAGTTTGGATTTCGATGAAACATATGCTCCCGTAGCTAGGCTTGAATCTATTAGAATATTACTTGCCTTTGCTACTCACCATGATTTTAAGTTGTATCAAATGGATGTGAAAAGCGTCTTCTTGAATGGACCACTCTCCGAAATGGTCTACGTTGAGCAACCACTCGGCTTCGAAGACCCGAACCATCCGGACCATGTCTACTTCCTACACAAGGCTCTTTATGGACTTAAGCAAGCACCAAGAGCATGGTTCGAGTGCCTTCGTGATTTTCTTCTCGATCAAGGTTTTGTAGTCGGAAAGGCCGACCCTACTCTCTTTACTAAACACATTGATGATGATTTATTTGTGTGTCAAATCTATGTTGATGACATTATCTTCGGATCTACTAATGAACACTTGTGCAAGGAATTTAGCAGGATTATGACTAAGAGATTCGAGATGTCCATGATGGGCGAGTTGAAGTTCTTCCTCGGATTTCAAGTCAAACAACTCAAGTAAGGAACTTTTATATGCCAAACGAAGTACATCAAGGACATGCTCAAGAAGTTCGGTATGGAGAACACCAAGCCAATCAAGACGCCAATGCAAGCCAACGGGCATCTAGACCTCGACAAATAAGGTAAACCGGTCGTCCAAAAGGTATATCGCTCGATGATCGGTTCTCTACTTTATCTTTGTGCATCTAGGCCCGATATTATGCTTAGTGTGTGCATGTGTGCAAGATTTTAAGCCGCTCCTAAAGAATGCCACATGGTGGCCGTAAAGAGAATCTTGAGATATTTAGTGCACACTCCTCATTTTAGGCTTTGGTATCCAAAAGGTTCATCATTTGAGTTAGTTGGCTATTCCGATGCGGATTATGCCGGATGTAAAGTGGATAGGAAACGTACTTCGGGGACATGTCAATTCTTAGGTAGATCCCTTGTTTCATGGTCCTCTAAGAAACAAAATTCCGTAGCCCTATCCACAGTAAGCCAGAATATATAGCGGTAGGAGTTGTTGTGCCCAATTGCTTTGGATGAGACAAACTCTAAATGATTATGGCCTAACCTATAACCATGTTCCACTCTTGTGTGACAATGAAAGCGCCATAAAAATTGCCAACAATCCCGTCCAACATTACCGTACCAAGCATATCGATATCCGACATCACTTCCTAAGAGACCATTCCACTAAAGGCGATATCGATATCCAACATGTGAGCACAAATGATCAGTTAGCTGATATTTTCACCAAGCCTCTAGATGAAAAGAGATTTTGTGAGTTGAGGAGTGGGCTAAATATTCTAGACTCTCGCAACTTGGCTTGAAACATGCTCACAAATTTGATTGGTGATTGCAAAATGCTTTAGAAAAACTTATTTACTTTATTTCTCTCATCTTATTGTGTTTATTGGTTTTTGATCTTCGGATCTTGTCAATCATCTTGTGATCATGGTTTGAATTGTTGTTTGGCTTGCTGATCACTTGATGACTTGACTCATTAAGTCCTCTCATCCATTTCTTGCTCCGGAGTCATTCCTGCCTTTTGTTTAATGCCATCCTGAGAAGACAGTTCGGACTGTCCGAAATTCCATTCGGTCTATCCGAACTGGTTCGGACTATTCGAACTTACGTTCGGACTGTCCGAAGTGGGGCCTCGGGCTTTTTAAGCCGCCCGACCCTCTCTTCTTTTCTTCCCCTTATTCCATTTTTCACGTTTCTCTCTCCAAAGCTCCACCCCATCACTCAGATCTAGGGTTTTGGACGGAGTTCTTGCGGTTTGAGGGCTCCAAGATCCTCTCCAAGGGCAAGGGACTCTCCTCCATCATTCTTGTGCCCTAATCCTGCCTTGGGAACCCGGTTTCTCTTCTTCAAAAGGTTGGTTCAATCTATTCCGAATGCCGGTTATTTTTGTGTTCAATTTGAGAATCCTTGGACTCCAAACTATTCTAGACCTTGCTAGGATAGTTTTCTTTGGTTAGATCTCAATTGTATTGGATTATTGTCTAGTTTGAATATTTTAGAGTTTGAAATTGCTCACCTCGGACTGTCCGAGTTTCTGTTCGGATAGTCCGAAGATTTCCAACCATTTGATGTTCATGTAGATTCTAATTAGGGTCTAATCCAACTTCCACCCTTGCATAATGTTAGAATGGATCCGTCTCGGTGGCAATCCCCATTCTAGCAAGTCGGACATCGACGCAGCTCGCTCAAAAAGGCAAGGCATGATATTTCATGGTGGCTCCTCGGTGGCTCCGCCGATCCCCTCAAGATTCCCCTCAGTCTCCTCTCGCTCGGTCAGTAGGAAGCGAGCGCCAAGTCATTCATAAGCGGAAGAAGACTACTCATAAGGGTGCTCCAAGTCAAGGTGGCGGTGATCAAGGAGATGAGGGTCAGGGAGGCAGTGGTACTGAAAATCCTAGGGCTGCCATGCCTAGGTTGAGGCACTAAGTGTCTGACTCAGTAGCAGGAAGGAGCGCTGATCGGTCCGTTGGAGATTCACCCTGCTGTTCGTGCTACTCCAATGGGTGTCACTCCAAAGAAGAAGATGGACTACTGTATTGGGCAAGGGAGAGGCAAAGAAGTCCGCCAGAACAGGAGTCAGGATCCACTGTTGTATTTGCAAGAAGATTATGTGGACAAGCGATTCTGGAATCACTTCCAACAGGATTTTTATGACTCTGTGATTGCTGAGAAGAAGAACCCAGTGGCCTTGATGCAGTACATTGACTGGGACTATATGGCACAGCAGGAGGACTCTGTTTTTAATGAAGTAATTGCTGCCTGTGAGCGCCACAATTTGAGAGAGATCATGTCTTTCAGGTGCAAATGGAATAATGAAGTTGTGGCTCAGTTTTATGCGACTCTGTATGTTGACACAGATGCTGAGAGCACCATGTGGTTCATGGTTGATGGGCTATACTATGCTGTGACCAAGGCACAATTTGCTGACTGCATCGGATTCTCCACTGAAGGCTGGGAAAACTTGGACAAGCTGCATGTTTTTGACTCCTCCAGCATCAACGACTTGACTCCTCTATATGACGACTCTCAGAACTTCAACTTTGGGCACCACAAAGGTTTGAAGCCATTCTATGCTATTCTTTACAAGTTCTTGAGAAGACCTTGTGGCCCAAGGAGGAGCGCCACCAACATCGGTTCCTACTCTAGGAACTTGCTTTTGAGATTGGCGAGGATCTAGGCCGTTCGATGTGTTTGATTTTATATGGCAAGAGATCGCCTCAACTCCCTTAGCCCAGTGTAGCAGTGCATGATTTGCGCCCTATGTGATGTGTATGGTGGAGAGCATCTCGGGCTTATGGTTTGCTAAGGATGTGGAGCATGTGCGTCATCGAAGTTAAATGCGATCAAGGCTCCACCTCCTCCGAGTTCAGCCGATGCTGCTCCTTGGCCAAAGACCAGTCGGGTGTTCCTTCACGAGACCCTCTGCGGGTGATCCTTCTTCCCCAGCGGCTCCATCAAGAACATGCTTCGTGCTATTTTTACATCTTGGGATCAAAAATTATAAGAAGATGAAGCAAATGAATGAGAAGATCACCGACACTCGCCGTCGACTCAATGTCATCAAAGGAAAGCTCAACTTTGTCGTGTTCTTACGAGGAGTCCAAGTCGAGTCGATTCTGCATCGTTGATTCGGCGACCTGCGACTCTTTGATCTTCCGCCGTCTCTACTCCCATTTGGCGGCGATGAGGTGACTCTCAATATGTGCCCATTCGGGACAACGGCAATGACGGCAGCAGCGATGATGGCAGCGAGGAGTGACCCTTTTCGTGCCTTGATGCCAAAGGGGGAGTGAGGAGCATTAGATTATTTCGTTTGCATTCATTTGCTTATGCTTGTTGCTTGTTGAATTGTTGCTATTGTTGCTTATTTGCTTATGCACTTGTGTTGCTTGATGTTTTGTTGAACTATTTTGCTTAATTCAATTTCCCTTTAGCAATGCATTTGTGTGATATCTTGTCATATTTATTTATGCAAAGTATCTGCTATACATCTTGTTATATTCTCTCAGCGAAATTTAGGAGAGCTCTACTTAAATTTCCGTAAATATGTGCATTTGACATTCCACTCAAATTCTTTCAATGCACACATTTAGGGGAGCTTCTCGTGTATTTGGTTTTCCAAATACTCTCTCATTCCATTTTATCTAAATCTAATCGTGTTGTCATCAATTCACCAAAAAGGGGGAGATTGAAAGTGCATCTAGGCCCCTTAATGATTTTGGTGATTAATGACAACAAGATTAAGTGACTAATGAGCTTTATGAGTATTGTGAATAGATGAATACGCTCATAGGAAAGTCGCTTAAGGAAAGAGGTCTCTCAAATTCGAAAAGAAAAGGCGTCGGTTAAACTCAACGGTTGTATATGCTTTTTAAATTTTATTTGAGTTTAAGGATTGCCGCACTATTAAGAGGGATTTGGCAAGAAATAGTTTTAGAATGATCCAATGTGCTCAATGATGAATCCTAGTCTAAATATGAGTTAATGTGTAAAGTCTTGGGGGCAAAATGTTCAAAATGGTTCGGAGTATCCGAACCTATCTTCGGAATGTCCGGACTGGCCCCCTCGGTTGCTCAGGCAAAATTTGGTTTGGAATGTCCGAACCTTGGTTCGGAGTATCCGAGCTAACCCTCTCTGTTGGTCGAGTTCATTTTGGTTCGGAATGTCCGAACATTGGTTCGGAGTATCCGAACAGACCCCCTCGGTTAGGGCTAGGTCATTTTGGTTCGGACTATCCGAACAGTATGCTCGATAGTACGATTCCTTTTAGTTGGAATGTCAGAACCCGGTTCGAACTATCCTAAGCAGGTCTCGGACTGAAGTGAAAAACGGCTAGTTTTGGGAGGTTTTAAATACCTCCCCAACTCCCACCTACCCATTACCAAGTGCATTCAATTCATTCTAACAACTCTTTCACTCTCTCACAAAGCTCTAGTGTTCTCCTCCCCCAAATCTTGTGATTCTTGAATCTTTGAAGGGAGATTGAGTTGAGAGATTGGAAGATCAAGGATTTGTGATTCATCTTGAGCACGTGGTTCATCCTCGATCGGATTTCTTGCGAGATCTTTTACTCTTGGAGGTTGAGGACTCCTAGATGGCTAGGAGTCACCGGTGAGCCCCCAATCTTCGTGTGGGGCCGCCAGGAAGTTTGTGAAGGTCGAATCCACCTCATGAGGAAGGATTCAAAGAGTAAGCGGGTGAGTGCTTGGTGCAACACCTAGAGGACAAGGGTTGAAAGAGACTCGGCTTAGTGCGCCTCAGCGAGGCGAGGATCCTCAAGGATCGAACTTCGGAAAAATTCGGTTGGTCACCATGGTTCTTGATTCTCTTACTTATTCATCTTGTGCTTAGCTTAATTTTGGGGATTCAAGGGTTTAATAGGTTCTTGCAGTAGATATTGGTGGGATTTCATTTTCGCAAGTAATCTTAGCCAAGATACATCATTTGACACTAGAATCATACTCTAGATTTGCTAGATCTATTTTCTAGGGTTCTTGTGCTCGAACCGTTTGGACTATCCGAAATTTGGCTCGGACTATCCGAACCACTTGACGATCAAGTAAATTTCGAGTATCCAAGTTTAAAATTCATTGCGATTTAAAATTTGTAAGCGCCTATTCACCCCCTCTAGGCGACATCTCGATCCTTTCAACACCGCACCACGGTACCCTCTGTACCCTTTCCACACCACATTGGCCTTGTCATCGATTTGGGGCTTGGGTCATCCACCTTAGTGGTCCACCCAAGACTGTTCCCCAAATCGTAGCAGATTTTACAAACAAGTTTTAAGCAGTAATTAAAAGAAATGATTATTTATTATAGCTAGCCTACGGTGGTTCATTAATGGTAACTAATCAAGTCTTTCTAAACTAGCTCCTTTTTAGATTTCTACTCTATTTCCAGACAAATGCAATAACTAAATACATATAGTAATTATACGAAATAATGGGATCAAACATGTTCAAGGAGTGTGGCTTGCCTTGCGGGGTTAGAGCTTCGCCTAACGAGAGACAGTCGATGTTGTGTCTGGCCCCGAGTGGCTTCGGCTCCTGGTACAGCTCTAACGACTGCTCCTGCTCCGAGATTTGTGCCAACGGTTGCTCCGACGTCGATTCTAGCGCGAAAAGACGAAACCAATAAAGAAACGAACAAAAATAACTAAAGAAAGAAAAACGGAAAAAAATCGGGAGAAAATGGTAAAGCAGCTCGAGAGGTATTTTTGGAATTTTCTCGACTCGGTATGGTAAACAGAGATCATTTTGGACTCGGTGACTCGAATCGATCAAGAATAGGTGTTTTGGGTATTTTTGGTTTTTGGGAATTTTGGAATTTTTTGGGATTTTTAATTGCTTTTGAATTTAAAACAAAACTTAAATCGAAAAGAATAAAAATCAAACTGGATTGAGCCACTTGTGCACTTGGCCGATCGACCTATGGCCATGAACGCCTGCAAGGGTGACAAAGTAGCCCGGCTAGCGGAGGTCGACAAGCGAGGCCTAAGGCACTGGTAATTGGAGAGAGAGGGTCGACAGTGGGGCCACCTAACAATGAGAGAGGGAGACAGTAGGGCTCATGGCGTTAAGCTTCTTGGAGCAAGAAGAAGGCAAGACGATTTGGCGACAATGACTCGGGTGAAGGAAGAAATGGCGGGGAAGGAAGAGGATCTGCGAGAACTTCGGTGGCGTGGAGAAATGGGGAGAAAAGGGCGGAGCGGCGGCGGTGGGGACCGGAGCCAAGGAAGATGAAGCTCGGCGCGACGCGAGGAGGCCACCAGAGAGGAAGAGAAATGGCGATGGAGGGAGAGGAGAGTGTTGCGGCTCGAGAAGGAAGAAAATGGACGGGCGAAGGGGCTATTTATAGCCGGAACCGAAGGGGAAAATGACGCGGGGAAATGATGGCACCGGCGACTCGGAACGGCGAGGGGAGGGCTCTAGGCGTGGCGAAAAGCTAGCCGGCGCGCGCGGAGAGGTGGAGCGGTGCCAGGCGGCGATTCGATGGGGCGAAAAGGCGACAGGACGGTGGAGCAGGCGTTTGCTTTCTCGGCAATGGCGAGGGGACGGCGGACGGAACTGGTTTCGCCAAAATGGGAAAACGACACAAGCTGTTGCAAGAACGGGCGAACAAGCCGAAAGCGGGAAAGCGGGTGGGGTGGCGTCGTGGCAAGGCCGAGCGAGCACACAGGCGAAAAAAATTGGGCAAATGGCGGGCCACACGAGGTATGTAGCTAGGCCGGCAGTGTGAAAAGAAAATTCGGGAAGGGAAAGGCAGGAGGAAGAAAAAAAAGAAAGCGGGTTTTCGGTTGATTTGGCTAAAAACGGAAAGATGACAATTAAATCCGAAATAAAACAACACAAAATTCGAGAAAAATAGGGAAAATCCAAATAAAATAAATAAACCCATTTTCGAAATTTTCGGGGTATTTCAACCTACCCTCCTTAAAATAAATCTCGTTCCCGAGATTTAGTCTTTAGGGGACAAGTTGGGAAAATCCTGCTGCGATCCCGATTCCCTTTTTCTCAGGTGGTTTCCTCCAAAGTGATCTCCTTGCAATATTCTGAACCTTCTGACATTCTTGTTTCTGAGCTTCTTGTTTACTTTTCTCATTGATCCGATCTGGCTCCTCACATAGACTAAGTTGTTCTACGAGTTAATTCTTTTTAATTGTACTTGGTCTATGGTTGTCGAAGACCTTTCTTTCACTGGGATGCGTGGGTCATACTGAGTTAATCCCAGTCTCGTCGGTAACTTGTAGGTCACTTCTTCTGCTCTACTTGAAATTCTGATACGGACCCACATTTTTGGGTGCAACTCTTTCATTAAACCTAGAATCTGCGCCCTAGCTTGAGGTGTCGCTTTTAGTTAGGCCAAATCCTTGACTCAGGAACTGATATCCTTACATTTGTTGGCCGCATAACTCTTTTGTCCCTCTTATGCGGCATATATATATTTATTATATATACACCTTTTTTCCTTTTGATTCTCTCATGGACTTCTTTATTCTGAGCGATATGTGGCCCAAAGAGTTGTTCCTTTTTTTTTTGACCTTTGCCCAAATTTATGGGGTTCCATACCTGCTTTAGTAAGGGCTCCAAAAAGGTGACATTCACACGGATCCGTAGCGATTATTGTTGGAGGGTTTGGCAAATGGTAAGCGGGTGGTCCAAGAGGCTTTGTGGCAATTGCCCTTAGCATGTCTTTCATAATCTGGTTAACTCTTTTTCTGTCTGGCCATCAGTCTGCAGGCCGTACTTATTTGTCAAGTTTGTCCCCATTGCTTCACGTAGACACTCCTAGTACTTGGGCGTTGGTTGTTTCCTTAATCTGATACAATTTTTCTTAGGTTTCCACGCAGCTCTTGTTACTTGTGTCAAGTATAGCTCTGTTAATTTATCCCTGTCGAGAGTCTTCTTGTTGGGATAGAAGTGGGCTACTCTTGGTCAGTCTTCCAGTTGTCATTCAAATTGTATCAAATCCTTGTTGAGTCTTTAGGTTATCTGGTGATGCAGTATATTTTGATCTCGTCCCATTTCTGTCTCGGAGCGGAAGTGGTTGTAGTGGACTGGCGGTCTTTTGATGGTCAATCTTATCCCTTTCGACATACAACACTACACAGGACATACTCGGTTACTTTCTTTTGTCAAAATCAATCCTCTTATATCTTTATTATCATATATACGGCTATAGGGCCGTAATATGCCTTGTTCATCCTGTGAGAGTTCTTGAGAGGTTGGTATCTATCATTCCCTTTTCATCTTCTTGCGGGATTTTCTTCATCTTCTCTTTGAAATTTGTCTTGATTTGGTCCAAAGGATTCGGTGGGGTCCCAACCGAGTGTATGGATCTGGCACCTCTTGTAGGTCAAGATTTCCTTTCCATTTATATTTGGTTCCTCATGGTGGGTTAAGTTACTTTTCATGCCAATTTGTCTAGCTATTTTTAATGATTGGCATATTGGGTATCTCTGAGGTGAGGATCTTGATTTATTTCCTTTCTGCTAACTCTGGGTTTGTCTACACGATCACTTATTGTCCCTGGCCATTTGTAAGGGTGATGAATGTTATGTGATGATCTAATGTTATCTCATGCCTGGTTGACTAATCCATACTTAGGATGACATTCAGACCTTCCACTGATCACGAATTTAACTCCTTGAATGATCAATTTCTAGGATCTTCATACTTGAATCGAGTTGCAAACAATTTCTCAGGTATTTGGAAAAGAAAGATAGGTGAAGGAGAATAGGCGAAACCATATTTGCAAACAAGATCCAATAAAACCAAGAAGTGAAGCTGCACTGGAGTTAAAAGAATCAATGCGGCTAAGACTAAGCTTGAAACTTACCGATTATAACATTTGCAACTTCTACAGCTTCTTTGGCGGACTTATGATTTATCCTTCCTTGCAAGTTTCTCGGAGCATCGAGGTTTGTTTCGGTCTTCAATGGTGCCCTCTCTTGTGGTGACTCTTGTTGCTGTCTCGGCAACTGGTATGGCACAATCTGTCGATCTGCCGGGATAACGTTGGATGCCTGAGCCTTGGCCACATTGGATTTTAAGTGCTTCCTAGGGCAGCAATACCGAAAATGTCCTGTCTGTCCACAGTGAAAACAGCGAACGGTCTTGTGGGAGCAATCATTTGCATAATGATTCCCCTTGCAATTGAAGCACTTTCCTTTCATGAGGCGAGGCATAGCAGATCTGGCCTCTGTTTCCCCTCTGACTGTCTTTTAGCACGGAAATTGAAGTGCGATCGGCATTTGTATTCTTAGCAGCATCGGGTTCTGCATCCTTAGTTGTTGTGCCTTCCTTTTTCGAGTATATTCTAAGTCGTTCAGGGTTTCCTCGGTAATTATTAACTTGTCGACCATTGTTAATAAGTCTGAGAAGTCAAGTGTTGCAACGTGGAACTTCAAATTTTCATGTAGGCCTTTGTAAAATCTCTCCATTCTTTTTGCTTCGGTATCCAACTCTCCTGGAGCGTATCGTGTTAGTTGATTAAATTGGTAGAGGTATTCCAAAACCGTCCTCTCACCTTGGTGTAGCGTCAGAAATTCCCTTCTTTTCGCTGCCATTAAGCCGGCAGGGATGTGAGCTTTTCTGAATGCTTCCTCAAATTCGACCATGTGGTTTCTTGTCGGATTTATCTTTGGAAGTTCATCCACCTGCGGCGGCTTGTCCTTGTAATTGGTGCGGCGTATAACACTCGCTCTCTATCCGAGCACTGAACCGTGTTGAGTCTCCGTTGAATGTCACTGATCCAGTCATCCGCTGCGAGTGGTTCTGCTACACTTGAAAAGACGGGTGGTCTCATCTTCTGAAAACCAGACCATCTTGATCATCCAGTGATTCCATCTTGTCCATGGAACTGCCATTGGAAAGATTCTTAGGGTCTAGCGGCTAGCTGATTCATGATTCTTTCCATCTGCTGCGTCTGGCGCATCTCTGCCTCCTGCCTATTCCTCTCTATCATGGCCAGCACCTCGGCCAGGTTGGTCGGGTGTCCTATTGATTCTGCTTCCTCACTTAGGTTGCGGTGTGATCCTACCATCTTGCTTTTGCTGATTCTTACTCGGTTCTGCAGCAAGTTTTGAGCAAGCAGGAGGTAAGTAAGATTTAGAGTTTGGAGTAAGAGCAGAATGAATAGGTGAGGGTCTCAAACGAGAAGAGGGAGTCTTTTGAGTTGGGTAGAGTTATACGGATATTTAGGACCAAACAAAATATCAGAGATTAGGAAACATAGTTTTTCATATATTATGGAATCATACCCAATACCGTCTTAAGGTCTCGTACGACCCATGTTACACTACCAAAAGACTTATCACAATAGTGGCGTGATCTAAATCTAGCGATCTATCACGGCGGAGACTCCTTTGTAAATCGTCGAAATGGGTCGAGCCCACCACCTAAAAGCGAGAATTTCTAGGGATGAGAAAAATCTATACGTCATCTGCTAACACGGAAGTTTTGAAGTTAGTTGAGAACAGAAACCTCAAATCAATTTTTAGAAACAGAGATTTAGGTAAGGCAGAAGGGGGTGAGATGAAGAAGATAGCAAATATGCTTATATGTTTTCGTAATCTATTTTCCTTAAGTTTAAATAACCTTTTTGGAAAAACAATTCCTAATCCACCTTAAGGTCTTGATCTACTGGTCAAGTCAAGCTCTGATACCACTTGTAACAGACCGCCCTTTTTAGGGAGGGTGCGTATAAATACCTCCACAGCTACCCATGAATTTAGCTGTAGGTAACCAAGTGTACATTGCTAGACATAAAAGCAAATGCGAATATTTGATAGATAAATTAAGGGCCTAACGGCCAAGGTTTTACAAAAGGTGCGACTGGCACCAGATACATTACCACAAACATCCACAGGAAAAGCTTGAGCAAATAGATCAAGACCTTCAAAACCAAATAACATCGCCATCTACGTTCTCCTGGGACTCGTCGTCTTCTTGAAATTCTAAAAGATAGATTTTAGGAGCAAGGGTGAGTACACAACCGTGCTCAACAAACCACACGGAAACTCTGAATATTACATACACGGAGTTTCAAAGAATTGGCATAAATTTAAATATTTGGTCGATGCATGAGCTAGGATTAAGTATAGTACAAAAGAAACATAAATCAATCAATCAATATTATGATCACAACACCATCACTGATTTATTAACAAAATCCAGGTTACGGCAAATTTATTATCAAAACTACTCAAGCTCGATTCATGAATCACCTAAATTAACTTGACTTCATTAGCAGGAAGCATGGCGTATTGAATACCATTTAGATCACTCTGTGAGCTACTCAACTTTACCCACAAGATATCTCGGTCATTAGTGCCCGCGATTAACATGCAACTTTTATGCATGCGGCTAACCAGAGATGAACATAACCTTTCATTGAATTTCCCTCTTTAGCTCCTACCCGATGGCGGTGCACATCCTCGACCTCCAAGAACCCATCGCCAAAGCGAGCCTCACGACTGACCGATCGAGGAATCCTACTGTTGTGAAAAGCCAGAATGGCGCTTCATTCCGTTTCACCCCAAACCACAACGCTACCCATTCCTCCTTACAAAGAATGGGGGTCCACCTGTAGGTATTCCAAGAGGAAAGACAATATACCGGGCTACGTGGATCAGACCAAAAGAATTGACCGACCCAACTTGTGGTTGAGTGGGGACTGAGTTATTTACTTTACCTAGAGGTTGATCCTTAATTGCTGAAGACAAGCCCGACACACACCGCGCACCGATACCTCCTGTACCCTTTCCACACCTTGGCCTTGTCATCGATTTGGGGCTTGGGCCATCCACCTTCGTAGTCCACCCAAGACCTGTCCCCCCAAACCGTAGCAGATTTTACAAACAAGTTTTAAGCAGTAATTAAAAGAAATGATTATTTATTATAGCTAGCCTACAGTGGTTCATTAATAGTAACCTAGGGTTACAATCGAATATGGCATAATGAACATGGTCTTAACAAGAACATGGGTTTTAACTAATCAAGTCTTTCCAAACTAGCTCCTTTTTATATTTCTACTCTATTTACAGACAAATGCAATAACTAAATGCATACAGTAATTATACGGAATAATAGGATCAAACATGTTCAAGGAGTATGGCTTGAGTTGCGGGGTTAGAGGTTCGCCTAACAAGAGACGGTCGATGTTGTGTCTGGCCCTGAGCTGCTCCGGCTCCTGGTACAGCTCTAACGACTACTCCTGCTCCGAGATTTGTGCCATCGGTTGCTCCGACATCGATTCTAGCGCGAAAAGACGAAACCAATAAAGAAACGAACAAACATAACTAAAGAAAGAAAAACGAAAAAAGAACCGGGGACAAAATGGTCGAAACGGAGCTCAAAGGTATTTTTGGAATTTTCTGGACTCGGTATGGCGAAACGGAGATCATTTTTGGACTCAGCGGCTCGAACTGATCAAGAATAGGTGTTTTTGGGCATTTTTGGTTTTTTGGGAATTTTTGGAATTTTTCTGGGATTTTTAATTGCTTTTTGGAATTTAAAACAAAACTTAAATCCGAAAAAGAATAAAAATCCAAACTGGATTCTGGGCCACACAGTGCACTTGGCCCAAACATGCACTTGGCGATCGACTGTGGCAGCTGTATGGCCGGTGGTGACAAAGTGCCCGGCTAGCGGAGACTGGCAAGCGGGGCCTAAGGCACAAATTTGGGAGAGAGGGCCGGCAGTGGGGGCCACCTAACTGAGAGAGAGAGACAAAGGGCTCGTGGCGGCAAGCTTTTGGAGAAAGAAGAAGACGACAGGCGATTTGGCGAACGGCGGCTCGAGGTGAAGTAAGAAATGGCGGGGAAGGAAGAGGATGCTCCGGGGAACTCGGTGGCAGGGAGAAATGGGGGAGAAAGGGGGCGGAGCGGCCGGGCGGCGGTGGGGACCGGAGCCAAGGAAGATGAAGCTCGGCACGGCGCGAGGAGGCCACCGGAGTGGAAGAGAAATGGCGGAGGAGGGAGAGGAGAGTGCTGCAGCTCGGGAAGGAAGAAAATGGAGGGGCGAAGGGGCTATTTATAGCCGGAACCGAAGGGGAAAACGACGCGGGGAAATGATGGCACCGACGACTCAAAACGACGAGGAGAGGGCTCTAAGCCTGAAAATTTGGCAAACGCTGCGGAGAGGTGGAAGCGGTGCGGCGGCGATCGGACAGGCGAAAAAGGCAGGGACGATGGAGCGAGCATTCGCTTTTTGGCAATGGCGAGGGGCAATGAACGAAACCGGTTTCATAAAGCAGGAAGACGACACAAGTTATCACGCATAATGGGCAAAGGCGTAAGCGGGAAAGGAAAGGGGTGAAATTGAGGCTTGAGCTAAAGCCGGCCGAAAGCGAAAGCACACGAAGGAAAAAATTGGCGAGGCCAAGCGCCACACGAGGACAACGGCACGGGTAGTAGCAATGAAAGAAAATTCGGGAAGGGAAAGGCGGGAGGAAGAAAAAAAGAAAGAGGGTTTTCGGTTGATTTGGGCAAAAACGGAAGATGATAATTAAATCCGAAATAAAACGAAATAAAATTCGAGAAAAACAGGGAAAATCCAAATAAAATAAATAAACCCATTTTCGAAATTTTCGAGGTATTTCAATGGGCCCGTTGCATTTTTTTTAATTACAAATTTAGCCTTTGTCAGAACAAAATTGTAAAAATACAAAAACAGCGGCGTGTGGAAGACCAGTTGGTCCCCTTTCTTCGCCTGCTGGAACTCCTCGTTGATGTTGCGCCCTCAGTTCTGGAGGGACCTCGTGCGCTCCTCCGGGCCATGGCGGCGCGATCGCCTCCACCGTGTCTCGACTTCTTCTTTGGTCTGAGTGTCGGTCCGTCGTTTTCGATAATAAACGCCACGGAAGACTCCTTGAGAGCGGGTGGTTGCAGCGCTCCTCGGTCGAGGCGGAACTTCGAGCGAGGAGCGATGCGATGAGGTCTTCCCGAGGTGGGTCGGACCACCTACGAGAGAAACAAGCTTGCCAAGACCATTGGCGGCGAAGTCCGAACTTTCAAGCGAAAGCCTTGTTGGGGTGAAGAGGCGGTGATCCGTGGGTGCCACCATCAAACTCAGAGAAAAGATCTTCACGCCGCCCCTACCTAGCACGCCAACTGTCGATGTTTGTGATCGGCAATGAAAGAAAGAGGGAATGAGGCAAAGCGGAAGATGAGAGCTTGATGGTAGCAAGACACAAGGGGTTTATCCAGGTTCGGGCTCTCCAATGGAGATAACACCCTAGTCCTGCGTTCTGTGGTTTCTTATGAGTATATGAGAGTTCTTCTGTTTTCTTCTCTTTTGTTCTTATCTTACAACTGCTGTTCTCCTTATATCGCAAAGGAGAGCTGCCCGCATACAACGAGAGGGGGGGGAGTGGTTACATGCAGAAGAGATTGTCCTCGTCCGATCAGCGCCAAGATATCCTGCGAGGCAGTCGCGCCTTCTAGAGGTGCAAGCTGTTGCTCACCTACCGGCGACTCTGTTCCCATGCTTTTCCCCTGCTGCAAGCCGGTGCCCTTCTGGAAAGTCTTGCTTCGTGGCTTGTCTGGCCCATCTCATTCCTTCGGTCCAATCCGTCCGGCCCATTAGGCAGGACCCCCGGGTCCGGGTATTCCACATCATGCACACATTTTCTATTGCAAGAGTAGTTAATTTATTTTCATATTTTTTTTCATTCGTTGATTCTAATAAATAAGGTTATAGCCTGAATTTTCTCAGTGAAAAATGTTATAATTTGAAGATAGTAGCATTTCCATTTAGTTGTCAAGGTATGGTAGCAACTTCCAATCTTATTAAGTTGTTAATTGACTAGTTAACAAAACTGTTCTGTATCACCTTGGCTGGATTATTTTCAGAGCTTCAATGAACAATGCATATATCCAAGACCATACTGATTGGGGACTGGGGAGAAGCTGTAAGATGTTTCTGAGAGGAATGGACTAGATCCGCAGAATATTGCATTGACAGTGCATAGTGTTCAAAATGTTGTCCAAATTAAACAGACATAGAAAGTAGAAACATCTCAGTAGTCCAATTTAATGCAATTGCATCAGTAAAACGATAAGTTACGAGAATACCAATCAAGGTAATACATATTATTGCCTCTGTTCAGAAATATAAAACCACAGTGTTGTTCATGTTTAAAATGATCATAAAGGAAATGTTTGCTAAGGCAACAGAGAGTCAGAGACAGGTTTCAAGAGCTTCCAAGCACATTACTCAATCAAAATTGTTCCAACAACACGTTCTAGTCCTCAAGCAATCGACTAGATGAACATTAAGTAAACAATATAACCTTATAAGTTACTCAAGAAGGCTAAATAGGCATCCTCCATCAACAATGACAACAATTGAAATCAGGGAATACAACAAAAAATTAAGTCCTCAATCAAATTAATTTGAAGAATAAATCTCACAGCATCTCCTTTTATTCAATCTGCACTTTCTTGTAGTTCATGTACTTGAACTTACATATCTCCTCAAAGAAATCATCAGCAGCCTCATGGCAATTCTTCATCTGCGAGATTCTGATGACCATTGTCCGCAGCTTCACACTGTACTTCACAAGCGACTCCAGAGTGTTCAGCTTCTGTTCAGCATTGAGCGGCGAGCGCACGGTGATCAAAACCTCTTCCAAGCAAGGGATGACGAATCCTGAATCCAACTGCATGGACAAATCACAGGAATTAGCCATATAGTGACATCAGACATACCAATCTTTGATACAATATTGCAATACAGCAATAGACATGCTATGCCACTCACGTTTTTCAGGCTATTTTTCTGACATAGAGCGGCAAACATAGCACCATGGATCTCAAACTTGCAGAGCTTAGGGTGGCTGTTGAAGAAGTCGACCAAATCGACCTCCGGGAACGGCTGGAGCGCGTCGAAGTCACCGCAGAACTCAATCTTCATCACCAGATGCTTCACCACGCTCGCATACTGCAGCACCGAGCTGACCGCAGCCCAGGTCCACTGGACACCACGCAGCGAGAGGTATTCCAGATCTGGGAGCTTCCCAGTGTCCACCTTGAACACCCTCCCTGCATCATAACATCACAACTTAACACATTGCATCCAAACAGCACAAACTATTTTGCAACAACTATGGTTAAGGATTCGAGGTATGTTGCGCACCGGTGCTCTTGGCGATTGAGAGGCGGCGGAGGCTGTGGCCATCCCGCAGATTGATCCAGGTGAAGCCCTGGACCTCGAGTGACTCGACGCGGGGCGCGGCGAGCAAGAGCGAGCAGTTGCCGGCGCCGAGGAAGTCAAGCCGGCACCGCTCAAGCAGGGAGAGCTCGATGGACACCGCGCCAGAGCAGTCGCAGCCAAGCAGCGATAGGTCGGTGAGGTTGGGGCACGCGGCGACGGCGTCTTTCACCGCGCTGTCCCGCAACGGCGCGCCGACGATCTCCAGCACGCGGAGCCGCTCCAGCCGGCCCCAGGCCGGCGCGGCCGTGAGCGACACCCCCCAGAGCCTCAACTCCTCCAGGCCCGTGGCCAGGCCAATGCAGTCCAGGTGGCCGCTGTCCGCCACCTTGTCGGCGGCGGCGTCCATCCGCAGCTCGAGCACCCGCAGCGAGGCGCTCCGCATGGCGAGCCAGGCGGGGAGGCGGGCCATGGAGAAGGGACAGTAGATGACCAGCTCCCTGAGCCGCGCGACGGCGGCCACCATCCTCCCGATGGCCTCGTCGGCGGCGCCCCCGGCCGCGGCGGCTGCGTCGAAGGCGTTCCGCGGGAAGAAGAGCGCCGGGAGGTAGGGCACGCAGTCGCGCCAGCGGCGGCAGACGCAGGCGCACGCCGCCACGTCGCGGACGTTGCTGAGCATCGACAGGATGTGCTGCACGACGCCGTCCGGGGCGGAGTTCATGCCGCTGCCGTCGCATTCCATGTGTTCGACGAAATGCCCCGCACGAACTCACACGAGATGTGATGGACCAGGTGGGTTTACGTTTACAGTTTACTAGTAACATAGATAAGCAGACGGGTGTGGGACGCCGTGGGGTGGGGGATTTGAAATTTAAAAAACGGGGAGAGGATCCCGCTCGTTGGGAGGGGGAATTTGAAATTTCGGCGACCGTTCGCTCGGATTCGGGAGGTTTCGCAGAGTTTGAAACAGGGCGTGTTTGAGGGGTTTTCTCTTTGCTGATTTTGGAGGCTTCAATTTCTTATCCTGGGTCTGCGGTGCAGGGTTCCAATTTTCGCAGAAATTTCGGATTCCGAATTTTCACGAAATCTAGACTATTGGCCAAATAAAAAAATTAAAAAATTGAAATTGCTACACTAATTTTATTTTTTGGTGAAAATTCATTGAAATTTCATGATTTTTAGCCGGTTTTTGAACTTTTAGGGCCTGATTTGACCAGATTCTGTCCAATAACCCTTAAAAAAGTCATCTTCTACAAAAAAAATTTAAAATAGAAATTTTGAGACATTTTATAATTTTAGTAAAAATATTGTTAGATTTTTATAAAATTGTACAACCTTGATAATAATCTAAAATTTTTATTATACTATGTATCATAGTGTAGGATCATACAAAAAAATTCAAAATAATTGAACTACATTTGTTATCTTTAAAAATCAAAAATAGTATGAACATAATTGGGATAGTTACATTATCAAAAATTTATAAATTTTCTCGAATGTGATCATAATCTAAAATTTATATGAGAGACTAAGAATTGCCTCATTACCATTATATAAAAAAAATTAAAAAATTCAACATTTTTTGTTTGTTCAATCCACAAAAAATTGAAATTTTTTTAAGGTGGTTTGAACAATTTTTCATTTTGTTCAAGTTTGTCGGTAACACTATTTGAATTTTTAAAAATTCATGAAGCTTGATCATTATCTAAAAATTTTTATAAAAACATTAGTGATGCATCATATTTATTCACAAAAAATTTAAAAATTTTCAAACATGATTTGAACTATTTTTCATTTGGTTCAAACTTGTTGGTCAACGTTTTAGAACTTGCTAGTCAACGTTTTATCAGGACAGTAGAAATGTTTAAATTTTTGAAAATTCCTCATATATGATAGTCATATGAAATTTTTATGGGAATATCACTGATGTGTTAAGAACTTACATAAAAATTTCAAAAATTTTCAACATCGTTTGTACCTTTTTTGTTCAGTTGAAATTTGTTAAAATTTTAGAAATTTTGCCCGAAATTTGATCCAGAAATTCCAGATTTAAATTTTTCTTTTTGAATTTTGTTCATATTTTATCTGAAATAACGAGATTTTGCTAAAATTTTATATTTTAGTGGGGTGCAAGATATAAATCAAAAAAAAAATTGGAAGCCCGCTGCGGCATGGTCTTGGACCGGTTTGTCGGGGCTTTCGTGGTTTGTCGATTTTGCCCTGATTTGGTGTCGTGTGCCGGTAGATTGACTTTTGAATATACTCCATATAACGGCGCATGGGATAGCCGGATGCTGAGGCCATCCAGGTGTCATCCTTGGCTTTTTTGCGAAAAACCCCTTGTGTTTCTTGAATTGCGGATAGGTCCCTGTGGATTACGAATAGGTCCTCCGCGATTTTTTGTGAGGGGGAGATTTTTATTTTTTTCGCGTTTGGGTCCCTGGTGCGATATTTTACGGAAAAAAAAACTCCCGTTAAATTCAAATCGCGAATAAGCCTTTTTCTAATTTTTTTAGGATAGCAGACAGGTCCAAAAATGTGACAAACAGGCCCTCGCTATTTACGTCTAGGTCATTTCTCCGTTTTTCACGGAAAAAATATTTTCAGCACCAAAAATATGTGTGCATCTCTAAGAAGGTTGTCATCACGTCTAGGTCCTTTCTCCGTTTTTCCCGAAAAAAATGTTTTCGTCACCAGAAATATGTGTGCAACTCTAAAAAGGTTGTCATCACTAATAATTTTTCGCCCTTTTCCCTCTAGACTATTTTCCCACCTCGGTCTCCAATATTTCCCAAATAATTCGTCGAAAGAGATATTTCTACAACTCTAACTCTCTGTTTTTCCCCGTAACTCGGTTTCTGCTGTTTTTCGGAGTGAGAAATATGTTGAAGATCACGTTTACGTCCTTTCGTCGATTTTTTTCCTACGCCCACACAGCACGGCGTGCAATAGCACGCTACCATGTCTAGTAGTGTATGAAACCATCAATGTAACGGGTTACACGAGGCCTTCTACGAGAAAAGCATTTAAGAATTGATGGGTTTGTGTCTCTTACTTGAAGTTCAGAAATGTGCAAATTTAGAGTATATTTGGATGAGCTATGGCTTTTCTGAAAAGTTATTTTTTTGTTTTTTAAGCTGAAAAGCGGTTATAACTTTTTATAAAAAATTATTTAATAAATAGCTAATTTCCCTCAGCAATAAGTTACAAAAGCAGGTGCAGCCTAGCTTTCAGCTTTAGGCTTATATCAAAAGCCGCTTAAAAGCTGAGCTTAGAGATGACAGTTTTACCCATGGGTTTGGGTACCCGTGGGTACCCAACCCGATAAGAGTGGGTATGGGTAGCACTTTAGACCCATGGGTTTACGAGTTTGGGTACCCGATAAGCCCATAGGATGGGTGTGGGTGTCAATTTGTACCCATGGATACCCAATGGGTATCCTATGACATGTGGGCCCACTTTTTTAGAGGTATATTAGAAAAACAAACTCACAGACTACTTGGCTGAGTTGGCTCCTCTCTAATTCCCCTCGCCCCCATCACCTCCCTTCCCTTACCCCATCGCCTGATTGCTTCGGCCTCCCTCCCCTCGTCTTTGCCTCCCTCGGCGGCGGACGCCTGCTCCTCCCCTCGCCGCCGACTCCTCCCATCGGCTCCCTATGGTTCGGCGCGCATAGTGCCCAAAAAAATAGAGAGAAAGGAGATGTCAAGAGATAGAAGGAGAGGGGGAGGAGCATGTGACTGCCGTAGCGCCCCCCACCTCTGCCTTCGCCTTTCGGTGCTCGCGCACAGATCTGTGCCCATGGATACCCATTGGGTATTGGGTACCCATTGGGTTTGGGTATGGGTACAGATCTGTACCCGCAAAGCTTAATGGGTTTGGGTAGACGGGACTTTGTTTGGGTTTGGGTTTGGGTTTAAGGCAGTGGTACCCGGAGGTACCCACCCGATTGCCATCTCTAGCTGAGCTATTTAGGAGATTTACTAACTTTTCATAAGTTAAAGCTGGCTTTAAGCCCCCCTCCCCCACCCAAACAGCGCCTTGGGCAACCACAACTTTTCATAATGCAGTGGAGTTGTGGTGTACGTCTTCATCTATCAAGGTATAAATCCCGATGCTTACCTCTACACACACAAATGTATCTCGGTAGAAAGTTTGTGAGGTTGTGAATTTATTTTATGGTCAGTCTAAATCCTAGATGTGTGCATCTACTTTGTAACAGTTTTGCTAATTTGATCTTTGGTGAGGGCATCCTCTTGTTTTAAAATGTAGCGGCACCCTGTTACCTCCCATACTTCCCTTTCCCCTTTAGCGTTCTCTCGTTGCAACACTTGGTGGCATCCTCTTCGTATCCCATTCTCTTCCTCTCAAACTCAAAAAGGTTTTTGTTTTCAAATGTCCTCCTGAGTTTTTTAATAGAAATTAATTTTTAACAATTTTTAAAAGTTTTTGAATCCAAAGTTTTCAAACTGAAAGTTTCCTAAACCAAAAGTTTTCAATTCAATTAATCTGCAAAATTCGAATCGAAATTTTTTGTGTAAAATAAGAAGGAAGATGGGATAGGGGAAGAGAAGATGGAGTGAAAGGAGGGATGCTATGTGGTAGCACCTAGATATGTCCCCATCAAAGAATTGGTAAAGGTAATCTCAAATTAGTAGTACTCACTTTGTAATCGTAAAAACAAAAAAGTATGTAAATTCTGATAATCGTGAGGGTAACCTCAAGTTAGTAATACCCACTTCGTAATCATAAAAACAAAGAATTATGCAAATTCTAATGATCTATATTTGGGTTAGGGTCCCTGCGATTCTAGTACAAAACGTAGAAGGGTAATTGTAAGAACCAAACGTTAGAGATTTCCGTAAAACAGAATTTCGTTCGGAGCAAACATAAATTCGACAAGAACGAAGCATTTCTGATATTCATAGCATTTCATTATGACACGGATCAAGTCACCTGTGGAGTTTGGGCACGGATCAGGGGATTTTTGGCTAAAAAGTTGACACTCAATTATTTTTCACCAGTAGCTCTAAAATAGGATTACTGTGGGCTTGATGGATCAAATGCCAAAATTTTGCCCCATAGAAGTGCGAATTCATCAACAAGTGCAGGATGCAGTCTTGGTCTCAGATCTTCAATCCACTTTGCATCTCTCAACGCCTGCAAAACTCTCCTCTCTTTTTTTCCCTCGCTGAAATGCTGTGCAGGCTTGGTGCCTGTCCCTCCAGCCACTCGTCATGACAGAAATTGTGTAATGGCCATGCCCCAAAATGATTTCAGTCGCTTCTTGGAAGAGCCTTTGATCCGACTTATTGCATGGCAGTTCGAATTCTGCAAAGATTTTTATCTGGCGACGTGCAAGCGTTCCTTAGCCATCTGAGTCGAAGGAAGGAAGTCAACATTTTTCTAACCCCCTAATAATTTTTTTTTATAAAAATTGGCATTCTTTCAAACGCAATTGCAAAAATAACTCCCTCTCCAACCACCGAAGCACCGGTGGGTGACATGTGTCACCTACCGTGCTCTCACACCATGAAAGAATGTGCCACGTTGCAGTGCTCAGAAGGAACACCTACCGAGCTATGAGATCTCGATAGCAACCATGCTTGCAAGCTATGGTAGCTCGGTATCACCTGCCGTGACCCAGTAGCGTGATGGGTAATATGTGTCACCTGTCGACGCTTCGCGGTCAGAGAAAAGGTTATTTTTATAATTACGTTTGAAAGATGACTACATTTACAAAAAAAAAATTGCCAAGAGACTAAAAAAAAGGAAAAAAGGTACTTTCATGCTTTTTTCTTTTGACAACTGCACAAATATCAAAGCATGAATGAATGGTAGATGGTAATTACTTATCCTTTCGCTCGCTTTAAAATTTGTACAACTTATATTAAAAGAAAAAATATTAAAGCACCGCTCAAAAAGTAATAATTTCGAGTTGAACTACCCAACCAAAGATTTAAAGGGTACCGTCGAATTCTGTCTCTCTCTCTTTATGACAGTCTTGGGTAGTTCATGCGTGATGTATGTAGAGGGCTGTCAGTAACACTAATCGTCCGGCTCTCGTTTGCAAGTGTTCCTTCCATCCTGCGAGCCAGTCCCCAATCCAGTTTACTAGATGCTATGTGTGATGCCACGCCGCGTAAGCATCTGGCTCCACGCGAGGGTGATTTTTCAAAACCACGAGTTTTTGTTGTAAAACAGCGACGAGAGGATCTAGATGCTTTTTCGAAATTTGTGAAGGAGTCTTTTGCGAAAGAGTCAGTGGGATATTTGAACAGAATTTTTGAATTTATGGGGAGACATAAACGTGATTTCGGAACCAAATGGCCTTTTTAGAAAAAAAAAAACTACCTTATCCAAATGTAATTTCAAAATCTCCGAAGAGCCACTCCATGAAATAGGTGGCGTGGCACGTCGGCTAGGTAGAAAAGCTTCCGTCTATAACACAGGCAGCTTGAGTGCTTGAACCCTTTTGTCTGCTTAGCGACGGTGACATTTCGAGGTACTTACAAGGGAAACCGATCCTCCTCGCTTCTTTTTGCATGCACCAAGCTCTTCTGGATATTATTATTTCGCAGTCATGTTGCTTGACCATGTCAGTGCAGAAGTTTTACTATAAGGGTTATTTCTTCCTTGAAAAAAATTCAGAAATAGCACCACATTATCTGCATAAAGCGAGGTCCTCGTCTTTGCACATTAAACTTAGGAGTGAAAACAGGTCAGATATGGACGGATATTGATTTTTCTGTATCCTAATCTATATTTTTTCTCTGGATTCGAAACCAGATATAGACTAGCCGGATACGGATTCGAGTTATTCGGGATACGAATATGGGACATATACGTGACAGATTCAGGTCAGAAACGGATAAAGATATACGGATAATGCATGCATATATAGAGTAATATATATTGAATTAAAACCATACGAGTACATAACTATAGTAACAAATTATATATCAAATCAAACTCAACAAACGTTGTAGAAAGAATATAGAACTTTATGATCAATAGAACCAACTAATTGTTAATATAAATGGGTTGATATAAAAAAAATATGATGAAAATATGCTGGGCCTTGTTGATATCTGAATAGACAAAAATCTGAATATCCGATCCGATATTCGAACAGAAAAAATCCGAATATCCGAATAGAAAAAATCCGAATATCCGGATCACATCCCGTATTTACTGGATAACGACCAATATTTAATGAGTTAAAAAAGCATCTTTCTTATAACTTCTGACTTTTAGTTATATAGAGACTTATATATTAAAAAAATCTTAGATAAAAAATCACTGCTTCATTTAGACTTTGTCCTTTTGGTTTTTTAAGCTGGAAAAAAATCCAAACAAACAGGACCTTAGTGCTCAATATCCTGCTATTTTGGCAAAACAATTAACACTCTTTCTGTCCTAACATCAGGCTCGTGCTGCTTAAAAAAAAAACACAAACAAACAAGATCTTAATACTTAATCCATATCTTATTATTTTTAATCAAAATATGAGTACTTTTTTCGTCTTGGCATGCATCAGGTTCATGCTGCCCTTTCTAACCAACTGTGGGAGGAAGTCCTACCTCACTTTCCTAACCAACCATGCATGTGAGGACATGTGGCTAACTTTTTGCAAGGAAAAGCGAAAAAAAAATAGAGGATACCTTTATTATCTTTTTTTCTTTAATCGATACTAATTAGCCGTAAATCAATCTGATTTTGTTATGCCATTAAGAAACACTATTTGGGATAGCAAGGTCACTAGTCAATTTTTTTAATCGGTTCACTTGTCGATTTGGGGGATAGTAGACTTCGTACATACGGGTTGGTGCACCTGATTTGAATTTTGTTTTTTCTTTACTGGCTGTTGAGTCTGGACTGATTTGTTTTTGGGATGGGTTCTTCTCCGGTTATGGCCGGTTTTAGATTAGTGTGTTTAACCAAGGTGTCTGTCATTAGGTGGTCTAGATTGGTTTGCCTGGTCCAATCAGCTATTGGAGTGTGGTTGGAAGGGTTCATGATTTTTTTTATTATATAAAAAGGAAATTATTCCTCGTGCTTGATTGCTTCTACGCGTATTGTACACTGTGGTTACTACGTACTATTATCGTATGGCACATGCTGGAGACACTTAAGAAATATGCTACTTTTAAGGAAAACATCTCTAATTAAGTAAATTAAATTCGTTGCGCACACCAGTATGTTCAGCAAATACAATGTAAGAGTCCTATGAGAAAACCCTTCTTAACTAGTACACAATTACCATAACCAGTCGGAATATTGATTGGATGGCAGAACAATGTTATTTAGAAACAGCTTGTAACTTGAAAATCAGAAGAGGATAGTGATCGCGGGAAGTAACACCACACAATTGCAACATGCATGATGCCTCCTCTTTTTAAACGATGAACATGCTATCTTCTTGGAGCTCAATGACATTATCGCTTTGTAATGGGGAAAAATGTGCCTGTTGTATAAGAGGCTATTTTCTAGAAAACAGAGGATAACACCAGCAAATAACAGACTAGAGAGTTCGATGACCCCAAGGAGTAAGGAAAGAAGAATGTCATTGAGCAATCAAGTATGTGCTAGTTCTTCTGGAAGGAACTATAATTATCATATGAAGAGTCGCCGTCAGTTAGAGTTAGCTCCATCGGTTGGAAAATGTCACGGTCACTAGAGTTCTTATCTGGTCGTTACGATTGTCCTATCCATCATGTGTAGTGTAGCATTCACGTCAAAATAGTACACTGTAGGGCAAATGAAAGAGAACAATGCATATTGTTCTTCCGGGCATCAAACGGTAAAATACGAGATGGGATCCAGATCATATTTGTCTGTGTTTTTTTAGCAATAAGAGCCTAATGCTAAGACGGAAAAAGTGTTAATTGTTTTGCCAAAATAGCAGCATACCGATTGAGCACTAAGGTTCTATTTATTTAGATTTTTTTCTAGCTTAAAAAAACTAAAAAAGCAAAGTCTAAACGAAACAGTGACTTTTTATCTGAGATTTTTTAAATATATAAGTTTTTGTACAACTAAAAGTCAAAAGTTATAAGAAAGATGCTTTTTTAAATTATTAAATATTGGTTTTAGACTAATGTTATTAAAGTTAAATAAAGTTACTATCTCTATAAAAATAAATTGATTTTGAGCTACTTCAACAAAAATCTGGAAACGTAGGACTAAACAAAAATGTCCAACGGAAAGAAAAATTGTCAAAATCCACCCTATTTCTTGCACCCACCTCAAACACAAGGACCAATCGAATAAAAGTATAAAACCAAAACGCTAGTAAACCCCCGCTTAACCAACAGTCGCGCACCCGCAGCTGCGGCCGGGAGGACGCCGCCCACCTCGCGCGAGCAGGCAGGCGGTTGCGACGGCAGCCGCGGCGGTAGCGAGGAGTGGGGAAGTGTCGGGCTGAGTCAGATGCGCCCGGAATGGGGAAGCCCGTCGATGTCGAGCTCGGCGGCACGGCAGGCCTTGAGATCGATGGCGGCGGCGGAGGAGGGGGCGTCGCCGGCGCGATCGGCCGTCTCGTCTCGTTCCGGTGCGTGTTCGTTCTCGCGCTCGCCGCCGTAGTCTTCGTCCCGGCGCTGTTCCTCCTCGTGCCCTCCCGCTCCGAGGGGTACTTCTCCAACGACCACGACGTGCTCGCCGGTGAGCCCTTCGCCTCCCGCGGTTAAGTTTTGATCCTGGTTTGGGGATTCGTGGGTTTGGTTGGGGTAGCTCGCCTACTATGCGTTCGCTTAGGTCAAGTGAGGCCGCGGATCGATGAGATGGGACGACGAATTGGTGCTTCGAGATCTCAGGCCCGGTGTTCGATACTTCGATCCCGTCTCCGTGGAGCTAGTATTTGCACGATTTCCTAGACAATTTTGTCGTTTGGTACTCTGGGGCGTCTTGCTGTGTGTGACTGGTGCCTGGATAGATTTTTTTTTTGCTCTAATAACTTGCGAATATTGGATTCAGCAAAGATATAGGCATGGAACCTTACTTGATATTGATTATTAGTTTATATGAAATCTCTGATATGACCTGGGGTTTGGAAAGCAAAAGGGAGGTTTGATGATTGATGCAACGTAAAAGATCTTCTTGAAGACGTCTGGTTAGAAGTCACATGGTACTTGGTTTCCCATCTTCTTTCTTCCGTGTACAGCTTGTAACTCTATGTTGGTGGTTTCTGTTGGTTTTCTAGTCTGCAGCGTGTCGATTTCCTGTCTAGTTTCTGTCAGATAGATATGAGATTTGTTGTTAGAGCACTGGTGCTTGTCGTAATACACTGCTACTACATAAGCTGCTGGTGGTGTCTCCAAATGCAACTGTGCTGTATTTTACTTTACTTTGACATGGTCCGTAAAGGCAAGTTCATTTTATTCACTGTATTGTTTGATTGATACTTGGCCTTATCTGTTATTATGTGTAAACTGAATGGAGGCTTGACATATATGTCGTTTGCTTCATTTCATCATTGGCATTACATGGTCGTGTGTGTTTGATTATGGTTTAAGCTGCCCTTGGATTTTGCTTCTAACTGTTCCTCGTCGTGTATGTGAAGATACATGTTACATCTTTAGGAAATGAACCACCTAGTACATAAAAGAATTATTAATTTATTATAGTATTGTTTAAATGAGTATGTAATAAGACAACATATCATTCAAGGTTCCTGGTGAAGCTTTTGCTCATATCTCTTTCCCAAAAATGTGTTCTGTAGACATTGCATACTTATGTGTGCTTATGTATTAAGAATGTGTCCAACGAACGATTGAAGGTGTCTGTTCTTATGTTGTGAAGATAGGTAAGCTCGAAATGAAAAATTTTGAAAAAACTTTTGAGATAAACAGGTTGTGGGGGATATTTTAAGCGTAAAAGATGGTGGTTGTTCTATACTCACATCTTAATGGTGTGGGTATTTGGAACCTGTTTAAAGGGGCTTGACCAACCTCACATTCTCAAATCCCATCATATGAGTCATCAAGATTCAAGAAGGATAAGCTCACACTGCCTCTGCTAGCATTTTTTTGAACCCTAAATTATAGGAATTTAAGGAGAAGCTGAGCCCCTCAATCAAGCGTTTCATATTTTTGCAGTTTGCAGGATAATCTAATCTTATCATGTATTTAAGGTACTTTGTCTAATGTCTGATGTAGAGCAACTTTAGTACTTGTATATGGTGATGGTCTCCCCAATCCCTGCATCGCTTGTTCGAACTATTTGCATTCTCTATTTTCCATTGAGATCAAATTTCCCTACTCCTAGTGAATAAAGGAGCTATTTTTTGTTTTATGCCTTTGCATCTTTACTAGTGATGGCTTAGCTAACTAGGGGATCCAATCCTTTGCTTTGTTGTCACAGTTAAGTGTATTTGACTCATCACTTTTACATCCCTAGTTAATTACACATCCGCAGAAGTGCCTCAGTGATTCTTCGTATATGGCTCATTATTTCTCAAGCCATTTTCATCATCCATGGACTGCTAATCCTATTTTGCTTCTGAGTTGTTTATTTAGTTTCTACTTCACTGTGTCAATAGAACTTCATCACAATGTGTCCTTTATCTTTGCTGACTTGCCCAATATTTACTAGTTTTTTTTGTTTTGTGCAAAAATGTCATTTGTAGTTTGTACTTTACAAAATTACAGTTTGATGATGCCTTGTGATGGATTTGAATATTGATAAGGTGTGTTTTATTTGGTTCAGCTGAAATCCAGGTTGGTTTCACTTTGGAAAGGCCAGTGCCATTCCTTGTTGCTCACATAGACAAACTAGGGAGTGACATATTTGAAGAGATCGGTGTACCTAATAGCAAGGTGCCAGATGTTCATTATTTTCATTACTCCTTTTATTTCTTCTGCCTTCTCCATTGGCTAATTCAAGTATGTTTTTAAACAGGTTTCCATTGTTTCGATGCGCTCTTTAGCCTCTAAATACTCCACACATGTGGTTTTTGGTGTTCTTCCTTATCCAGAAGATGCTTCAATAAGTTTGCCGTCCTTAAGTGTACTGAGATCATCCTTAATAGAGATCATGCTGCAGCAGCTGAACCTATCCTTGACTCCATCACTTTTTGGGCTTCCATCTTCCTTTGAGCTGTTGAGATTCCCGGAGGAATTACTGTGATTCCTGAGCAATCTGGTTCTATATGGTCAAGCACAGACCCCCTTTTCAACTTTGTGCTGAACAACTCCATTTATCATATCTTGGGTAATCTTGCAGAGCTAAAGGATCAGTTGAAATTTGGATTAAACTTGAAGTCCTACGAGGTATTACCGATTTAATTGCCTAGGATAGATATCATAGTTACATATTTCAATGGCTTCATTGTTTCAATTTTAAACTGTTTGTCTGTCACATATGTGCAGAAAATATATTTGCAGTTCAGGAATGAGATGGGCTCTTCAGTTGAAACCCCAGCAACTATTGAGGCATCGGTGTTAAGCAACACTCTTTTACCATATAGATTGAAACAACTAGCTCAGCTAATCAAAGAACCCGATGCAAGGAACCTTGGGCTTAATCACTCTGTATTTGGTAAAGTAAAAGGAGTTCAGCTGTCATCATACCTACAGCACTCAATCTCAAATTTATCTCCTAGTCCATCTCCTTCACCATTACCATCTCCATCTCCATCACCGTCTACAAGTGTACCACAATCTTTGTCACCATCTGGGAGCATCCCCCACCCCGCACCTCCAACATATATGAACCCAAGTCCCCCTCCTCAGGCTTCCCCCACTTTACCGAACACACACCCTTGCTTACCATGTTTTCTTTGTAACTGCTTTCCTCCAGCTTGTAGTCCAATGGTAAAACCACCCTGCTTTGGTAGAGACCCTAAGCGGCCTCCATTTATGCACTCGCCACAGCCATCTGTTGTTCCTTCCCCTCCAGTAAATAAACCATACCTCCCTCCAGAGTTTCCACCAATTCCTGGTCGCGCAGATCCTCCCCATCCCTTACCAACTCCCAATCATTTACCAAATACGGTACCTGCGCCAGCTTATCAAATGATGCCAACACCTTCACCCTCACTGCCTATGTTTCAACATTCAAGGTCTCCAGCGGAAGAAACGAAGTAGCAGAACAACTAAGTCTCCTTCAATTGCTCCATCTCCATATTGTAAGTATCTGATTACTTTATCTCGGTAGTGTGCACTTGATGTTAGCATTCTTATTTAATGATTAAGACTTTTGGATAGTTGGGAATGTTAAGTTACTTCCAGCAATCGATTTAGCGTCGATTGACATTACTAAACAAATTAATATACTGCATTATTTGCTATTCATATCAAGTTGGTAAGATAAATAATTCACATTATCATCTTGTTGGTTTTTTATTGTAGTTCATTTTCCTAAAATGACTAGTATGAGATATGTATTATTTTGACTTAACTAGTACCTTGGGATGCATTGGGTGCTTCTTCCGTGACCATGCTACTGGTACTAAACTGTGGATTAATATGCAACCATGTCGGTTGGACATTGTAATATTATTTTTTTTGCCGTTAATAACATGTCATTGCATTAGATGAACTCAACCTTTGAAAACTCAGTAGTACTACCAGTTGAAGTCTGCTTCCTCTTTATAATTATATCTATGCCGCTTCACTTTGCTTTTCAGTCCATTATCCTTCTTCAGTTTTATTGAACAAAATAGATCTCATTTGAGTCTAAACTTGCAGCTCTCCTCCATTCCTAAAGTGATGCTTGGGTTGCTTCAGCTATCCAGAATACAAGGTCACTCTTGTTGCAATTTTTCTGCTTGAAACTTCCTGAACCATGAATCGCAATCATGGGCTATTATACTGCAGAGTTGGGTTTTATTTGTCGGTAACTTCTTAACTTTATGGTGGATTCTGGAGCATCTGCGGCGGAATATAACTGTAGATATAGGTCTATATTATGCTAATTTGCCAGGGCTTTATGTCACGAAGGTGGCTGCCCTGCGCCTTTACCAAATTGTAAGTTCTTACCAAAGGGTTGGGGGCTTATGGCAGAGGAGAGTGTAATGACTCCCCTTGGTGGTGCCCCCATATTGCGATACAACTCTTTTCCTTACATGTAACATAATGAGCATAGTAGAACGCCCACCTTTGCTGTGGCATTTCTCATGTTTATTTGTCGTGCATCAGGCTTTTAACTATGTGAATTTTGTGAATGCAAAAGGCTCTGTTTATTCGTTTGCCTCTCTTTTAAGAATTGATTCGCTTGCCTATACGCCTATGTAACCAATCTGAACCTTAATGAAGCGTATTCGTAAATATTTGCACAAGTCCTAGAATTTTGCTGGTGCCACACATAATTTACCAGAACAGACCGTATTCGTAACCTTAATGAAGCGTGAGAAGCATTGTTAGTTTGTTGCTCTTGTTATCATCTCTTCGGTACAGGAACAAAAAACCTGTGTGACAACAAGAATAATCGATATTATCTAAGGCAGGAACTAACACACGAGCTTATAGTTAAGACGTATCAAACATGAATTCATGTGCACAACGCGTCAGTCAGGCGCTGGTTAAACCAGACATACATGTTAGATACGATTGCAGGAGGTGACTACTGGCTAAACATAACCTGCCGCAGTTGCAAAATTGCAACTGATCCAAACACGGCAACAAGCTCCGAGTGAACTCGAAGGCACTCTGGCATTTCGAAGACTGGAATTGGTGTTTCCTCGGAATTAGCTCGGCCGCAGCCATACCTAGTTTCTCTTCTGCCAAACTCGAAGGTATCAGTCATGGTTTGCAGCCACTCCCTATGCCCGGTGGTTGGTACAGTGTCAATCTTCCTTTTATTTCGTTTACCATTTCTGTCCCACATTTTTGCAGGTATTTGTACACAACATAGGAAACCATCTTAAGTACACGGTGCTACCGCAACCTTTTACTATCTATCAGTTGGAAAATGGGCGCCCTGTCTTTGAACACCACTCTTCCATCCTTTGCTACATGCTGATATTGCCAAGCTGGACCGAGGAACCATGCCATAGCCACTCCCCCAAGCAAGCCTCCTAACTGTCATTATTCAAGTGAACTCATGACTAACATTTCATTGTATTGCAGAATGAACTATTTAGAAGGTTAGAGACTTACATGACCCCAATTGTCAATGCCCCTTGAAAGGAGACCCATGCCCTATCAAACAAAACATATGAGATTTAAATAGCAAAAACAAAGACAAAAATTAAATCGAGTGGAAATGTAAACCAATACCATATTTAAGATAACCACACGTGCGATATGCTCTAAATTTTCCTTTCCTTGCCCAAAAAATCTTTTGTGCCTCCACATATACACAGCATAGGAACCAACCTGATCATGCAGATAAAGTTTATGAAAACAGTGTGACATAAGAACTTATATCAGGGATTTCTTAATTAAGGCCCTATTCAACTTTTGAAAAGACAGTAACCCACACACACACACAAAAACAACTCAGCTTTTAAACGGTTTTTGACATAAGGTAAAAGCTATATATAACTAACAAATGCTAAAAGCTGAAAGTTGGGCTGGACTTGTTTTTGCAGCTTATCGCTGAGGAAAATTAGCTGTTTATTAAACTGTCTCTTATAAAAAACTACAGTCGCTTTTTAACTCAGAAAACCAAAAACCAACTTTTCAGAAAAGCTACACCTCTCCCAAACAGGCCCTACATGAGACTAGGCCTATGCCTTTTTGGGTTACAAAAACTATAAATGGCGGTAATCATAAGCAAGAATTTTTTAAATGCAGAAGTACAGCAGATAAAACCAACCGCATTAAAGGCCTGTTTAGGCAACATGTGCAATCAAGAGATATACAATTTTAATAGTACGTATAACTGGGTCATAGAGAAATTTGAACTTTGAGGACTTACAATAGAAGCAATTAACAACTGATGCAAATCTGAACAAATTATAATAGATCATCCATATTCTGATCTATAAGTGATCAAGTAATTCATAATTTCATATTGCTAGTGAATTATGCCACACTATAGTGTTAAGCAAATACGATTTTGGCATGGCACACAATAAAATATTTTTATAACTATATTTAGCTATAAACTAGACTTACCAATCCAAAAATGGCCCCTGATGCACCAACGGCGGGTGACTGGCAGCAGCAGTAACTCATTAGTGAACCTGTTAGAATTCCAAGAATTGATTACGAACCAAGAATTAACACAAGATCAAGACAACGATCACCACCACATGTATCATCCAAAACAGGTAAGGACAAATAAACACCTGCCAGTGCCGAAGTGAAATAAACAGCAAGAAATCTCCTGGGACCAGTAAGGAGCTCCACCATAGGTCCAATCGAATTCAAAGAAAAACAATTGAACTGCATCATTACGAATTTACAATGACAGGAAGGAAAGTTAGCAATTGTCTTTTGTACAGTATAAACCTCAATCAAAATAGGAACACATACAGCAAGATGAGCAAGATTCGCATGAAGAAGAGATGATGTAGCCAAACGCCAGACTTCCCTCTATCAATCAGGCTGTT